>JAWNZC010000338.1:0-1200000 GCA_035771165.1 Paragorgia papillata
ACTACTACTACCTACCTACGTACTACATAATCTACTAGCTGACTACTACTACGACTACGGTAGCTACGTACTACTACGACTCACAACTACTACTACTACACAGTGACTACTACGGAGCTACTACTACTACTACCCGTGACTACTACTACTACTACTACTTACTACTACTACTTACGTACACTACTAAGGACTACACTAACTACTACTACGAGCTACTACACTACTACACTACTACTATCGTTACTAACTATCCTACTACTGACTACTATCTACTACTACTACTACCTACGAGCTTACTACGACTACTACTACTACTACTACGACTACTACCCGTACTGACACGACTACTACTTGCCTAGCTACTACCGACCTACTACTACTACTAGCCTACTATCTACTACTACGATCACGACGACTACTACTACTACTACTACGACGTACTGACCCTACTACGTACTACTACTACTACTACCTACTACTACTACTACTACTAACCTACTACTACTACTACTACTACGTACTACTACTCACTACTACTACGACTACTACTACTACTACGACTACTACTACTACACTACTACCTACTACTACTACTACTACACCGTACTTACTACTACTACTACTACGTACTACTACTACACGTACGTATCTACACCTACTACTACTCACTACGACCTACTACCTAACTACTCGCACGTCACCTACTACTACTACCTACGACACCTACTACTACTACCTACTACGACTACTACTACAACTAACCGTACACTACTGCTACTACTACTACTACATACGTACGACTACAACTACCTACTACTACTACTACTTACGTACTATCTACTACTAACACTAATACCTACTCACTACTACTACTACTACTTACTACTACTACTACTACTACTACTACTACGACTACTACGACTACTACTACTACCTACTACTACTACTACTACCTACCTACTACTACTACCTACGACACTACTACACATCTACTACTACTACTACTACTACTACTACTACTACGACTACTACTACTACTACTACTAAACTACTACTACTACTACTACTACTACTACTACGACTACTACTACTACTACTACTACTACTACTACCTACTACTTACTACGACCTACTACTACTACTACTACTACTACTACTACTACAACTAACCTACTATCTATTCCTACTACTACTTACTTACTACACTACTGACTACACGACACGACTACTACCTATCGACACTACTACTACTAACGAACTACTACTACTACTACCTACTACCTACTACTACTACTACGCCTACTACTACTACACCTACTACTACTACTTACTACTACTACTACCTACTACTACTAAACTATCACTGACTACTACTACTACTACTACGACTACTGACTACTACCGTACTTACCTACCTACGCTACGACTACTACAACTACATACTACTACTACTACTAGCTACTTACTACTACTACTACTAACTTACTACTAGCACCTACATCTATCTACTACTACTACTACTACTTCTACTACTACTACTACTACTACTGACCTACGTACTACTACTACTACCTACTACACTACTACTACGCTACGGACTACTACTTACACTACTACTACCCTTTACACTACTACTACTACTACTACTACTACTAACGTACTACTACTACTATCCGACGTACTACGTACTACGACTACACTACTGACATACTTCATACTACTACTTAACTACGACTAGCTTACTACTACTAGCTACTACTTACTACTACTACTTACTACTACTACTACGTACTACTACGACTACTACTACTACTACTACTACTACTACTACCACTACTACCTACTAACTACTACTACTACTGACTACTACTACTACCGTACTACTACTACTACTACTACCACTACTACATGACTACTACTACTACTACTACTACTACTACGACTACTACTACTACTACAGCTAGCTACATACTACTACTCCAACTACTACTGACGACTACTACTACGACTACTATCTACTACTACGACTACCTACTACTACCTAGCTAACTACTACTACTACTATTCTAACTACTACTACTACTACTACACTGACTACTACTAGCCTACTACTACTACTACTACGACTACTACTACTATCGACTACTAACTACTACTACGTACTACTACTACTACTACTACTAGCTACTACTACCACTACTACGACTACACTACTACGACTACGACTAACTACACTACTACTACGACTCCTACTAGACTACTAGCTACTACACTACTACTACTACTACTACTACTAACTACTACTCACTACTGACTACACTATGCTACTACTACTACTACGACTACTTACTACTACTGACTACTACTACTACTACGTACTACATACTACTACTACTACATACTACTACTACTACTGATACGACGACTACTACTACTACTACTACTACTACTACTACGACTACTACGTAGCCTACTACTACAACTACTACTACTACTACTACTATCTACTACTCTGACTACTACTACGTACTAGCTACGAGCTCCTACTACATACTAACCTACCTATCTACTACTACGATCTACTACTACTTAACTACTACTGCAAACCTACTACTACTACTACGAACTACTACTACGTACTACTACTACTACGAACTACTACTACTACTACTACTACTACCTTACACAACTACTACCCGTACTACTACTAACGTACTACTACGACTACTACTACTACTACTAACCTACTACTTACCTGACTACTACTACAACTACGACTCCTAGCAATCTACTACTACTACTACTAACTACTTACACTACTGACTACTACTACCTACTACTACTCACTACTACTACATACTACTACCTAACTAACTACTACTACTACTACTACTACTACTGAGCTCTACTACTACTACTAACTACTACCTGACTACTACTAGCGACTACTACTACTGACTACGACTACTACTACTTACCTACTACTACTAGCCTGACTACTACTAGCTACGTAGACTTACTACTACCTAAGCTACTACTACTACGTACTACCAACTAACCTACGACTACTTCTACTAGCCTACTACTCAAAACTACTACTAGCTGACTTACATAGCTACTAACTACTACTACTACTTACGACTACTACTACTACTGACTACTACTACTAGCTACCTACTACTACTGACTACTACGTACTACTAACTTAGCTACTACGAGCTACTACTACTACTTAACTAGCTACTATCTCACTATCTACGTACTACCTACTACTACTACTACTACTACTACTACTACTACTACTACTACTACGACTACTACAACTACTACTGACTACTAGCTACCTACTTACTACTAGCTACTACTACTACATACTTACGACTACTACTAGCACTACTACTTACTACTACTATCTACTACTACGACTTCTATCGAGCAACTACGACCCTACTAGCTACTCACCCTACTACATACTAGCTAGCGGACTTACATACTACGACTACTACTACTACTACTACTACTACCGACTGACGACTACGTACTACGGACTACTACTAACTACGAATCTACTACTACTACTACTACTACTACTACTACGACTAGCTACTTGACTACTAGCTACCCTAGCACTACTAACACGTACTACTAACTACGACTACCTACTACATACTACTACTACTACTACTACTACACGTTCTACGACTACATACTACTACTGACTACTACTACTACTACTACGTACGAACTACTACTACGTACCTACTACTACTTACTACTACTATCAACTACTAAACTACTACTACTACCTTCCTACTACTACTACTGAGCTAACTGACACTCACTAGCTACTACTACTACTACTACTACTACTACTACTGACTGACTACAGTACCTACTACTACTACTACTACTACTACTACGTAACTACTACTACTACTACTACTACTACTACTACTACCTACATACTACTACCTACTACTACAGTACTACTTGACTACTACTACTACTACGTCACGTACCGACTACATACTACTACGCTACCGTACACGCCTACTTACACTTACTATCCTACGACTACGTACTACTCTATCTACTACTACTCTGACTACTCCACGTACTATCTACTACTACTACTACTACACCTACTACTACTACTACTAGCGACTACGTACTTACGTACTACTACATACTACTACTACTACTACTACTATCATCTACTACCTACTACATACTTCTAACTACTACTACTACCTACCTACTACTACACTAACGTAAGCTACTACTACCGTACATACTACTGACTACTACTGACTACTAATACTACTTACTACTACTACTACGACTACTACTACTACTACTACTACACTACTACTACTACTACACTACTACGCTACTACTACTACTACTACTACTACTACTACGACTACTACTACTACGACTACTACTACACTACTACTACTACGTACTACTACTACTACTACTACTACTACTACTACTACTACTACTACACTAACTACTACTACTACTACTACTACTACGACTACTACGACGACTACTACTACTACTACGACTACTACTACTACGACTACTACTACTACTACTACTACGACTACTACTACTACTACTCTATCTACTACTACTACGACTACTACTACTACTACTACTACTACTACACTACTACTACTACTACTACTACTACTACACTACTACTACTACTACTACTACTACACTACTACTACTACTACGACTACTACTACTACTACGACTACTACTACTACTACTACGACTACTACTACTACTACTACTACTACGACTACTACTACGACTACTACTACTACTACTACTACTACTACTACTACTACTACGACTACACTACTACTACTACTACTACTACGACTACTACTACTACTACTAGCTACTACTACTACTACTACTACTACTATACTACGACTACTACTACTACTACTACGACTACTACAGTACTACTACATACTACTACTACTACTACTACTACGACTACTACTACTACTACTACGACTACTACTACTACGTCTACTACTACTACTACACTACTACTACTACTACTACTACTACTACTACTACTACTACTACTACTACTACTACGACTACTACTACTACTACTACTACTACTACTACTACTACTACTACTACTACTACCTACTCACCCCCCCCTTCCACTCCCACAAAACACTGCTACCCCCCTACGCTAAACTAACCCCTCATACCTATAGGACATATCGCGCGCCATACCCCGGAATTGAAATCACGAGAAAAATCCCGACAGCAAGAAGACCGCAGGAATTAAATAAAGAACCCGCAGAAACAAACCGTGCACAGCAAACGGTCACCCATAGAAATTGTAAAATTGTTTTAACCCCTATGAAGATTGAAGGCACCACAGTTTGCAAATGTATGTCGACGAAGTTGATTTTGAGGACATTCTAACTTTTGAGCAATTGATCTCGTTTCTACCGAGTTTGTCCATAGACAGATTGAAGATGTGAGGAGCTAGTGACATGTGCCAAGGAGATGGAGTTGGAGAAGGAGGAAGTGGATGGTAATCAATGGACTACCATGAGAGAGCCTTGTGAAATTTCTGATGAAGAGTATCGTTGGATGGCCTACACACAAACCAAGCTATTTCAATGAAATGATTGACCGTGAAAATATTTGGAGGGCAATCGTGGAGGCCTGCAGGATTTTAGCGTTTCCCAGTCCTTCCACTTTATGCAGAGAATATTTTGACAGTTTATTTAATCTGAGCTGGTTTATTTGGTCTAAGATGTACGCTGAGACCTCAAGAACAATGAACATTAATAACTTAATGGACTATATAATATGTACATGCAAACTTAAGTGCCATTCAACTGTATAATTAAAATTGTGTGAATAAAAATGTTTTTTAAAAACCTAATGCATTGGTCTACTTTCTTCATACTATACATTGTTGCTTGTGGTGACAGTGCTGTACGGTTTAGAAAAAATTTCCAAATGGAGGCTTGTTATAGCAGATCACAAAATGACAGAGCCAAGAGAAATAAAAATCATAACAGACAGAAAATGTTTAGAATCGGTGTTACGTTTGGTCGTAACGATTTAAATTTAGAGGGTCATCTGCAAATGGGATATAATAGAATGGTTATCCAAATTGACACTGGAGAATCCGTAATATTGTTTCATTCCAAATATGGCGCAACAAATTAATAAAAGAACCAGTCTGGCTATGTACACTGTGAACGACGTTTGAAAATGCGCCATTCGGACAAAAGTGAAGGTATTCAAACTGTCTTTGTAAATAGAACTTGAAGCAAAGATCATTGAAGCGTTTACGAATAAGTTACAAGGGAAAATTAATTACCTGTCAAATGACTTTTGTTTTCTGTACAATTTCATTTGTTTTGCTTTTATATATTTATATTGTACACTGTATGATGCGAACGTGTTAATTAGGCACAATTTATGTTCGCATTTGCTCCTTGAACTCGTATTTAAGTTATCATTAGGGACCTTAAGATCTACGACGGCAACTTCGAGGACGACGTCCTTCAAACAAAAGCATTCTTCTTTCGAAACAAAGATAATGAATAATTTCTAGTCCCAAGAGTAATCTGAACACCGTCCTCGCTCTGTATACAACGCCACTCAAAGCATTTTCACGTCTTCAGGATGACGTTGACTCGTGGGGTGATGAGAACTGTTGTCTGAGATTGCCTGAACACAGACATTGCAACCGTTTTAACACTTTGAAAATTATAAAACAAGCTTCAAGTATTGAATACAGTAGTCAGTTAACCGTGACTTCTTTTTAATGCTAAAATTTGAATTGCTTTTTAACCGCCGTCGTCGTCCTAGCATCTTAAGGTCCCTATTGTCTTCCTAGGGGGTCCCGAAAACTCGATGTTTCCTAAGGCGCCAGTCAACGTATGCTGTAAGGGATAACTTAATGACAAAGATCGTACTAATAATTAAACTGTTTAATTAAAAGTTAAATGACTAAATAACACAACTTGTGTTTTAAAATGGATTTATTTTGTAGATTGACTTATGAGTGCACAAACACTTATTATTCTGTCCCGGTGTTCATGTTACCCATAACGGTTTTGTATCCCAACATTCGTTGTAGAAGGAATTTTCTTTGATTTATAGCCGCATTTATACTTTCATTTTCATCGTAGCCTTCTTCATCCATTAAACGTTTCATTGTTTTCATAATTTTCTTGTGGATACTGTCACGTTGAAGCTCCTTTACTAATCGAATGTACTTTTTGTATGTTTTTCCATTTCTCTGGTATATTCTGGAACCAACATAGCGTAGGCATGTTTCATAGCTTCGTCAACAGTATATGTTGTTTTCTTGCATTGTTTTTTCGACCAAAGCATTTCGTTTAGGATCCACCTTTTCAAAAACTTTATTTAATATATATTCCCAGAGTGTGTCGTTTTCTTCATCTTCCTCGCATTCGGACTCTTCAGAATGTTCGCTAGTACTTTCCTCATCGATGGACAAGTTGTCTTCCGTCGGCGATATGCTGTTTTCTTCTTCCGTCGACAGTATGCTGTTTTTTCCGTCTGTACAAGAGTCGTCTTCTCCATCTTCCTCCGACTCACTGCTATTTTATTCATCGCTGTATGCATCCGTACAAGAGTCGTCTTCTCCATCTTCTTCCGACTCATTGCTATTTCCTTCATCGCTGTATGCATCCGTACTTTCATTCTCCATCACTACATCGTTATGCTTATCTGGATCGTATCCTCCCTCTGAAATATCTGAATAATCAAAACAGATGGCTTGATGTCGTCTTACGTTATACACAGACGAAAAACGCTTCATGCACTGGTTACACTGATAACAATTACCCATATTATCACCAGCAAAAATTGAGGAGAAATGAAAAAACTAGCAGAGAGAAATGACTATATATTACAATCTATTGCCTAGTTAACATGTGGTACAGAAACGTTGCCGTGAATCGTGATGCATTGTTTGATTGGACATGCACACTCTCGTAAATGTTATTTAACAGGCAATATAGATCTCCAAACAAAATCGATATACGAATTTCGCTCATTATGTTCTCATTTTGCTCATCATGCTTGCGCATTTTGCTCAGTCACATTTGCATTATGCTCATTGCGTGCGCATTTTGCTCATTCATATTCGCATTATGCTCATCATGCGTGCGCATTTTGCTGATTCATATTTGCATTATAATCATCATGCTTTCGCATTTTGTTCATTCACATTCGCATTATGCTCATTGCGTGCGCATTTCGCTCATTCACATTCGCATTATGCTCATGCACATTCGCATTATGCTCATTCACATTCGCATTATGCTCATTTACAGTCACATTGTGCTCATTCACATTCGCATTATGCTTATTGGGTGCGCATTGTGCTCATTTATATTCGCATTGTGCTCATAACACTCGCGTAGTTTGCTCATTACGTGCGCATCACAGACATTTACAGTCGCATTGTGCTCATTTACATTTGCATTATGCCCATCACGTGCACATTGTTCTCATTTACATTCGCATTGTGCTCATTCACATTCGCATTTTGCTCATAACACTCGCGTACTTTGCTCATCACGCGCGCATTGTGCTCATTTACATTTTGCTCATAACACTCGCGTACTTTGCTCATTACGTGTGCATTGTGCTCATCATGCTTGCGCATTGTGCTCATTCGTATTATGCTCATTGAGTGCGCATTGTGTTCATTTACATTCGCATTGTGCTCGTTCACATTCGCATTTTGCTCATTACACTCGCGTATTTTGCTCATTACGTGCGCATTGTGCTCCTTAACAGTCGCATTGTGCTCATTCACATTCGCATTATGCTCATTGAGTGCGCATTGTGCTAATTTACATTCGCATTGTCGGTTCCCGGGGACTTAAGAGACATAAGGTTTGCTATCTATCTATCTATCTGAGTCCCGGGGGGGGGACTTATGGGACGTAAGGGAACACAATGCGACTGTAAATGAGCACAATGCGAATGTAAATGAGTACAATGCGCACTCAATGAGCATAATACGAATGTGAATAAGCGCAATGCGACTGTAAAGGAGCACAATGCGCACGTAATGAGCAAAATAGGCGAGTGTTATGAGCAAAATGCGAATGTGAATGAGCACAATGCGAATGTAAATGAGCACAATGCGCACTCAATGAGCATAATGCGAATGAGCACAATGCGCAAGCATGATGAGCACAATGCGCACGTAATGAGCAAAGTACGCGAGTGTTATGAGCAAAATGCGAATGTGAATGAGCACAATGCGAGTGTAAATGAGCACAATGTGCACGTGATGGGCATAATGCGAATGTGAATGAGCACAATGCGACTGTAAATGTCTGTGATGCGCACGTAATGAGCAAACTACGCGAGTGTTATGAGCACAATGCGAATGTAAATGAGCACAATGCGCACTCAATAAGCATAATGCGAATGTGAATGAGCACAATGCGACTGTAAATGAGCACAATGCGCACGTAATGAGCAAAATGCGAATGTGAATGAGCATAATGCGAATGTGAATGAGCATAATGCGAATGTGAATGAGCATAATGCGAATGTGAATGAGCATAATGCGAATGTGAATGAGCAAAATGCGCACGCAATGAGCATAATGCGAATGTGAATGAGCAAAATGCGAATGTGAATGAGCAAAATACGAAAGCAGGATGATTATAATTCAAATATGAATCAGCAAAATGCGCACGCATGATGAGCATAATGCGAATATAAATGAGCAAAATGCGCACGCAATGAGCATAATGCGAATGTGACTGAGCAAAATGAGCAAGCATGATGAGCAAAATGAGAACATAATGAGCAAAATTCGCACATCGATTTTGTCGGAGATCTATATTGCCTGTTAAATAACATTTACGAGAGTGTGCATGTCCAATCAAACAATGCATCACGATTCACGGCAACGTTTCTGTACCACATGTTAACTAGGCAATAGATTGTAATATATAGCTAGTCATTTCTCTCTGCTAGTTTTTTCATTTCTCCTCAATTTTTGCTGGTGATAGTATGGGTAATTGTTATCAGTGTAACCAGTGTATGAAGCGTTTTTCGTCTGCGTATAACGTAAGACAACATCAAGCCATCTGTTTTGATTATCCGCTTCTGGTGGAACAAGGTGACATTTCAGATATTTCAGAGGGAGGATACGATCCAGATAAGCATAACGATGTAGTGATGGAGAATGAAAGTACGGATGCATACAGCGATGAAGAAAATGACAATGAGTCGGAAGAAGATGGAGAAGACAACTCTTGTACGGATGCATACAGCGATGAAGAAAATAACAATGAGTCGGAAGAAGATGGAGAAGACGACTCTTGTACAGACGGAAAAAACAGCATACTGTCTACGGAAGAAGAAAACAGCATATCGCCGACGGAAGACAACTTGTCCATCGATGAGGAAAGTACTAGCGAACATTCTGAAGAGTCCGAATGCGAGGAAGATGAAGAAAACGACACACTCTGGGAATATATATTAAATGAAGTTTTTGAAAAGGTGGATCCTAAACGAAATGCTTTGGTCGAAAAAACAATGCAAGAAAACAACATTACTGTTGACGAAGCTATGAAACATGCCTACGCTATGTTGGTTCCAGAATATACCAGAGAAATGGCAAAAACATACAAAAAGTACATTCGATTAGTAAAGGAGTTTCAACGTGACAGTATCGACAAGAAAATTATGAAAACAATGAAACGTTTAATGGATGAAGAAGGCTACGATGAAGATGAAAGTATAAATGCGGCTATAAATCAAAGAAAATTCCTTCTACAACGAATGTTGGGATACAAAACCGTTATGGGTAACATGAACATCGGGATAGAATAATAATTATTTGTGCATTCATAAGTCAATCTACAAAATAAATCCATTTTAAAACACAAGTTGTGTTATTTAGTCATTTAACTTTTAATTAAACAGTTTAATTATTAGTACGATCTTTGTCATTAAGTTATCCCTTACAGCATACGTTGACTGGCGCCTTAGGAAACATCGAGTTTTCGGGACCCCCTAGAAAGACAATGATAACTTAAATACGAGTTTAAGGAGCAAATGCGAACATAAATTGTGCCTAATTAACACGTTCGCATCATACAGTGTACAATATAAATATATAAAAGCAAAACAAATGAAATTGTACAGAAAACAAAAGTCATTTGACAGGTAATTAATTTTCCCTTGTAACTTATTCATAAACGCTTCAATGATCTTTGCTTCAAGTTCTATTTACAAAGACAGTTTGAATACCTTCACTTTTGTCCGAATGGCGCATTTTCAAACGTCGTTCACAGTGTACATAGCCAGACTGGTTCTTTTATTAATTTGTTGCGCCATATTTGGAATGAAACAATATTACGGATTCTCCAGTGTCAATTTGGATAACCATTCTATTATATCCCATTTGCAGATGATCCTCTAAATTTAAATCGTTACGACCAAACGTAACACCGATTCTAAACATCTTCTGTCTGTTATGATTTTTATTTCTCTTGGCTCTGTCATTTTGTGATCTGCTATAACAAGCCTCCATTTGGAAATTTTTTCTAAACCGTACAGCACTGTCACCACAAGCAACAATGTATAGTATGAAGAAAGTAGACCAATGTATTAGGTTTTTAAAAAACATTTTTATTCACACAATTTTAATTATACTGTTGAATGGCACTTAAGTTTGCATGTACACATTATATAGTCCATTAAGTTATTAATGTTCATTGTTCTTGAGGTCTCAGCGTACATCTTAGACCAAATAAACCAGCTCAGATTAAATAAACTGTCAAAATATTGTCTGCATAAAGTGGAAGGACTAGGAAACGCTAAAATCCTGCAGGCCTCCACGATTGTCCTCCAAATATTTTCACGGTCAATCATTGAAATAGCTTGGTTTGTGTAGGCCACCCAACGATACTCTTCATCAGAAATTTCACAAGGCTCTCTCATGGTAGTCCATTGATTACCATCCACCTCCTCCATCTCCAACTCCATCTCCTTGGCACATGTCACTAGCTCCTCCAACTCTTCAATCTGTCTATGGACAAACTCGGTAGAAACGAGATCAATAATCTGCTCAAAAGTTAGAATGTCCTCAAAATCAACTTCGTCGACATACATTTGCTCAAACAGATGTGCCATGCTTCTCTTTACCACGTTTCTTCGACCAGTTCACAAACACACTGACCAAATAAACAGTGACCGTAAGCATTGCACGTTTGTTTCATTAAACAGCTTCTTTATTCATTTAAACCAGTCTGACAACAATCATACTTGTCAAAAACCGGTGTCTCTATTCAAACACGTATTTCCGGTTCACATGCGCGCGCACAGGACTCACACGGACAGCCCCGGTAACTAAAATCTAGGGGTAAGAGCTCCTGAAAAAGTTCGCTATACCTGTGTGTTATCTACTGTAGTAGTAGTAGTAGTAGTAGTAGTAGTAGTAGTAGTAGTAGTAGTAGTAGTAGTAGTAGTAGTAGTAGTAGTAGTAGTAGTAGTAGTAGTAGCAGTAGCAGTAGCAGTAGCAGTAGCAGTAGTAGTAGTAGTAGTAGTAGTAGTAGTAGTAGTAGTAGTAGTAGTAGTAGTAGTAGTAGTAGTAGTAGTAGTAGTAGTAGTAGTAGTAGTAGTAGTAGTAGTAGTAGTAGTAGCAGCAGCAGTAGTAGTAGTAGTAGTAGTAGTAGTAGTAGTAGTAGTAGTAGTAGTAGTAGTAGTAGTAGTAGTAGTAGTAGTAGTAGTAGTAGTAGCAGTAGTAGTAGTAGTAGTAGTACTAGTAGTAGTAGTAGTAGTAGTAGTACTAGTAGTAGTAGTACTAGTAGTAGTAGTGTAGTAGTAGTAGTGTAGTAGTAGTAGTGTAGTAGTAGTAGTGTAGTAGTAGTAGTGTAGTAGTAGTAGTGTAGTAGTAGTAGTAGTAGTGGTAGTAGTAGTAGTGGTAGTACTAGTAGTGGTAGTACTAGTAGTACTAGTAGTAGTAGTGTAGTAGTAGTAGTAGTGTAGTAGTAGTAGTGTAGTAGTAGTAGTGGTAGTGGTAGTAGTAGTAGTAGTAGTAGTAGTAGTAGTAGTAGTAGTAGTAGTAGTAGTAGTAGTAGTAGTAGTAGTAGTAGTAGTAGTAGTAGTAGTAGTAGTAGTAGTAGTAGTAGTAGTAGTAGTAGTAGTAGTAGTAGTAGTAGTAGTAGTAGTAGTAGTAGTAGTAGTAGTAGTAGTAGTAGTAGTAGTAGTAGTAGTAGTAGTAGTAGTAGTAGTAGTAGTAGTAGTAGTAGTAGTAGTAGTAGTAGTAGTAGTAGTAGTAGTAGTAGTAGTAGTAGTAGTAGTAGTAGTAGTAGTAGTAGTAGTAGAGTAGTAGTAGTAGTAGTAGTAGTACTGTATGAGTAGTAGTAGTAGTAGTATTAGCAGTAGTAGTATTAGCAGTAGTAGTACCTGTAGCAATAGCAGCAGCCAGCAGCAATATTATTACCATTATTATTACTGTATGTACTGTATTATTATGTAAATAAATGGTTTAATTTACATGTACATCAGCATTGTGCTTAATATTTTCATCCATTATCTGGTAGTGCCTTGATGGCCTAGAAAAGTCCTACTGCAGAAATGCCACAAGATTTTTTGTACTGATAATCAAAATGTGCCTGAATTGGCCTACTGACAAAAGATCTATTGTTTACCTCATTTATTAAATTGAATAATAGAATTATATCAAGGACAATTATTTTGCTGTAATTTCATGCATTTATTTATATTTTTTTTGGGTGGTGGGGGGAGGGGGGAGGGGGGAGAGGGGTATTGTGGTGAAAGTATTGATGAATAACTGTTCATGTCTAAAACAGGTAGAACACCAGTCAAGAACCGTGCAACTTCTGGTACGGTTCTGGATATGTTCAGTGCCGTCAATCTTTAGACTTAAACGGCTATACAAGCACCAAATCCTATACACGCACTTAACACTTATAGAAAGGCAAGCTACTCAGTAAGTCAAATTTATTCATATTGTAAGAAGTTTGGGTCTACTGAATTCCGATGGTAAATTAGCTGTCTCTAAGTCTAACTATAAACCCAAATGGGTCTTGGGCACTAATAAGAGATTGATCTAGCTTGGATCACGATCAATCTAAAAAAAGATTCAGGTTCGTTTTTAGAAAGCGTTTGATAAATTCCCAACTTGTTTAGATCGATCTCAGTTCGCATTCGATTGTTAACATTCGATTGTTAACATTCAGAACGCTTTTGCATTCGCAGATTTAACTCACTACTCAATTGTGTTATGAACAAACCACTGTTTTAATAACTATATTTATTAATTAACTGATCAACTTAATATTAGTTAGCGTCATATGTATGTGCCGTAATTGCGTTCGTCTCTTAACCTTGATATTGATAACACCGGACAATTGATAATATATATAGATTATATTTATATTACCTCATGGAAGCATTGATGGGTGAAAGGAGTTTCTCCATGTTTCAATCGCTGATCAATACTGCATAAAGTCTGTCTCAAAAGTTGAATATCGAGGCTTATAATCAATTGATTTTATATAATACTTAGTAAATCAACCAATTGTCGGCGAAACACAGTCAAGTGTAGAACTGCTTGGCCTTAAAAACACTCTGGTTGGTTGAAATGTTCAATAGAGCTTGTTT
Source organism: Paragorgia papillata (assembly GCA_035771165.1). Classification (NCBI taxonomy): domain Eukaryota; kingdom Metazoa; phylum Cnidaria; class Anthozoa; order Scleralcyonacea; family Coralliidae; genus Paragorgia; species Paragorgia papillata. The sequence continues at coordinate 14,701 of JAWNZC010000338.1, forward strand.
CCAGATCGTCGAGCAGCTAGCACAGCTATGGTCCCTTGATGTTTGTTCTCCAATACACGATTAATTCTCAGTATTTTGACTTGAGAATAGCGCAGTGACATGAAGAGTCTCTTGAGAGTAACATATTTATCTTCAAAAATAGCAGAGCGAAACTGTCCATGTCCGTACTAAATAACAGGATTTCATATACTGTCGATTTATCGCTATTTGTATACTAGGATGATTACCATTTCGATTGTTCTCACGAGAAATCTAATCTCTTATTTATACATATTGTGGTGAAAGTATTGATGAATAACTGTTCATGTCTAAAACAGGTAGAACACTAGTCAAGAACCGTGCAACTTCTGATACGGTTCTGGATATGTTCAGTGCCGTCAATCTTTAGACTTAAACGGCTATACCTGCACCAAATCCTATATCATGCACTTAACACTTAAAGAAAGGCAAGCTACTCAGTAAGTCAAATTTATTCATATTGTAAGAAGTTTGGGTCTACTGAATTCCAATGTTAAATTAGCTGTCTCTAAGCTTAGTTATAAATCCAAATGGGTCTTGGGCACTAATAAGAGATTGATCTACTGTAGCTTGGATCACGATCAATCTAAAAAAGATCCATGTTCGTTTTTAGAAAGCGTTTGATAAATTCCCAACTTGTTTAGATCGATCTCAGTTCGCATTCCATTGTTAACATTCAGAACGCTTTTGCATTCGCAGATTTAACTCACTACTCAATTGTGTTATGAACAAACCACTGTTTTAATAACTATATTTATTAATTAACTGATTAACTTAATATTAGTTAGCGTCATATGTATGTGCCGTAATTGCGTTCGTCTCTTAACCTTGATATTGATAACACCGGACAATTGATAATATATATATAGATTATATTTATATTACCTCATGGAAGCATTGATGGGTGAAAGGAGTTTCTCCATGTTTCAATCGCTGATCAATACTGCATAAAGTCTGTCTCAAAAGTTGAATATCGAGGCTTATAATCAGTTGATTTTATATAATACTTAGTAAATCAACCAATTGTCGGCGAAACACAGTCAAGTGTAGAACTGCTTGGCCCTAAAAACACTCTGGTTGGTTGAAATGTTCAATAGAGCTTGTTTCCAGATCGTCGAGCAGCTAGCACAGCTAGGGTCCCTTGATGTTTGTTCTCCAATCAATACACGATTAATGGGATTTATGCAATAAATAATATTAAAACTAGCTGTGTGTTGTTTGGGTGGCTCCAACTCCCCCGGTTCATTGGAGCTATCTGATCACGCATGGCACACGTGCAGTGTCACACTCCAGCGATCAATGAATCGGGCACTGTTGATCAGAGGCACGTGATACGTGCGTGCTAAGAAGGCTGATGCAATATCCGGAACTACTAGTCAGCGTTTCCTGGGTCCCGGGCTCAGCATTGTTGGCACCGTTTCTGGAATGGTTCTTTGAGTGGTTCTACGTGGTTTTGATACCTCGTTTTCCCCTAAAGTAATCGACAAGCTTCTGCCTCATTAAACGAGCTAGTATCCTTGATGACAGAGTCCGCTTCCTCGGCTATTTCCACAGCCAGTGGTGACATTATAAACTGTCGAGATTCGTCGTTGGCTTCGTCCCTCACAGCCTCGGGTGTTTTTGCAAACAACAATAGCTGGTACAGCTCGGTGGTCGCCTCACATTCCGTCCAGTCATCCAGGGCTCAACCCCAGCGTCTGGGTTACAGTTAGGTCCTCAACCGGCTTCGTCAACACCGTTTTCTTCGCCTCGGGCTTCGTTGTCGATACAAACGAGTTGGCGCCATTTTGCCGACAGTTCGCCACTCGCTTTTGTCACAAGGCCCCTACGGTCTCTATATACCGCAGTCTCAATCGGTCTCTATGGTTTGAATTGGTATCAACGCCCATATCAACTTCCTCGGGAAGGAAGATTGGCCCCTTTTTCAATGGCTTTCTGCTCCTCACCTGCCATGGTTGCGCTTTCCCCCCAAAGTTCCAGCCAACGCTACACCCCCTGATTCCAGGAGCTGGCAACAGCGCTTTCCCCATCATCTGGTCCTGATTCTCTTACTGGGATGATTGCCGTAGATCAATTATCAGGCATGATCGTTCCTTTTTATTTGGTTCCGGGGGGAGTGCAGCGCTAGCCCTGGCTGTACCTCCCCTCTGCGCGGCCACTGTCATGGGGCCTGGGTTACAATCTTATTGCTGCTATTTCCGCTAATGCCTTCTGCATTAAACGCTCTTGTGATCTCATGCTTACTAGCTACTTACCTTCTGCACCTATACTCAGTTCGGCGTAACGCAAGCTTTGGGCCTACTCGACTGGTCTAACATGAATTTAGAACTCGCCACGTTTTTGTAAGGGTCTATCCTGCGGGGGGGGGGGGAGGGGGGGGCACTGTCCCTCAGTGAAAGCGCTTGGAATGGCATCAAATATCAACATACGTGCTGCTCGCATGCCTGTCGAGGCAGTTGCCCATTGGGCAGTCTTCATAGGTTGCTCCCGTTACCCTTTGGAGCGGCTATGGTGCAGCTGTTTTTCTACCATGTTTCACGCGCGCGGTTTACGAGCGCCGGTTTGCGTATAGTTACGCCACGTTGGCACGGCTTTTGGAGCAGTTTTGTTTATCTCTTGCTACTACGTGTGGTCGTACCTGTTCATTAAATTTGTTATTCTTGTTGCTTATGTCTCGTCTGTCTGTGGGAAGGGCCTACCCCTGACCTTTTCCCCCTGTTTGTTTATACGGCTTGCACCCCCCGGATAGTTCAAGAACTGATCTGGCCACATAGGCTAATGCAGAGGAAATTTATCGACACCGCGTAACTGGTCCCTTCTCCGTACCACCAAAGTTTGACGTCGAAGCCTAGATTCTTCAGACTGCTACCGCCTAGATATGTGAAGCCAGATAGTCTCAGGAAACGTCGGCAATATAATCTACCAAATATACTCGAACTGTTCGTTCTAAGCGTCCTTTTCTCGGCTTGTGCAATAGCATGAACGCCTAAATCTCAAATTAAATGACGCTTATACTGTACATTTTATTCCTCAATATTCATGTATAAATAATTCAGATTGTAAATTTATACGCATTCAGGCTAGTTGACTGCTAGGTAATTTTGTTATTAAACTATCTATCTATCTTTATCACAATATTCGAATCCATGCACCCAGACGACCGTTTTCCATTCGGTATATGGAGTGGAGATACCAAGTTTACGTTGATCTTATCCTCCCATTTGGTTGCGTTCTGTGCCCTTTCTGTTTGACACCGTAGCGTCAGCAGTTCATTGGATCCTCTCCAACAACTCCCAGGTGACACCACTACTGCACTATCTTGACGATTTTCCGATCATGGGTCTTCGGAATTTTATCTTGGACCACTCCTCCGTTTGTGGTTGGGCTGGGCGCTTGGCATTGCCAGGAGCTCGAATCCTTGATTGACCATCCCCACCACGCGTGTAAAGTTGTCCGCCCTGGTCGGGAATTCCTCCGTCGCATAATTGACCGTCTGGCTCGGTTCCAGGTTCTCGCCCGGTTCCAGGTTCTCGCCCAACGCTGAATTTCGTCGGCCCCTCCAATGGTGGATGGCATTGTTTCACGAGTGGAATGCCATTAGTTGCTTTCTCCGCTCAAAATTTACTCATACCCGACCTCTCTGTGTTTTCTCCTGCATCCGGCGTGGGGAGTCTTGGTGCTCCCTTTAAGTTTAACTGTCACTGGTTCGCATCGCCGTGGTCTTTTCGTTCTAATGCTCCTTCCATTGCATTTTGTGAATGATTCCCTGTAGTCGCCTATCATGAGTAATGATTTATTTAACGTCGCAAGCACAGGATGTGGTCGCCCAATCATCCGAGCCTAATTAAGACCTAACGTGTTGATTTTACGGAGGGAGGAAAACCGCGGGCCCCTGCAAAAAAAACTCGAAGCACAGCAGAGACCAACTAAACTCTACTCACATGAAATTCAAGTTCGAGAACGGGGTTATTCCCAGACGGTCACCCCATCCAAGTGCTAGCCCCGTCCAACTGGGCTTAACTATTGGTGAGAGGCAGCGCCCTAACAGCACACGCCACCCGTGCTCTCTGGGGCCGTAGCTGGTTTCTGTTTCGGTTACAGGTCATCTCAACACCTCCGCTGATGCTTCTCGTTTTCGTTTCTTGGTATTCTCCGCGCGTCAAAGTTTACTTGTCCCTCTTCCTAATTCGATCCTCAGTCTCCGATGTCTGCACTGGCATTGATTCCGGTGGTATCGTCGCTGTCTTATCGTCCGCAAGAGCATCATCATTCATACTGGTCTATCCGCGGGTATTCTATTTGTGCTGTGGCTGCCCTACGGGTCTACCTCGTTCCGGGGCATTTCACCGGGCCCGTTGTTCGTCGTCTTCGGTTCCGTTATCTCCACCCCTCGTCAACCAGTGGCTCCGCTCCATTTACGGCTGCTGGATTTGGTTCTTCGTCTAGCAGCCACAGTTTCCGAATAGGCGCAGCAACATCAGCAGCCTCGGCCGGAGTTCCGGATCACTTAATAAAGACCCTCGGTCGGTGGTCTAGCAGCGCGTACCTTCGTTACATACGCAAAGCTCCAGACGCTCTTATCGCTCCAGCTAGCTGGAGAGGTCGCATTGGAGAGGAGTTTCTCGGTCGCGCAGGAACACCACTATTACCCAAATGAGTAGGATCGCGCTTCGTGTGCCAGCACCAGATTGCCGGCCCGGGATGCCCACCGGGGATTGCGATCCTCGAAATTTAGTACTGTGTACGTCTATTTACTGACTTTATCCATGCACCCTTGTATCTCTTTACTACACAGCGCTGTTATTAATGGGATTTATGCAATACATAATATTAAAACTAGCTGTGTGTTGCTTGGGTGGCTCCAACTCCCCCGGTTCATTGGGGCTATCTGGTCACGCATGGCACACGTGAAGTGTCACACTCCAGCGATCAATGAATCCGGCACTGTTGATCAGAGGCACGTGATACGTGCGTGCTTAGAAGGCTGATGCAATATCCGGAACTACTAGTCAGCGTTTCCTGGGTCCCGGGCTCAGCATTGTTGGCGCCGTTTCCCGAGTGGTTCTTCCCACCCTCCTCCCCACAACGTGCTATCGAGCGCCAGTGACTGCCTCCTTCCCCTGGTTCACCGCCAGTTACGCTTTAGTTTCTTGTCGTGGCACAAGCGCTAGTCCACACGCCCCTCGGTGTTTTAAGCCTCCGCAACTGCCAACGGGTGCTCCTCCCTTGTTACTCGGTCATTAGCTAACAAACTCACTTGTTATTCGCGTGGTTGTGCAAGCGCCAATCCACATGCCTCCTGCCCTGGAGTTTGAAGCCTCTGCAACTGCTAACGGATGCGCCTCCGTTAGCTAATGTTTATCACGTCTGTGCGTCCTCTACACCACTCCCACTTCCCACTGTAATCCTGGAGCCTCTCTATTCCTTCACCAGATGCGCCTCTGGTGTTCAGCAAGGTTCGTTCGCAGAACATTTTGTTGCTAGCGCCGGGAGAGGGCTAGAAGGAGTAAGCTGTGAGCACAGACGTTGTGAGTCTTGCTCTCCCTGGCATGCCAGGTGATACATTAATTTGTTGGCTAATTTGTATTGTACGTTATCTTCCTGTGTCAATTTATGTTGCTTTCCTAACCTAACTGTTCTATCTTAGACAGGATATTACTTGAACTCTCGCGGCCTTGCTGGCCGGGTGATCTGCATTGTATTTGGCGTCCAGTGTAATGTTTAACTTTGCAGTATGTTGCAGTGTCTGCTGTAGCTGTTTTCTACGCCTTTTCTATAGGTTCAGGTTTGTGCAGCCTCATCATGGGTGAGTACTTGTATTATTTACTTTCTTTCTCCACTAGGCTAGTAGTGTGAACCAGGGGCGGACTGGCTACGTCAGAGGGGCCCGGGCGATTTGCTGTAAAAGGGGGCCCGGTTTCCAAATCAAGTTGTTGCGGGTCCACATATGTAGGGGGTTCCGGGGGGACGATGCCCTGGAAATTTTTTGAAATTTGGGTCTCTGAAATGGCATTTCCCAGCAAAAAATGGCAAACTTTTAATACTTTTAAAACATGTTTGTTATGGCACATTTCCTCATTGTTAACAAAGATTTTGTCCAAATTAGGCTTTGAATAGTATATTAAATGTTAAAATATGCATGGACTGTAAGGTCAAAGCCTGTTAAGGCCTGAGGGTTACCAATAAAAACAAAGATGACGCAGTTCCGTACGCATTCTTTCCCATGCGCTAACCACTTATCGACTATACAACGTATATTTTAATATGATTGTAGATCAGATGTTTGAAGCGTTTCAAACTTTTTAGATCCACATTTTCTTTTTGAGTAAACTCAACAAATTATAAAGAACGACTTCATATTAGGAGGGAAAAAAGAGGAAGATTGGTACATGCACTTCCCTCCAACTATACGGACCCTAAACATTGTTCTCTTTTCAGAGAAGCTGCTTCTTGCAAGTCGTCCACCTATTTTTACGCCTTTTCTGTGCACCACGTTTACAGTGAACTGGTTTTATATTAATGGAGTAATTATATTTTATTAATTGCTTTCTTCATAATTCCGGAACTCGAAATGTCGGAAGAAACTATAGCTTCCACTATAAACGCTAGATAATTATTTTATCCTAAGCATGTATTGCCTGATTGATATATAGCCTTTTTTTACTTTTGCAAAGTCAAAAAGATTTAAGGGCCCAAAGGGAGCCCAACAGGCAAGGGGCCCACCGGGCGTTTGCCCGGAAAGCACGACTGGCCAGTGCGCCCCTGCCTCTAAGGAGCCGGCGAGCTTGCCCGGTTACTCCGAGCTCACGAACTGACCCTTTTATGACTATTTGAGAAATGCAAAATGACATAAGAAAGCTAAATTGGCTTCGTTTTTCCTTAAATAAAGCACGCAGGATATTCTAATTCTTTATTGCAGTAAAAGAACGATTTTCGTGACATAAAATCAGCCCGGTAACAGGGCTAGCCCGGCTCATATGGACCAGGGCCTTTTTTAAGGATTTTCCCGTGGGGTGGGGGCAGTTTCCAAAAAGGGACTCTTCTAGGGGGGTCCTGGGGAATGATCCCCGGAAATTTTTGAAATTTAGAGTCTCGGAAATGCCATTTCCTGCATTCTGAGGGGTGATTTTTAAGAACACTGAAGGTCATAAAATCAGTCATAAAAACAGTTAAAATACAACACATTTCTGACTGTTTCGCTTTGTTTCAGAACTCATCAGCTTGTTCACTTTCAAATATAATATGGAAAATATTGGGAGGAACTATAAAAAGATTTTTCGTGCCATTTTATTTAAAAATAATTTCTCTTCACTTCATGTTAGGTCAACATAATAATTTAAGTAAATCTAAGTTGTTAATTAAGGGCTAAAACTCACTTTCCGTTTGTTTATTTTTTATTCCTTGCTTATTTGTTTGTATTAAATTTAAGAAAAAGGGACTTTTCCTGGGGGGAGGCAAAAATTGATTCGTGGGGGGCACAAGGGGGGACTGGGGAGCATTTGCCCCCCAGCTTATATGTTAAAAAAGGCCCTGATATGAACAGTCCCTAAAATCTACCAATGTTAAAAGCATAGGCGTACTTGACCAGTTGCGTTTGGGGGTGCAAAACATTTTTGCCCGAAAAATTAAGAGTCGACTGTCGATTAATATTAGATCGTATGTCTCTTCTTGGTCGGATCATCGGATGCAGTGTGGCAGGCGCAACTTCACATAGATTTCTCAGCGGTTTCCTCACCGAAATAGCGCTGTACTTCATGTAGCGTATGTGATATGGCAACTGCAAAACAACTCTAGCTGATATATTATGTTAATGTTAAAACATATTTCTTTAATTAATGCTAAAACAGTTCAAAATATAATTTTTCATGAATATTTAACAGCAATTAAAACGTTGGGGGGGGGGGATTGCCCCCCCCCCCCCCTGCCCCCGCCTGGTACGCCTGTGGTTAAAACGGGGTGGATGGTTTGTTATCGTATAGTCTGCGTGCCATATACGTGGCATTTGCGTGCATACTCCACTGCAGTTTACATGATGGTTTCATCCAGAGTGAAGAGCAGAGTTTGCACGCAGTCTAGTTAATATCGTAACTTTCCTTAATAATTCAGATTGTCAGGTTTCTTGACAAAACCTTATCTTTATCTGAAATCTCTCCTTGTTTGTGCAGCCACATAATCAAGAATTGGCGAAAAGTAATTTTAACGAATGCATGTTATCTAGCGCTACATGCATACTTTCTCCTGTTTTGCTTCATTGACATTCAAGTATTTTTCACACGTGCGCACTGGCATTCCAAACACTGACTTGGAGGAGATATTAATCCATTAGCTAAACTAAGATAATAAATGTCGTTGGTAAATGACAACGCATAAAGAGTAAATTAAAGCCAAAGGCTTCACTGAGCGGTTGCCTAACATTATAGTTTATTAATTCCATGCACGTCAGGGGCGGATCCAGGATTTTTCGTACGTTAGTCAAAATTTTCGTTTGTGAAATTTGGGGGGGGGGGGGACGGAAATTTCCCCGGGGGGTATGATTAGTTATTAATACCCACACTAATAATACTTTTAAAATTACTTTTTGTCCTGGAAAGCCAAAGGCTGTTGATTAAAATATGAATTTCCTCAATTGATATCTATATCACAAATCACAATTTATCAGAGATCGTATTACACCAAGCCATGTGGTCTAACAAGTCAACAAGACATGGATAAATGGATAATACATAATAGATATCCAAATCAAAATCTTAAACTAATATCAGGCGACAAAAAGCATAAACAAAATGCCTACACTACAGTAGATATTGGTTCGGCTGGGTTCGCGGTATATAAGTGAAATATTTAATATTAATAAACTTTTGACCGCATATGCTAATTTCATAAACGATCATGCCAGCCGGTCATGGCGCACAGATTGTTCGGTTAATACAAGTCCAAAACTATTATAATAAGAGTCGAATTTAGTTAAAATAGAATATATTTACTTTATGGCTGTACAAGACTTGTTTTTCCTTTCTCGAACATACTTATGAAAGATTCGGCACCAAAATTCCTACTGAGGCAGAAGCTCGTGTTGTTGTTGATAGCACTCATTATATATAATATATGTAATAAAACGATATTCGATAACAAAAACTATGACTTATGAACTAACGTAAATATAATCTCCTTACCTTATCGCTGTACACTTCTTAGTCTTATTTCGCTGACGAGCAACACTTGGCACATAGGACTCCGATGCAAAATTTCTAGCGAGGCTGAATTTGCCATCTTGAATCGTAGCCAAAAGGTCTTCAACAGACCTTGTATTTGAAGCTTCTAATCGCTTCAACAGATCTACGTTTACCTTTGCTAAAGATGCTAGATCGTTAGCTTTAAACGCGATATGAACAATTTCAAAAATAGACATTTCTCGAGTCGTATAAATTTGACAATTTTCGAACAGAAAGACTGTAATACAGTAATACTCACTGGTATTACTGAATAATGCGAAATACCCCACGCAGCGAATGAGTCAGATCAAGCAATCGATGAGGCAACGCATAAGGCAAAAAAAATGCGCCAATGAGAGCGGAGATTTTTTCTCAATCACCCAATCAGAAAGCTCATATATTGCGTAAATAAGGCAGACCCCTGCGAAGATGATGCAAAATGCATCCCGACCAATCAAATGGCTAGGATTTGTTCCAAATAACGCGAAATTCACGCCGATGACCGCTGTTTTGACTTTTTTACATAAGGCTCGGGCACTGCACGAATTTTCATAACTGGACTATTTTTCAATGTGATTTAGATGTATTACGTAAATTACGTAATTGCTCCGAGTTGTCGCTGTATGCAACATTATAACTGGACTATTTCTCGATGTTAATTAATTAATTAAATTGTTAATTAATTAATTAGTTATCTGTGGAAATTTTACGTTAGTCGCGTGACTCATTTGACTACCCCTAGATCCGCCCCTGATGCACGTCTCCTTGACGCATCCGTTCAGGAGGAAAATCGTTTCGAGTTGTTTTAGACTAAAATAAATAGTTAAAAGTTTCTCGAATAACAACCGGTACGAGGTATAAGGCTAATAACTATCACGCTTTTTTAGAGCCCGTTTACTGGACAAATTAATTCGGAAGCTGAGTATTGAAATTTCCACGGTTGCGTCCGTTTACGTGATGAATAAATTCCATGTAAAACAGGTAGAACACCCGTGCAAGTTTTGGTACGGTGGCTGGATATGTTCGATGCCGTCAGTCTTTAGACTGAAACGGCTATACCAGCAATTATTCACCAAATCCTATACATGCACTTAACACTTATAGAAAGGCATGCTACTCAGTAAGTAAAATGTATTCATTATAAGAAGTTTGGGTCTACTGAATTCCAATGGTAAATTAGCCGTCTCTTATATAAGCTTCTCAAACTCATTAATAATTCATGAGCCGAAAACAAAGGAAATCAGTACCGAGACGATGGTTTGGATATCGGAGGAAGAAATTACATAAATTAAGCCAACTTTCGCCTCGATTTTCTCTTAAAATACTGATCTGTTTGAGAAGCTATATCATACACTCGGAAGAATGTTTCATCAGGATTCCAAACACCTCGAAATTTGTTAAAAAACCTCGGCTTCGCCTCGGTTTTCAACAAAAGTCTCGGTGTTTGGATATCCTGATGAAACACTCCTCCTCGTGTATGATATATTACCTAACTATGTGTGCCTTTGGCACTAATAAGAGATTGATCTAGCTTGGATCACGATCAATCTCAAATAGATTCAGCTAGGTTCGTTTTTAGAAAGCGTTTGATAAATTCCCAACTTGTTTAGCATTCGAGCGTTAACATTCAGAACGCTTTTGCATTCGCAGATTTAACCCACTACTAAATTGTGTTATGAACAGCCACTTTGTTTTTAATAACTATATTAATTTTAATAGTGATTTACTTAATATTATAGTTAGCGTCATATGTATGTGCCGTAATTGCGTTCGTCTCTTAAAACTCTTTCCTGTCCGAATTGGTCTTTAGTATTTTATTCTGGCTAACGCCAGACGATTTTATTCATCTCTGGGGAAGCCCTCGGACAGGAATGAGTTATAAACTATCTCTCTAATTCTTTCCTGTCCGAATTGGTCTTTAGTATTTTATTCTGGCTAACGCCAGGCGATTTTATTCATCTCTGGGGAAGCCCTCGGACAGGAATGAGTTAACCTTGATGTGATAACACCGAACGATTGATAATATATATAGACCAAATTTATATTACCTCAGGCAAGCTTTGATGGGTGAAAGGAGTTTCTCCATGTTCAATCGCTGATCAATACTTCATAAATCTGTCTCAAAAGTTGAATATCGAGGCTTATAATCAGTTTTTATATACTTCTTAGTAAATCAACCAATCGACGGCGAAGCACAAGTGTAGAACTGCTTGGTCCTAAAAACACTCTGGTTGGTTGAAATGTTCAATAGGAGCTTGACTACATCTTTGTCATCGAAGTCAGAACAGTTTCCAGATCGAGTATATAGTTAGCAAAGCAAAGTCCCTTGATGTCTGTCTCAAACGCTATCTCCTATGTTGTCCTTGACTTGAGAATAGCTAGTCTTGACTTGTTTTCAGTGTCTTGACTTGAGAATAGCACAGCGACCTGAATAATTACTAGTGGTCTCTAACTACTGAGAGTAACATATTTGTCTTCAAAAATAGCACAGCGAAACTGTCAATGCCGTATGAATAGCAGGATTTCATACTGTCGATTCGTCGTTATCGGAACTCAGTATTACTAGCATGATTACCATTTCGATTGTTCTCACGGAAAAATCTAATCTCTAAAATAAATGCTTATTACCTCAAAAAAGGGAAAATTTTAATTTTATTCTCTCATTACTCATAATTAGCATCTTTTTACGAACATCAACATGCACTGTTATAACGCCATGGCATGCATGTCGGAATATAATGATTAGTTAAACTATTTCAGATCCAGCGAAGTTATAAATTTATGTCCAACATAACTTAGGTACCTTATGTAAAGCTGGCCCCAATCGACAAACATTAACCAGCGTAACCTATAGGAATGCAGTGAAGAACCTGGTCATAAATTTATATCCAACATAACTGACTTAGGCACCTTAGGAATGCAGTGAAGCATTGTTCATAAATTTATGTCCAACATAACTTAGGTACCTTATGTAAAGCTGACCCCAACATATGTTGCATGGCAGGTAACCTAGAACCGGATTGTTTGGACATGGACTGATTAGTACCATAGTCCCCGTATTCAACTACGTACAAACTGATCTCTCTCTTCAGCCGCTGTTACACGATACAACGATTTGTGAAACCTGTGTCGCAACGCTATTGCGAGACAGGCCGGTTTCAAGACAGATTGCAACGTGTAACACCCCCTCGTTTTATGAACCTGTGCACGCGAAGTTGAAGTGCATCCTACTTTGGTGAAACTTGTCTCGCGATGCAAAGCGACACATGTTCATAAACAAGGGGGTGTTACACGTTACAATATATGTCTTGAAACATGTCTAGTGCACAGGTTTCACCGAAACATTGCATCGTGTAACAGCGCTGGTTTTCTTCCGACTATCTCTAAGTTGTTCGAATGATAAGTCTTACAAGGAATACGTGATCACTTGCATAAATATATCCCAATCACGGGTTTTATGGAATGTCCTGCGTCACACAACTGGTCACCGCAAACAACGTGCCACCATTCCTGGCGCAATCTTTTCCACCATTCCTGTGACCCCAAGTGTGCCGCAAGAACTGCATAATCAGACAGATCCGTGTTCTGGGACCGATGCGATTTTCACTATTGGTTTCTGAATAAATCCCTTGAGATTTAGGAGACAAAGATACGGCGGTCATGTGGCAATAAACTCCAAATGGCAATAAATGGGAAAATAGAAAAACCATAATTTTTCTTCGATAAAAAAAATTGGATTTTTAAAAAATCTGCCTATTGATTACTTAAATTTAAAGAAATGTTTTAATGCAAAAAAAATTGGGTGTCACCGAACTCGTTTTTGAAATAAATTGAATTACATGTAAATTAACGGCCATTTTGAAACGTCTCTGTTGTCATAGCAACGGTTGAAACACTTTATCTAATATGTCTTGGACATTATTCTATGCAAACGTTAGTTTCATTATTTTTCAAAATATTCATGAGCAGTTTCTGTGGTTAAAACTTGCATTTCTTCAACTTTTGAAGAAATGCTCTTTGGCCACTCAACAAGTTTTGGCCACTCAACAACTTTTGAAGAAATGCTCTTTGGCCACTCAACAAGTTGTTAGGTTCTGTTCGAAGAACATTGAGAAACGTTACAACGCCATTGAGGTCTGATAAACCTATACCTGTCAATCGTCCGCCCAATCAAAATTGGATACGCTACCCAAGTATGCATGGTCTGCTCATTGAGACTATAGGACTGAGTCAATCCAACGACGGTAACTAAAGTAATTTTGAACCTTCTCTTTTGCTGTCTACCTACAAACAAAGACTACAAATTAACAGACTTACTATACCAATCACTCTCTGGCATAAATATACCTGGACATAATCTTCACTTCTTTAAAGTTATGAACGGTCTCGCATGTGTCAACTGATCCTGAAGCTCTGCCTACACTATACACCTCATGAAAAAAAAACACCCACTGATAATTCCAACCTCTTACTTTTCGACCAACCAAAATGCAGCCGAACACTTACTTACTAGCGTTCATTTTTCACAAGGATGGTTGAACCGCAATATCTCAGAAAAGGCAATATCTCATACCCTATAGTCCAGACATAAACTCGAAAATCGTTACCCTTACATCTATTTCGTTGTGAATATTCAGTAGCGCGAAAGCGATCGGCACCCATACCCATTAATCTCAGACGACCGAAATAAGCACTCTACTCCAGACCAAACAGAAGCTTTATACTGTATATACCCTATCCCTTTATAGCGCGGCGCATACCGCTCGTGTACCTTACATACGGAATATTTTAAATTGCAGTTAACTTTGCCTTTAATTTGTGCAAACGAAAGCATGTACTATGTGACATGCATTTCAGATTTTTTATTAATAATTAAATATTAATAATATAATTATTTTATTTTCAAGACCATATTAAAATTGTAATAAAAAATATATTAATTACGCTTTAATCATATTTGGTCAGGGTACCAATCGAACATTATATAACCGAAGTGTTTTTAGTGGGTCAGGTTACATGATTACAATACTGTTACAATACAACATAATTATATAACATATTTTGTAACTAAATTTAAACTATATTTATAAGTAATAGGTTAGTAGTTGATTTGTTTGTCGGTCGGTTAGTCAGTGATTTCTATTGACTCTTTCGCGGTTTACCTCTGGGGAAGCCCTCGGACAGGAATGAGTACTAGTCAAATAGGGTTTTTTTCTTAAATCTTACTAGTGAGTTCGTGTTTCTCGTTTTATTGTCCAAGTTGTCGCAACATTGTATAGACGGGTTTTTTGTTTACCCCAATTTGCGTACCCTTTATGTGTTGATACGAACGGTACGCTGTATGCGTTTAGTTTAAAGTCGAAATCTATATATTAGGCCTTACACTTTACCCTTTCAACCCTGAACTCCCTTTTAGTATTTTACTCTGGTTATATACAGTGTGTATCAAAAAAACCTGAACCCTTAGAAAACAACCTATTGTAGTAGTTTGAAAGCCCTAAGCACTTCGCTGAACCCACAGATGCGTAAAACACACGGTCTTATACACCTGGGAAATTAAGATAACTTGAAGTGTATGCATGGTAAAAGTATTTAAAAGCTTTTTCGCTTCGTTTAACTTATTGTGCTGATTAATTTATAACGCAGCGCTTTTAGGGCTTTCAAACTACTACAATAGGTTGTTTTCTAAGGGTTCGGGTTTTTTTTATACACACTGTATAACGCCAGACAATTTTACTCGTCATTGGGATGCCTTTCGGGTTGGATGGGTTAAAAATAAATATATATATCGACGATTCTGACTCTAATTGTGAAAAGTGTCCAGTTTAGTCACAGGGAGCCCATCTTGGCAGCGCGTGGGCACCTGTGGCGGACTCGAAAGACGCGCGGGGGACTGTGGCACACTCGATCGTGGTGTGTTAAGGAAAATAATAAAGGGATGAAACACGAATTCTTCCTTGTTTTGAACATCGTTTTAAGCGCCTATAGGTATTAAAATCGTAAGACAATTGAGCGAAGTAGTTGTAATAATGATTCATTTATCAAAATATAAATCAAAATGATACAAAATCTCACCTTTTAACCGTGATTTTGCAGCTAAATTAATATCGTATTTTCGGGAGATGTGTTCCGCAAGTAGCTAGGACACTACATCATCGTTGACACTTCGGATAGCTACGAAATCCTACGATAAGCTTTTCGGATAAAGCGGGAAGCCTCACTCGATGGTCATATTACGCAAATTTCCTCCCACTTCGCGCTGCATATGGAAGTGGTGTCACGTGACAAAATTGTTAATGGCGAAGGAGTGCAAAACACTGATCTCAAATGGTCGTGGCTAGATGGGATACTTGCAGTTGAGGTGACCGCGAGGTACTAGGTCCGAGTCAACTTCGGAACAATCATCGGGATTCGGATTTTTCTACTCGGATTTTTCAAAATGGCGGCCACAATTTCAATCCAAGGAGTGACAAAACTCAACGAAGACAATAGACCCCTCAATGAAGAACAAAGTAAGAATTTGTAAGAATAATAAGATTTAAGACTCTAAAGTTTTTATTTTATTAAGAATCGTGGTGCAAATTTAGTAAAATGCTTGTAGTAGTCTAGACGAATTTTTATGGCTCATAAAATGTTACAAATATATATATATATATATATATATATATATATATATATATATATATGCCCCCCCCTGCCACCACGCCACTGTACATATATATATATATATATATATGTACAGTGGCGTGGTGGCAGGGGGGGGGGGCAAGGCCCCCTAACTGGGGGTGCAGAAGGGGCACCAAAACCAATCTGCCCACCCCAGCCTGAAACTTGCCACCACGCCACTGTGTATATATATATATATATATAAGTGAGATTTGGTTCACGAAAATGTTAGAGAGTGCTCAATACCATATATAGATAGAGCAAAATACAAAGTATAAAGTATAGTTTTACCTTAAAGTCTTCGCTACCAGAGGTTTCAGTTTAGGGTGAAACCTCTGGTAGCGAAGACTTTAAGGTAAAACTATACTTTATACTTTGTATATATATATACAGTGTGTATAAAAAAACAGGAACCCCTTAGAAAATGAATTAGTATTCTTTTCAAACAACCTATTTTTTTTAATATTTTTTTTAATTTGCCCAGGGGCAGGTGCAACTACAAAAGGACACGAGGTCCCATACTAGCTAACTACTACACCTGCAGTAGTTTGAAAGCCCTAAACACTTCTCTGAAGCCACAGATGCGTAAAAAGCACGGTTTTATACACCTGGGAAATTAAGATATAAATTAATCAGCACATAAGTTAAACAAGAAGAGAAAAAGCTTTTAAATACTTTCACCATGCATACACTTCAAGTTATCTTAATTTCCCAGCAGGTGTATTAGACTGTGTTTTTTATGCACCGTGGCTCAGAAGTGTTTAGGGCTTTCAAACTACTGCAATAGGTTGTTTGAAAAGAATACTACTTGGATTTAATGGTAGAGACTTGGTATTTATACAGTGGTGTGGTGGCAAGTTTCAGGCTGGGGTGGCCAGATTAGCTTTGGTGCCCCCCCCCCCCCCCCAAAAAAAAAAAATATGAAAGAAAGACATTACTGTATTTGATAAATGATCACATTTTTTGTTTAAAAATAACTGAAGTAGCAATATAATATAATATTACAACAAACCATGGGTACTCTCGAAGACCATGCCAATGCAAGCGGCGAAGTAGTGCCAACCCTCTAGGGGGGGGGGGGGGGGGGGGGGGGAGTCTCTGATATGCCATTTCCTGCATTTTGGAGTGAGATTTTACAGAATTCTCAAGATTATAAAACTTCATAGAAAACACAAAAGATTACAGATTTCAGATCTTTATATCCCCCCCCCCCCCCCCCCCCATTGAAGACCTAGCTATACAAAGAAATAGGTTTATTTTGTTCAGTTTTGGAGCCCTTGCTAGTTTCGGTGCCCCTTTTCGGGCAACCCCAGTTAGGGGGCCCTTGCCTCCCCCTGCCACCACGCCACTGTATATATATATATATATATATATATATATATATATATATATATTATATTATATTATATTATCTTTGTCAACATTTTATTTTATATGAGCCATAAAAATTCGTCTAGACTACTACAAGCATTTTACTAAATTTGCACCACGATTCTTAATAAAATAAAAACTTTAGAGTCTTAAATCGTATTATTCTTACAAATTCTTACTTTGTTCTTCATTGAGGTGTCTATTGTCTTCGTTGAGTTTTGTCACTCCTTGGATTGAAATTGTGGCCGCCATTTTGAAAAATCCTAGTACAAAAATCCGAATCCCGATGATTGTTCCGAAGTTGACTCGGACCTAGTACCTCGCGGTCCCCTCAACTGCGAGTATCCCAACCCATTGAACTCTATATAAAGACTGGAACGATAACTCGGGGGGAAATTTTGAAGCCAACATGGGGGCCGCCATGCAGGTAGCTCCAGTCCCTTTTCACAAAATGGCGTCGAAAAAAATAGGTTGAAAACCGATAAATTTTGTCACTTTAACTTCATTTGACGCTTTTCTTTCTTTTCTCAGACCATACTAGGACAAAACAGCTTTCGACTCAAGTACTTACAAAGAAGAAACATTGTTCAACTACCAAAATATTTCACGAACAAAACGAAGTTCGGTCGAAAAGCCGCGCGAAAATGTTTGGTTTATCTGAGTTTTCGGGGCTTCCCGGGAGAGTTTTGAGATATTATAGCATCATTTATTTAGTTACATCTTAGACCTTGCTTCTAATAAATATCAAAGCATCCAGAAACTAACTTTTAACAGTTAAAATAAGGATTAGATTAGTAAAAACAATCTTCGTGAAACAACCAGTGTTTTTCGCATCTCCCCAGTCCTTTTTTGGCTGGCAGAGCGCAAAATAATTTGGTTATTTGTAAACAAAGTTTAAAGAACCAGTCGGAAAAATTGAAAAAAGAGTATTTATTTGTAAAGTGTATTAAGTAGTAAAACATGCCATATAACTGTGTAGTATGTGGGTACAAAGGTGAACAAAAAAAAATGGGGCTGTCATGAAGAAAATGAAATTTCTAAAGAAAATGAAACATACATTGCATTTCACAGGTGAGTGTTGTTTTCTTGAAATAATTACTATCATATTTCTCAGTCTAAATGGACCATAAAGCTATACTGTTAGCACTATGCATTTGATAAGGTATAATAGAAAAATTTGGATAATTAAATGGTTGTACTGTTGTACCTCTTACACACAATTTTTAGCCCATTCCTGCACTGACAGCCTCTCATTGATAATTAAAACTATCTTGTGTTATCGATAGTAAAATAGGAAAAGGCCATCCAGACAGGAATGGGCTAACATGTTAACAAATATAATAAACAATTGACAAATTCAAAAATATTTGTTAATATTTAATTGACCTAAACAGTAAACACTACTATAATGAGAATGGGTATAAATTCATAATTACAAACAAAATTTCAAAAAATATTTCTTGTTATTTCCTATTTTCATCAATACAGATTTCCTTTAAAAAACCAAACGCTACTTGCTAAGTGGGAACATGCAGTACAGAGAGTACGGAAGGATGGAACACAATGGAAGGCAACACAACACAGTTATATCTGCAGCAACCACTTTGAAAGATGGGATTATAGTCTACTTCCATCATCGAAAGGGGCCTGCAGGTTAAAAAATAGTGCAGTTCCTTCAGTATTCCAATTATTTACCTCACCACAAAGCTATGGTATGACAGAGGAGGCCAGAAACCGATTACAAATGCCTGAACAATGTTCTACCCCAAAACGTTACAACCGAAAACGTCCCTTGTTTCAAGAGGAAATTTTATCACCTGCAGCTAAAGTTTTTTGTGACCACAACTATGCAAAACCAGCACCCCAGATGACACAGTCCCCACTTCGAGTTAATCTAGAGCAAGACCCACAAATCACAAATAAGAAATTAAAAAGTAAAATTAGAAACCTACAGCAGCAGTTAAGAAGATGCAAAAAAAAGATGAAGAATATGGCAGACATAATAAATGATTTACAAGAAAAAACTTACTTATTAAAACCGAAATTGCTGACAACTTACATGCTACATTTGACAAACTTCAATTTATCAATATTTTACAATACAAAGAATAACACCAGTACTTCTCCATGTGGAAGAAGATACACAGACGACATAAAAGAATTTGCATTAACACTTTACTTCTATTCACCCAAGGCTTACCAGTATGTAAGATCAATAATACCATTACCCAATCCTTCATTAATCCGAAAGTGGTCAAGCTCTGTGGAATGTGAACCAGGTTTCCTTAAAGAAGCTTTTCAGTCGCTTGCAAATGAAGTGAGCAATTCACCAGCAAAAAAGGACTGTTGCCTAATCATTGATGCCATGTCAATTAGGAAACAAACAATATGGGATCCAAAAAAAGACCAGTATGCTGGATTTGTAAACTATGGAGGAGTTACCCCTGAAGACCCTGAGACCCTGGCTTCAGAAGCACTGGTATTTCTCCTGGTTGGAACAAGAAGTCACTGGAAATGCCCAATTGCTTACTTCCTTACAGACAAAGCATCATCAACAGTCCAGGCACAACTGGTGGGTATGGCACTTGAGATGGCAGCAGAAGCAGGATTGCGAGTGTGGAGTATTACAGCTGATGGAACATCAGTCAATTTTAGCACTTTCCGCGAGCTTGGTTGCAAATTTGGGACAAATTACGAGTCCATAGTAACAAAATTCAAGCATCCAACAAGAGATTATGATGTCTTCGTCACACTTGATCCATGCCACATGTTGAAACTAGCCAGAAATGCATTAGCAAGCCTTGCATCCTTCACTGATAGTGACAACAATAAAGTAAAATGGATCTACTTTCAAAATCTCCATGGAGTTCAAGAAACAGAGGGCCTGAAACTGGCAAACAAGTTGACAATGAAGCATATGCAATTCGAGAAACATAAAATGAATGTGAAGCTGGCAGCTCAAACCTTAAGTTCATCTGTAGCAGATGCCATTGAATTTTTGGACATATCAATGAAACTACCAGGCTTCAAAGATAGTGGAGGTACAGTTAAGTTCGCAAGGACAATTGATCGACTGTTTGACATACTCAATTCTCGAAATCCATTAGGTAAAGGGTATAAGCAGCCTCTAAAATTGTCAACAAAGGCCAACTGGGAAGCAATACTTAAATCCACAGCAGATTATTTGCTCACTTTGAAAACAGAAACACAGCAACTTCTCTCAAGCCATCGACGAAAGACATTTGTTATTGGTTTCGTAACAACGATAAAATCGACAATTGAGATGGCAAATGAAATGCTTACAAGCTCTGTAAATCCATTTAAGTACCTGTTAACGTATAAGTTCTCCCAAGATCACATTGAACTATTGTTTTCATGCATTCGGTCAAGGGGCGGCTGGAATAACAATCCTAACAGTCTGCAGTTGAAAATATGCACTACGAAAGATGCTGTTGAGAAATGCTGTGACAGCTTCAAAAAGTGCAAATTGCTGTGATTTTGCTTGCAACAACGACAACACGACGACTATCATCCCCATTTTTCACAGCAGGAAACACAGTTCCGCACTAATCGACACGTCGCAAGAGGACGAAGTAAACATCTTCGAAAATCCTGAGGTAAAGATCATGGTTGGGCACTTGGATCAAAGAGGTCACACTGAATTTATTTCCAATGTCCTTTTCTACATAGCAGGATTCGTCGCATCGAAACTGGTCAAACAACTCTCGTGTCCTGCTTGCAGAAAAAGTTTGGTTTCATATTGTCCCACAGCCAAAACCGATCACGATTATTGTGGAGTTCGGTACAGCGAAGTTGCAGCAGCTTCTGCCTTCACCCTATTTGTGAACAACGGTGGTTTAAAGCGGTCCTACTAATCACTGCCCGGGACTGCCCGAGACTGCCCGGGAATATAAAATGACTGCACGAGACCTATTGGCTCGTTCCTTTATCCAGTAATTAATTATTTTTTATAAATAATGTTGTTAACCATATGTTTATAAAGAGAAACAAGATGGCAAGGCTGTCAACAGACTAGTAGTCTACTGTTGAGTTCAGATTTTCTTTGCTCTCTAATTTTTGGATTTGACTTTAGTTAAACAAGTATTAAACACGAGTGTTACGCGTCTGTAAATATTTTCATGATTAATCTAACACTACAAAAGTCAACACAAAGTTGACTTGAGCGGGATTTGAAATAAACCTCGGTTTTCGGGTTTGGCATACTCTGAAAAAAGCACTATTTTAGCACGGGTTTTTCTCCGAAGCACTGTTTCAAAAATAGAAAAACAAATACATTAATTAGCCTAGCAAGTTAAGATTGCCGTTTATTTTCATATATACGGCAAATCACAAACGGAAGCTTTCAGTCGCAACATACAAATTGTCCTAACTTCTGACGGCTATAACTGCTGATTTCGAACTGCAGTTTGCGGTGTGCCGTAAATGTGGATCTATTTATTATATAAGGCCTCTAATATAGATGTATACCGTCTCTGGCAGTAATATACCGTCTTAGGCAGTCATTTTTTACTCCCGGGCTGTCATTTTTTACTCCCGGGCAGTCTCGGGCAGTCTCGGGCAGTCTCGGGCAGTAATTAGTAGGACCCGTTTAAAGATTCCTTCCAAGTCCGTTTTCCAGACCATCGAATATGCTGAGCAGGTGTTCAAGGCGTACGTCTGCAAAGAAGGTAGACAAATTAGTCAGAAGAAGAATCTGAAAACCAAGATGATCCTCGAAGTATGTCATCACTTCCTCCTAGAATCCCGCCTAACTCTGTTTGAGGATCACGAACAAGGCATGAACGAAAGTTTGGTAGAAGACGACCATCAAACCAAACTAATCAAGTGCACGGCAGACAAATACTTGACGCTTCGGTTGTTTACTTATGGAAAGCATTACTGCGAGACCATCGTCCAGAACGGACAGCCCAGCGACAGGCATCAACTGACAAAGTTGATCTTATTTAAAAATCAGTAAGAACTGATCACAGGATAACACTTTCGTACAAATATTTTCTAATTATTTTTACAACAAACTTACCTTGTAGTAATACTACTGATGTCGAAGACTCGCTGTCTCATTATTCACTGCTCAATGATGGCATATTAACTGATCCAAGTTTAACTTGAAAGACGTTGAGCTTTGTTCTTGTAAATAGTCATTTAGACAATCTTGATAGTTTAAAGAATCATTTCGCCATAAAAATCGTTGTCTTTTTATTAGTATTTGTCTCTTCGATAATTCAAAAATAATATTCCACTGTTCGTTTCGTGCTGGCATCAGAGCATGAAATCGCGCATGGCAACGCCAGCCTAATTTGGCTTCACCCAATCATAGGGCCGGCCTTATGGAGTTATCGTTCCAGTCTTTATATAGAGTTCAATGTCCCAACCTCGTACCCAGGGCCCTCTCTGCTTTCAAAATGGCGCGAGGAGAAGACCCTGGCAAAGGCTGGTCACGTGACACCAATAATTTTGGAATAATTTTGATGACGACTCAACTGTACCGGGGGGCGCGATACATCACTGATAAACAGAGTATAGTTGGCTTGCGTATATAAAACTATTCAGCGAACTATTTAGGCACTCAAGAATAACCAAATCGCACAAATAACAAGACATTCGATCTCTTAACAAGTTTATCGAATCAGTTAATGACCGTGTTTAGTAAGAAGCGTCTACACTACAACATATTTGCTTTATTATGCAAGCAAGAAGTGTTTATTAATATTTCGGTTTCTGGACTTTCCGAATCTAATTTAAAAAGTTTAGAAATATACAAAGTCAAAGTCTTCAGTGCTGATCTATATAAATGTTCGTCGATCGAAGAATTGTTGTTGATCGTATATTTGTATTAAAGTACAAGTACAACCTCAAAGTCAACGAGGACAGCAGATTCGATTCGAATATGCCGTTTGAGTATAAATCGACAGATACAACAATTAAATTTCCACAAATCCAAAACGTGTGGACAAGAAACATAAATGTGCTATACTGGACGGTAAATATACTTCCAAAAATCAACAGCATTCGAATATTTTTAGTGTATGTATCAGTACCTGCCAGACTGCTAACTTTGCTAACTGCGCACCGAAGTTTTTTTTTCCGATAAAAAATGCGCGCCTGGGATGGCAAATTATGCGCTTACGGGGGGTGTGATGTCAGACGTTTTCGGGGGGTGACTCGATAACGGAGTAGGCGTAAGCTAAAGCTGGTATAGTTACATAAGTAAAAACATAAACTCACCATTGTTTGAAGGTAATGATTAATGGACGTGTCAGAATTGTACAAGTTGCACAACTCAAAATGTCCGTAGAACCTGTGGTGGGGACTGGGAACTGAGGACAGAGATAAGGGATAGTGGACTGGAAATGAGTAATTGGGTTTATACAACTTGTAACCCTGTTTTATTTGATTAAATATTTTTATATAAAAACATGTATATATATATGTAGAAATTGTAACCTATGTACTACTACATAACTATTTCAATTAGCTCAATTGACAAAGTAACATAATAGACAGTATTAAAGTCAGTGTTTATCAGTCAATTAAGCTAAAAATGGGAGTTGTGCAGGCTTCTTGATCAGTCTCTCGATCACAACGGTCCAAGAAGTCGTTCAAGAATTAAGAACCCAAAAATCGAAAAAACAGCAAAATTCCAAAACAGTACACCACTAACAGTCTAAAACGTTCAGGCTTTTTAACTCTGCACCGACTCTAGACAGTGTATCTTATGTAGTATTTACAGCCAGGGCCGTAGCTAACATGTTGTAATTGGGGGGTGCCAACCCAAAATTTCCGAACGAAATATTTTTTTCTTCCGAATCTTGCAATAATAATCACAAAACGTTGCCAACTGCCAAAACGACAGAGACAACAACAACTATTGTATTACCGTGCAGTTACTTACGGTAGTAACGGTACTACATTGTATCCATTATTCGTACGGAAATATAAAACGAGCATGCAGCATGGGTTGCGGTTGGGATCGGGTTACGTACTTTCACATCCGGCAAAGGGGTTGCGTACCAGGCTAGGCTCCCACGGGTCCCGTCGTCACCCTGGCCCAATCAAAGAATATGGGCAAGGTTAAAATTTCGCGCGTTTTTAGTGGCTATGAGTGAAACGGCAATCGTCATAAGTGGATTTAGCCCTGATGACGCGAGAATGAGATTAGTGGTTACCTGGCCCATATTTCTTTTGAAATTGGGCCAGGGTACCAGGCTAGTGGGAGCCTTGCAAGTTGCAATATTCACATTCCCAGAGCCCACGTTTGTGTGGCGGGCACTGGGAACGAGAATGGAGAATTTAGACAACGTAATTAATGTGTAAGCATTATTGCATTAAATTCGACCGACAAGTTTTCTGTTACCACATACCAGTACATTTACTTTTCATTTAATCAGTAGATTTTGACAAATCTTTCAAAATAGTCTTAAAGAAAAACGTGCCAATTTTCCGAATAGACCCGTGAGTTTTCCGAATATTGCAATTTTGTAAAAGTTGGGGGAGTGCCGCACCCCCCAATACCCCCCCCCCCCTTGCTACGGCCCTGTTTACAGCACATGGGACTGATGGGAGTTTACATATTTCTAATTTTTACCGAGCCAAGCCCAGGAAGGATTGAAGGAACACTATCTGCCGTATCTGGTACTTTATCTATACAACCGCCCTAAGGCTAAGGCTAAGACAAATCTTACGTGATCATATTGCATGCGCACAGCAAGAAGCCTGTATCTAGTGCTTGCGTAAGCATCAAGTAATCGGATTATAGTCATTTATAGAAGAATCTCGAGAGTGCCGAAAGGAAGAAGTCTCAAGAGCTTTACGATTAACATAAATCCGGATATGATATTTAGATATTACGTACCACACCTAATAATTCACACGTGATATTCATTTTTATAGGTCATTGGCACATTGCGCGCACCAGAATCTATTCCCCGTTCATCTTGCGCGCCTGAAAGTAAAATTTTCCCGCGACAAATTGCGCGCATAGAATTCTTACACACGTGCGAAAATTGCGCGCGGAAGATCTTCCGCGCGCACGACAAAGTTAGCAGTCTGGAGTACCTGTAACCGCAGACTCGCAGAGCGGGTTTCTGTTTATCAGTTTATGATCGTTCGTCGCCTTCGGCTTCATTTCTGGCGATTGACGGCAACAAATATGAATTATCCAGCAAATGTCGTAAATTTTGAAATATATCTATTAAATTTACCGCTCGAATTTAACGTTACCGGACTTGCAACAACCTTGACGTTTATAAGAACCGAATCAACCGCTCCCCCCAGGACGGGCGAAGCTCAAATTATCCACGTGACCAAATACTCCAAGAATCTGAGCAGGGGTTGGCGGTTGATGTTTCATGTATCGGTGTCACCAAATGAGCCAGATAAATTTTCATATATAATGTCCTAAAGTATCCCCTTGGTATAGTGACTTGACCTATCTATCCCAAATATGCTATCTTAGTTATGTTATACTAATTATACAAGTTATACCAGTTATCCTAGTTATCTTAGTTATCTTAGTTATCCTAGTTATACTAGTTATTTTAGTTATCTTAGTTATCCTAGTTATCTTAGTTATACTAGTTATTTTAGTTATTTTAGTTCTTTTAGTTATCTTAGTTCTTTTAGTTCTTTTAGTTATCTTAGTTATCTTAGTTCTTTTAGTTATCTTAGTTCTTTTAGTTATCTTAGTTATCTTAGTTCTTTTAGTTATCTTAGTTCTTTTAGTTATCTTAGTTATCTTAGTTCTTTTAGTTATCTTAGTTCTTTTAGTTATCTTAGTTATCTTAGTTCTTTTAGTTATCTTAGTTCTTTTAGTTATCTTAGTTATCTTAGTTCTTTTAGTTATCTTAGTTCTTTTAGTTATCTTGGTTCTTTTAGTTATCTTAGTTATCTTAGTTCTTTTAGTTATCTTAGTTCTTTTAGTTATCTTAGTTCTTTTAGTTATCTTAGTTATCTTAGTTCTTTTAGTTATCTTAGTTCTTTTAGTTATCTTAGTTCTTTTAGTTATCTTAGTTCTTTTAGTTATCTTAGTTCTTTTAGTTATCTTAGTTCTTTTAGTTATCTTAGTTATCTTAGTTCTTTTAGTTATCTTAGTTCTTTTAGTTATCTTAGTTCTTTTAGTTATCTTAGTTATCTTAGTTCTTTTAGTTATCTTAGTTCTTTTAGTTATTTTAGTTCTTTTAGTTATCTTACTTCTTTTAGTTATCTTAGTTATCTTAGTTCTTTTAGCTATCTTAGTTATCTTAGTTCTTTTAGTTATCTTAGTTATCTTAGTTCTTTTAGTTATCTTAGTTCTTTTAGTTATCTTAGTTCTTTTAGTTATCTTAGTTCTTTTAGTTATCTTAGTTCTTTTAGTTATCTTAGTTATCTTAGTTCTTTTAGTTATCTTAGTTATCTTAGTTCTTTTAGTTATCTTAGTTCTTTTAGTTATCTTAGTTCTTTTAGTTATCTTAGTTCTTTTAGTTATCTTAGTTCTTTTAGTTATCTTAGTTCTTTTAGTTATCTTAGTTATCTTAGTTCTTTTAGTTATCTTAGTTCTTTTAGTTATCTTAGTTCTTTTAGTTATCTTAGTTATCTTAGTTCTTTTAGTTATCTTAGTTATTTTAGTTATTTTAGTTCTTTTAGTTATCTTACTTCTTTTAGTTATCTTAGTTATCTTAGTTCTTTTAGTTATCTTAGTTCTTTTAGTTATCTTAGTTCTTTTAGTTCTTTTAGTTATCTTAGTTATCTTAGTTCTTTTAGTTATCTTAGTTCTTTTAGTTAATTTAGTTCTTTTAGTTATCTTAGTTCTTTTAGTTATCTTAGTTATCTTAGTTCTTTTAGTTATCTTAGTTCTTTTAGTTATCTTAGTTCTTTTAGTTATCTTAGTTCTTTTAGTTATCTTAGTTCTTTTAGTTATCTTAGTTCTTTTAGTTATCTTAGTTCTTTTAGTTATCTTAGTTCTTTTAGTTATCTTAGTTATCTTAGTTCTTTTAGTTATCTTAGTTCTTTTAGTTATCTTAGTTCTTTTAGTTATCTTAGTTATCTTAGTTCTTTTAGCTATCTTAGTTATCTTAGTTCTTTTAGTTATCTTAGTTATCTTAGTTCTTTTAGCTATCTTAGTTATCTTAGTTCTTTTAGTTATCTTAGTTATCTTAGTTCTTTTAGTTATCTTAGTTATCTTAGTTCTTTTAGTTATCTTAGTTATCTTAGTTATCTTAGTTCTTTTAGGTATCTTAGTTATCTTAGTTCTTTTAGTTATCTTAGTTATCTTAGTTATCTTAGTTATCTTAGTTCTTTTAGTTATCTTAGTTCTTTTAGTTATCTTAGTTATCTTAGTTCTTTTAGTTATCTTAGTTGTTTTAGTTATCTTAGTTCTTTTAGTTATCTTAGTTCTTTTAGTTATCTTAGTTCTTTTAGTTCTTTTAGTTATCTTAGTTCTTTTAGTTATCTTAGTTATCTTAGTTATCTTAGTTATCTTAGTTCTTTTTATCTTAGTTTTCCTAGTTATCTTAGTTATCTTAGTTATCTTAGTTATCTTAGTTATCTTAGTTATCTTAGTTATCTTAGTTATCTTAGTTATCTTAATTCTTCTAGTTATCTTATGAATGAAAAAACTGGATATTTTTATT
This sequence comes from Paragorgia papillata, assembly GCA_035771165.1. NCBI lineage: Eukaryota > Metazoa > Cnidaria > Anthozoa > Scleralcyonacea > Coralliidae > Paragorgia > Paragorgia papillata. The sequence goes on from JAWNZC010000338.1 coordinate 42,596, forward strand.
TCTGGAATTATTTGTGGGAACAATTAAAATTGTCTTAATCGTATGCTATTATAGAAAACGCAAAATCAATTACTGTATTTTCTTGTAGTTTTTGCGATATTACCACCACATTCTTTGCCACCACATAAGCCATGCCACTCACGCATCTTTCCGCAAGCCCCCTTGCATGAACAACGTCTTGGCGAATTATATTTTCTTTTTAACTTTGCGTCCGGCTTTTGGTTAATACCACATCTGCAACTTTACTTTTCGTCTTTTTCTTGCTCTATTTTTACAGTCGCCTTTTTACTATATCGTCTCCGGATTAACTAAGGTTGTCCTTTTTGCACGTGTCAACAAACGTTAAACAGTAAGGTAAAATACGAAGCAAGAGGTTCGAACTCAATCTCCAAGAAACTCCTAACAAAAATTAACTAAAAATTGCACGTGTTGCGGTCGAAATTTGCTTGAATACTAAGCTATTTTTTATGCTTTCGTATAGTTCTTTGCGTATTTGTTGCAGGTCTATGTTTTAGTTAGCGTTCGTTACAATATTTCGATTGGCCTATAAGAACAATATACAAAATTATTTGCAAGTTTTCATGGCGATAATGTCGTAAAATATTTATTAGCTTATGAATATTTTACGTTGTGTTTCCACAAAACTTATTTATAATATACCAAATATTAGAAAAGAGTTAAAAATATATTACGTCATGGCGGGAATGCATGACAATCTGACTCATGATCATATAAAAATGTGTATTCAAACTGAACACTGAAAACTATTTCAAATGGAAAATAAACATTTAGTTTTTAACACAAGTGAGTCTGTGTCTTGTTTATTTTTTCTATATTGCTGCTAATTTCCACAGATTGAATGTAAGCAACTCGTTTATAACATTTTCAAAACAGAAAATGCAGTACTTGATTTTGCGTATTCTATAATAGCATTACTATTATAGAATATGCAAAATCAAGTACTAAGACAATTAATTGTTCCCACAAGTTATTTAAATCGGTAGGGTAGGTAGACCCAAACCTATCCTAGCAGCTACGAACGTGACCGTTGCTCAAAATTTAATATAAAGAATACTTTATTTAAAACTTGAAAATACCTGACAAAGTTTGAATAATTCCAGAAATAAAAATATCCAGTTTTTCATTCATAAGATAACTAGAAGAACTAAGATAACTACGATAACTAAGATAACTAAAAGAACTAAGATAACTAAAAGATCTAAGATAACAAAAAGAACTAAAAGAACTAAGATAACTAAAAGATCTAAGATAACAAAAAGAACTAAAAGAACTAAGATAACTAAGATAACTAAAAGAACTAAGATAACTAAAAGAACTAAGATAACTAAAAGAACTAAGATAACTAAAAGAACTAAGATAACTAAAAGAACTAAGATAACTAAAAGAACTAAGATAACTAAAAGAACTAAGATAACTAAAAGAACTAAAAGAACTAAAAAAACTAAGATAACTAAAAGAACTAAGATAACTAAAAGAACTAAAAGAACTAAAAGAACTAAGATAACTAAAAGAACTAAGATAACTAAAAGAACTAAGATAACTAAAAGAACTAAGATAACTAAAAGAACTAAGATAACTAAAAGAACTAAGATAACTAAAAGAACTAAGATAACTAAAAGAACTAAGATAACTAAAAGAACTAAGATAACTAAAAGAACTAATATAACTAAAATAACTAAGATAACTAAAAGAACTAAGATAACTAAAAGAACTAAGATAACTAAAAGAACTAAGATAACTAAGATAACTAAAAGAACTAAGATAACTAAGATAACTAAAATAACTAAGATAACTAAAATAACTAAAAGAACTAAGATAACTAAGATAACTAAGATAACTAAGATAACTAAAAGAACTAAAAGAACTAAGATAACTAAGATAACTAAAAGAACTAAGATAACTAAAAGAACTAAGAGAACTAAAAGAACTAAGATAACTAAGATAACTAAAAGAACTAAGATAACTAAGATAACTAAAATAACTAAGATAACTAAAATAACTAAAAGAACTAATAACTAAAAGAACTAAAAGAACTAAGATAACTAAGATAACTAAAAGAACTAAAAGAACTAAGATAACTAAGATAACTAAAAGAACTAAAAGAACTAAAAGAACTAAGATAACTAAAAGAACTAAGATAACTAAAAGAACTAAGATAACTAAGATAACTAAAAGAACTAAGATAACTAAGATAACTAAAATAACTAAGATAACTAAGATAACTAAAAGAACTAAGATAACTAAGATAACTAAGATAACTAAAAGAACTAAAAGAACTAAGATAACTAAGATAACTAAAAGAACTAAAAAAACTAAGATAACTAGAAGAACTAGTATAACTAAAAGAACTAAGATAACTAACAGAACTAAGATAACTAAAAGAACTAAAAGAACTAAAAGAACTAAGATAACTAAGATAACTAAAAGAACTAAGATAACTAAGATAACTAAAAGAACTAAGATAACTAAAAGAACTAAAAGAACTAAGATAACTAAGATAACTAAAAGAACTAAGATAACTAAGATAACTAAAAGAACTAAGATAACTAAAAGAACTAAGATAACTAAAAGAACTAAGATAACTAAAAGAACTAAAAGAACTAAAAGAACTAAAAGAACTAAGATAACTAAAATAACTAGGATAACTAAGATAACTAGGATAACTAAGATAACTAAAATAACTAGTATAACTAGGATAACTAAGATAACTAAGATAACTAGGATAACTGGTATAACTTGTATAATTAGTATAACATAACTAAGATAGCATATTTGGGATAGATAGGTCAAGTCACTATACCAAGGGGATACTTTAGGAAATTATATATGAAAATTTATCTGGCTCATTTGGTGACACCGATACATGAAACATCAACCGGGTTGGCAGTGCCACTTGCACGAGAGGACCGCACGAGAAGACCCCTATACACGAGAGCACCCCTACCATATATGGTTCGAAGGTTATCAATATGGTGCCTTCGTCAGTTTTCTTGACTCTTGTCCACTCTCGAGGGATTTCTGGTGAAGAAAAATTTCGAGTTTGTCTGCTATCTAGGGGACAGTGGTTTGTGCATAACAGAGAGTAAAAATTGATCAATTTAGAATAGCGCTTTCCTCCAAACGACAAACGTTGACCTCCTCGGATGACTTGGCGTCGGAAATATTGAGTATCGCCTCGGAACAAATGTTTTATACAGGTATTAAGCTTATAAAGCATTTTTATAGTACTGAAGCGTCTGTGTAGGAAATGTACGTTTATTTTAGCCAGACTATTTTATTCTTCTTGTGGATGTTTCGGAGACAGAACTGAGAAGATTTGACTGAAATTTACAGTGTTATTAAAATTTTACTCTTGCCTCTACTGACAGTCTGTATACACTATTTACATGTATATATAAATATATTTCTAAAACTCATTAATAATTCATGAGGAAAATTCAGAGGTTTAATCAATGTCTGTTCACCCCGATACAGAACTGTTATCAGTGCCTCTAAATGTGATACAGAACTGTTTAACAAAAGATCAGTTCTGTAACAATTTATAGTGTACAGACACTTTGATTTCAACTATCTTGAGTGAGGTACGCTGGTAGCATCCTCATACAAAATGAAGATGCAAACATTTGGTGAACAACAACATTTGTTGAATAACAAGTGATGATCAGAATGGTTATTTATGGTACATCACTTAGAATATAAAATGTAGGACTAATGCTAAATCAAAGCGCATCACTAATTTATTAATCGTAGCCTATTAAACCTTACCTCGAAGGTTTATCAGCTCTTAACATGATGTAACTTAAAACGTGTTTTAGAAGTAATTTAGAGAATTTGTGTCCGTTCTGTACCGGGATACATACAGGTACTTGGCTTCACCTCATGTTTATATACCCCCAATACAGAATGGCCACTCATTCTGTAAATAGTACATATACATTATACAGTATATATATATATATATATATAAGTGAGTTTTGGTTCACGAAATGTTAGAGAGTGCTCAATACCATATATAGATAGAGCAAAATACAAAGTATGAAGTGTAGTTTTACCTTAAAGTCTTCGCTACCAGAGGTTTCACCCTAAACGGGATCCTAAACGCCTGATGATCCCGTTTAGGGTGAAACCTCTGGTAGCGAAGACTTTAAGGTAAAACTATACTTCATACTTTATATATATATATATATATATATATATATACATACTGTACACTAGTATGCACTAGAGGCAAGAGTAAAATTTATATATATATTATATATATATATATATATATATATATATATATATATATATATATATATATAAATGTGGTCACCACTTAATCCTTTAACTCCCACCATGTCAGGTGGTCTTCCCCTGATGAGTAAAATCATCTGGCATTAGACAGAGTACATGTAAAAAATAGAAAGTGCCAAATGGCACCAATGGGAATGAAATGGTTAAATGTGGATATCTTCCCAAAATTAATAAGATTTCATGTACAGTACATGTAATTTGTATAGAAAAATAGGCTCACCACTTAATGTGGGTATCTCCCTGAGATTAAAATTATTGACAAATGGAGTCACCACTTACATGTATATGTAATGTGGGTATCACCCTGAAATTAAAATTATAGGAAAATGAGGTCACCACTTAACCCTTTTTCTACTAGGTCACCCTAAACCAGCCACTTTGTTATTTAACTCTGTCTAACACCAGAAGATTTTACTCATCAAATGAGAACCCCTAGGAGGGAAAGGGTTAATGTGGGTGTCTCCACAACATTAAATAAGTGCAGAATGATATCAAAATATTGAGTCACCACATAGATTGGGTATCTCCCTGAAATTAGAATTATGAAGAAATGGGGTCACCATATCTCCCTGAAATTAAGATTATGGGAAAATGGTGTCATTTAATGTGGGTACAGTATCTTCTGGAAATGAAATATATGAGAGACTCAACGTTTTGACACAAGGTTTTTATCCAGTTAGAATGGTTGATAGTTGGGCCTGTACAGTATTTATATTTGTGTGTGTGTCTAATTACCACAACACAATTTCTGTTGCTACAGTATATAAAGGGGATATTACACAGTGGTGAGAAGATATGGATTTTATGTTTGAGTGGCAAGGACAATATCTTACGAGTGAGCACAGCAAACAAGTGAGATATTGCTCTTGCCACAAGAACATAAAATCCATATCTTTGAGAAACCATGTAATGTTCTATTTATTATATGGACAATGAAATTATGCGTGGAACAGGAAGTGATGTTGATAAACTGGGTTTAATGCAAAAACTACAACCACTTGACCTAAAACTCTGAGAAAATACAAATGAAAAATACAACAGCTTATTCGAATACGTCATTTTACGTGAAAAAAAGGAATTAAGAGAATTTACTTGATTTGAAACTTACAACAAAAGCCATAAATTTTGATTTGTCAATATGTCTCTTGCAAGTGTTACATACGAGAAATACGCCACTCAGTTCCCAGATGTAGTGAAATATGGATTCTACGAGTGTTTTAGTTGCTAGAAAAAAACTCTTCTCCATATAATAATTAAACTGTAATATCCACTTTAATTAGTATGTATCTAATCTACATTAAGTGGTGACTCCATTTTTTTATAATTTTAATTTTGAGGAGATATCCACAAGTTTTGTCAGTGGTAACCAGGGTTTATAATGACAGTTTTTTTATTTAATCCAAAGTAAAAATATATGCCACATGTGTCTTATCCTTGACATGGTTGCCTGCAAAAACTGTTGATTTTTAATAAGGATTTATATATATTCTCTATAAGTATTAAGCTTAAATTGTATTATGGGCATGTAATAAGTATGTAAATACACTACTCGCTTCCCGGGTGTAGTGAAATATCGATTCTACGAATGTTTTAGTCATACATGTCCAACATAAGCATCGGATGACGGATCGTAACGATCGGTAAAAGGGCGTTGCAGATCACACGTACCGTATACCATCTGTATTCCGATAGTCACGGACCGACATCACGTGATACAGATGGTAGACACTTAGTAAATATATACGTTTCAGATGGTACGGATCGTACGGACCGTGACATCTGCATTCGGATGGTCACGGATCGATATCACATGATACAGATGGTAGAAATCGAGCATTACACGGCTTAATGCCACAACTATATCACAATGTTGCCTCGTTCTTTATAAATCTCAGGCGCACGTCAAGTACGAAATATTCGTGACTCGAACATTACACAGCATAATGCCACTAGTATATCACAATGTTGCCTCGTTCTTTATAAAACTCCGGCGTACGTCAAGTACGAAATATTCGTGACTAGAGCATTACACGGCATCGTGACCATCCGAATACAGATGCCACGGTCCATACGATCCGTACCATCTGAACTATCTGCACTATAATACATATGTACAACATCTCAGAGTCACGTGTATTTACTAAGTCTAAACCACCTGTATCATGTGATGTCGGTCCGTGACCATCCGAATACAGATGCCACGGTCCGTACGATCCGTACCATCTGAACCATCTGCACTATCATACATACAACATCTGAGAGCAGCGTATATATTTACTAAGTGTCTACCATCTGTATCACCTGATGTCGGTCCGTGACCATCGGAACACAGATGCTAGGGTACGTACGATCTGCAACGCCCTTTTACCGATCGTTACGGTCCGACATCCGATGCCTATGTTGGACATAGCTCGTTTTAGTTGCTAATAAAATACTCTTCTCCGTATAATAAACTGTAATATCCATTTTAATTAGTATGTATCTAATCTACATTAAGTGGTGACTCCATTTTTTCATAATTTTAATTTTGAGGAGATATCCACAAGTTTTGTCAGTGATACGTAACCAGAGTTTATAATGACAGTTTTTTTATTTAAACCAAAGTAAAAATATACGCCATGTCTTATCCTTGACATGGTTGCCAGCAAAAACTGTTTTGAAATTTATATTGAACAAATTTTTAGATTTTTAATAAGGATTCATATTATATATTCTCTATAAGTATAGCTTAAATTGTATTATGGGCATGTAATAATTATATATATAATTTGATCATGTGTAATATACAGTAAAGAGCCTTTTTCAGGGAATGACATTTGTCCTTGTACACCACCAACGCGGGGGTTATCACGTCAAGTGAAAATGATGTATTTGTGTATTCTAGTTAAATTCTGGCCAATTGTAACTATACTAAGTTCTATTTCTTTCTTTGTTTTGTTTTTTTTCAGTTCCTTAGTACTTTCCATCATTTGGATTAAATGATACTCAATCTGCTTTACTACTGTCATAGTTTTTCCTATTGACTTATTTTGAAGACGTCGGTGAATTTACTTTTGAAAGACCAAAATATAAGGAAGAGTGCTTCAGTGCATGTTATATTGCCAAATTCGAGAGCTTGATACTGACGTTTTTAAGCAAAAAACCATCGTCGGAGTAAAACGGTTGATCAGAGTGAACATGCATGGTTTATTCTTGCAAATTGTGTGTATTAATTGTATATATACGATGGCCCGCAATGGTAAAACACAACTCCAAAATTACGATGTTGACTGCTCATAAATAGATTATTTGCCTACAGTACAACCAAAAACTGTTGCTTTTACTTATTACATGTATATCCAACTACAGTAGGGGAAATACATCACATCACATTCTCTTTCAATGATAGAAGAGCAAGTGGGCCTTATAGTATTCCTACGTTTATACTAAAAATATTGAGTAATGGACAGTAATATTATATTCTTAATATTATATTCTTTGAGATATTATTTAATTTTTTCCCTATCAGGTATACATGTACCCTGGTCCATTAAAGACCATTATGTTCTACCACCCACCCCCGAAATGCTCTGGTCGAAGACGTCACCAATCCAGTGATGGATTTACAGGGGGGTGCGAACCCCCCTGGTCTTGGCCAAGGGGGTGCAGGGGGGAGCCAATTACTCAATTAGTGCCTTGCTGCAGTGGGATGCGACGCGGCTTTTCATTGAAAATGTCAATCACATTTCTAATGTCTAGCTTCCTTGGATTTATTGGATTTCCCCCCGTTATTTTCTATAATTTTAAATGTATTTGTATAATAAAACGTCCACTTCATCCCTAAATTTATTTGACACCTTCCAGGTTTGATAAAATGCGCTATTGAAAACACGATTTAAAACTTTTAAATCTTTCTTCAAAGTACCGTCGGCATAGGCGTAGAGTATGGGGGGGCTGAGGGGCTCGAGCCCCCCCAGAAATTTTACAGGGGGGGCTCAGCCCCTGCGGAAATTTTGCTGAAAAAACAAAACAAAACAAAACAATACTCCAATGAAGGTAGGATTACTTTAAAGTAAAACTCTTGTAGTATTGCCAGTATATGTTATTTGGCAAATACCTATATACAACCTATATATGCTTTGTGGTGGTTTAAGTTGGTTATAAATTTTGTATTAAATTTGTATGCTTATGTGATTTATCACAAAATGCACCATTAAAATGTTGTTTTGAAAATCTAAATTATTTCACCAAATGTGTTCTCAGAATGCTGGAAATGTCATTTCAGAGCCCCTAATTTTAAAAATTTTCTGGGGGAGCATGCCCCCGGACCCCCCTAGGAGGCTCGTACCTACGGTACTCGATGTTAGTGTCACTAAGTATGAGCCCCCCCAGACAAAACCAAAACTCTACGCCTATGACCGTCGGAATGCAGGAAATGCCATTTCAGAGGTCCAAATTTAAAAAATTTTTCGGGGCACCCTAGGAATGGTTTGACTAAGGTGAAAAAAATTCTAGATCCGCCCCTGCAGCACCCCCCCCCCCCCCCCTTTACCAGATCAAGCTGGATCCATCACTGCACCAATCTTGCTTTCATCTTGGAGTAATCTAATAGCGTACCGTCCAGCTGCTATTAATAGCACAAAAAGCGGACAAACAAAGCAAAATTGACTTTCAAATCATTGAAAATGAGCCATTATCCATTGTTCGAAGTGTAAGAATTGTGGGTAAAAGCGGACAAACATCAACCCTGACGTCATCACGACGGAGTGCTAGTGAAGCCCAACCAATAAAAACACTTGCCTAACTGATTTAGCCCCCTAACAGATTTATAGTAATCGAAATATATAGAGAATAATACATGAATGCGCGGGTCAACACGAGAAATAAATTTCATATTTCCAAGCATTCATGTATTGTTCTGTTTATTATATAAAAAACAGTCCTTTTCCCCCACAAAAATAGAGCAGTAAACTCTAATACGTTTCAAGATAATCGACACATGTGAGATTATCATGAATAATCACATGTGAGATTATCGTTTTTGTATCTGCGCTTGCGCAGATATATTGCTATCGTGTTGTGTGTGGGTGTGTGGGTGTGTGTGTTTGTTAGCTTTTTCGTGTAAACTCTAACCAATGCGCGACAATTACATCGGGGACAATCGAAGCTTAGAATTTTTTGGCGTCAACGTACGAGCTGTCAGGTTGAACGATGGAAACAAGTATTCTTTAATCCCGATCGTGTTTATAATATTATTTCGTCGCCATATCTATGCCACATCAAAAGAGCAACACTATTTTCGAAGAAAGACAATATTGCTGATACAAATGGCAAGTATTTTTAACATGACTTATAGTAAACTTGCAAGTGTGATCTATCACAGTTTTTGTGCGTTATACAGAACGATTGAATAGTTGACAAAAGGTTTTCAACTCGTTGGGCGATTTTATATCGAGTCAGGCGACTCAGGCCAACACGTGTACTATATAAAACTGTTTATGAATTAGGACCGTGGTCTTCAAGTGACAAACATTACTCTTTGGAAGGCAAACAATTGTCTTTGGAGGAAACTTACAACTATTTATTTCACAACCGGTAGCATCATTTTACATTTTTAATGCCATCAAGTGTATTTAGCAGTACACACATGTACAGTACTCATTGACTGCTTGCTGTATAATAAACAATCCAAGATTTTGAACTAGATTTTTCTATTTAGCTTGTAGATACGTGCCATACATGTCAGGTAAACAACCTCACTGCCTTATTAATAAGAATAACAAGTATATATTTCACAACATGTACAGGTAGCATTCTTTTACATTTTTAAAGCAATCAAGTTTATTAGTAGTGCCTATTTAATAAATATTAGGTTGTTGTAAGTTGACAAAGTTGTATCTAATAAACCACGATCAGACTCACGATTTATTTTTTTTAATATCAAGGGATTAGCTTGTTATCTCATTCACTTATTAGTTATTACGTTCACTGAACTGGCCTGTTTACAAGGAGGTAGGGTTACCCTAGCACCCGAGTCAAAGTTAGGGTCATCCTGCTGCCCAGGTCAACTTTATTAGACCTTAATAACAAGTAGGCAGGTAGGCGCGTTATCCCTACCAAATGCATTTACAAGGACAAAACATAACCTGGCTACTAGGGTAACCCTGGCAGCTGGGTTACCCTAGTAGCATCCTTGTAAACACGACAAACAAAAAATGCAAGAAATGTATGATAACTAGGGTAATATGAGTGCTTTAGACACTTTGAATATCAGGGATGATAGTGAATACATTACGATTTCATGTCAACCTCGAGTTTGTGCCATTGTTTCATAATAGGCACTATTTATAGGCTATAAATTCTGTTCTATAAATGTGTTCAGCGCAGATACATGTACGCTATGCGTACCTTTTGTTATTAGTGGCGGAAACATCAATAAAACACCGCTCTATTTTATATAATAAAGTAAGGTTAGATATACTGCCGAAACAGAGAACGTAGGAGTCTAACGTTTCGAGCGAAGGCCCTTCCTCTGCAGAGAGAAGGGTCTTCGCTCGAAACGTTAGACTCCTACGTTCTCTGTTTCGGCAGTATACCCAACCTTACTATATGTACTATGTACTATATACTATATATATATATATATATGTATATGTATATATATATATAAAATAGGTTGCGTCTTACGCACGCTGTGATTGGTCAATTACCGTGTTTATATCAGGCTATATAAACACGGTTGTGATGTCACGGCACATTTTTTAGCCTTATTTCATAAAAGAAATAGAAAATGGATGCCCTGTGTTTATATAACCTGGCTATATAAACACGGGCGGCCATTTTCTATTTCTTAAATATATATATATATATATATATATATATATATATATATATATATATATATATATATATATATATATGTTGGACAACATAATTTTTTTTAATTCTTTGGATTTATAATAATAACCAGAGACAGTGCTACAAAGCGGTGCCCTGTGGCGTTCAAAACATCGCGTTAAGAATGTCCCGTCAAAAATGTCGCTTGCTATTGATTCCGAACGAACGAACGAACGAACGTACGAACGAACGAACGAACGAACGAACGAACGAACGAACGAACGAACGAACGAACGAACGAACGAACGAACGAACGAACGAACGAACGAAGTCACAAGCGGTTTGAAAGTTAGCTTCGCCCGCAAGCTAACTTTCAAGGCACCGCAATATTTTAACAGGGAGCCCATGTCACCAAAGTGTTTTTCAATAGGTACCTATAATAACAATAATACGGGGTAACGTAAATGAAATATGAAGTAAATACAAGATAACAAGATATGGTTATATATATATATATATATATATATATATATATATATTATATATATATATATATATATATATATAGACGTTATATATAATAGACGTTTGGTGGTCGTTCGTCAAGCTCAATTACTCAGAAAAGATTTTAGCGTTTGCATGAGAATAAGATGTAGTTAAAGTGATATGATAAGTTGTACGTATACCAGGCTCGGACTGGGCCCAATTTAGGGGCCTTGCCATTTCAGCTGTGAGGGGGCCCAGGCGTAGGGGGGGGGACAACTTGAGAAGTCTGTAGGGGGGTCCGGGGGCATGCCCCCCCTGAAAATTTTGAAATCTAGAGTCTGTGAAATGGCATTTCCTGCGTTTTGGGGGAAGATTTTATAGAATTCCGGAGATTATAAAACGTCATATAAAACACACAACTTTCACAAAATACAACTGATTTCAGGACTTTTCAACATTTAGAACAAAACATATTCAACATTTCAGAACATAAGAAGCTGTTCCATTTCCGAGGACTTTGACGCAAGTTTTCGATACACTGCCTCGTTATCAACAGCCTTCAGTAAATCAACTTCTATAGAACAAATCATTACTGCTTCCAAAGTGTTACTGTTCACTAATTTCACAAATGCGGAATTAAGTAATTGCTTCAATGCTTCCAATTTGATTTTTATGGGTGTGTCTGGTCAGGGGCCCATTTTGATGTCCCAGAAGGGCCCATGTGCCATGGCACAATGGCACATAGGCCAGTCCGAGCCTGACGTATACATGTGCATGTGGTACGTTTGCGAACTTGGTGTAATGTAACAAACGTTTGGTGGACGTTCGTCAAGCTCAATCAGCCCGGGGGCCGTCTTCTTCGTGATAAATTAATTTATGTTTTCCCCAGTTAGTCTTACCTTTAGGTAAGTGGAATTTGGTGTTGTTTCTAGTATGGTATCGGTGGAAATTGCTATTTGGTATAGTAGATCAACTTTGAATCAAAAACGTTGTTCAGACATTTAATGTTACTGTAGACCTTCGGGTTACGTTTTAGGGAAAACATAGCGCTCCGTCCATTCATTGCATATACCAAAACCTAGCTACACATTCGAAAGCTGATATACTGGGCTACAAGACTGCATCAAAACACATTTGGTAATTTAGTTATGAACGCAAACAAAAAATAGCGCTTCTGTTTATAAAGGTTTTCATTCCACTTTGAAATATACTATATACTATAAGTGAACAACTAGGTAGATAAATATCATAGCAAAAAAAGGGTGTCCAGGTTTGTAAAAATTCCAAATACTTTTAGAGTTATAATTGTCAGTTGTTTGCTGTACAAGCTGTGTTAGTTGGTAATACTCAGAAAAACTCTGAGCTCTAAGCGGGACTCGAACCCAGCTCAGAGTTTTTCTAGAGCTCAGAGCTCTTCTGATTATTACCAACTAACATAGCTTGTACAGCAAACAACTGACAATTATTACTAACATCAAGCTGCAATTTCTGAAACTAACTTTTAGAGTTATCGAATTTTTACTATCACAGCTAACACAGGAGGTTGAATGGGCTTGCATAAAAGGCCGTAAAAAGATAACTATTGAAAATTTTACAATTCCCAGACACACTTGTCACCAGAATGTTAAGTTACTCGAATATCAATTTTTAGACGATTCTGATAAATTTGTGTTCACTTATAGCCTTTTAAATTTCTTACTTTAGTTCAAAATATTTCTTTCAGGAAAAGTCGTGTGAAAGAAACCTCTTGTCACTTTTTTCCTTGCTTAGAAATAAAAAAAACATTTCCGGAATCTGAAAGCCCTCATAAAGTGCTTCACTTTCAGCGAATAAAAAAAATAAAAACACTATGGTTTGGAGGTCTACAGTAACCCTAAAAATACAGTTACAGCGATGCTCGTGACGTCGATCGTTTATTCAAGAGTATACGGAATTATATTAATAATACTACAGAATACCCTAGAATGGTAATTTTTATGGAAAACGGTGTTTTGATATATAGTATAAAGGTTACCAATCAGCCTGAAAAATTTGAATTCAAAATATTATTATTAATTAACGGATGCATGACAGCTACTTTGTATCAAATTACGAACTTAGAGTTCCCGAAGAGGAACTCTTCTGGGGGGGTCCGGGGGCTTGCCCCCCCTGGAAATTTTTGAAATTTAGAGTCTCCAAAATGCCATTTTCCTGCATCCTGAGGGGTGAATTTTAAGATCACTGAAGGTCATAAAATGTCATAAAAAACTAGTTAAAATACAACACATTTCTGACATTTTCAAATACAATTAATATGGAAAATTTTGTCAGGAACTACAAAAAGATTTTTCGTCACGACATAATCTTATCAAAATAAAAACTATTTAACTAATATAAAGATTTATCTATTAGTATACCTGTTTATCTATATCTATGGTAATAGCCTGAGTCCGAAATCTTCCTTTTATATCTTAATTGCTTCATTCTTTGCTCATTTATTTCGGTATTACTGGGGGGGGGGGGTAGAGTATACGTATGTCCGTTAAGTCAAACAATGTGAACCAACACATCACCCCATATATATGCGGTTTACACTCTCTATATATAACACCTTTAGCCGAAAATACCACATTTTTGGAAAAGATGGAAGGAATACGTCAAATTGTCTGCAATTTTCAGATAAGTTTACCTTTACCAAGATAAAACTTTAGTTAAAATATCAAGAACAATTATAAAATCAAACAATGTGAACTGAGAGACATTATTCAAGGGAGACTATTTAGTCTCCCCTGCATGGAAAGGGAGACTAATTAGTCTCCCTTCAGATTTTAGACTTGCCGTTTACATAGTACAAATTTGGAACACAATTACCAAGTGTCAAGTTAAAAGTATGGTTAAAGTATCATAAAAAATTATAAACTGATAAAGTCAGACAATGTCAACCAACATATACGCACTCCGTGATATGCAGTTCATGCTCTATATATAACACCTTTAGCCGAAAATACCCCATTTTTTGAAAAGATGGAAGGAATCAGTCAAATTGTCTGAAATTTTCAGATTAGTCTACTTTTACCAAGATAAAACTTTAGTTAAAATATCAAGAGAAACCATGAGGTCAAACAATGTGAACCAACACATCGCTCCATATATGCGGCTTATACTCTCTCTATATATAACACCTTTAGCCGAAAATACCACATTTTTGGAAAAGATGGAAGGAATGAGTCAAATTGTCTGAAATTTTCAGATAAGTCTACCTTTACCAAGATAAAACGTTAGTTAAAATATCAAGAAAAATTATAAAATCAAACAATGTGAACTGAGAGACATTATTCAAGGGAGACTATTTAGTCTCCCCTGCGTGGAAAGGGAGACTAATTAGTCTCCCTTCAGATTTTAGGCTTGCCGTTTACATGGTACAAATTTGGAACACATTTACCAAGTGCCAAGTTAAAAGTATGGTTAAAGTATCATAAAAAATTATAAACTGATAAAGTCAGACAATGTCAACGAACATATACGCACTCCGTGATATGCAGTTCATACTCTATATATAACACCTTTAGCCGAAAATACCCCATTTTTGGAAAAGATGGAAGAAATCTGTCAAATGGTCTGAAATTTTGAAATTAATTTACTTTTGCTAAGTTAGAACTATGGTTAAAATATAAAGAGAAACCATGAAGTCAAACAATGTGAACCAACACATCACCCCATAATAATTAGGGTGGCGCACGGTCGCGTGGGACCACAGGTCCGTTAAACTCCGATTATTTCAAGGTCAGCTCTCATTGTATCTCATCGAATTATATATCAAATTGAGGATAAAGTTAACATCTACTCTACTGTGATATTTAAATCTCTTAATTCTCTGGATTACTCAAGTTATTTTGGATTTTATCTTCTCTGTTGCTGTGCTCACTATAAATTGAACTTTCTTGTCTTTGGTTAATATTTTCCTGAATATTGGTATTGTCTCCATGATTTTTAACAAGTGATTGAAGAACAATAGTCTACGCTGTCTACATAATTCTCACTTTATTTGGATAAAGGGTTTTTAAATTATTGGATTTTTTGCTCTTGTAACGATTGGAATTTCCAACTGTTGAAGCGTCGTCCCCTTGGCAACTATTTCATCTACCTGATATAGTGTGAAACTCTCACTAATTTTGATTTTCGTCACTGGAATAATGCTTACTAAGTTTTTATCTACGATTTGATGTAACTTTTGGTATTTCTCGTGGAGTGTCTCGTCCTAAACTGTTCTGTTATCGTTTGTACCGTAGCTCGTTGTACTAATGTTTGTCTACACCACAGATTTATTATTCTGCTGTATATCGTAGCTGGTTTTCATCGTACGACGCTGAAACTTTAGATCTATTTGGTTTAACGGAAGCGAAGTTCCCTCGCGAAGTTTGGTGCGTACAACCTTTGTCAAATTTGAATTAGAGCGGGATTTGTGTTTTCCAACGGACTTTAACTCAACTTTTGGTACTAGTTTTGATCCTTGACCTTTGAAACCTGATGCGCCTCTTGGCGCTTCATTGACAGTTTTTGGGGATTTCCCTGGTTTTTAAATATATATCGCGACTACTCGTTATTGAACATTTTGTAACCAAAATGTTTTCCCACTCAATTTGTATCACTCTCTTTCTGTGGTTGGTTCTCCGCGAATGTAGCTGCACTGAAGATAAACGGTCAGTTTTACTCTACTCATCAAAAGAACTACTAATCCCTCCTAGATTTCCTCAAGCACGCCGACTAAAAATAAAGCGACGACCAATGCTAATGACGACAAAAGTTGTATTGCTATGCCGCTTGTTTACGTACGCATCTTACTCCGCTATACTGTTATATTTATCTGGAGATGTGGAAATCAACCCTGGGCCAAGCGCCAATGAAACCTCCTTATCATCATCTTCGCAAAAACATTTGAAATGTTTAACAATCAATGCTAGAAGTATGATGAGTACACATCGATCTATTAACAACGAAACAGTGAGTAACATGAAATGTTTCCAGAACTTGGTTTACGCAGAAGAAAGCGACGTAATTTGTGTTAATGAAACCTGGTTAAACAATAATATTGATAACTCTGAACTTCTACATAAAGGCTATGCAATTTTTAGGAAAGACCGCATGTCTCGCGGTGGTGGGGTTTTACTGGCTTTTAAAACGGACTCGTTTAAATCTGTGCGAAAAGTTGACTTTAATCATAACCTTGAAATTGTGTCCGGTGAAGTATTATCCTCTTTAAACAAAACTCTACTGTTTTGCTCTTGCTATCGTCCACCTAATGCCGATCACAACTGGATAGAAAACTTTAATACCTTTCTCAGTGAGGCATGCAGTCGCTACAAACACATCGTGCTCGCAGGTGATTTCAATATGCCGCATATCTCCTGGAACTCACCAGAAGAAACGGTTGGCGTTGACGAGAACGCTTTTGTAGAAATCCTCAATAATTACTTCCTCCAACAAATTATCACTGCGGCTACTAGACACGACCACGTACTTGATCTTATTCTTACCAATATACCAGATACTGTTTCTATTGAAGAAGTTTTGTCACCTGCCCAAGCAGAAATCATTACCGACCATAATATCCTTGTCTTTAATGTATATGTGTGTCCCAAAGCTCCAACTAAAGTTCACAAAACGGTATATGACTATCAACGTGGCGATTTCAATGCACTCCGGTCATCGCTTAACTCTACTAATTTATCCAATCTTATAACAACGGAAGGCGATATTAACAAAGATTGGTTGCATTGGAAACGCACATTTCTTGATGCCGTTGCTACTCATGTACCCACAAAAACAATGAGTGGACGAAAATACGTTCCTTGGTTAACCGGTGAGATCCTCCACAACATAAAGAAAAAGAACTCCATTAGAAAACGTTTGAAAAATTGTTCCAACCCCAGCGTTTACCTCCAAGAAAAATTTAAAACTCTGAGATCTAAAATTAAGCAAATGATGAAAGAAAGCCGTTCAAATTACATCAATTCTCTCTGTAACGACAACCAGACCTGTTCGAAACGATTCTGGTCTCTTTTCAAACTAAAATCAAAATCCTGCTCTGTTCCAGAACAAATATCGGTTGGAACGATAAGTGATACACGGTCGTATGCCAATAACCCGGAAGACATTTCAACTCTCTTCAATAACTACTTTATTTCCATATTCACGAAAGATACAAATGTTGAAAATCTTGACACAACGGAGCCGGAAGTCACTTCTCACACGGAACCAGTTTTCACGGACATCATCATTACAGAACAAACTGTCTGCTACTTACTGCAAAACCTCGACACAAGCAAAGCTTGTGGCCCAGACGGAATTCCTGCCAAACTACTTAAAGAAACTGCCCGAGAAATATCTCCATCACTAACAATCCTATTTAATAAATCACTTAGAACTGGCACTTCACCACAAGACTGGAAAATAGCAAATGTCGTTCCAGTGCATAAGAAAGGTGACAATGAACAAGCAGAAAATTACCGACCTATCTCGCTACTATCCCTCATATCTAAAGTCTTGGAACGCTGCGTATTCCTCAATATTAAACAACATGTTTTTTCCAAAATTAACCCTTGTCAACATGGTTTTACTCCGGGTAGATCTTGCGTTACACTAATCGAAGTTCTTGACAAGATTGGAAGTCAGTTAGATCTTGGGAAGCAGATAGATATGATCTATCTTGATATGTCAAAGGCATTTGACAAGGTTAGCCACAAACAACTTCTCAACCGTCTCCGTGATTTCGGCTTTGGAGGAAATTTGCTAGCGTGGTTCCAGTCGTACTTGAATAACCGTAGACAACAAACAACTGTTCTTGGAGCTACTTCTTTACCCCAACAAGTAACATCTGGGGTACCACAAGGTTCTATCCTTGGGCCAGTATTGTTTCTGATATACGCCAACAACCTTTACTCATCTGTCACCAATTCCTCCATTGCAGCGTTTGCAGACGACACAAAAATCTTTAAAGAAATTAGACACGAGATGGACGCTATAAGTTTGCAACAAGATCTCTCAAACTTCCAAACACACTCTTCGAACGTTAATCTACAACTGAACCCTCAAAAATGTAAAGTCCTCCATATCACCAGAAAGCATGCAAAAACTATCCATACCTACAGCCTGAATAACAACATCCTAGAGACAACCAAGTGTGAACGCGACCTAGGTGTTCTGACAAATGAAGATCTTACTTGGTCAAAACAAGTCTCAAACCAAACCGGTGCAGCTAACAAAATGTTAGGACGTATACGAAGGTGCACACATAACATCCATAACTTCTCTATCCGGCGTAAACTGTACTTTGCATTGGTTCGCTCACACTTGGGATATGCTTCGCAAATTTGGTCTCCTCAATCCACTGATCTAATTAGGAAAGTCGAACACGTACAACGACGAGCCTCCAAATACATGCTCAATCTACCCTTTAACTGTGATATGATCTATAAACAAAGGCTTCTGGCTTGCAAAATTATTCCATTGTCATACTGGCATGAGTACCTGGATATGCTGTTCTTCTACAAGATTAATCACGGTATAATCACCCTCGACAAAAACGCTATTGCAACGCCACAAGCTAATAGAAATACACGATCATCGGACTCAAACTGTTACCTCTACCAAACCAAGAAATGCAAAAACCTCTACCTACCAAAAATCTTATATCTGCCGGACAACAAGAACCTGGAACTCTCTACCAAAAACTCTAATTTTGAAATCTCTATCACTCACAACTTTTAAGTCACAACTCTATAACTACTACCTTACAGCTTTAAAGGACACGTACTCCTCTAACGATCCACGCACCTGGAAAGGCGTGTGTGTTAAATGTAACTGTAGTCGTAATCTCGTTACTGTACCTTCGTGTTGTTATTAGTGTGTTAGTCGTACCGTTTCGTCTGATTGATTGTCCAGTATCTCATATTTTATAACTCGTTTGTTAAGGGGCCGCAGTAATTGGCTTTAGCTGTTGCGGTTACCCAGCCTCATATAGTATAACTTTGTAGTTTCATATCTTAATTGTGTGTCTTGTATTGAGGCAAAGTTAATAAATAAAAAAAAAATAAAAATAAAAATAAAAATAAAATATGCGGTTTTTACTCTCTCTATATATAACACCTTTAACCGAAAATACCACATTTTCGGAAAAGATGGAATGAATGAGTCAAATTGTCTGAAATTTTCAGATAAGTCTACCTTTACCAAGACAAAACTTTAGTTAAAATATCAAGAGAAACCATGAGGTCAAACAATGTGAACCAACACATCGCTCCATATATGCGGCTTATACTCTCTCTATATATAACACCTTTAGCCGAAAATACCCCATTTTTGGAAAAGATGGAAGAAATCTGTCAAATGGTCTGAAATTTTGAAATTAATTTACTTTTACTAAGTTAGAACTATGGTTAAAATATAAAGAGAAACCATGAAGTCAAACAATGTGAACCAACACATCACCCCATATATGCGGTTTTTACTCTCTCTATATATAACACCTTTAGCCGAAAATACCACATTTTTGGAAAAGATGGAAGGAATGAGTCAAATTGTCTGAAATTTTCAGATAAGTCTACCTTTACCAAGATAAAACTTTAGTTAAAATATCAAGAAAAATTATAAAATCAAACAATGTGAACTGAGAGACATTATTCAAGGGAGACTATTTAGTCTCCCCTGCGTGGAAAGGGAGACTAATTAGTCTCCCTTCAGATTTTAGGCTTGCCGTTTACATGGTACAAATTTGGAACAAATTTACCAAGTGCCAAGTTAAAAGTATGGTTATATGATTACAAAGTAACCAATCAGCGCTACTACCCGAATCTCGGTAGATTTTACGTCATCAGTATCATAAAAAATTATAAACTGATAAAGTCAGACAATGTCAACGAACATATACGCACTCCGTGATATGCAGTTCATACTCTATATATAACACCTTTAGCCGAAAATACCCCATTTTTGGAAAAGATGGAAGAAATCTGTCAAATGGTCTGAAATTTTGAAATTAATTTACTTTTACTAAGTTAGAACTATGGTTAAAATATAAAGAGAAACCATGAAGTCAAACAATGTGAACCAACACATCACCCCATATATGCGGTTTTTACTCTCTCTATATATAACACCTTTAGCCGAAAATACCCCATTTTTGGAAAAGATGGAAGAAATCTGTCAAATGGTCTGAAATTTTGAAATTAATTTACTTTTGCTAAGTTAGAACTATGGTTAAAATATAAAGAGAAACCATGAAGTCAAACAATGTGAACCAACACATCACCCCATATATGCGGTTTTTACTCTCTCTCTATATAACACCTTTAACCGAAAATACCACATTTTTGGAAAAGATGGAATGAATGAGTCAAATTGTCTGAAATTTTCAGATAAGTCTACCTTTACCAAGATAAAACTTTAGTTAAAATATCAAGAGAAACCATGAGGTCAAACAATGTGAACCAACACATCGCTCCATATATGCGGCTTATACTCTCTCTATATATAACACCTTTAGCCGAAAATACCCCATTTTTGGAAAAGATGGAAGAAATCTGTCAAATGGTCTGAAATTTTGAAATTAATTTACTTTTACTAAGTTAGAACTATGGTTAAAATATAAAGAGAAACCATGAAGTCAAACAATGTGAACCAACACATCACCCCATATATGCGGTTTTTACTCTCTCTATATATAACACCTTTAGCCGAAAATACCACATTTTTGGAACAGATGGAAGGAATGAGTCAAATTGTCTGAAATTTTCAGATAAGTCTACCTTTACCAAGATAAAACTTTAGTTAAAATATCAAGAAAAATTATAAAATCAAACAATGTGAACTGAGAGACATTATTCAAGGGAGACTATATTTAGTCTCCCCTGCGTGGAAAGGGAGTAGTCTCCCTTCAGATTTTAGACTTCATGTCGTTTACATGGTACAAATTTGAACACAGTTACCAAGTGCCAAGTTAAAAGTATGGTTAAAGTATCATAAATTGATAAAGTCAGACAATGTCAACCAACTTATGCGCACTCCGTGATATGCAGTTTATACTCTATATATAACACGTTTATTAGCCGAAAATACCCCATTTTTTGAAATGATGGAAGAAATCTGTCAAATGGTCTGAAATTTTGAAATGAATTTACTTTTACCAAGTTAGAACTATGGTTAACATATCAAGAGAAACCATGAAGTCGAAGAATGTGAACCAACACATATATAAAACCTTTAGGCCTAAAAAACACTTTTAGGAAATATTGAATAAATTAGTCAAATTTCCCGAAATTTTGAAAAGAGTCCACTTTTACCAAGTTACTGACTATGGGCAAAATATCGAGAGAAACCAAGAAGTCAAACAATGTGAACCAACACAACACCGTCGTATGCAGTTTAATTATACTCTCTATTTAACGTCTTTAGGTCGAAAATATTTCATTTTTGAAAAGAAGGAAGAAAAGTGTCAAATTTCTGAAATTTTGATGTGCAAGTACTTTTACCAAGTTAGAACTTTAGTTAAAATATCAAGCAAAATTATGAAGTCAGACAATGTTGACCATGTACCACAGTTATATGTAGTTTATACTCGCTATACAAGACATTTAGGTCAATATGTACCTATTCGAAATCGAAGACGTTTTCTTGTTGAAAATGATACAACTGTGTTGGCATGACCACATGATCATTATTATCGTCGCCATTATCATCATCATCATCATCATCATCATCATTATCGTCATCATCCCATCCTAAATGTAACCGTCATTGTCATCGTCGTCACTATCATCTTACTTATGATAATATCATCCTATTCTTCATTATCATTATCATATTATTATCATTATTATTATTATTATTATTATTATTATTATTATTATTATTATTATTATTATTATTATTATTATGATTGTTGTTGATAGATACATACATTTAATATATTTAGATAATGCGCTATAAAAATCTGTATGCACGTATATTGTATACACAAGATTATATTAGCAAGATAGACTATATTATATAGACTATATAATATTATATTATATGACTATATAATATTATATTCTTTTAATGAAGGTTACTTAAAAATATATTTGCCACTGATCGTTCTCAGAAAATTGTATTTAAGTGCTTGGTTATTTAACTTTATACGGTTGTCGCTATATATAAATTATAAATGGTATATATTTTTAGAATTCTCAGTAAAGTATGACACCCAGACAGTCATCCTGAATAAATATTCGGTGCAGGTCTGAGACAGCATGACTGCTTCTTAAAAGACTTTTAATACGCGTCAAACAACCCGACCGTTTCAGACCTTCAGAGAATGTTGATTATCATTGCGCGCGTATTCCGTAGTGAAGTAAAGCGCTTGATTTATAAGCTTGCCTAATATATTATATTTTCAGAGTATGAGAGTTCACGCTCAGACTACATGCACTAGCTATCAAGCTATGCTCAGACTTAGATATCTTGACTTATTATGCATTTATCCTCTCTTGCTATATTAAACATGCAGTAACTTAAAGAAATCGATTATTGAGTGGCAAGTTGTTTCAATTTGTATCACCCTTACTGAACTCATATACTTCAACTCATCAAGTCTTGATCAAGACATCAACTTTTATATAAATTCCAAAAGCAAAGCCAAATATTTTGTGCTCTTTACCGATCTTATATTATAGCCGATGAGATTGAGAAGTGTCAATATAATCGAAAGGTCGTATTACACTTGCTATGAAGAACATATAAGGCGATATATGCCATATATGGCATGGGCCTTCTCGTGTATTTGGGTCCTTCTCATGTGTATCTTCTCAGGTACTGGCACTGCCAAGTATAATAGAAGAATCTTGGAGTATTTTGGAATCACGTGACCAGCCTTCAACTTTTTACTTTTGCGTTTCAACTTTTTATTTTGTCGTTTCAACTTTTTATTTTTATTTTTGCGTTTCAACTTTTTATTTTTAACTTTCAACTTTTTACTTTTGCGTTTCAACTTTTTATTTTTGCGTTTCAACTTTTTATTTTGTCGTTTCTACTTTTAATTTTAATTTTTGCATTTCAACTTTTTATTTTTGCGTTTCAACTTTCAATTTTTATTTTTGAGTTTAAACTTTTTATTTTTGCGTTTCAACTTTTTATTTTTAACTTTCAACTTTTTACTTTTGCGTTTCAACTTTTAATTTTGTCTTTCAACTTTTTATTTTGTCGTTTCAACTTTTAATTTTTATTTTTGCGTTTCAACTTTTTATTTTTGCGTTTCAACTTTTTATTTTTAACTTTCAACGTTTTATTTTGTCGTTTCAACTTTTTATTTTGTCGTTTCAACTTTTTATTTTGTCGTTTCAACTTTTTATTTTTATTTTTGCGTTTCAACTTTTTATTTTTAACTTTCAACTTTTTACTTTTGCGTTTCAACTTTTTATTTTTGCGTTTCAACTTTTATTTTTAACTTTCAACTTTTTACTTTTGCGTTTCAACTTTTTATTTTTAACTTTCAACTTTTTACTTTTGCGTTTCAACTTTTTATTTTTGCGTTTCAACTTTTTATTTTTAACTTTCAACTTTTTATTTTTGCGTTTCAACTTTTTATTTTTAACTTTCAACTTTTTACTTTTGCGTTTCAACTTCTTATTTTTGCGTTTCAACTTTTTATTTTTGCGTTTCAACTTTTTATTTTTGCGTTTCAACTTTTTATTTTTAACTTTCAACTTTTTATTTTTGCGTTTCAACTTTTTATTTTGTCGTTTCAACTTTTTATTTTGTCGTTTCAACTTTTTATTTTTAACTTTCAACTTTTTACTTTTGCGTTTCAACTTTTTATTTTTGCGTTTCAACTTTTTATTTTGTCGTTTCAACTTTTTAATTTTGTCTTTCAACTTTTTATTTTGACGTTTCAACTTTTTATTTTGTCGTTTCAACTTTTAATTTTGTCTTTCAACTTTTTATTTTGTCGTTTCAACTTTTAATTTTTATTTTTGCGTTTCAACTTTTTATTTTTGCGTTTCAACTTTTAATTTTGTCTTTCAACTTTTTATTTTGTCGTTTCAACTTTTAATTTTTATTTTTGCGTTTCAACTTTTTATTTTTGCGTTTCAACTTTTTATTTTTAACTTTCAACGTTTTATTTTGTCGTTTCAACTTTTTATTTTGTCGTTTCTACTTTTAATTTTAATTTTTGCATTTCAACTTTTTATTTTTGCGTTTCAACTTTTTATTTTGTCGTTTCAACTTTTTATTTTGTCGTTTCAACTTTCAATTTTTATTTTTGCGTTTCAACTTTTTATTTTTGCGTTTCAACTTTTAATTTTGTCTTTCAACTTTTTATTTTGTCGTTTCAACTTTTAATTTTTATTTTTGCGTTTCAACTTTTTATTTTTGCGTTTCAACTTTTTATTTTGTCGTTTCAACTTTTTATTTTTATTTTTGCGTTTCAACTTTTTATTTTTAACTTTCAACTTTTTACTTTTGCGTTTCAACTTTTTATTTTTGCGTATTTTTATTTTTAACTTTCAACTTTTTATTTTGTCGTTTCAACTTTTTATTTTGTCGTTTCAACTTTTTATTTTTATTTTTGCGTTTCAACTTTTTATTTTTAACTTTCAACTTTTTACTTTTGCGTTTCAACTTTTTATTTTTGCGTTTCAACTTTTTATTTTTAACTTTCAACTTTTTACTTTTGCGTTTCAACTTTTTATTTTTAACTTTCAACTTTTTACTTTTGCGTTTCAACTTTTTATTTTTGCGTTTCAACTTTTTATTTTTGCGTTTCAACTTTTTATTTTTAACTTTCAACGTTTTATTTTGTCGTTTCAACTTTTTATTTTGTCGTTTCAACTTTTTATTTTGTCGTTTCAACTTTTTATTTTTATTTTTGCGTTTCAAGTTTTTATTTTTGCGTTTCAACTTTTAATTTTGTCTTTCAAGTTTTTATTTTGTCGTTTCAACTTTTAATTTTTATTTTTGCGTTTCAACTATTTATTTTTGTGTTTCAACTTTTTATTTTTAACTTTCAAATTTTTACTTTTGCGTTTCAACTTTTTATTTTTAACTTTCAAATTTTTACTTTTGCGTTTCAACTTTTAATTTTGTCTTTCAAGTTTTTATTTTGTCGTTTCAACTTTTAATTTTTATTTTTGCGTTTCAACTATTTATTTTTGTGTTTCAACTTTTTATTTTTAACTTTCAAATTTTTACTTTTGCGTTTCAACTTTTTATTTTGTCGTTTCAACTTGTTATTTTGTCATTTCAACTTTTTATTTTGTCGTTTAACTTTTAATTTTTATTTTTGCGTTTCAACTTTTTACTTTTGCGTTTCAACTTTTTATTTTGTCGTTTCAACTTTTAATTTTTATTTTTGCGTTTCAACTTTTTACTTTTGCGTTTCAACTTTTTATTTTGTCGTTTCAACTTTTTATTTTTGCGTTTCAACTTTTTATTTTGTCGTTTCAACTTTCAACTTTTTACTTTTGCGTTCAACTTTTTACTTTTGCGTTTCAACTTTTTATTTTTACGTTTCAACTTTTTATTTTTGTGTTTCAACTTTTTATTTTAAACTTTCAACTTTTTATTTTAAACTTTCAACTTTTTACTTTTGCGTTTCAACTTTTAATTTTTATTTTTGCGTTTCAACTTTTTATTTTGTCGTTTCAACTTTTTACTTTTGCGTTTCAACTTTTTATTTTTGCGTATTTTTATTTTTAACTTTCAACGTTTTATTTTGTCGTTTCAACTTTTTATTTTGTCGTTTCAACTTTTAATTTTGTCTTTCAACTTTTTATTTTGTCGTTTCAACTTTTAATTTTTATTTTTGCGTTTCAACTTTTTATTTTTGCGTTTCAACTTTTAATTTTGTCTTTCAACTTTTTATTTTGTCGTTTCAACTTTTAATTTTTATTTTTGCGTTTCAACTTTTTATTTTTGCGTTTCAACTTTTTATTTTTAACTTTCAACGTTTTATTTTGTCGTTTCAACTTTTTATTTTGTCGTTTCTACTTTTAATTTTAATTTTTGCATTTCAACTTTTTATTTTTGCGTTTCAACTTTTTATTTTGTCGTTTCAACTTTTTATTTTGTCGTTTCAACTTTCAATTTTTATTTTTGCGTTTCAACTTTTTATTTTTGCGTTTCAACTTTTAATTTTGTCTTTCAACTTTTTATTTTGTCGTTTCAACTTTTAATTTTTATTTTTGCGTTTCAACTTTTTATTTTTGCGTTTCAACTTTTTATTTTGTCGTTTCAACTTTTTATTTTTATTTTTGCGTTTCAACTTTTTATTTTTAACTTTCAACTTTTTACTTTTGCGTTTCAACTTTTTATTTTTGCGTATTTTTATTTTTAACTTTCAACGTTTTATTTTGTCGTTTCAACTTTTTATTTTGTCGTTTCAACTTTTTATTTTGTCGTTTCAACTTTTTATTTTTATTTTTGCGTTTCAACTTTTTATTTTTAACTTTCAACTTTTTACTTTTGCGTTTCAACTTTTTATTTTTGCGTTTCAACTTTTTATTTTTAACTTTCAACGTTTTATTTTGTCGTTTCAACTTTTTATTTTGTCGTTTCAACTTTTTATTTTGTCGTTTCAACTTTTTATTTTTATTTTTGCGTTTCAAGTTTTTATTTTTGCGTTTCAACTTTTAATTTTGTCTTTCAAGTTTTTATTTTGTCGTTTCAACTTTTAATTTTTATTTTTGCGTTTCAACTATTTATTTTTGTGTTTCAACTTTTTATTTTTAACTTTCAAATTTTTACTTTTGCGTTTCAACTTTTTATTTTTAACTTTCAAATTTTTACTTTTGCGTTTCAACTTTTAATTTTGTCTTTCAAGTTTTTATTTTGTCGTTTCAACTTTTAATTTTTATTTTTGCGTTTCAACTATTTATTTTTGTGTTTCAACTTTTTATTTTTAACTTTCAAATTTTTACTTTTGCGTTTCAACTTTTAATTTTGTCTTTCAAGTTTTTATTTTGTCGTTTCAACTTTTAATTTTTATTTTTGCGTTTCAACTTTTTATTTTTGCGTTTCAACTTTTTATTTTTAACTTTCAACGTTTTATTTTGTCGTTTCAACTTTTTATTTTGTCGTTTCAACTTTTTATTTTGTCGTTTCAACTTTTTATTTTTATTTTTGCGTTTCAACTTTTTATTTTTAACTTTCAACTTTTTACTTTTGCGTTTCAACTTTTTATTTTTGCGTTTCAACTTTTATTTTTAACTTTCAACTTTTTACTTTTGCGTTTCAACTTTTTATTTTTAACTTTCAACTTTTTACTTTTGCGTTTCAACTTTTTATTTTTGCGTTTCAACTTTTTATTTTTAACTTTCAACTTTTTATTTTTGCGTTTCAACTTTTTATTTTTAACTTTCAACTTTTTACTTTTGCGTTTCAACTTCTTATTTTTGCGTTTCAACTTTTTATTTTTGCGTTTCAACTTTTTATTTTTGCGTTTCAACTTTTTATTTTTAACTTTCAACTTTTTATTTTTGCGTTTCAACTTTTTATTTTGTCGTTTCAACTTTTTATTTTGTCGTTTCAACTTTTTATTTTTAACTTTCAACTTTTTACTTTTGCGTTTCAACTTTTTATTTTTGCGTTTCAACTTTTTATTTTGTCGTTTCAACTTTTTAATTTTGTCTTTCAACTTTTTATTTTGACGTTTCAACTTTTTATTTTGTCGTTTCAACTTTTAATTTTGTCTTTCAACTTTTTATTTTGTCGTTTCAACTTTTAATTTTTATTTTTGCGTTTCAACTTTTTATTTTTGCGTTTCAACTTTTAATTTTGTCTTTCAACTTTTTATTTTGTCGTTTCAACTTTTAATTTTTATTTTTGCGTTTCAACTTTTTATTTTTGCGTTTCAACTTTTTATTTTTAACTTTCAACGTTTTATTTTGTCGTTTCAACTTTTTATTTTGTCGTTTCTACTTTTAATTTTAATTTTTGCATTTCAACTTTTTATTTTTGCGTTTCAACTTTTTATTTTGTCGTTTCAACTTTTTATTTTGTCGTTTCAACTTTCAATTTTTATTTTTGCGTTTCAACTTTTTATTTTTGCGTTTCAACTTTTAATTTTGTCTTTCAACTTTTTATTTTGTCGTTTCAACTTTTAATTTTTATTTTTGCGTTTCAACTTTTTATTTTTGCGTTTCAACTTTTTATTTTGTCGTTTCAACTTTTTATTTTTATTTTTGCGTTTCAACTTTTTATTTTTAACTTTCAACTTTTTACTTTTGCGTTTCAACTTTTTATTTTTGCGTATTTTTATTTTTAACTTTCAACTTTTTATTTTGTCGTTTCAACTTTTTATTTTGTCGTTTCAACTTTTTATTTTTATTTTTGCGTTTCAACTTTTTATTTTTAACTTTCAACTTTTTACTTTTGCGTTTCAACTTTTTATTTTTGCGTTTCAACTTTTTATTTTTAACTTTCAACTTTTTACTTTTGCGTTTCAACTTTTTATTTTTAACTTTCAACTTTTTACTTTTGCGTTTCAACTTTTTATTTTTGCGTTTCAACTTTTTATTTTTGCGTTTCAACTTTTTATTTTTAACTTTCAACGTTTTATTTTGTCGTTTCAACTTTTTATTTTGTCGTTTCAACTTTTTATTTTGTCGTTTCAACTTTTTATTTTTATTTTTGCGTTTCAAGTTTTTATTTTTGCGTTTCAACTTTTAATTTTGTCTTTCAAGTTTTTATTTTGTCGTTTCAACTTTTAATTTTTATTTTTGCGTTTCAACTATTTATTTTTGTGTTTCAACTTTTTATTTTTAACTTTCAAATTTTTACTTTTGCGTTTCAACTTTTTATTTTTAACTTTCAAATTTTTACTTTTGCGTTTCAACTTTTAATTTTGTCTTTCAAGTTTTTATTTTGTCGTTTCAACTTTTAATTTTTATTTTTGCGTTTCAACTATTTATTTTTGTGTTTCAACTTTTTATTTTTAACTTTCAAATTTTTACTTTTGCGTTTCAACTTTTTATTTTGTCGTTTCAACTTGTTATTTTGTCATTTCAACTTTTTATTTTGTCGTTTAACTTTTAATTTTTATTTTTGCGTTTCAACTTTTTACTTTTGCGTTTCAACTTTTTATTTTGTCGTTTCAACTTTTAATTTTTATTTTTGCGTTTCAACTTTTTACTTTTGCGTTTCAACTTTTTATTTTGTCGTTTCAACTTTTTATTTTTGCGTTTCAACTTTTTATTTTGTCGTTTCAACTTTCAACTTTTTACTTTTGCGTTCAACTTTTTACTTTTGCGTTTCAACTTTTTATTTTTACGTTTCAACTTTTTATTTTTGTGTTTCAACTTTTTATTTTAAACTTTCAACTTTTTATTTTAAACTTTCAACTTTTTACTTTTGCGTTTCAACTTTTAATTTTTATTTTTGCGTTTCAACTTTTTATTTTGTCGTTTCAACTTTTTACTTTTGCGTTTCAACTTTTTATTTTTGCGTATTTTTATTTTTAACTTTCAACGTTTTATTTTGTCGTTTCAACTTTTTATTTTGTCGTTTCAACTTTTAATTTTGTCTTTCAACTTTTTATTTTGTCGTTTCAACTTTTAATTTTTATTTTTGCGTTTCAACTTTTTATTTTTGCGTTTCAACTTTTAATTTTGTCTTTCAACTTTTTATTTTGTCGTTTCAACTTTTAATTTTTATTTTTGCGTTTCAACTTTTTATTTTTGCGTTTCAACTTTTTATTTTTAACTTTCAACGTTTTATTTTGTCGTTTCAACTTTTTATTTTGTCGTTTCTACTTTTAATTTTAATTTTTGCATTTCAACTTTTTATTTTTGCGTTTCAACTTTTTATTTTGTCGTTTCAACTTTTTATTTTGTCGTTTCAACTTTCAATTTTTATTTTTGCGTTTCAACTTTTTATTTTTGCGTTTCAACTTTTAATTTTGTCTTTCAACTTTTTATTTTGTCGTTTCAACTTTTAATTTTTATTTTTGCGTTTCAACTTTTTATTTTTGCGTTTCAACTTTTTATTTTGTCGTTTCAACTTTTTATTTTTATTTTTGCGTTTCAACTTTTTATTTTTAACTTTCAACTTTTTACTTTTGCGTTTCAACTTTTTATTTTTGCGTATTTTTATTTTTAACTTTCAACGTTTTATTTTGTCGTTTCAACTTTTTATTTTGTCGTTTCAACTTTTTATTTTGTCGTTTCAACTTTTTATTTTTATTTTTGCGTTTCAACTTTTTATTTTTAACTTTCAACTTTTTACTTTTGCGTTTCAACTTTTTATTTTTGCGTTTCAACTTTTTATTTTTAACTTTCAACGTTTTATTTTGTCGTTTCAACTTTTTATTTTGTCGTTTCAACTTTTTATTTTGTCGTTTCAACTTTTTATTTTTATTTTTGCGTTTCAAGTTTTTATTTTTGCGTTTCAACTTTTAATTTTGTCTTTCAAGTTTTTATTTTGTCGTTTCAACTTTTAATTTTTATTTTTGCGTTTCAACTATTTATTTTTGTGTTTCAACTTTTTATTTTTAACTTTCAAATTTTTACTTTTGCGTTTCAACTTTTTATTTTTAACTTTCAAATTTTTACTTTTGCGTTTCAACTTTTAATTTTGTCTTTCAAGTTTTTATTTTGTCGTTTCAACTTTTAATTTTTATTTTTGCGTTTCAACTATTTATTTTTGTGTTTCAACTTTTTATTTTTAACTTTCAAATTTTTACTTTTGCGTTTCAACTTTTAATTTTGTCTTTCAAGTTTTTATTTTGTCGTTTCAACTTTTAATTTTTATTTTTGCGTTTCAACTTTTTACTTTTGCGTTTCAACTTTTTATTTTTGCGTTTCAACTTTTTATTTTTAACTTTCAACTTTTTACTTTTGCGTTTCAACTTTTTATTTTTAACTTTCAACTTTTTACTTTTGCGTTTCAACTTTTTATTTTTGCGTTTCAACTTTTTATTTTTGCGTTTCAACTTTTTATTTTTAACTTTCAACGTTTTATTTTGTCGTTTCAACTTTTTATTTTGTCGTTTCAACTTTTTATTTTGTCGTTTCAACTTTTTATTTTTATTTTTGCGTTTCAAGTTTTTATTTTTGCGTTTCAACTTTTAATTTTGTCTTTCAAGTTTTTATTTTGTCGTTTCAACTTTTAATTTTTATTTTTGCGTTTCAACTATTTATTTTTGTGTTTCAACTTTTTATTTTTAACTTTCAAATTTTTACTTTTGCGTTTCAACTTTTTATTTTTAACTTTCAAATTTTTACTTTTGCGTTTCAACTTTTAATTTTGTCTTTCAAGTTTTTATTTTGTCGTTTCAACTTTTAATTTTTATTTTTGCGTTTCAACTATTTATTTTTGTGTTTCAACTTTTTATTTTTAACTTTCAAATTTTTACTTTTGCGTTTCAACTTTTTATTTTTAACTTTCAAATTTTTACTTTTGCGTTTCAACTTTTAATTTTGTCTTTCAAGTTTTTATTTTGTCGTTTCAACTTTTAATTTTTATTTTTGCGTTTCAACTATTTATTTTTGTGTTTCAACTTTTTATTTTTAACTTTCAAATTTTTACTTTTGCGTTTCAACTTTTTATTTTGTCGTTTCAACTTGTTATTTTGTCATTTCAACTTTTTATTTTGTCGTTTCAACTTTTAATTTTTATTTTTGCGTTTCAACTTTTTATTTTGTCGTTTAACTTTTAATTTTTATTTTTGCGTTTCAACTTTTTACTTTTGCGTTTCAACTTTTTATTTTGTCGTTTCAACTTTTAATTTTTATTTTTGCGTTTCAACTTTTTATTTTTAACTTTCAACTTTTTACTTTTGCGTTTCAACTTTTTATTTTTAACTTTCAACTTTTTACTTTTGCGTTTCAACTTTTTATTTTTGCGTTTCAACTTTTTATTTTTGCGTTTCAACTTTTTATTTTTAACTTTCAACGTTTTATTTTGTCGTTTCAACTTTTTATTTTGTCGTTTCAACTTTTTATTTTGTCGTTTCAACTTTTTATTTTTATTTTTGCGTTTCAAGTTTTTATTTTTGTGTTTCAACTTTTTATTTTTAACTTTCAAATTTTTACTTTTGCGTTTCAACTTTTAATTTTGTCTTTCAAGTTTTTATTTTGTCGTTTCAACTTTTAATTTTTATTTTTGCGTTTCAACTATTTATTTTTGTGTTTCAACTTTTTATTTTTAACTTTCAAATTTTTACTTTTGCGTTTCAACTTTTTATTTTGTCGTTTCAACTTGTTATTTTGTCATTTCAACTTTTTATTTTGTCGTTTCAACTTTTAATTTTTATTTTTGCGTTTCAACTTTTTATTTTGTCGTTTAACTTTTAATTTTTATTTTTGCGTTTCAACTTTTTACTTTTGCGTTTCAACTTTTTATTTTGTCGTTTCAACTTTTAATTTTTATTTTTGCGTTTCAACTTTTTATTTTTAACTTTCAACTTTTTACTTTTGCGTTTCAACTTTTTATTTTTAACTTTCAACTTTTTACTTTTGCGTTTCAACTTTTTATTTTTGCGTTTCAACTTTTTATTTTTGCGTTTCAACTTTTTATTTTTAACTTTCAACGTTTTATTTTGTCGTTTCAACTTTTTATTTTGTCGTTTCAACTTTTTATTTTGTCGTTTCAACTTTTTATTTTTATTTTTGCGTTTCAAGTTTTTATTTTTGTGTTTCAACTTTTAATTTTGTCTTTCAAGTTTTTATTTTGTCGTTTCAACTTTTAATTTTTATTTTTGCGTTTCAACTATTTATTTTTGTGTTTCAACTTTTTATTTTTAACTTTCAAATTTTTACTTTTGCGTTTCAACTTTTTATTTTGTCGTTTCAACTTTTTATTTTGTCATTTCAACTTTTTATTTTGTCGTTTCAACTTTTAATTTTTATTTTTGCGTTTCAACTTTTTATTTTGTCGTTTAACTTTTAATTTTTATTTTTGCGTTTCAACTTTTTACTTTTGCGTTTCAACTTTTTATTTTGTCGTTTCAACTTTTAATTTTTATTTTTGCGTTTCAACTTTTTACTTTTGCGTTTCAACTTTTTATTTTGTCGTTTCAACTTTTTATTTTTGCGTTTCAACTTTTTATTTTGTCGTTTCAACTTTCAACTTTTTACTTTTGCGTTCAACTTTTTACTTTTGCGTTTCAACTTTTTATTTTTACGTTTCAACTTTTTATTTTTGTGTTTCAACTTTTTATTTTAAACTTTCAACTTTTTATTTTAAACTTTCAACTTTTTACTTTTGCGTTTCAACTTTTAATTTTTATTTTTGCGTTTCAACTTTTTATTTTGTCTTTTCAACTTTTTACTTTTGCGTTTCAACTTTTTATTTTCTCTTTTGAACTTTTAATTTTTATTTTTTCGTTTCAACTTTTTACTTTTGCGTTCAACTTTTTATTTTGTCATTTCAACTTTTAATTTTTATTTTTGCGTTTCAACTTTTTACTTTTGCGTTTCAACTTTTTATTTTGTCGTTTCAACTTTTAATTTTTTTTTTTCGTTTCAACTTTTTACTTTTGCGTTCAACTTTTTATTTTGTCATTTCAACTTTTTATTTTCTCTTTTGAACTTTTAATTTTTATTTTTTCGTTTCAACTTTTTACTTTTGCGTTCAACTTTTTATTTTGTCATTTCAACTTTTAATTTTTATTTTTGCGTTTCAACTTTTTACTTTTGCGTTTCAACTTTTTATTTTGTCGTTTCAACTTTTAATTTTTTTTTTTCGTTTCAACTTTTTACTTTTGCGTTCAACTTTTTATTTTGTCATTTCAACTTTTTATTTTTGCGTTTCAACTTTTTACTTTGTCGTTTCAACTTTTAATTTTTATTTTTGCGTTTCAACTTTTTACTTTTGCGTTTCAACTTTTATTTTGTCGTTTCAACTTTTAATTTTTATTTTTGCGTTTCAACTTTTTACTTTTGCGTTTCAACTTTTATTTTGTCGTTTCAACTTTTAATTTTTATTTTTGCCTTTCATCTTTTTACTTTTGCTTTAAATTTTTATTTTTGCGTTTCAACTTTTTATTTTGTCATTTCAACTTTTTATTTTGTCGTTTCAACTTTTAATTTTTATTTTTGCGTTTCAACTTTTTACTTTTGCGTTTTAACTTTTTATTTTGTCGTTTCAACTTTTTATTTTTGCGTTCAACTTTTTACTTTTGCGTTTCAACTTTTTATTTTTACATTTCAACTTTTTATTTTTGTGTTTCAACTTTTTATTTTAAACTTTCAACTTTTTATTTTAAACTTTCAACTTTTTACTTTTGCGTTTCAACTTTTAATTTTTATTTTTGCGTTTCAACTTTTTATTTTGTCGTTTCAACTTTTAATTTTTATTTTTGCATTTCAACTTTTTATTTTGTCGTTTCAACTTTTAATTTTTACTTTTGCGTTTCAACTTTTTATTTTCTCTTTTGAACTTTTAATTTTTATTTTTTCGTTTCAACTTTTTACTTTTGCGTTCAACTTTTTATTTTTGCGTTTCAACTTTTTATTTTGTCATTTCAACTTTTAATTTTTATTTTTGCGTTTCAACTTTTTACTTTTGCGTTTCAACTTTTTATTTTGTCGTTTCAACTTTTAATTTTTTTTTTTCGTTTCAACTTTTTACTTTTGCGTTCAACTTTTTATTTTGTCATTTCAACTTTTTATTTTTGCGTTTCAACTTTTTATTTTGTCGTTTCAACTTTTAATTTTTATTTTTGCGTTTCAACTTTTTACTTTTGCGTTTCAACTTTTATTTTGTCGTTTCAACTTTTAATTTTTATTTTTGCGTTTCAACTTTTTACTTTTGCGTTTCAACTTTTATTTTGTCGTTTCAACTTTTAATTTTTATTTTTGCCTTTCATCTTTTTACTTTTGCTTTAAATTTTTATTTTTGCGTTTCAACTTTTTATTTTGTCGTTTCAACTTTTAATTTTTATTCTTGCGTTTCAACTTTTTATTTTTGCGTTTCAACTTTTTATTTTTGCGTTTCAACTTTTTATTTTGTCATTTCAACTTTTTATTTTTGCGTTTCAACTTTTTATTTTGTCGTTTCAACTTTTAATTTTTATTTTTGCGTTTCAACTTTTTACTTTTGCGTTTCAACTTTTATTTTGTCGTTTCAACTTTTAATTTTTATTTTTGCGTTTCAACTTTTTATTTTTGCGTTTCAACTTTTTATTTTGTCGTTTCAACTTTTAATTTTTAACTTTCAACTTTTTACTTTTGCGTTTCAACTTTTTATTTTGTCGTTTCAACTTTTTATTTTTGCGTTTCAACTTTTTATTTTTGCGTTTCAACTTTTTATTTTTGCGTTTCAACTTTTTATTTTTGCGTTTCAACTTTTTATTTTTAACTTTCAACGTTTTACTTTTGCGTTTCAACTTTTTATTTTGTCGTTTCAACTTTTTACTTTTGCGTTTCAATTTTTTATTTTTATTTTTGCGTTTCAACTTTTTATTTTTGCGTTTCAACTTTTTATTTTGTCGTTTCAACTTTTAATTTTTATTTTTGCGTTTCAACTTTTTACTTTTGCGTTTCAACTTTTATTTTGTCGTTTCAACTTTTAATTTTTATTTTTGCGTTTCAACTTTTTACTTTTGCTTTAAATTTTTATTTTTGCGTTTCAACTTTTTATTTTGTCGTTTCAACTTTTAATTTTTATTCTTGCGTTTCAACTTTTTACTTTTGCGTTTCAACTTTTATTTTGTCGTTTCAACTTTTCATTTTTATTTTTGCGTTTCAACTTTTTACTTTTGCTTTAAATTTTTATTTTTGCGTTTCAACTTTTTATTTTGTCGTTTCAACTTTTAATTTTTAACTTTCAACTTTTTACTTTTGCGTTTCAACTTTTTATTTTGTCGTTTCAACTTTTTATTTTTGAAACGCAAAAATTAAAATTAAAAGTTGAAACGACAAAATAAAAAGTTGAAACGACAAAATAAAAAGTTGAAACGCAAAAATAAAAATTAAAAGTTGAAACGACAAAATAAAAAGTTGAAAGACAAAATTAAAAGTTGAAACGCAAAAATAAAAAGTTGAAACGCAAAAGTAAAAAGTTGAAAGTTTAAAAATAAAAAGTTTAAACGCAAAAATAAAAAGTTGAAACGCAAAAATAAAAATTAAAAGTTGAAACGACAAAATAAAAAGTTGAAAGACAAAATTAAAAGTTGAAACGCAAAAATAAAAAGTTGAAACGCAAAAGTAAAAAGTTGAAAGTTAAAAATAAAAAGTTTAAACGCAAAAATAAAAAGTTTAAACGCAAAAGTAAAAAGTTGAAAGTTAAAAATAAAAAGTTAAACGCAAAAATAAAAAGTTTAAACGCAAAAATAAAAATTAAAAGTTGAAACGACAAAATAAAAAGTTGAAACGCAAAAATAAAAAGTTGAAACGCAAAGATAAAAATTAAAAGTTGAAACGCAAAAATAAAAAGTTGAAACGCAAAAATAAAAATAAAAAATTGAAACGCAAAAGTAAAAAGTTGAAACGACAAAATAAAAAGTTGAAACGCAAAAGTAAAACGTTGAAAGTTAAAAATAAAAAGTTGAAACGCAAAAATAAAAAGTTGAAACGCAAAAATAAAAAGTTGAAACGCAAAAATAAAAAGTTGAAACGCAAAAATAAAAAGTTGAAACGCAAAGATAAAAATTAAAAGTTGAAACGCAAAAATAAAAAGTTGAAACGCAAAAATAAAAAGTTGAAACGCAAAAGTAAAAAGTTGAAAGTTAAAAATAAAAAGTTGAAACGCAAAAATAAAAAATAAAAGTTGAAACGACAAAATAAAAAGTTGAAACGCAAAAATTAAAATTAAAAGTTGAAACGACAAAATAAAAAGTTGAAACGTCAAAATTAAAAGTTGAAACGACAAAATAAAAAGTTGAAACGACAAAATAAAAAGTTGAAATAAAAAGTTGAAACGCAAAAATAAAAAATAAAAGTTGAAACGACAAAATAAAAAGTTGAAACGCAAAAATTAAAATTAAAAGTTGAAACGACAAAATAAAAAGTTGAAACGTCAAAGTTAAAAGTTGAAACGACAAAATAAAAAGTTGAAACGACAAAATAAAAAGTTGAAAGTCAAAATAAAAAGTTGAAACGACAAAATAAAAAGTTGAAACGCAAAAATTAAAATAAAAAGTGGAAAGTCAAAATAAAAAGTTGAAACGACAAAATAAAAAGTTGAAACGCAAAAATTAAAATTAAAAGTTGAAACGACAAAATAAAAAGTTGAAACGACAAAATAAAAAGTTGAAACGACAAAAAAAAAGTTGAAACGCAAAAATTAAAATTAAAAGTTGAAACGACAAAATAAAAAGTTGAAAGACAAAATTAAAAGTTGAAACGCAAAAATAAAAAGTTGAAACGCAAAAGTAAAAAGTTGAAAGTTAAAAATAAAAAGTTTAAACGCAAAAATAAAAAGTTTAAACGCAAAAGTAAAAAGTTGAAAGTTAAAAATAAAAAGTTAAACGCAAAAATAAAAAGTTTAAACGCAAAAATAAAAATTAAAAGTTGAAACGACAAAATAAAAAGTTGAAACGCAAAAATAAAAAGTTGAAACGCAAAGATAAAAATTAAAAGTTGAAACGCAAAAATAAAAAGTTGAAACGCAAAAATAAAAATTAAAAGTTGAAACGACAAAATAAAAAGTTGAAAGACAAAATTAAAAGTTGAAACGCAAAAATAAAAAGTTGAAACGCAAAAGTAAAAAGTTGAAAGTTAAAAATAAAAAGTTTAAACGCAAAAATAAAAAGTTTAAACGCAAAAGTAAAAAGTTGAAAGTTAAAAATAAAAAGTTAAACGCAAAAATAAAAAGTTTAAACGCAAAAATAAAAATTAAAAGTTGAAACGACAAAATAAAAAGTTGAAACGCAAAAATAAAAAGTTGAAACGCAAAGATAAAAATTAAAAGTTGAAACGCAAAAATAAAAAGTTGAAACGCAAAAATAAAAAGTTGAAACGCAAAAGTAAAAAGTTGAAAGTTAAAAATAAAAAGTTGAAACGCAAAAATAAAAAATAAAAGTTGAAACGACAAAATAAAAAGTTGAAACGCAAAAATTAAAATTAAAAGTTGAAACGACAAAATAAAAAGTTGAAACGTCAAAATTAAAAGTTGAAACGACAAAATAAAAAGTTGAAACGACAAAATAAAAAGTTGAAATAAAAAGTTGAAACGCAAAAATAAAAAATAAAAGTTGAAACGACAAAATAAAAAGTTGAAACGCAAAAATAAAAAGTTTAAACGCAAAAGTAAAAAGTTGAAAGTTAAAAATAAAAAGTTAAACGCAAAAATAAAAAGTTTAAACGCAAAAATAAAAATTAAAAGTTGAAACGACAAAATAAAAAGTTGAAACGCAAAAATAAAAAGTTGAAACGCAAAGATAAAAATTAAAAGTTGAAACGCAAAAATAAAAAGTTGAAACGCAAAAATAAAAATTAAAAGTTGAAACGACAAAATAAAAAGTTGAAAGACAAAATTAAAAGTTGAAACGCAAAAATAAAAAGTTGAAACGCAAAAGTAAAAAGTTGAAAGTTAAAAATAAAAAGTTTAAACGCAAAAATAAAAAGTTTAAACGCAAAAGTAAAAAGTTGAAAGTTAAAAATAAAAAGTTAAACGCAAAAATAAAAAGTTTAAACGCAAAAATAAAAATTAAAAGTTGAAACGACAAAATAAAAAGTTGAAACGCAAAAATAAAAAGTTGAAACGCAAAGATAAAAATTAAAAGTTGAAACGCAAAAATAAAAAGTTGAAACGCAAAAATAAAAATTAAAAGTTGAAACGACAAAATAAAAAGTTGAAAGACAAAATTAAAAGTTGAAACGCAAAAATAAAAAGTTGAAACGCAAAAGTAAAAAGTTGAAAGTTTAAAAATAAAAAGTTTAAACGCAAAAATAAAAAGTTGAAACGCAAAAATAAAAATTAAAAGTTGAAACGACAAAATAAAAAGTTGAAAGACAAAATTAAAAGTTGAAACGCAAAAATAAAAAGTTGAAACGCAAAAGTAAAAAGTTGAAAGTTAAAAATAAAAAGTTTAAACGCAAAAATAAAAAGTTTAAACGCAAAAGTAAAAAGTTGAAAGTTAAAAATAAAAAGTTAAACGCAAAAATAAAAAGTTTAAACGCAAAAATAAAAATTAAAAGTTGAAACGACAAAATAAAAAGTTGAAACGCAAAAATAAAAAGTTGAAACGCAAAGATAAAAATTAAAAGTTGAAACGCAAAAATAAAAAGTTGAAACGCAAAAATAAAAATAAAAAATTGAAACGCAAAAGTAAAAAGTTGAAACGACAAAATAAAAAGTTGAAACGCAAAAGTAAAACGTTGAAAGTTAAAAATAAAAAGTTGAAACGCAAAAATAAAAAGTTGAAACGCAAAAATAAAAAGTTGAAACGCAAAAATAAAAAGTTGAAACGCAAAAATAAAAAGTTGAAACGCAAAGATAAAAATTAAAAGTTGAAACGCAAAAATAAAAAGTTGAAACGCAAAAATAAAAAGTTGAAACGCAAAAGTAAAAAGTTGAAAGTTAAAAATAAAAAGTTGAAACGCAAAAATAAAAAATAAAAGTTGAAACGACAAAATAAAAAGTTGAAACGCAAAAATTAAAATTAAAAGTTGAAACGACAAAATAAAAAGTTGAAACGTCAAAATTAAAAGTTGAAACGACAAAATAAAAAGTTGAAACGACAAAATAAAAAGTTGAAATAAAAAGTTGAAACGCAAAAATAAAAAATAAAAGTTGAAACGACAAAATAAAAAGTTGAAACGCAAAAATTAAAATTAAAAGTTGAAACGACAAAATAAAAAGTTGAAACGTCAAAGTTAAAAGTTGAAACGACAAAATAAAAAGTTGAAACGACAAAATAAAAAGTTGAAAGTCAAAATAAAAAGTTGAAACGACAAAATAAAAAGTTGAAACGCAAAAATTAAAATAAAAAGTGGAAAGTCAAAATAAAAAGTTGAAACGACAAAATAAAAAGTTGAAACGCAAAAATTAAAATTAAAAGTTGAAACGACAAAATAAAAAGTTGAAACGACAAAATAAAAAGTTGAAACGACAAAAAAAAAGTTGAAACGCAAAAATTAAAATTAAAAGTTGAAACGACAAAATAAAAAGTTGAAAGACAAAATTAAAAGTTGAAACGCAAAAATAAAAAGTTGAAACGCAAAAGTAAAAAGTTGAAAGTTAAAAATAAAAAGTTTAAACGCAAAAATAAAAAGTTTAAACGCAAAAGTAAAAAGTTGAAAGTTAAAAATAAAAAGTTAAACGCAAAAATAAAAAGTTTAAACGCAAAAATAAAAATTAAAAGTTGAAACGACAAAATAAAAAGTTGAAACGCAAAAATAAAAAGTTGAAACGCAAAGATAAAAATTAAAAGTTGAAACGCAAAAATAAAAAGTTGAAACGCAAAAATAAAAATTAAAAGTTGAAACGACAAAATAAAAAGTTGAAAGACAAAATTAAAAGTTGAAACGCAAAAATAAAAAGTTGAAACGCAAAAGTAAAAAGTTGAAAGTTAAAAATAAAAAGTTTAAACGCAAAAATAAAAAGTTTAAACGCAAAAGTAAAAAGTTGAAAGTTAAAAATAAAAAGTTAAACGCAAAAATAAAAAGTTTAAACGCAAAAATAAAAATTAAAAGTTGAAACGACAAAATAAAAAGTTGAAACGCAAAAATAAAAAGTTGAAACGCAAAGATAAAAATTAAAAGTTGAAACGCAAAAATAAAAAGTTGAAACGCAAAAATAAAAAGTTGAAACGCAAAAGTAAAAAGTTGAAAGTTAAAAATAAAAAGTTGAAACGCAAAAATAAAAAATAAAAGTTGAAACGACAAAATAAAAAGTTGAAACGCAAAAATTAAAATTAAAAGTTGAAACGACAAAATAAAAAGTTGAAACGTCAAAATTAAAAGTTGAAACGACAAAATAAAAAGTTGAAACGACAAAATAAAAAGTTGAAATAAAAAGTTGAAACGCAAAAATAAAAAATAAAAGTTGAAACGACAAAATAAAAAGTTGAAACGCAAAAATAAAAAGTTTAAACGCAAAAGTAAAAAGTTGAAAGTTAAAAATAAAAAGTTAAACGCAAAAAATAAAAAGTTTAAACGCAAAAATAAAAATTAAAAGTTGAAACGACAAAATAAAAAGTTGAAACGCAAAAATAAAAAGTTGAAACGCAAAGATAAAAATTAAAAGTTGAAACGCAAAAATAAAAAGTTGAAACGCAAAAATAAAAATTAAAAGTTGAAACGACAAAATAAAAAGTTGAAAGACAAAATTAAAAGTTGAAACGCAAAAATAAAAAGTTGAAACGCAAAAGTAAAAAGTTGAAAGTTAAAAATAAAAAGTTTAAACGCAAAAATAAAAAGTTTAAACGCAAAAGTAAAAAGTTGAAAGTTAAAAATAAAAAGTTAAACGCAAAAATAAAAAGTTTAAACGCAAAAATAAAAATTAAAAGTTGAAACGACAAAATAAAAAGTTGAAACGCAAAAATAAAAAGTTGAAACGCAAAGATAAAAATTAAAAGTTGAAACGCAAAAATAAAAAGTTGAAACGCAAAAATAAAAAGTTGAAACGCAAAAGTAAAAAGTTGAAAGTTAAAAATAAAAAGTTGAAACGCAAAAATAAAAAATAAAAGTTGAAACGACAAAATAAAAAGTTGAAACGCAAAAATTAAAATTAAAAGTTGAAACGACAAAATAAAAAGTTGAAACGTCAAAATTAAAAGTTGAAACGACAAAATAAAAAGTTGAAACGACAAAATAAAAAGTTGAAATAAAAAGTTGAAACGCAAAAATAAAAAATAAAAGTTGAAACGACAAAATAAAAAGTTGAAACGCAAAAATTAAAATTAAAAGTTGAAACGACAAAATAAAAAGTTGAAACGCAAAAATTAAAATTAAAAGTTGAAACGACAAAATAAAAAGTTGAAACGTCAAAGTTAAAAGTTGAAACGACAAAATAAAAAGTTGAAACGACAAAATAAAAAGTTGAAAGTCAAAATAAAAAGTTGAAACGACAAAATAAAAAGTTGAAACGCAAAAATTAAAATAAAAAGTGGAAAGTCAAAATAAAAAGTTGAAACGACAAAATAAAAAGTTGAAACGCAAAAATTAAAATTAAAAGTTGAAACGACAAAATAAAAAGTTGAAACGACAAAATAAAAAGTTGAAACGACAAAAAAAAAGTTGAAACGCAAAAATTAAAATTAAAAGTTGAAACGACAAAATAAAAAGTTGAAACGACAAAATAAAAAGTTGAAACGCAAAAATAAAAATTAAAAGTTGAAACGACAAAATAAAAAGTTGAAAGACAAAATTAAAAGTTGAAACGCAAAAATAAAAAGTTTAAACGTAAAAATAAAAATTAAAAGTTGAAACGACAAAATAAAAAGTTGAAACGCAAAAGTAAAACGTTGAAAGTTAAAAATAAAAAGTTGAAACGCAAAAATAAAAAGTTGAAACGCAAAAATAAAAAGTTGAAACGCAAAAATAAAAAGTTGAAACGCAAAAATAAAAAGTTGAAACGCAAAAATAAAAAGTTGAAACGCAAAAGTAAAAAGTTGAAACAACAAAATAAAAAGTTGAAACGCAAAAATTAAAATTAAAAGTTGAAACGACAAAATAAAAAGTTGAAACGACAAAATAAAAAGTTGAAACGCAAAAATAAAAATTAAAAGTTGAAACGACAAAATAAAAAGTTGAAAGACAAAATTAAAAGTTGAAACGCAAAAATAAAAAGTTGAAACGCAAAAGTAAAAAGTTGAAAGTTTAAAAATAAAAAGTTTAAACGCAAAAATAAAAAGTTTAAACGCAAAAGTAAAAAGTTGAAAGTTAAAAATAAAAAGTGAAACGCAAAAATTAAAAGTTGAAACGACAAAATAAAAAGTTGAAACGCAAAAATAAAAAGTTGAAATGCAAAAATTAAAATAAAAAGTTGAAACGACAAAATAAAAAGTTGAAACGCAAAGATAAAAATTAAAAGTTGAAACGCAAAAATAAAAAGTTGAAACGCAAAAATAAAAATTAAAAGTTGAAACGACAAAATAAAAAGTTGAAAGACAAAATTAAAAGTTGAAACGCAAAAATAAAAAGTTGAAACGCAAAAGTAAAAAGTTGAAAGTTAAAAATAAAAAGTTTAAACGCAAAAATAAAAAGTTTAAACGCAAAAGTAAAAAGTTGAAAGTTAAAAATAAAAAGTTAAACGCAAAAATAAAAAGTTTAAACGCAAAAATAAAAATTAAAAGT
The DNA here is from genome assembly GCA_035771165.1 of Paragorgia papillata. Classification (NCBI taxonomy): domain Eukaryota; kingdom Metazoa; phylum Cnidaria; class Anthozoa; order Scleralcyonacea; family Coralliidae; genus Paragorgia; species Paragorgia papillata. The sequence continues at coordinate 86,407 of JAWNZC010000338.1, forward strand.
TGAAACGACAAAATAAAAAGTTGAAACGACAAAATAAAAAGTTGAAACGCAAAAATAAAAATAAAAAATTGAAACGCAAAAGTAAAAAGTTGAAACGACAAAATAAAAAGTTGAAACGCAAAAATTAAAATTAAAAGTTCAAACGACAAAATAAAAAGTTGAAACGACAAAATAAAAAGTTGAAACGCAAAAATAAAAAGTTGAAACGCAAAGATAAAAATTAAAAGTTGAAACGCAAAAATAAAAAGTTGAAACGCAAAAATAAAAATAAAAAATTGAAACGCAAAAGTAAAAAGTTGAAACGACAAAATAAAAAGTTGAAACGCAAAAGTAAAACGTTGAAAGTTAAAAATAAAAAGTTGAAACGCAAAAATAAAAAGTTGAAACGCAAAAATAAAAAGTTGAAACGCAAAAATAAAAAGTTGAAACGCAAAAATAAAAAGTTGAAACGCAAAGATAAAAATTAAAAGTTGAAACGCAAAAATAAAAAGTTGAAACGCAAAAATAAAAAGTTGAAACGCAAAAGTAAAAAGTTGAAAGTTAAAAATAAAAAGTTGAACGCAAAAATTAAAATTAAAAGTTGAAACGACAAAATAAAAAGTTGAAACGACAAAATAAAAATTAAAATTTGAAACAACAAAATTAAAATTTGAAAGGACAAATAAAAAAGTTGAAACGACAAAATTAAAATTAAAAGTTGAAACGACAAAATAAAAAGTTGAAACGTCAAAATTAAAAGTTGAAACGACAAAATAAAAAGTTGAAACGACAAAATAAAAAGTTGAAATAAAAAGTTGAAACGCAAAAATAAAAAATAAAAGTTGAAACGACAAAATAAAAAGTTGAAACGCAAAAATTAAAATTAAAAGTTGAAACGACAAAATAAAAAGTTGAAACGTCAAAATTAAAAGTTGAAACGACAAAATAAAAAGTTGAAACGCAAAAATAAAAAATAAAAGTTGAAACGACAAAATAAAAAGTTGAAACGCAAAAATTAAAGTTAAAAGTTGAAACGACAAAATAAAAAGTTGAAACGACAAAATAAAAAGTTGAAAGTCAAAATAAAAAGTTGAAACGACAAAATAAAAAGTTGAAACGCAAAAATTAAAATAAAAAGTGGAAAGTCAAAATAAAAAGTTGAAACGACAAAATAAAAAGTTGAAACGCAAAAATTAAAATTAAAAGTTGAAACGACAAAATAAAAAGTTGAAACGACAAAATAAAAAGTTGAAACGACAAAAAAAAAGTTGAAACGCAAAAATTAAAATTAAAAGTTGAAACGACAAAATAAAAAGTTGAAACGACAAAATAAAAAGTTGAAACGCAAAAATAAAAATTAAAAGTTGAAACGACAAAATAAAAAGTTGAAAGACAAAATTAAAAGTTGAAACGCAAAAATAAAAAGTTGAAACGCAAAAGTAAAAAGTTGAAAGTTTAAAAATAAAAAGTTTAAACGCAAAAATAAAAAGTTTAAACGCAAAAGTAAAAAGTTGAAAGTTAAAAATAAAAAGTTAAACGCAAAAATAAAAAGTTTAAACGCAAAAATAAAAATTAAAAGTTGAAACGACAAAATAAAAAGTTGAAACGCAAAAATAAAAAGTTGAAATGCAAAAATTAAAATTAAAAGTAGAAACGACAAAATAAAAAGTTGAAACGCAAAAATAAAAAGTTGAAACGCAAAAATAAAAAGTTGAAACGCAAAGATAAAAATTAAAAGTTGAAACGCAAAAATAAAAAGTTGAAACGCAAAAATAAAAATTAAAAGTTGAAACGACAAAATAAAAAGTTGAAACGCAAAAATAAAAAGTTGAAACGACAAAATAAAAAGTTGAAACGCAAAAATAAAAAGTTGAAACGCAAAAATAAAAAGTTGAAACGCAAAGATAAAAATTAAAAGTTGAAACGCAAAAATAAAAAGTTGGAACGCAAAAATAAAAATTAAAAGTTGAAACGACAAAATAAAAAGTTGAAATGCAAAAATAAAAATTAAAAGTAGAAACGACAAAATAAAAAGTTGAAACGCAAAAATAAAAAGTTGAAATGCAAAAATTAAAATTAAAAGTAGAAACGACAAAATAAAAAGTGGAAACGACAAAATAAAAAGTTGAAACGCAAAAATAAAAATAAAAAATTGAAACGCAAAAGTAAAAAGTTGAAACGACAAAATAAAAAGTTGAAACGCAAAAGTAAAACGTTGAAAGTTAAAAATAAAAAGTTGAAACGCAAAAATAAAAAGTTGAAACGCAAAAATAAAAAGTTGAAACGCAAAAATAAAAAGTTGAAACGCAAAAATAAAAAGTTGAAACGCAAAAATAAAAAGTTTAAACGCAAAAGTAAAAAGTTGAAAGTTAAAAATAAAAAGTTAAACGCAAAAATTAAAAGTTGAAACGACAAAATAAAAAGTTGAAACGCAAAAATAAAAAGTTGAAACGCAAAAATAAAAAGTTGAAACGCAAAGATAAAAATTAAAAGTTGAAACGCAAAAATAAAAAGTTGAAACGCAAAAATAAAAAGTTGAAACGCAAAAGTAAAAAGTTGAAAGTTAAAAATAAAAAGTTGAAACGCAAAAATAAAAATTAAAAGTTGAAACGACAAAATAAAAAGTTGAAACGACAAAATAAAAAGTTGAAACGCAAAAATTAAAATTAAAAGTTGAAACGACAAAATAAAAAGTTGAAACGACAAAATAAAAAGTTGAAACGCAAAAATAAAAATTAAAAGTTGAAACGACAAAATAAAAAGTTGAAAGACAAAATTAAAAGTTGAAACGCAAAAATAAAAAGTTGAAACGCAAAAGTAAAAAGTTGAAAGTTAAAAATAAAAAGTTTAAACGCAAAAATAAAAAGTTTAAACGCAAAAGTAAAAAGTTGAAAGTTAAAAATAAAAAGTTGAAACGCAAAAATAAAAAATAAAAGTTGAAACGACAAAATAAAAAGTTGAAACGCAAAAATTAAAATTAAAAGTTGAAACGACAAAATAAAAAGTTGAAACGCAAAAATTAAAATTAAAAGTTGAAACGACAAAATAAAAAGTTGAAACGTCAAAATTAAAAGTTGAAACGACAAAATAAAAAGTTGAAACGACAAAATAAAAAGTTGAAATAAAAAGTTGAAACGCAAAAATAAAAAATAAAAGTTGAAACGACAAAATAAAAAGTTGAAACGCAAAAATAAAAATTAAAAGTTGAAACGACAAAATAAAAAGTTGAAAGACAAAATTAAAAGTTGAAACGCAAAAATAAAAAGTTGAAACGTCAAAGTTAAAAGTTGAAACGACAAAATAAAAAGTTGAAACGACAAAATAAAAAGTTTAAACGCAAAAATAAAAATAAAAAGTGGAAAGTCAAAATAAAAAGTTGAAACGACAAAATAAAAAGTTGAAACGCAAAAATTAAAATTAAAAGTTGAAACGACAAAATAAAAAGTTGAAACGACAAAATAAAAAGTTGAAACGACAAAAAAAAAGTTGAAACGCAAAAATTAAAATTAAAAGTTGAAACGACAAAATAAAAAGTTGAAACGACAAAATAAAAAGTTGAAACGCAAAAATAAAAATTAAAAGTTGAAACGACAAAATAAAAAGTTGAAAGACAAAATTAAAAGTTGAAACGCAAAAATAAAAAGTTTAAACGCAAAAGTAAAAAGTTGAAAGTTAAAAATAAAAAGTTAAACGCAAAAATAAAAAGTTTAAACGTAAAAATAAAAATTAAAAGTTGAAACGACAAAATAAAAAGTTGAAACGCAAAAATAAAAAGTTGAAATGCAAAAATTAAAATTAAAAGTAGAAACGACAAAATAAAAAGTTGAAACGCAAAAATTAAAATTAAAAGTTGAAACGACAAAATAAAAAGTTGAAACGCAAAAATTAAAATTAAAAGTTGAAACGACAAAATAAAAAGTTGAAACGTCAAAGTTAAAAGTTGAAACGACAAAATAAAAAGTTGAAACGACAAAATAAAAAGTTGAAACGCAAAAATTAAAATAAAAAGTGGAAAGTCAAAATAAAAAGTTGAAACGACAAAATAAAAAGTTGAAACGCAAAAATAAAAATTAAAAGTTGAAACGACAAAATAAAAAGTTGAAACGACAAAATAAAAAGTTGAAACGACAAAATAAAAAGTTGAAACGCAAAAATAAAAATTAAAAGTTGAAACGACAAAATAAAAAGTTGAAAGACAAAATTAAAAGTTGAAACGCAAAAATAAAAAGTTTAAACGCAAAAGTAAAAAGTTGAAAGTTAAAAATAAAAAGTTAAACGCAAAAATAAAAAGTTTAAACGTAAAAATAAAAATTAAAAGTTGAAACGACAAAATAAAAAGTTGAAACGCAAAAATAAAAAGTTGAAATGCAAAAATTAAAATTAAAAGTAGAAACGACAAAATAAAAAGTGGAAACGACAAAATAAAAAGTTGAAACGCAAAAATAAAAATAAAAAATTGAAACGCAAAAGTAAAAAGTTGAAACGACAAAATAAAAAGTTGAAACGCAAAAGTAAAAAGTTGAAAGTTAAAAATAAAAAGTTGAAACGCAAAAATAAAAAGTTGAAACGCAAAAATAAAAAGTTGAAACGCAAAAATAAAAAGTTGAAACGCAAAAATAAAAAGTTGAAACGCAAAAATAAAAAGTTGAAACGCAAAAGTAAAAAGTTGAAAGTTAAAAATAAAAAGTTGAAACGCAAAAATTAAAATTAAAAGTTGAAACGACAAAATAAAAAGTTGAAACGACAAAATAAAAAGTTGAAACGCAAAAATAAAAATAAAAAATTGAAACGCAAAAGTAAAAAGTTGAAACAACAAAATAAAAAGTTGAAACGCAAAAATTAAAATTAAAAGTTGAAACGACAAAATAAAAAGTTGAAACGACAAAATAAAAAGTTGAAACGCAAAAATAAAAATTAAAAGTTGAAACGACAAAATAAAAAGTTGAAAGACAAAATTAAAAGTTGAAACGCAAAAATAAAAAGTTGAAACGCAAAAGTAAAAAGTTGAAAGTTTAAAAATAAAAAGTTTAAACGCAAAAATAAAAAGTTTAAACGCAAAAGTAAAAAGTTGAAAGTTAAAAATAAAAAGTTAAACGCAAAAATTAAAAGTTGAAACGACAAAATAAAAAGTTGAAACGCAAAAATAAAAAGTTGAAATGCAAAAATTAAAATTAAAAGTAGAAACGACAAAATAAAAAGTTGAAACGCAAAAATAAAAAGTTGAAACGACAAAATAAAAAGTTAAACGCAAAAATAAAAAGTTTAAACGCAAAAATAAAAATTAAAAGTTGAAACGACAAAATAAAAAGTTGAAACGCAAAAATAAAAAGTTGAAATGCAAAAATTAAAATTAAAAGTAGAAACGACAAAATAAAAAGTTGAAACGCAAAAATAAAAAGTTGAAACGACAAAATAAAAAGTTGAAACGCAAAAATAAAAAGTTGAAACGCAAAAATAAAAAGTTGAAACGCAAAGATAAAAATTAAAAGTTGAAACGCAAAAATAAAAAGTTGAAACGCAAAAATAAAAATTAAAAGTTGAAACGACAAAATAAAAAGTTGAAAGACAAAATTAAAAGTTGAAACGCAAAAATAAAAAGTTGAAACGCAAAAGTAAAAAGTTGAAAGTTAAAAATAAAAAGTTAAACGCAAAAATAAAAAGTTTAAACGCAAAAATTAAAATTAAAAGTTGAAACGACAAAATAAAAAGTTGAAACGACAAAATAAAAAGTTGAAACGCAAAAATAAAAATAAAAAATTGAAACGCAAAAGTAAAAAGTTGAAACAACAAAATAAAAAGTTGAAACGCAAAAATTAAAATTAAAAGTTGAAACGACAAAATAAAAAGTTGAAACGACAAAATAAAAAGTTGAAACGCAAAAATAAAAATTAAAAGTTGAAACGACAAAATAAAAAGTTGAAAGACAAAATTAAAAGTTGAAACGCAAAAATAAAAAGTTGAAACGCAAAAGTAAAAAGTTGAAAGTTTAAAAATAAAAAGTTTAAACGCAAAAATAAAAAGTTTAAACGCAAAAGTAAAAAGTTGAAAGTTAAAAATAAAAAGTTAAACGCAAAAATTAAAAGTTGAAACGACAAAATAAAAAGTTGAAACGCAAAAATAAAAAGTTGAAATGCAAAAATTAAAATTAAAAGTAGAAACGACAAAATAAAAAGTTGAAACGCAAAAATAAAAAGTTGAAACGACAAAATAAAAAGTTAAACGCAAAAATAAAAAGTTTAAACGCAAAAATAAAAATTAAAAGTTGAAACGACAAAATAAAAAGTTGAAACGCAAAAATAAAAAGTTGAAATGCAAAAATTAAAATTAAAAGTAGAAACGACAAAATAAAAAGTTGAAACGCAAAAATAAAAAGTTGAAACGACAAAATAAAAAGTTGAAACGCAAAAATAAAAAGTTGAAACGCAAAAATAAAAAGTTGAAACGCAAAGATAAAAATTAAAAGTTGAAACGCAAAAATAAAAAGTTGAAACGCAAAAATAAAAATTAAAAGTTGAAACGACAAAATAAAAAGTTGAAAGACAAAATTAAAAGTTGAAACGCAAAAATAAAAAGTTGAAACGCAAAAGTAAAAAGTTGAAAGTTAAAAATAAAAAGTTAAACGCAAAAATAAAAAGTTTAAACGCAAAAATAAAAATTAAAAGTTGAAACGACAAAAGTAAAAAGTTGAAACGACAAAATAAAAAGTTGAAACGCAAAAATTAAAATTAAAAGTTCAAACGACAAAATAAAAAGTTGAAACGACAAAATAAAAAGTTGAAACGCAAAAATAAAAAGTTGAAACGCAAAGATAAAAATTAAAAGTTGAAACGCAAAAATAAAAAGTTGAAACGCAAAAATAAAAATAAAAAATTGAAACGCAAAAGTAAAAAGTTGAAACGACAAAATAAAAAGTTGAAACGCAAAAGTAAAACGTTGAAAGTTAAAAATAAAAAGTTGAAACGCAAAAATAAAAAGTTGAAACGCAAAAATAAAAAGTTGAAACGCAAAAATAAAAAGTTGAAACGCAAAAATAAAAAGTTGAAACGCAAAGATAAAAATTAAAAGTTGAAACGCAAAAATAAAAAGTTGAAACGCAAAAATAAAAAGTTGAAACGCAAAAGTAAAAAGTTGAAAGTTAAAAATAAAAAGTTGAAACGCAAAAATTAAAATTAAAAGTTGAAACGACAAAATAAAAAGTTGAAACGACAAAATAAAAATTAAAATTTGAAACAACAAAATTAAAATTTGAAAGGACAAATAAAAAAGTTGAAACGACAAAATTAAAATTAAAAGTTGAAACGACAAAATAAAAAGTTGAAACGTCAAAATTAAAAGTTGAAACGACAAAATAAAAAGTTGAAACGACAAAATAAAAAGTTGAAATAAAAAGTTGAAACGCAAAAATAAAAAATAAAAGTTGAAACGACAAAATAAAAAGTTGAAACGCAAAAATTAAAATTAAAAGTTGAAACGACAAAATAAAAAGTTGAAACGCAAAAATAAAAAGTTGAAACGCAAAAGTAAAAAGTTGAAAGTTAAAAATAAAAAGTTGAAACGCAAAAATTAAAATTAAAAGTTGAAACGACAAAATAAAAAGTTGAAACGACAAAATAAAAAGTTGAAAAGCAAAAATAAAAATAAAAAATTGAAACGCAAAAGTAAAAAGTTGAAACAACAAAATAAAAAGTTGAAACGCAAAAATTAAAATTAAAAGTTGAAACGACAAAATAAAAAGTTGAAACGACAAAATAAAAAGTTGAAACGCAAAAATAAAAATTAAAAGTTGAAACGACAAAATAAAAAGTTGAAAGACAAAATTAAAAGTTGAAACGCAAAAATAAAAAGTTGAAACGCAAAAGTAAAAAGTTGAAAGTTTAAAAATAAAAAGTTTAAACGCAAAAATAAAAAGTTTAAACGCAAAAGTAAAAAGTTGAAAGTTAAAAATAAAAAGTTAAACGCAAAAATTAAAAGTTGAAACGACAAAATAAAAAGTTGAAACGCAAAAATAAAAAGTTGAAATGCAAAAATTAAAATTAAAAGTAGAAACGACAAAATAAAAAGTTGAAACGCAAAAATAAAAAGTTGAAACGACAAAATAAAAAGTTAAACGCAAAAATAAAAAGTTTAAACGCAAAAATAAAAATTAAAAGTTGAAACGACAAAATAAAAAGTTGAAACGCAAAAATAAAAAGTTGAAATGCAAAAATTAAAATTAAAAGTAGAAACGACAAAATAAAAAGTTGAAACGCAAAAATAAAAAGTTGAAACGACAAAATAAAAAGTTGAAACGCAAAAATAAAAAGTTGAAACGCAAAAATAAAAAGTTGAAACGCAAAGATAAAAATTAAAAGTTGAAACGCAAAAATAAAAAGTTGAAACGCAAAAATAAAAATTAAAAGTTGAAACGACAAAATAAAAAGTTGAAAGACAAAATTAAAAGTTGAAACGCAAAAATAAAAAGTTGAAACGCAAAAGTAAAAAGTTGAAAGTTAAAAATAAAAAGTTAAACGCAAAAATAAAAAGTTTAAACGCAAAAATAAAAATTAAAAGTTGAAACGACAAAATAAAAAGTTGAAACGACAAAATAAAAAGTTGAAACGCAAAAATAAAAATAAAAAATTGAAACGCAAAAGTAAAAAGTTGAAACGACAAAATAAAAAGTTGAAACGCAAAAATTAAAATTAAAAGTTCAAACGACAAAATAAAAAGTTGAAACGACAAAATAAAAAGTTGAAACGCAAAAATAAAAAGTTGAAACGCAAAGATAAAAATTAAAAGTTGAAACGCAAAAATAAAAAGTTGAAACGCAAAAATAAAAATAAAAAATTGAAACGCAAAAGTAAAAAGTTGAAACGACAAAATAAAAAGTTGAAACGCAAAAGTAAAACGTTGAAAGTTAAAAATAAAAAGTTGAAACGCAAAAATAAAAAGTTGAAACGCAAAAATAAAAAGTTGAAACGCAAAAATAAAAAGTTGAAACGCAAAAATAAAAAGTTGAAACGCAAAGATAAAAATTAAAAGTTGAAACGCAAAAATAAAAAGTTGAAACGCAAAAATAAAAAGTTGAAACGCAAAAGTAAAAAGTTGAAAGTTAAAAATAAAAAGTTGAAACGCAAAAATTAAAATTAAAAGTTGAAACGACAAAATAAAAAGTTGAAACGACAAAATAAAAATTAAAATTTGAAACAACAAAATTAAAATTTGAAAGGACAAATAAAAAAGTTGAAACGACAAAATTAAAATTAAAAGTTGAAACGACAAAATAAAAAGTTGAAACGACAAAATAAAAAGTTGAAACGACAAAATAAAAAGTTGAAATAAAAAGTTGAAACGCAAAAATAAAAAATAAAAGTTGAAACGACAAAATAAAAAGTTGAAACGCAAAAATTAAAATTAAAAGTTGAAACGACAAAATAAAAAGTTGAAACGTCAAAATTAAAAGTTGAAACGACAAAATAAAAAGTTGAAACGCAAAAATAAAAAATAAAAGTTGAAACGACAAAATAAAAAGTTGAAACGCAAAAATTAAAGTTAAAAGTTGAAACGACAAAATAAAAAGTTGAAACGACAAAATAAAAAGTTGAAAGTCAAAATAAAAAGTTGAAACGACAAAATAAAAAGTTGAAACGCAAAAATTAAAATAAAAAGTGGAAAGTCAAAATAAAAAGTTGAAACGACAAAATAAAAAGTTGAAACGCAAAAATTAAAATTAAAAGTTGAAACGACAAAATAAAAAGTTGAAACGACAAAATAAAAAGTTGAAACGACAAAAAAAAAGTTGAAACGCAAAAATTAAAATTAAAAGTTGAAACGACAAAATAAAAAGTTGAAACGACAAAATAAAAAGTTGAAACGCAAAAATAAAAATTAAAAGTTGAAACGACAAAATAAAAAGTTGAAAGACAAAATTAAAAGTTGAAACGCAAAAATAAAAAGTTGAAACGCAAAAGTAAAAAGTTGAAAGTTTAAAAATAAAAAGTTTAAACGCAAAAATAAAAAGTTTAAACGCAAAAGTAAAAAGTTGAAAGTTAAAAATAAAAAGTTAAACGCAAAAATAAAAAGTTTAAACGCAAAAATAAAAATTAAAAGTTGAAACGACAAAATAAAAAGTTGAAACGCAAAAATAAAAAGTTGAAATGCAAAAATTAAAATTAAAAGTAGAAACGACAAAATAAAAAGTTGAAACGCAAAAATAAAAAGTTGAAACGACAAAATAAAAAGTTGAAACGCAAAAATAAAAAGTTGAAACGCAAAAATAAAAAGTTGAAACGCAAAGATAAAAATTAAAAGTTGAAACGCAAAAATAAAAAGTTGAAACGCAAAAATAAAAATTAAAAGTTGAAACGACAAAATAAAAAGTTGAAAGACAAAATTAAAAGTTGAAACGCAAAAATAAAAAGTTGAAACGCAAAAGTAAAAAGTTGAAAGTTAAAAATAAAAAGTTTAAACGCAAAAATAAAAAGTTTAAACGCAAAAGTAAAAAGTTGAAAGTTAAAAATAAAAAGTTAAACGCAAAAATAAAAAGTTTAAACGCAAAAATAAAAATTAAAAGTTGAAACGACAAAATAAAAAGTTGAAACGCAAAAATAAAAAGTTGAAATGCAAAAATTAAAATTAAAAGTAGAAACGACAAAATAAAAAGTTGAAACGCAAAAATAAAAAGTTGAAACGACAAAATAAAAAGTTGAAACGCAAAAATAAAAAGTTGAAACGCAAAAATAAAAAGTTGAAACGCAAAGATAAAAATTAAAAGTTGAAACGCAAAAATAAAAAGTTGAAACGCAAAAATAAAAATTAAAAGTTGAAACGACAAAATAAAAAGTTGAAATGCAAAAATAAAAATTAAAAGTAGAAACGACAAAATAAAAAGTTGAAACGCAAAAATAAAAAGTTGAAATGCAAAAATTAAAATTAAAAGTAGAAACGACAAAATAAAAAGTGGAAACGACAAAATAAAAAGTTGAAACGCAAAAATAAAAATAAAAAATTGAAACGCAAAAGTAAAAAGTTGAAACGACAAAATAAAAAAGTTGAAACGCAAAAGTAAAACGTTGAAAGTTAAAAATAAAAAGTTGAAACGCAAAAATAAAAAGTTGAAACGCAAAAATAAAAAGTTGAAACGCAAAAATAAAAAGTTGAAACGCAAAAATAAAAAGTTGAAACGCAAAAATAAAAAGTTGAAACGCAAAAGTAAAAAGTTGAAAGTTAAAAATAAAAAGTTGAAACGCAAAAATTAAAATTAAAAGTTGAAACGACAAAATAAAAAGTTGAAACGACAAAATAAAAAGTTGAAACGCAAAAATAAAAATAAAAAATTGAAACGCAAAAGTAAAAAGTTGAAACAACAAAATAAAAAGTTGAAACGCAAAAATTAAAATTAAAAGTTGAAACGACAAAATAAAAAGTTGAAACGACAAAATAAAAAGTTGAAACGCAAAAATAAAAATTAAAAGTTGAAACGACAAAATAAAAAGTTGAAAGACAAAATTAAAAGTTGAAACGCAAAAATAAAAAGTTGAAACGCAAAAGTAAAAAGTTGAAAGTTTAAAAATAAAAAGTTTAAACGCAAAAATAAAAAGTTTAAACGCAAAAGTAAAAAGTTGAAAGTTAAAAATAAAAAGTTAAACGCAAAAATTAAAAGTTGAAACGACAAAATAAAAAGTTGAAACGCAAAAATAAAAAGTTGAAACGCAAAAATAAAAAGTTGAAACGCAAAGATAAAAATTAAAAGTTGAAACGCAAAAATAAAAAGTTGAAACGCAAAAATAAAAAGTTGAAACGCAAAAGTAAAAAGTTGAAAGTTAAAAATAAAAAGTTGAAACGCAAAAATAAAAATTAAAAGTTGAAACGACAAAATAAAAAGTTGAAACGACAAAATAAAAAGTTGAAACGCAAAAATTAAAATTAAAAGTTGAAACGACAAAATAAAAAGTTGAAACGACAAAATAAAAAGTTGAAACGCAAAAATAAAAATTAAAAGTTGAAACGACAAAATAAAAAGTTGAAAGACAAAATTAAAAGTTGAAACGCAAAAATAAAAAGTTGAAACGCAAAAGTAAAAAGTTGAAAGTTAAAAATAAAAAGTTTAAACGCAAAAATAAAAAGTTGAAACGCAAAAGTAAAAAGTTGAAAGTTAAAAATAAAAAGTTGAAACGCAAAAATAAAAATAAAAAGTTGAAACGACAAAATAAAAAGTTGAAACGACAAAATAAAAAGTTGAAACGCAAAAGTAAAAAGTGAAACGCAAAAATAAGAAGTTGAAACGCAAAAGTCAGAAATTGAAAGTTAAAAATAAAAAGTTGAAACGCAAAAATAAAAAGTTGAAACGCAAAAGTAAAAAGTTGAAACGCAAAAATAAGAAGTTGAAACGCAAAAGTCAGAAGTTGAAAGTTAAAAATAAAAAGTTGAAACCCAAAAATAAAAAGTTGAAACGCAAAAGTAAAAAGTTCAAAGTTAAAAGTAAAAAGTTGAAACGCAAAAGTAAAAAGTTGAAAGTTAAAAATGAAAAGTTGAAACGCAAAAATAAAAAGTTGAAACGCAAAAATAAAAAGTTGAAACGCAAAAGTAAAAAGTTGAAATGCAAAAATTAAAATTAAAAGTAGAAACGACAAAATAAAAAGTTGAAACGCAAAAATAAAAAGTTCAAAGTTAAAAATAAAAAGTTGAAACGCAAAAGTAAAAAGTTGAAATGCAAAAATTAAAATTAAAAGTAGAAAAGACAAAATAAAAAGTTGAAACGACAAAATAAAAAGTTGAAACGCAAAAATAAAAATAAGAAGTTGAAACGCAAAAGTCAGAAGTTGAAAGTTAAAAATAAAAAGTTGAAACCCAAAAATAAAAAGTTGAAACGCAAAAGTAAAAAGTTCAAAGTTAAAAGTAAAAAGTTGAAACGCAAAAGTAAAAAGTTGTAAAGTTAAAAATGAAAAGTTGAAACGCAAAAATAAAAAGTTGAAACGCAAAAATAAAAAGTTGAAACGCAAAAGTAAAAAGTTGAAATGCAAAAATTAAAATTAAAAGTAGAAACGACAAAATAAAAAGTTGAAACGCAAAAATAAAAATAAAAAATTGAAACCCAAAAGTAAAAAGTTCAAAGTTAAAAATAAAAAGTTGAAACGCAAAAGTAAAAAGTTGAAAGTTAAAAATAAAAAGTTGAAACGCAAAAGTAAAAAGTTGAAATGCAAAAATTAAAATTAAAAAGAAAAATAAAAAGTTGAAACGCAAAAGTAAAAAGTTGAAATGCAAAAATTAAAATTAAAAGTAGAAAAGACAAAATAAAAAGTTGAAACGACAAAATAAAAAGTTGAAACGCAAAAATAAAAATAAAAAGTTGAAACGACAAAATAAAAAGTTGAAACGACAAAATAAAAAGTTGAAACGACAAAATAAAAAGTTGAAACGACAAAATAAAAAGTTGAAACGCAAAAATTAAAAGTTGAAACGTCAAAATTAAAAGTTGAAACGACAAAATAAAAAGTTGAAACGACAAAATAAAAAGTTGAAACGACAAAATAAAAAGTTGAAATGCAAAAATAAAAATTAAAAGTAGAAACGACAAAATAAAAAGTTGAAGCGCAAAAATAAAAAGTTGAAACGCAAAAGTAAAAAGTTGAAAGTTTAAAATAAAAAGTTGAAACACAAAAAGAAAAAGTTGAAACGCAAAAATAAAAATTAAAAGTTGAAACGACAAAATAAAAAGTTGAAACGACAAAATAAGAAGTTGAAACGACAAAATAAAAAGTTGAAAGACAAAATTAAAAGTTGAAACGCAAAAATAAAAAGTTGAAACGCAAAAGTAAAAAGTTGAAAGTTAAAAATAAAAAGTTTAAACGCAAAAATAAAAAGTTTAAACGCAAAAGTAAAAAGTTGAAAGTTAAAAATAAAAATTAAAAGTTGAAACGACAAAATAAAAAGTTGAAACGCAAAAATAAAAAGTTGAAACGCAAAAATAAAAAGTTGAAACGCAAAGATAAAAATTAAAAGTTGAAACGCAAAAATAAAAAGTTGAAACGCAAAAATAAAAAGTTGAAACGCAAAAGTAAAAAGTTGAAAGTTAAAAATAAAAAGTTGAAACGCAAAAATTAAAATTAAAAGTTGAAACGACAAAATAAAAAGTTGAAACGACAAAATAAAAAGTTGAAACGCAAAAATAAAAATAAAAAATTGAAACGCAAAAGTAAAAAGTTGAAACAACAAAATAAAAAGTTGAAACGCAAAAATTAAAATTAAAAGTTGAAACGACAAAATAAAAAGTTGAAACGACAAAATAAAAAGTTGAAACGCAAAAATAAAAATTAAAAGTTGAAACGACAAAATAAAAAGTTGAAAGACAAAATTAAAAGTTGAAACGCAAAAATAAAAAGTTGAAACGCAAAAGTAAAAAGTTGAAAGTTTAAAAATAAAAAGTTTAAACGCAAAAATAAAAAGTTTAAACGCAAAAGTAAAAAGTTGAAAGTTAAAAATAAAAAGTTAAACGCAAAAATTAAAAGTTGAAACGACAAAATAAAAAGTTGAAACGCAAAAATAAAAAGTTGAAATGCAAAAATTAAAATTAAAAGTAGAAACGACAAAATAAAAAGTTGAAACGCAAAAATAAAAAGTTGAAACGACAAAATAAAAAGTTAAACGCAAAAATAAAAAGTTTAAACGCAAAAATAAAAATTAAAAGTTGAAACGACAAAATAAAAAGTTGAAACGCAAAAATAAAAAGTTGAAATGCAAAAATTAAAATTAAAAGTTGAAACGACAAAATAAAAAGTTGAAACGCAAAAATAAAAAGTTGAAACGACAAAATAAAAAGTTGAAACGCAAAAATAAAAAGTTGAAACGCAAAAATAAAAAGTTGAAACGCAAAAATAAAAATTAAAAGTTGAAACGCAAAAAATAAAAAGTTGAAACGCAAAAATAAAAATTAAAAGTTGAAACGACAAAATAAAAAGTTGAAAGACAAAATAAAAAGTTGAAACGCAAAAATAAAAAGTTGAAACGCAAAAGTAAAAAGTTGAAAGTTAAAAATAAAAAGTTAAACGCAAAAATAAAAAGTTTAAACGCAAAAATAAAAATTAAAAGTTGAAACGACAAAATAAAAAGTTGAAACGACAAAATAAAAAGTTGAAACGCAAAAATAAAAATAAAAAATTGAAACGCAAAAGTAAAAAGTTGAAACGACAAATAAAAAGTTGAAACGCAAAAATTAAAATTAAAGTTCAAACGACAAAATAAAAAGTTGAAACGACAAAATAAAAAGTTGAAACGCAAAAATAAAAAGTTTGAAACGACAAAAAATAAAAAGTTGAAACGACAAAATAAAAAGTTGAAACGCAAAAATAAAAAGTTGAAACGCAAAGATAAAATTAAAAGTTGAAACGCAAAATAAAAAGTTGAAACGCAAAAATAAAAATAAAAAATTGAAACGCAAAAGTAAAAAAAAGTTGAAACGACAAAATAAAAAGTTGAAACGCAAAAGTAAAACGTTGAAAGTTAAAAATAAAAAGTTGAAACGCAAAAATAAAAAGTTGAAACGCAAAAATAAAAAGTTGAAACGCAAAATAAAAAGTTGAAACGCAAAAATAAAAAGTTGAAACGCAAAGATAAAAATTAAAAGTTGAAACGCAAAAATAAAAAGTTGAAACGCAAAAATAAAAAGTTGAAACGCAAAAGTAAAAAGTTGAAAGTTAAAAATAAAAAGTTGAAACGCAAAAATTAAAATTAAAAGTTGAAACGACAAAATAAAAAGTTGAAACGACAAAATAAAAATTAAAATTTGAAACAACAAAATTAAAATTTGAAAGGACAAAATAAAAAGTTGAAACGACAAAATTAAAATTAAAAGTTGAAACGACAAAATAAAAAGTTGAAACGTCAAAATTAAAAGTTGAAACGACAAAATAAAAAGTTGAAACGACAAAATAAAAAGTTGAAAATAAAAAGTTGAAACGCAAAAATAAAAAATAAAAGTTGAAACGACAAAATAAAAAGTTGAAACGCAAAAATTAAAATTAAAAGTTGAAACGACAAAATAAAAAGTTGAAACGTCAAAATTAAAAGTTGAAACGACAAAATAAAAAGTTGAAACGCAAAAATAAAAAATAAAAGTTGAAACGACAAAATAAAAAGTTGAAACGCAAAAATTAAAGTTAAAAGTTGAAACGACAAAATAAAAAGTTGAAACGACAAAATAAAAAGTTGAAAGTCAAAATAAAAAGTTGAAACGACAAAATAAAAAGTTGAAACGCAAAAATTAAAATAAAAAGTGGAAAGTCAAAATAAAAAGTTGAAAACGACAAAATAAAAAGTTGAAACGCAAAAATTAAAATTAAAAGTTGAAACGACAAAATAAAAAGTTGAAACGACAAAATAAAAAGTTGAAACGACAAAAAAAAAGTTGAAACGCAAAAATTAAAATTAAAAGTTGAAACGACAAAATAAAAAGTTGAAACGACAAAATAAAAAGTTGAAACGCAAAAATAAAAATTAAAAGTTGAAACGACAAAATAAAAAGTTGAAAGACAAAATTAAAAGTTGAAACGCAAAAATAAAAAGTTGAAACGCAAAAGTAAAAAGTTGAAAGTTTAAAAATAAAAAGTTTAAACGCAAAAATAAAAAGTTTAAACGCAAAAGTAAAAAGTTGAAAGTTAAAAATAAAAAGTTAAACGCAAAAATAAAAAGTTTAAACGCAAAAATAAAAATTAAAAGTTGAAACGACAAAATAAAAAGTTGAAACGCAAAAATAAAAAGTTGAAATGCAAAAATTAAAATTAAAAGTAGAAACGACAAAATAAAAAGTTGAAACGCAAAAATAAAAAGTTGAAACGACAAAATAAAAAGTTGAAACGCAAAAATAAAAAGTTGAAACGCAAAAATAAAAAGTTGAAACGCAAAGATAAAAATTAAAAGTTGAAACGCAAAAATAAAAAGTTGAAACGCAAAAATAAAAATTAAAAGTTGAAACGACAAAATAAAAAGTTGAAAGACAAAATTAAAAGTTGAAACGCAAAAATAAAAAGTTGAAACGCAAAAGTAAAAAGTTGAAAGTTAAAAATAAAAAGTTTAAACGCAAAAATAAAAAGTTTAAACGCAAAAGTAAAAAGTTGAAAGTTAAAAATAAAAAGTTAAACGCAAAAATAAAAAGTTTAAACGCAAAAATAAAAATTAAAAGTTGAAACGACAAAATAAAAAGTTGAAACGCAAAAATAAAAAGTTGAAATGCAAAAATTAAAATTAAAAGTAGAAACGACAAAATAAAAAGTTGAAACGCAAAAATAAAAAGTTGAAACGACAAAATAAAAAGTTGAAACGCAAAAATAAAAAGTTGAAACGCAAAAATAAAAAGTTGAAACGCAAAGATAAAAATTAAAAGTTGAAACGCAAAAATAAAAAGTTGAAACGCAAAAATAAAAATTAAAAGTTGAAACGACAAAATAAAAAGTTGAAATGCAAAAATAAAAATTAAAAGTAGAAACGACAAAATAAAAAGTTGAAACGCAAAAATAAAAAGTTGAAATGCAAAAATTAAAATTAAAAGTAGAAACGACAAAATAAAAAGTGGAAACGACAAAATAAAAAGTTGAAACGCAAAAATAAAAATAAAAAATTGAAACGCAAAAGTAAAAAGTTGAAACGACAAAATAAAAAGTTGAAACGCAAAAGTAAAACGTTGAAAGTTAAAAATAAAAAGTTGAAACGCAAAAATAAAAAGTTGAAACGCAAAAATAAAAAGTTGAAACGCAAAAAATAAAAAGTTGAAACGCAAAAATAAAAAGTTGAAACGCAAAAATAAAAAGTTGAAACGCAAAAGTAAAAAGTTGAAAGTTAAAAATAAAAAGTTGAAACGCAAAAATTAAAATTAAAAGTTGAAACGACAAAATAAAAAGTTGAAACGACAAAATAAAAAGTTGAAACGCAAAAATAAAAATAAAAAATTGAAACGCAAAAGTAAAAAGTTGAAACAACAAAATAAAAAGTTGAAACGCAAAAATTAAAATTAAAAGTTGAAACGACAAAATAAAAAGTTGAAACGACAAAATAAAAAGTTGAAACGCAAAAATAAAAATTAAAAGTTGAAACGACAAAATAAAAAGTTGAAAGACAAAATTAAAAGTTGAAACGCAAAAATAAAAAGTTGAAACGCAAAAGTAAAAAGTTGAAAGTTTAAAAATAAAAAGTTTAAACGCAAAAATAAAAAGTTTAAACGCAAAAGTAAAAAGTTGAAAGTTAAAAATAAAAAGTTAAACGCAAAAATTAAAAGTTGAAACGACAAAATAAAAAGTTGAAACGCAAAAATAAAAAGTTGAAACGCAAAAATAAAAAGTTGAAACGCAAAGATAAAAATTAAAAGTTGAAACGCAAAAATAAAAAGTTGAAACGCAAAAATAAAAAGTTGAAACGCAAAAGTAAAAAGTTGAAAGTTAAAAATAAAAAGTTGAAACGCAAAAATAAAAATTAAAAGTTGAAACGACAAAATAAAAAGTTGAAACGACAAAATAAAAAGTTGAAACGCAAAAATAAAAATTAAAAGTTGAAACGACAAAATAAAAAGTTGAAACGACAAAATAAAAAGTTGAAACGCAAAAATAAAAATTAAAAGTTGAAACGACAAAATAAAAAGTTGAAACGACAAAATAAAAAGTTGAAACGACAAAATAAAAAGTTGAAACGCAAAAGTAAAAAGTTGAAAGTTAAAAATAAAAAGTTTAAACGCAAAAATAAAAAGTTGAAACGCAAAAGTAAAAAGTTGAAAGTTAAAAATAAAAAGTTGAAACGCAAAAATAAAAATTAAAAAGTTGAAACGACAAAATAAAAAGTTGAAACGACAAAATAAAAAGTTGAAACGCAAAAGTAAAAAGTGAAACGCAAAAATAAGAAGTTGAAACGCAAAAGTCAGAAATTGAAAGTTAAAAATAAAAAGTTGAAACGCAAAAATAAAAAGTTGAAACGCAAAAGTAAAAAGTTGAAACGCAAAAATAAGAAGTTGAAACGCAAAAGTCAGAAGTTGAAAGTTAAAAATAAAAAGTTGAAACCCAAAAATAAAAAGTTGAAACGCAAAAGTAAAAAGTTCAAAGTTAAAAGTAAAAAGTTGAAACGCAAAAGTAAAAAGTTGAAAGTTAAAAATGAAAAGTTGAAACGCAAAAATAAAAAGTTGAAACGCAAAAATAAAAAGTTGAAACGCAAAAATAAAAAGTTGAAATGCAAAAATTAAAATTAAAAGTAGAAACGACAAAATAAAAAGTTGAAACGCAAAAATAAAAAGTTCAAGTTGAAACGCAAAAGTAAAAAGTTGAAATGCAAAAATTAAAATTAAAAGTAGAAAAGACAAAATAAAAAGTTGAAACGACAAAATAAAAAGTTGAAACGCAAAAATAAAAATAAGAAGTTGAAACGCAAAAGTAAAAAGTTGAAAGTTAAAAATAAAAAGTTGAAACCCAAAAATAAAAAGTTGAAACGCAAAAGTAAAAAGTTCAAAGTTAAAAATAAAAAGTTGAAACGCAAAAGTAAAAAGTTGAAAGTTAAAAATGAAAAGTTGAAACGCAAAAATAAAAAGTTGAAACGCAAAAATAAAAAGTTGAAACGCAAAAATAAAAAGTTGAAACGCAAAAATAAAAAGTTGAAACGCAAAATAAAAAGTTGAAACGCAAAAGTAAAAAGTTGAAAGTTAAAAATAAAAAGTTGAAACGCAAAAGAAAATTAAAAGTTGAAACGACAAAATAAAAAGTTGAAACGACAAAATAAAAAGTTGAAACGCAAAAATAAAAAGTTGAAACGCAAAAGTAAAAAGTTGAAACGTCAAAATAAAAAGTTGAAACGCAAAAATAAAAATTAAAAGTTGAAACGACAAAATAAAAAGTTGAAACGACAAAATAAAAAGTTGAAACGCAAAAATAAAAATTAAAAGTTGAAACGACAAAATAAAAAGTTGAAACGACAAAATAAAAAGTTGAAACGCAAAAATAAAAAGTTGAAACGACAAAATAAAAAGTTGAAACGCAAAAATAAAAAGTTGAAACAAAATAAAAAGTTGAAACGCAAAAATAAAAAGTTGAAACGTAAAAATAAAAAGTTGAAAGTTAAAATAAAAAGTTGAAACGACAAAATAAAAAGTTGAAACGCAAAAATAAAAATTAAAAGTTGAAACGACAAAATAAAAAGTTGAAACGACAAAATAAAAAGTTGAAACGCAAAAATAAAAATTAAAAGTTGAAACGACAAAATAAAAAGTTGAAAGACAAAATTAAAAGTTGAAACGCAAAAATAAAAAGTTGAAACGCAAAAGTAAAAAGTTGAAAGTTAAAAATAAAAAGTTGAAACGCAAAAGTAAAAAGTTGAAACTTAAAAATAAAAAGTTGAAACGCAAAAATAAAAATAAAAAGTTGAAACAAAAAAATAAAAAGTTGAAACGACAAAATAAAAAGTTGAAACGCAAAAATAAAAAGTGAAACGCAAAAATAAAAAGTTGAAACGCAAAAGTAAAAAATTGAAAGTTAAAAATAAAAAGTTGAAACGCAAAAATAAAAAAAAACGCAAAAGTAAAAAGTTGAAACGCAAAAATAAGAAGTTGAAACGCAAAAGTCAGAAGTTGAAAGTTAAAAATAAAAAGTTGAAACCCAAAAATAAAAAGTTGAAACGCAAAAGTAAAAAGTTCAAAGTTAAAAGTAAAAAGTTGAAACGCAAAAGTAAAAAGTTGAAAGTTAAAAATGAAAAGTTGAAACGCAAAAATAAAAAGTTGAAACGCAAAAATAAAAAGTTGAAACGCAAAAGTAAAAAGTTGAAATGCAAAAATTAAAATTAAAAGTAGAAACGACAAAATAAAAAGTTGAAACGCAAAAATAAAAAGTTCAAAGTTAAAAATAAAAAGTTGAAACGCAAAAGTAAAAAGTTGAAATGCAAAAATTAAAATTAAAAGTAGAAAAGACAAAATAAAAAGTTGAAACGACAAAATAAAAAGTTGAAACGCAAAAATAAAAATAAGAAGTTGAAACGCAAAAGTCAGAAGTTGAAAGTTAAAAATAAAAAGTTGAAACCCAAAAATAAAAAGTTGAAACGCAAAAGTAAAAAGTTCAAAGTTAAAAGTAAAAAGTTGAAACGCAAAAGTAAAAAGTTGTAAAGTTAAAAATGAAAAGTTGAAACGCAAAAATAAAAAGTTGAAACGCAAAAATAAAAAGTTGAAACGCAAAAATAAAAAGTTGAAACGCAAAAGTAAAAAGTTGAAATGCAAAAATTAAAATTAAAAGTAGAAACGACAAAATAAAAAGTTGAAACGCAAAAATAAAAATAAAAAATTGAAACCCAAAAGTAAAAAGTTCAAAGTTAAAAATAAAAAGTTGAAACGCAAAAGTAAAAAGTTGAAAGTTAAAAATAAAAAGTTGAAACGCAAAAGTAAAAAGTTGAAATGCAAAAATTAAAATTAAAAGTAGAAAAGACAAAATAAAAAGTTGAAACGACAAAATAAAAAGTTGAAACGCAAAAATAAAAATAAAAAGTTGAAACGACAAAATAAAAAGTTGAAACGACAAAATAAAAAGTTGAAACGACAAAATAAAAAGTTGAAACGACAAAATAAAAAGTTGAAACGCAAAAATTAAAAGTTGAAACGTCAAAATTAAAAGTTGAAACGACAAAATAAAAAGTTGAAACGACAAAATAAAAAGTTGAAACGACAAAATAAAAAGTTGAAATGCAAAAATAAAAATTAAAAGTAGAAACGACAAAATAAAAAGTTGAAGCGCAAAAATAAAAAGTTGAAACGCAAAAGTAAAAAGTTGAAAGTTTAAAATAAAAAGTTGAAACACAAAAATAAAAAGTTGAAACGCAAAAATAAAAATTAAAAGTTGAAACGACAAAATAAAAAGTTGAAACGACAAAATAAAAAGTTGAAACGACAAAATAAAAAGTTGAAACGACAAAATAAAAAGTTGAAACGCAAAAATAAAAAGTTGAAACGCAAAAGTAAAAAGTTGAAAGTTAAAAATAAAAAGTTGAAACGCAAAAATAAAAAGTTTAAACGCAAAAGTAAAAAGTTGAAAGTTAAAAATAAAAATTAAAAGTTGAAACGACAAAATAAAAAGTTGAAACGCAAAAATAAAAAGTTGAAACGCAAAAATAAAAAGTTGAAACGCAAAGATAAAAATTAAAAGTTGAAACGCAAAAATAAAAAGTTGAAACGCAAAAATAAAAAGTTGAAACGCAAAAGTAAAAAGTTGAAAGTTAAAAATAAAAAGTTGAAACGCAAAAATAAAAATAAAAAGTTGAAACGACAAAATAAAAAGTTGAAACGACAAAATAAAAAGTTGAAACGCAAAAGTAAAAAGTGAAACGCAAAAATAAGAAGTTGAAACGCAAAAGTCAGAAATTGAAAGTTAAAAATAAAAAGTTGAAACGCAAAAATAAAAATTAAAAGTTGAAACGACAAAATAAAAAGTTGAAAGACAAAATTAAAAGTTGAAACGCAAAAATAAAAAGTTGAAACGCAAAAGTAAAAAGTTGAAAGTTAAAAATAAAAAGTTTAAACGCAAAAATAAAAAGTTTAAACGCAAAAGTAAAAAGTTGAAAGTTAAAAATAAAAATTAAAAGTTGAAACGACAAAATAAAAAGTTGAAACGCAAAAATAAAAAGTTGAAACGCAAAAATAAAAAGTTGAAACGCAAAGATAAAAATTAAAAGTTGAAACGCAAAAATAAAAAGTTGAAACGCAAAAATAAAAAGTTGAAACGCAAAAGTAAAAAGTTGAAAGTTAAAAATAAAAAGTTGAAACGCAAAAATAAAAATAAAAAGTTGAAACGACAAAATAAAAAGTTGAAACGACAAAATAAAAAGTTGAAACGCAAAAGTAAAAAGTGAAACGCAAAAATAAGAAGTTGAAACGCAAAAGTCAGAAATTGAAAGTTAAAAATAAAAAGTTGAAACGCAAAAATAAAAAGTTGAAACGCAAAAGTAAAAAGTTGAAACGCAAAAATAAGAAGTTGAAACGCAAAAGTCAGAAGTTGAAAGTTAAAAATAAAAAGTTGAAACCCAAAAATAAAAAGTTGAAACGCAAAAGTAAAAAGTTCAAAGTTAAAAGTAAAAAGTTGAAACGCAAAAGTAAAAAGTTGAAAGTTAAAAATGAAAAGTTGAAACGCAAAAATAAAAAGTTGAAACGCAAAAATAAAAAGTTGAAACGCAAAAGTAAAAAGTTGAAATGCAAAAATTAAAATTAAAAGTAGAAACGACAAAATAAAAAGTTGAAACGCAAAAATAAAAAGTTCAAAGTTAAAAATAAAAAGTTGAAACGCAAAAGTAAAAAGTTGAAAGTTAAAAATAAAAAGTTGAAACGCAAAAGTAAAAAGTTGAAATGCAAAAATTAAAATTAAAAGTAGAAAAGACAAAATAAAAAGTTGAAACGACAAAATAAAAAGTTGAAACGCAAAAATAAAAATAAAAAGTTGAAACGACAAAATAAAAAGTTGAAACGACAAAATAAAAAGTTGAAACGACAAAATAAAAAGTTGAAACGCAAAAATTAAAAGTTGAAACGTCAAAATAAAAAGTTGAAACGACAAAATAAAAAGTTGAAACGCAAAAATAAAAAGTTGAAACGCAAAAATAAAAATTAAAAGCTGAAACGCAAAAATAAAAAGTTGAAACGCAAAAATAAAAAGTTGAAACGCAAAAGTAAAAAGTTGAAATGCAAAAATTAAAATTAAAAGTAGAAACGACAAAATAAAATGTTGAAACGACAAAATTAAAAGTTGAAACGACAAAATAAAATGTTGAAACGACAAAATTAAAAGTTGAAACGACAAAATAAAAAGTTGAAACGACAAAATAAAAAGTTGAAACGACAAAATAAAAAGTTGAAATGCAAAAATAAAAATTAAAAGTTGAAACGACAAAATAAAAAGCTGAAACATAAAAATAAAAAGTTGAAACGACAAAATAAAAAGTTGAAACGACAAAATAAAAAGTTGAAACGCAAAAATGAAAAGTTGAAACGCAAAAATAAAAATTAAAACTTGAAACGACAAAATAAAAAGTTGAAACGCAAAAGTAAAAAGTTGAAAGTTAAAAATAAAAAGTTGAAACACAAAAATAAAAAGTTGAAACGCAAAAATAAAAATTAAAAGTTGAAACGACAAAATAAAAAGTTGAAACGACAAAATAAAAAGTTGAAACGACAAAATAAAAAGTTGAAACGCAAAAATAAAAAGTTAAACGCAAAAATAAAAATTAAAAGTTGAAACGACAAAATAAAAAGTTGAAACGTCAAAATAAAAAGTTGAAACGCAAAAATAAAAAGTTGAAACGCAAAAATAAAAAGTTGAAACGACAAAATAAAAAGTTGAAACGCAAAAATTAAAGTTGAAACGTCAAAATAAAAAGTTGAAACGTCAAAATAAAAAGTTGAAACGTCAAAATAAAAAGTTGAAACGCAAAAATAAAAAGTTGAAACGCAAAATGACTGTGTATTTTGTTTTTGATTCGCTTTGTTGTTTTTGATTCAGTTATACAACAACAAAAATACACTGTATATACAGTAATATCGTGTCTAATGCCTTTGCTTTTTCTTAGGCTAAAGTTAATGTTGCCAGAACAAGTCTTGAGACTGCACGTGTCAATAGGGGCAAAGCTCCAGAAGCAAAATGTCCAGGGACTGAAATCCAGGTAAAACAAAATGAAAATGAGGATGTTTGATGCACTTAATAAGCACTGTTTATTTTGTTTTATGCAATTATATTTTTATTATTAGATCAGTGCATTGGATGAGATAAAAAAAGCTAATCCTGATGGCAGGTTTTGGATAAAGATTGATGCCACCGATATCAAAGAAGCACTTATGGAGTCTGGGAAAAAAGTGTGGAATGGAGATGCTGATATGGGTGATGGTGCTTTGCAGGCTCTTCGTACAGAATATGAAGTGCTTGTAAAACTAGTAGAAGGTCTACAATCTATACCAATCAGCAAAGACACTGTTTCAAGTTCATTAAAAGTGTTTGTCAACCAACTAAATTTAGATTCTACATTTTTGGTCTGTGGTTTAAAGTGTGTCAGGAAAACCTTCTCGAAAAAATTTGACAAGCCAGGAACACTGGAAAACACACTCAAGAATTTGAGTTGGGAAATAATAGAGTACCAAACCCTAATTGAGCAAACACAGTCACTGAAAGGTAATTATTACAATGAGTACTAGAATATTTTCACAGGTTAAATTTATTATTAAATTTATTATTAAATTTATTATTAAACTTAAGGTGAATATGAACAGATCCTTAGTAACTTTGGAACATCAGAAAATCCTAACATGCAATTTGTAGAAATCTGCTTGAGAAATCTTCACCCTGGAACCATGAAGTACCTGAGGAATCTATTTAAGAAGAAAAGAACTCCAGCTACACATGTTTTGGTTGCAATGCTATCTGATGAGAAGAGAAACTGCAAACCTTACGCCCTACCTGTCCGTTATGTGCCCTACCACAACATTTCAGACAAATATATAAGGGAATTTACCGGAGAGTTAAAGGTGAAAATGGTTGAACGTGGTTTAATTGTAGTTGGTAAGTTACTGCACCTAAATAAAATATTTGTTCAATGATGCTACTGGTTCTAACAGCGTTCTATACAGCATTGTTGTTTTAGGAAAACTGTCACTGTATTCCAAGTAAGCTAGGGCAATAGAGCATATGAATTTTAGCTGTTTCAGAGGGGGAGGGGGGTTAATGAGGAAATACTGCAGGTTTAATTAAATTATAGCACTGTACATGTATGTACCTGAGGAATAAAGGCCCTGGATGTTATTATTTTATTTTTCGTTAATGGGGGCCTTGTTTGAAGAGAGAGCTTGTTAGAGGTAGTACCCTTACTACTGCCATTCTATTTTTAAATAGGAACAGTAACAGATGGAGAATTTTGCTCTCTGAGATGTAATGGGGAAACCCGTCCGTTGCATCTTTGGCAATTACTGCATAATGCTAAAGAAATTGCAAAGGAAACCAGGAAAAAGAATCTTCTTGGAATGTTGAAGCTATGTGGATGTTTGTAATTTAGATTTACTATGAATATTAATTAACTTTGGTTTATACAATGTGTATAAAATTTCAAGTTATTTTACCCTTCCCCCCTCTACACTCCCTCCCTTCACAAACTCTATCTGCTTACAGTGGCAGCCATTTTCAACTTTGTTTTGTTTAGTCAACCCAGATGGCAGTCCACAAGTAAAACAACCAAATGCAAATGTACCTTCCAATCTTATTACCATGCTGCATAATCTGCGCACAGTTCACAAGCTGTCCCTGGAGGATTCACTAAAGAAAATACGATCTGAAATGGTACCCCATGGTTATGTTCCATACACATTCCGTCGAAATACACCTGAATCTGTGTTGGACATGCTACGCTCTATTTATGCTACATGCGTGTTTCAAGCATCCATCGAGTACTGGAAAGAGCAAGATATCGATTTTTCACTCTATTTCTACATTCCAGAGGTAGATCCAGTCACAGGAAACGTACGACATGACAGAGGAGATCATAACCATGTGTTCAGAAGAGATGGGGAAAGTATTAGAAAAGGAAATAATGCCAACCTTGATTTTGATACTTTTGATGCTGTTCTTATGGATCCACAGAGTGGTCTCACTCATGCTGCCCTGACAGCAAAGAGGAAACAGTCATTATTATATAGCATACTATCGGATATGAGCTTTTGCGTAATCTGATTGGTTCCCTACTACCAGGCTATCAGCTCATATCCTACTAGTAGAGGAAAAACAAGATGGCGGCACATTTTTTTAAACTGCCGAAAAGAGTTGA
This sequence comes from Paragorgia papillata, assembly GCA_035771165.1. Taxonomy (NCBI): domain Eukaryota; kingdom Metazoa; phylum Cnidaria; class Anthozoa; order Scleralcyonacea; family Coralliidae; genus Paragorgia; species Paragorgia papillata. Next base: position 113,161 of record JAWNZC010000338.1, read on the forward strand.
AATTGACGGATTTTTATACAGAAAAACATCAACACCCTCAAACCAATGTATAAAAAAACAACATTGTGTAAAAATACATTAACAAATACACAATTTAGCATGGTAAATGGTTAAATTCACCTACAAATTACGAATTTTTACTTCAAAAACCTGACTAAATTAACGGGTTGATATTAATTTGTTGCCAAACAAAGAAACTCACGGTTAAAATCAAGCTTACAACACACATTTCGTAGGAGATCACCAGTAAAGAGACATTTTTTATTTAGATAAGCATTTGGAGTAGTATAAAAAAGCATGTTCTTTTTCAAAAACAACCAACTAAGTAATTTAGTTTCACTGCCGAAGGTGTTTCAGTTTCATTTTTGCATGAAATCAAAACCTTTTTCACGACAGCAACGCTAATATAAACAACTGACCCACCTTTTGACTTCATAAAGGTACCTTTTAATCTTTTTTGTTGATCTGCTTAACACATTTTTTGCCTCTCGAGCAACATTTATGCAACATTTCAAAGCTGTTTACCGAACAGCTCAGCGAGAAACTCTATGTGAATGCATCATTACGCATGGCGGAAGTATTAGTTGCCTATGCCGGAAGTTTGTCGTTTGAAACATTTCGCTGCATGTAATTTTGTCTCTTGTACAGTGCTTGGCTATATAATAAAACAGTTATACCATTCGCTCTCGTCGTATACGAACTAATAGCCAACTCGGCGAAGCGCCTCGTTGGCTATGAGCTCATATACGACTCGAGCTCATGGTATAACTGTTAATTAGTTGATGCAGAGCGCCTCATGTCTTCATTTGTAGCAACATCATTACAGAAGCATGGTTATGAAAAAGAAGCTAAGTTTGTGCAAATTCTTGCAGACTGGCATGCGGCCACAGATGGTAGAAGTTTGTCCCAGCTTGAAAGGTGCAGATACAATTATCAGATGCTGAATGCAATACTCGATGAATGGATGCCATGGCATATAAATAATTATGATCTATCCACTATTGACATCAACAGGTAAATTATGAAACATTTAAAATATTTATTGTATAGGTCCACAATTTTACTGTACATTAACATTGCATTTAAATGTAAAAATAAATTAAAATTATGTACCATTGTACATTATAAAACAAAGCTTTTCTACTTTTTTAGACCTATAGAACATATCTGTGGATTTTCGAGAGAGACAGTCATTGAGATTACGACCAACATTGAAAGCCAAGAGTACAGGAGACGGGACAATGACATTGGTTACCCAGAGCATCCTCGGGCAGAGGGAACCAATGACTTGGAAAACTTCTTTGGTATGGTGCACAGGTACTTGGAAAATGTCTTTCTCCTCAAAGACTTCAAACAGATATGGCCTAGACTAGTAAGGTGTGTATTAGTCATGTACACGTACATTGTCAAAATCAAACCAAAAGATTTTAATTCGACTTCATATTCAAGCTAAGACAAGAACTGAATTTCTAGTCCCCAAATCACACTTTTCAATTTGCCTATATTATTCATATTTCATGTTGTTTTAGAGAGTTTAAGAAGAGAATGGATGACAACCTTCCATTTTATTATTGGACCTTAAATGAAAGATACAGCCAAGTGCTACCATGTTTCGATGAGTGTCCTGAGTATGATGAAGACAATGTAGATGAAAGAAATCATCCACTCCGACTTAAAAGACTAAAGATAAATCAAAGAGAAGACAGTTCAATTCTTGTTGCTGGTCGTGCTTTTCTTCCCCTTAGGAACCAAACTACTATAAGACACAGACTACATTGCCCAGTGGTAGGCTCAGCACCAGTGCCAAGTGAAGCTCAAATGTAGTTACCGTAATGGAAATAGGCCTGGTTTGTAAGCCTAATCAGTAATGAAGTGTTGTCTAAGTTTTTTCTCACCGTTATGTAACTTTGTACACTCTCACATTTTTTTAATATAACATAGAATATCATAGTAGTTTCTGTATAATACAAAAATAAATATATTCTATACTCCAAGGTGTTCTCTTGTAAGCTACACTGCAACATTCCCATGCAACATTAAAATGTTGACCTGAGCAACTTGCAATTTTGTGAGATTTATATAAGAAATTCAATATTCTCTTATTTGAACTATTATGTACAGTACATGCCAGAAAATAATTCCTACTCACACAGAAGTAATATTTTACATATGAATTTGTATTTGAAATTTTACAGTTTTTGAAAGAAAGACAGGTTCTTTAAAAAAGGCTGCAAAATAAGTTTTCTTAACTCTTCTTACTCTTAACTTAATAACTCAAGCTAGATTGACAATCAACATTGCAAATAAGTACTGTAGCATCACAAGGAAACATCAGATTTGACTGTAATACTTTAGAACAAAACATTTCCATTCTGCAGTTTACTGGCCTTCCAAACCAGGTTTAGTTCAGTAATACATTATTTGTCGTAATAAAATTATTGTACAGTATCACAATTGGTTATACCTATATTTCTTTTCATCTGGTCCCCATCTTCCCCTCCTAACAACTACAATAACAGCAAAATAACAAAATTGGTCAGTTCCATAAACTAACTGTCTGAATATTCTGTCAATTGAATGTGATTCAATTGAATTACTTTGAATGGCTTTTGTAATTTTTGGGACTTTGATTCCTGGCACATACCCTAAAGACTGCCATTTTCCTTCGATCAAAGCTTGGAACACTAAGGCATTTTCATCTCGTAAATTTACTTGTTCAGAATCTATTCTAAATAAAATTTGTTCATTATTGGCTATGCGTTTATGGCATTTCTTTATTGTTCCTTGGAAATTTTTATGAAAACTACTTCCTTTTAGTCTGAATGATTCAGAATGGCAAACAACATCTGTCTGGTGACTCTGGTCTAATCTATTATCATTCTGTTCATTTAGTTCAGCATTGTTAGTATGATTGCCAATACATGTAACTGCAGTTATGTCATGTTCGTCATCCTGAATATGGACCTCTGACATGGCAGATATTACTTCACGATAGCAGGATTGATGGTTCTCATTGACAAGCACTGATCCAATACTAGGATACGCTGAGCAGTTGCAAATACAATTATTTAAATCTGCCCATGGTAGGCGAGGCAATGGGTCGTCTTCATTATAATGCTCTATAGGCTTCATAAATGTAGCAGTATCACTCATTGACTGCATTATGTTAAATTCCAACAAGACAGCTATTTCTCTTTCTGGATCACTTGGATCTACCTAAAACAACAAAATTGAAGCAATATTAATATTTTTTTGGTGTAAAAGTAAGGATAGTTCATAATAAAGATAAATTGCCTAACACACTTAATTCTATGATTTTTATAACTCCATCCTTTATGCAACATTCCATTTCTAACTCATACTTTGTAAAAATTAATTACTTATATACTTTTGGCAGGGGCGGCGCGCTAAGGTATTAAAGGTATTAGTCTAATACCTTTTTTCTCCAGATTGAAATGAATTGTAAAATAATATAATTATTCCAAGAACAGAGACGGATGGAAGAAAACAACATCTTTGTTTTTGATTGTTTGATTTCAATTCCGCAGTACCGTACCGTCCTCGCTGATGCGCGCAACAACCTTAGCGACTTTAGCGACAAGTGTTTGAAAGGCTTAGACCTCAAGGTATTAGAATCTCAAAACTAATACCTTGGCTTGACAAGAAACGCGGATTTTCGGTGTTAAATTTCACCACAGGTGGTACAATATTTATATTTTAAAGTCAGACGCTTTACTATTTCGATTTAAAACTGCTTTTATTTCGCAGCGAGAAGTCTGCAATTCTTTTCACTTCATTACATTAACAATATATAACATCTCAATATATAAATCATCCATGTAGTATCGGCTGTATCGCCTATTTCACAAGGAAAGCTCCCAACACTGGAGTTCAACACTTCAATAATATGGAAACAAAGAGCAATTATTTATAACAATTTTGAAGCTTTGATATGGTGACTAGAATTTATCTGACGAAAGGAAAACCTTCTTGAATCCATATTTAACAAAAAAAAAGGCATAAGTCCTCCTTCAAAGGTAAGAACGATGCGAATATTTGTATATCTAACAACGCAATCCTACAAGGTATTAGTTTTTGCGATTCTAATACCTTGGCCGCCTGCGTTCGCAAAACCAGGCAGACGTTGCGCTGATCATATGTATTGTCGGCGCATCACGCAAGCTACTGTATTCACACCTGCCGCGCATCAGTATCGCTAAGATGGCGTTGCGGTGGCGAGGCGTGTGGCCATCGCTGGGATGTTTCAAAACTTTTTTCTTTACTATCGTGTCACAACTGTAAAGTGTAAACTTAAAAACTAAGTAAGAGAACAGTGAACAAGTTTGTTATACATTGCCATTATGTTTCTGAGTTGTGCCTGGTTTGTATTTCCAACAATCCCACAATTTTAAAAACGAAATATCGTTAAAGTAGACTTACCGTTTGCCGTTTGAATATAAGGAATGTACTGCTACAATATTATTAGTCACATCATAGTATCAGACAGATATAATTCAATGGATGTTTCCGTTAATTTGGTCGTGAAGTCATCGAACTGCGTAAAATGCTTAGCATTTAGATCTTCACCTCGCTTGATTTTTTCAAAGAATATCTTCTGTAGAATGCTGGAAATAGCATTTCAGAGACTCTAGATTTCAAAATTTTCTGGGGGTGGATACCCCCAGACCCACCTACGTTATATACCACAACTAATACCAAAACATTTACGCTCCGCGCCGCCCCTGACTTTTGGATAGATATAATTTAAATACTTGGACTGACTGTACTACTGACAAGTTACATGTATAAATCCAAGTCTATAATATCATTAATATGAAAGTTATTGATTCATTCATTAGGCTGACTGAGAGTTCTCCATTTGACCAGTAAAATCGTTTAGCGTTAGATATAACAAAAGGGATGTTTTTGGCTAGCTCAGACAGGAATAGGTTAAGATCCACTACATAAATTATTTGTTTGTTTCTTCAAAATTTGGTCGTATCATATTAAAGGTAAGAAGTTTAATAAAAAATAAGCTGACAACGTCTCGATTCTCCAATATAATTCCACGGTTCCTTGTGCGTTACCAATATAATTCCACGGTTCCTTGTGCGTTACTACAGTCCTTTTATTACTACTTATAAACATTTAAAGCATTTATAAACATGAACATTTTTACTTCACCTGAGCAAAACTGCTAGAGATGACTTCAACTACAACAGGACTGCTTACGTTTCTCAACGAACCTAGGACACGTTCGGATTTTGGAAGTAGCACCAAATGTCGCTCCTTCAGGTTCTCCAAAAAACTAAGGTGTCCCAAGAACAAATCCGTGGTAAGAAATGGAAGCTGTTTTGGGCGTACTGAAAATGTAGCAGCAAAATCTCCACAATACAGGTAAAGGATGCAACCGGGAAGAAGAGGCTCGTTTTCGCTACATGTTAACCGAACAGCGTCCATGTTGAAAATGACGCGTCGTGTGGGTCGGCAGCAGAGGGTCGGCAGTAACCTCTCGCCTTCTCGCTCGCCCGCACCTCTGCCCGCGCTACCGGGTTTAGCGGGAGGCGGGAACAAATAAAGGCCTGACATTCAGGTTAGGTCGGCAGTAGCCTGGTACCCTGGCCCAATTTCAAAAGAAATATGGGCCAGGTAACCACTAATCTCATTCTCGCGTCATCAGGGCTAAATCCACTTATGACGATTGCAATTTCACTCATAGCCACTAAAAACGCGCGAAATTTCAACCAATAGGAAAGCAGAAGTCTTTAGTGGTTACCTGGCCCATATTCTTTGATTGGGCCAGGGTACCAGGCTAGGTCGGCAGTAGCCTGGTTCCCTGGCCCAATTTCAAAAGAAATAAGGGCCAGGTAACCACTAATCTCATTCTCGCGTCATCAGGGCTAAATCCACTTATGACGATTGCAGTTTTACTCATAGCCACTAAAAACGCGCGAAATTTCAACCAATAGGAAAGCAGAAGTCTTTAGTGGTTACCTGGCCCATATTCTTTGATTGGGCCAGGGTACCAGGCTGGTATAAAATGTATAAATCAGCAACTAATGCTTACCCCATATGGATATAATACTTCAAACCAATGTACAGTATATTACTTGTAGATACAAATTAAAAAAACAATGCCTTGTAGTACGTTGTACAGCTATAAGAATATTATGTCACATATAACATATATAAAAAGTAATAAACACAGTGTCAACAGCCATAAGACAATATATTTTTTTGTTAAAAATATGAGGAGATACTACATACATGTTGATATATTAAAACTTGATCAGTCACTCAGCTAATTATGAAGATTTGGGGGTGATTGAAAGATGTAGCCATCATTTATACGTTCCAAATGATACTTCTTGAAGTCAAATCCAGTGTCCATATGACGATATACCATAAATATTTAATTATTTTACATACAAGTACGGAAAACTATGAAATCTGAAAAGTGAACTCGTCACGAAGCACGGTCACGATGCATGGGCCACGATGAATCTGTTATCTGTCATACTTTAAACTCGAACCAGAGTTCCAAAAATACCACAAAGGCAAGTAAGTATTTCTTGTCTCCTTGAAATGACTTTTGCAAAGGAATAACTCTCAATTTCTCAGATTAAGTCCCAATAAACATGTTATTTCGCTTCACTCCTTCTCGAAAACAACCCATATTACATGAAGACCGCGATGGGAGAATGGGTGTGAAATTATCTGCGCAGCGCAGTAGGCGTCAACGCGTTAAGCCAATCAGAGTCGATTTTCAAATGGATTGTCCCAGAGCCATTCGCTTGCCGCGCGCGTATGGCTCTGGGTACGAGATTGCTGCTGAGGCTTCATTTTTAAGCCGCTTTTCCCATTTTTTTCCACAGAAAAATCAATGGCGGCATCTAGCGAGCAATTGTCGTGTCCTCTACCGTCTGTCATAATGAATTAAAGTAATATTTTCGCCAATATTCTGAAAACCTAAGTAAGAAATAGACTTCTCCAAAAGAGAATATTTCAACCGCGTATACAGATTCTAGAGAGCCTAGGTACGAAATAACTACTGCGCAGGTCACGGGACACCCAATTTTTGGGTGTCTGAAATCGATTTGCCCAGAGCCATTATATTGGCCCGCGCGGCCGGGCATATTTGGCTCTGGGGACGAGATTGAGGCCAACTCGGCCCAGTTTAAAAGACTACTAGAAATACATCAATGCAATTTTTATTAATTTATTTTTATTGCAAATATATTAAGAATGTTGTGACACATCAAAATAGAGTAAACATTTAAAAGTATATATAGTACATGTTATATTTAAACTATGTTTTTTTGAATAGTACATGTATATAGTATATATATAGTACATGTTATGTTTAATTTTCACTACCGAAAATATATTTTAAACTTTAAAAAAATTCGGTCAAATCGGAAAATTGTTTTCAAATACGATTTTTTTTTCAAGTCGGAAGGTATTTGTCAAGTCCGAAAAAAATATCAAACGAAAACATATTTCACTGCCGATAACAAACAGGCTCGAAAGAAAAACGAAAAAGAGTTGAGCCGAGTTGGCCTTGACAGTGGGCCGAGTCGGTTTGTTACTGGGCCGAGTTGGTTGGGCCGAGTTGGTAAGTGGGCCGAGTTGACCGGCTTCCCTAAACGAGTACTATTATGAAGTCTACATACGAAGCGCAATGACACAGCGCTTTTAATTTTGATACGGAAATCCACTGACAAAACGAGCCCGCGCTAGTGGGAGTCCATGTCCTATTTACACGAATCGCCATCCTTAGGTTAGGTTGTGTAAGTACTTGGGTTATGTAGGACATGGAATTATTACCCCACTGTGTCAGGATTATTGATTTATTGCACATTCATCTGACTCTGAGTTTCAGTCGGTTTCAGTATTCTAACGGTGGCTCCCGACGGTACGAGATGTCCTGGCTACTTGCGGAACACATTCCACGTTGAACGTTTGGTGTTTCATCCCTTATCTTTTTTTCTCTCCCTCCCCCCCTTTCCCTCTGCCACAGTCCCTCGCGCGTCTTTCGAGTCCACCACAGGGTGCCCACGCGCTGCCAAGATGGGCTCCCTGTGGTTTAGTATTTCAGTTTAAGGTTTCGGTTGCTGAGAAAAGTTGAGAAGAATTCATTATTAATTTTTGGGTATTTATTTTGTAATACATAAAGAGAGTTCATAAAAACAGAGTTATTCTTGTCTCCACAAATTATATCTGGGTAGTCATTAAAGCCGCGTATACTGAGCACGGCACTAAATTATATTTATACAAACCCGTATTATATACTTCCAGTTTCCGTATGTGTTAATCAGAAGTTACCTGGCACTCTGAGTGTTATTGGTGTTAAATATCGTCAGTATACGTGGACTGTTTCTTTACTCGGAGAAATAGTAGTTATATTAAACTAACTGATACTTGAAGTGCTTTGTAGAACACCAACACTATACAATTATATTGCTGATACTTGATACACAAAGTATATACGTATGGGGGAGGGGAGGAAGTTGCACTCCTTCAAAGGAAGATGTTTCATGGGACCTGACTTTGGCCGGCGCTGGCAAGGTAAACGACACACTTTAGCCATGAGCATTCAATTGAGATCAAGATATACATAACCAAACCTTAATAACATCCCAAGCCACAAAAGTTTAGGTTTATTTTCAAGGACAAAAGTTTTCATTCACAAAGACAGCTTTACGTTCTACAAGCAACTGCTACAAATGACACGCGGAATATATCAGTGTCAAAAACTCCCACGTACTATGGAAATATGTACTATCAATTCATGTGGGGGCGAAATCACTGGCGGAAACAATGACTGACCTATATGCATCTACAAGGACTGCGAAACAGGGGGTGGAGGACACGGATCTGAATATATTATATACGACATAATGGGATATATTATACAGTATATTCCTATATATCACAGAACTTCACATCCCTTTTATAAATTTAATACCTTCCCGTGCAGCAAGCGGGGGCGATTTTAGTGCATGTAAATTATTTCTGGTATATTCGGATTTAATAGTGGTATAGCTATAGGGAGCCAGTACGAAAGTTTTAAGCACCGAGCATTTTTTCCATGTTCGAACACGGTGATTAGTATCCAAGTTAGATGTTGTTCATTGAAAAAATCTTATTTCAACCATACATGGTATTTTTTTAAATAATAATAATAATAATAATAATAATAATAATAATAATCTTAATGCTATTAGTATTAGGGTTTTGGCCCATGTTTTCGTTGCGTTTAAGAAATAGGAAATGGTCGCCCGTGTTTATATAGCCAGATATGATGCAATCAAACTAGAGTCAAGTTAGGAGAATTCGAAAATTTATGTGAAAGTTTATGTAGGTTTACATGTAAAGTAATTTCGAAGTACTTTAACACGCGAGTGTGGCAACATGCAACTGTGCGGTTAATAATATAGAACCCAATACCCGGCATATTAAGTTAATAGTGAGATTACCAGGAGATCTCAACTTGACTAGTAAAATTGTCTGACGTTAGTTACAGAGTAAAATATGTAAGTTGCCAAATGGCAACAATGCTGGGTAAAGTGACATACATATAGCATCTATTTTCTTTTTCTTTTTGGAAGTAAAACTAATAATGTGTCGTGACTTAACAACCGGTGTTTGCATGGTCTGATATATATTAATATACTATAATAAACACGGTAGAGCAAAGTGAAAAGGTGGTAACTGCCAAGAATAGTTTTGATAACGAAATACTGACGTCTCGAGTGGATCCGTGCTTTCAGCGGAGCCGCTCGAAACGTCACTATTTCGTTATCAAAACTATATATATACTGATTTAAAAACAGCTTACCACCTTTTCACTTTGCTCTATCTAAAACACTGTGTTTATAAAAAAGAAGAGTGCGCAAGTGCGTAGGCGGTAATTGGTCGATCACAGCGTGGGCAAGACACAACCTATTTTACGAAACGTTTTATAGTATGTTACAAAACAGTGGCTTTCGTAATTATTACAATTTACAAAGTTTCTAGTAAAATACATGTATCCTGACTTGGTGGGGGGAGTCAGATGTCAGAATACTCCTCTATCAGTCGTATCCCCTATTCCCCCAATATAAAACGTCTTCCGCTGAAACGATCTGAAAGACGCTTGATAACAGAAAGGCTTTATATAAATGTCTGTTTAATTCCATCGGAATTTGAAAACACGCTTCCGGCTATACACGGATCATACATCTGATACATGACGGCTAGCATACCGGAAATCGCCACTCGATATTTCTTGGAGCCAGCGCAATGTTTTTTATGTTTTTCGTGATCGACAACGAAGAGTCGAAGGTTCCAGTGTCTTTTCATTAAATCTGTAAGTACCCGTAGAATAAGTTATTATATTCTAAATTCGGTTGCCTACAATATTTTTGATTACTTGTCTGTCTGTCAATAGATCATGCAACAGTGTCGCAATTTATATTTGCCATCGGAGGTGTAATTTATTATTATTACTTCGGTTCACTTCGATCTTCAATGTTGTACTGATCCACAGGTTTGATGACTATAAATATTGTACGATATTGGTACAAAGGTATGTTCAACTGAGGTGGAAAGTAATCTAGTAGCTTTCAGATATTAAGTGAGCTATCATTTAATTATAGGTATATATTTTTATTTTCCTATATACTGTATTTGTACTCTTCAGTGACGACGAACTCGCAGCATTGAAATTTTATGTATATATGCGAGTTTTCCATGTAATCAAAGAAACCATTGACTACAATGCTCAACATTTTTTTTAATTAAATTGTCCATATCTACAAAGATATGGGGAGAGGGGCTTAGTGGGCTAAGATAGGCCTAAAATACAAATACAAAATACACTTATATTGCTCTATTGATTACCCTGTATCTACTAATGTAGTTCTTCAATATATTAGAAGACGATGTTAATATATTGAAGAACTACGTCAGTAGATACTGAACAACCAGAATCACACTGTCACAAGATCACAATGGCATAGTTACACACTTGCTTATATTATAAACAAGTGTGTAACTATGCCATTGTGATCTTGTGTGATTCTGGTTGTTCAGTAGACTGAAAGCCAGCATGAGATCAGTGGCTGGCTTTCAGTCTAGTTGTTCAGTTGTTTTGTTTATATGACCTAATCACCTGAACATGTCGAGCCAGCATGATCTGTTGGCAGTGGCATTAGCTCTGATCAAGACTTGAATCAACACTTCATCATGACAATAGCCCTTATATTCACTTCCACATTGTTTGTTCTTTTTTGTTGTGAGGGAGGGATATGTTCAATGCATGTATCTCCTGGAAATTGACCTACTGTGTTTTTTTATAGGTGAATGGAATGAGAAAAATGTGTGTGTGTATGTGTGGGGGGTGGTGAAATTCCAATTTCCACAATTCTAGGAGTTTGGGGGTTAATGCTCCCCTGAAACTTTTTGAAATTTTCTGAAATGGCTTTTCTCGCGATCAGACTGGACATTTGAGCAAAATTTTGAATGTTTTAAAACATATATTTTTGTATGTATTTTAAAAGTAACATATATTTTTAATGATATATTTGATTTTATCATTTTTACAAAAGGTTTTGTCCAAATTGGACATTTTTTAAACTTTTAATATTGAGAAAAACACAGAACAGTAGTTACCCAAACACATGCAAGTTTAAGGATGCATGCATATATTGCATGCATATCAGTAGTACATTGTGCGCAAATTATTTAGATTTAGAGATTTATGCATGCATGTAAGTACTGGAATTGCATGCATGCTCATGGACGTAGTTGGTATTTCATGCATACCAGCTATTAATGCAGTATGTGTGCATTCAAGTTATGATTGTGTGCATGCAAATAAGGATGCATGCATCCACCTTTAGTGCATGCTTGCAATACATGTATGCAAATATGGCTGCAAAATGCACAGGCCTGCACGCATGTATGCAAAAGTGTTTGCAAGCATGCATGAATATTTTGGAAGGGCCTGTATATATACCAAAGGTGAAATCTCTCAGCAATAAATAATAAACCACAGATGTATTCTGACTTTCACAAACCCTCCCAGTTTTCGGGGACAGGTAATTACTAATAACCCTCAATGCCATGCATTTACTTATATTAAGCAACTGCCCTATTACAGTAATTATTTTATGTGTGTTTCTTATTTATAAAGGTTATTTTGAGCGATTTTTGTGGTGCTGCTATGGACAAACATGAAATGAGATTACGATCAAATGTCTATTTCATAATCTTACTTTACCTTCGAGTTGCTGTTGCTATGGACGATTACTGTAATAAAAGCTTTGTTGATGAGGAAAATTATGTTTTTACATGTAACACCACTAAACTTACAAATTTGACCAGAAATAGTAAGTATATTGATATTTCTAGCAATCTGTAAACATCTACGACAGTACAAGTGACTCCAAAACCGAAATTTGACACACAATTTCTGTGTAATGAATTTAGCTATTTTATAAATTATGGATATACAATTTCCACTCTTTGGCCTCTTTGTGCTAAATATTCATACTATTATTTGAGCCTTACATGTATTAATTTCAAGAGTTGAAAAAAATTACTATTGGTCATGCATAGAAAATGTGGGTGAGTTATTGTCTAGTAAATATCTTAGTATAAAATAATTTACTAAGTGAACAAACTCAATTGGGGCTATGCTCTGTTCCGCCACCTATTGCCATTACATGTATTTGGTAATAAAGTGATTAAAACAAAACAAACAAACAAACTAATAAATTCTCAACCATAAGCTAAATTTGCATAATTACATGTATTTACTGTACAATATTGAAACAATAGCTGTTTTTGTTTTCTGTAGAAGTTATTGCTTATGTTTGATTTTTTCTGTCATGCATATATATATATAATAATCCCCGAGCCCGGGCGTAGGGCCGAAGGCCCGGAGCCCGGTGAGGGTGCTAATCTCGACATGCGTGTAGTCCACTTTACACGCGTGGAGAAAAAGCGAAGGGAGACGAAATCTGGAAATAATTTATATATATATATATATATATATATATGTATGGCACGGTGTCACGCGGTAAGAATAGTTGGACACTGGTGACTAGCGACGAAGAAAACTATAAACTCTCAAACAAATAGTGTTTTGCTTTCGTTTATTTAAACGAAACGAAATGAAATGGAGCACGAAGAAAAGGATACAAACAACCGTTTAATATATCTTGAAGAGAAACCAGAGAGCTTGAAGAAACCAAACGCCGTATGGTAAACAAAAACTCTGGTTTGAAGACACTCCGTGAGTCCATCATGGTCAAATTAATCATATTAAAGTGGTTAACGGTAGGATTCTTGTTGTTTTCAAGTTTTCGCTTGACCTAAACAATATTCAGCTTCACGTTTTCGTGCTTTCCCTTTGCTTATCCAAACCATAAGTCAGCTTAACTACAGCTAACTTAAAACACTACCTTTAAGGCTTATATTAACCGTGGTGACCGTGCATGCACTTTTTATTATTAAAAATACTCATGGGCTTTGTTGGTTTTCTTGGCTGTGTTTCGACTGAAACGTCTTTTGAATTATTCTTTCTGGAATCCGATTCAACTGAATTGTTTTTATCTCAGACTCTATTATAAATGTAATTTCTGAGCTGTTAATTACTTTTAATACTGCCTTTGCAAAATGTACATGCATAGAGAAGCCATTTAAAGGCTTGCTAAAATTAATCCCTTTTGAAACCTCCTAAAAACAATATATTTTTTACAACCAGAATTTAATAATGAAATCTTAATTTTGCTTTGATATGTTCAACTTTCATTAAATGATTTAAATCAATTTTCTCATCCTATCGACCTATCCATAAATCGTATAATTTAATATCCCAAGGATTTAACATCATTTGTTTTTATATCTGTTTGTTTTTGTATTGGCTGTATATTAGGAGTGCTTATTTTAATCAGGGGGTGGGTGGGTGTTTTAAAAAATAATGTAACAGCGGGCGAGGGGTTGTTGCGTTCATGTATTTCTAGTTATATATATATACTATAAGTGGGCTTACCTCAAATGTTGATGGTCGCTACTGTCAGTTTCACATTGAGCCGCCTGAAGATCGCCCAGCGTGAAACTGACAGTAGCGACCATCAACATTTGAGGTAAGCCCACTTATAGTATATTATTCACTCTATTTTTACAGTAAAGTATTGAGCACTTTTTGACATTTCGCAAACAACACTTTGTTTGTTTGAATACATATATCTATATATATATAGTTTAAGTGGGCTTACCTCAAAATGTTGAGTGTTGCAACTGTCAGTTTCATGCGGGGCGATCTTCAGGACCCCCACGTGAAACTGACAGTTGCGACACTCAACATTTTGAGGTAAGCCCACTTAAACTAACTATATTCGGAATCGCTCTACCTTTATGGTATTGAGCACTTTCCGACATTCCGTGAACAAAATCACACATGCTTGTTTGTATATATATAATATATTTAACAATTAGACAACCAGCTCGAGCAACAAGCTCACCGAAAACGAGGGCGAGTTGTCTAATTCTTTTAGTATAAATTTACCAACAAAAGTTAAATAATTTCTCGACCGTAACGTATTCTTTGAGGCTCGTTTACTACATTTTTTTAACTGCCAACAGCAAACGTTAAACAGTCATTTGGTCATTTCCTTGGTCCTGTACAGTAAGTCAGTAAGTTTTCTTGCATAATTTCGCATGGGTAATGGGTTTTCATGTACAATATTGAAACAATATATATATATTTATATATATATATATATATATATATATATATATATATATATATATATATATATCCACTCATTTGATTTGTAAAAATTACAAAAAGTTGAAAGAAACATTCAATTTAGCATGTAGTTTAATACATCACAAAATTTTGTCAATAGCAATTAAGTGTAATTTTGAAATGTGTTTTGTTTGCAGTATTTCGTTTTAACAAACACGGATAAACAATTAGGTGATCTTACCATTAATAATTTCCATTCCAACCAGCATTTTGTAGCCGTTTTTGTTTTCTGTAGAACTTATTGCTTCCCCTAAATGTCCAATTTCTTCTGACATTTGCCCACTCCGTTATAATTTCGGCGCCATACTCATTATAATTGCTCGTGACATACTACGCATTTGGTGATTGGTCAATTTCGTTAAAACATGCGCGAAATCAAGAATGCGTGGATTTCTAGTCCGCGATAGGAGACTATAGAGCGTTTTCATCGACGTCACGGCGGCCATATTGGTGTACCAAAACAATGAAATGGCGGCCATATTGGTGTTATTATTTATTCAAATATTTCGTATTGTTTCACCACCCCCATGGGGCCACCGATCACGTGAGTGAAAACGCTCTATAGTCCGCGATATATTAAATTGAAGGGAAATAAACATTTAACAAATAGATTCCATTTTGCCGTTGTCTGTTCAGTTATAGATGCACAGACGATGTCACAACGTGGTAAGAACAAAAAAGTGGCCCACGAGACGCAGTCGAGTGGGTCACTGACGTTCTTACCACGTTGTGATGTCGTCTGTGCATCTATAACTGAACAGACAATAAAAAATTGGATCTATTTGTTTTTTATACAATATCCTGGTTGCTATGCGCGCGTTTTCATTGGTTGTTGCTCGTGATCTATTAGAGGACAGACACCTGGATACGCCAGATCACGTCAGCTAATTTGCTTTTATCCTTCTTCATGCCCCAAAATCCGGAACGATTTTCGATAAAAACCTTTTAAATTTTTGTATTGTATAAAACAAATAGATTCATTTTGCCGTTGTCTGTTCAGTTACAGTTACACAGATGACGTCACAACGTGGTAAGAACAAAACAGTGGCCCACGAGACGCCGGGAAGAGTTCTCTCTTCTCACCCTGAAATCGGTTTAGCCTGAGATAGGGTTTCGATCACGTTCGGTAAAGGTTCGAAGGATTTATATATATATATATATATATATACAGTCGAACTTCTGTTAAGCGGACACCTACGGGACTTCGTCTAGTGTCCGCTTAATAGAGTTGTCCGCTTAATAGAGGTTGGCACAGTATGGGGTGCGTACATGGGGTAACAAGTTTTCGTTATAGACTTAGTTTGGTTTTACTGTGAAACATGCAATAGCTTGCGTGCAGACTTCCCCCGTTTCCGTTAACGAGTGAAGTCCGCACGCAGGCTAGTGAAACAATTACTACAGCACTGTTTGACTTATATATTTATTTAACCCACATATTTATTTAATACAAAAAATACAAATACAAAAATACTAATTTACAAAAAATAGCAACATTATATTAGTTAGACTATATGTCGGCACGCCTTGTAAAATTATTAATGTTGAAAGAAAACCGTTAATCTTCAACTCCACGTGTCCGCTTAATAAGTGTCCGCTTCCGCTTAATAGAGGTGTCCGCTTAATGGAGGTGTCCGCTTAATAGAGGTGTCCGCTTAATAGAGGTGTCCGCTTAGTAGAGGTGTCCGCTTAATAGAGGTTACAACTATAGGGTTTTATTAAAAAAATTGTCGGGACCTTAGATAGGTGTCCGCTTAATAGAGGCTGTATATATATGTTGCGTCTTACGCACGCTGCGATTAGTCATGTATAGTTACTGTGTTTATCTGATAAGGCTATTTTCTCTATAAGTCTTATTTAATGTAATATATATTTAAAACATGAGCAGGAGTGTTTTAGATCTGATAAAACACGTACTGCGAGTGTTTTGAATGGCTTTAACAACGATCACCATTTGGTAAGTTCGTTGGCGTAGTAATTTTGAAAAATCAAAGCTAAAGTTTATGTAAATCAGGAGAATGTTTTATCACTTATAAAACCACGATACGGTTATAAATGATTTTTCTTTGTGTTTTCCTCATGAATTATTAATGAGTTTTTTAAAAAGCAATAGAAAATTGTTGCCTTTTATTTATATAACCTGATGCAAACACTCGAATGAGTTTGGGAGAATTCGAAAGTACTTAACTGTAAACACTTGCCTACGTCTCAGGTTCGCCGCATAAACTTTCGAATTTTCCCAACTCACTCTCGTGTTTGCATGTTATCAAAGTGTAATGATTAAAGTGCCTATGCATATATATGTCCTATAAAACGAGAATTAAGTCCGTCTTATTTGAAAGAACACAGTATAATGATATATAGAGTAACATCTTTTGTATAGTTTTTCGTTTCCTTGCTTCGTTTTTGGGATATTTCAGTTTGTTTGATATGCAAATTTGACTTACCATAGAATCCCGAAAGTAGCGGTACCCCCGAATGTAGCGCCCCCCCCCCCCCCCGAAAGTAGCGGCCCCCCGAATGTAGCGCCCCGCCCGAAAGTAGCAGCCCTCCGTAAGTAGGGTCCCCCGTAAGTAGCGGGTCTTTTGAAAAGAGCGCGCTTCCGCGTAATACAGTGAATACGATTAATGATGATAAAATGGCTTGAAAGAAGAAGGAAAAACCAAACCAAAACCTCTAGTAAACATTTGCTCTCCAAAAACCGTCGACAGTGTTTTTCAGTCATCGCTTGATTAACTCGAAAGCACGTGTTAAGTTTCAAATATCAACGTACCAAAACTAAAGTGTAAAACAGTCAAAGTTGAGATGGCATGTAAGGGGGAAAAAGCAAATTAAATGTGGTAAATAGGAAGGGACAAAGAAGAATATTCTCACAGTATGTTAACGTATTTTACCACCCAAAAGTAGCGGTCTCCCGAAAGTAGCGGTCCCCCGAAAGTAGCGGTCCCCCGAAAGTAGCGGCCCCCAATTAACAGCGGATAAAACCGAAAGTAAGGGGGGCCGCTACTTTCGGGATTCTACGGTATATAAGATAAATTTACGTCACACTTTGCATAATGACTTATCGCAAGGTGTTCTGTATCTTTGCTGTTATTGAATAAAAGCACTTGGCGAATTAGGAACCATGTGCAAGTGTTCTCCTACAACAGAGTCTGTAAATTTTAAGTGTTTTTGTTTGACAATAACAAAGATATATAATGTTTTGCGATAAGTCATTATGCAAAGTGTGATGTAAAATTATCTTATAAGTTAAATTTACATATCAAACAAACTGAAATATCTCAACAACGAAGCAAGGAAACAAAAAAAACTGCAAAAGATGTTACTTTGTCATTTAATCGTTTCCGGTCTTAAATAAGACAAACTTAATTTTCGTTTCATTGGCACTTTAACTAAACTTTTTATTTCTTGGTTTTCTCTCTAGACACAGATCAGAAAAACGAGTTAGATCTACAGGATGCTTCCGATTTGCTTGAAAATAAAGATCTTTATAACAAGTTTTATCTTCATTGCTGTTTTTACTCCCAGCCATATTGCCCAATCATTCGCTGGTATAAAGATGGAAAGCAATTGTTTGCAGAAACTGGAAAAAGGGAATTTAAAGAAGATGGACGTACTCTTCTTGTGTACTTTGGCAAGAAAGGGGATGAAGGCAATTACACTTGTAATGCTACTACAGCTTATCGCAATGAGGAATCGAGTCATCATATTGAATTGAAATTACAACGTAGGTTTCTTTATTTTGGGTCGCGTTGTGTTGTGTTGTGTTGCGTTGCGTTACATTGCGTTGCGTTGTGTTGTGTTGTTTTGTTTTGTGTTGTGTTATGCCGTTGTGTTGTGTTGTTTTTGTATCTACTGCGCATGCGCTAGTAGATACTACGCTATTGACGGGTTGAGTAAGTTAAGGCAAGTTTAAGTTAACAATAGAATAACTTCGGAGCCAATGAACGACAATGTACCGAATGTTAGCGGATGATGCCTTCGGAGCCAGTGAAAATGCAGGGTGGCACAACAACTTACCGAGTGATAGCCGAATACTGTAGATCTGGTCGTTTTTCGAAGCGATTTTAAATTATAGCATACTTTGCAACGAATCTAATAGTTCGCGCTGAGTTGAGCACTGAATAGATCGTTTTCACCTGACGTCACGGCGGCCATATTTGTGTACCAAAACAATGAAATGGCGGCCATATTGGTGTACGGTATGGGAATTAGCTCTTTCTTATTCAAATATTTCGTATTGTTTCACCACCCCCATGGGGTCACCGATCACGTGAGTGAAAACGATCCATTGGCGAATAGAAATACGATGAGAACGACAAGTTGTGTTACTATATTGGTGTGTCTATATAGTATAGGTTTGTATATGTTTCGCGCTGAATGTTGATCTAAAATGCGATCAGAGCGACATTTTGTGTTAATTAGTAGTGCGTTGTGAATATGTCCTCGTCGTTTTGTGAAGTGATTTTAAACTATAGCATAGTATTCTAGTTTTAAACTCATAGCATAGTTGATGAATTAAATGAACTTGCTTTGCTAATTGCTAGTGTTCGCGCTGAATGATGTAAAATCCGATCAGAGCGACATGCTGTGTTTTAGTATAGTGTTGTGAATGTGTTCGCGCTGAGTTGAGCACTGAATGGCGATCAGAAATACGATCAGACGACGTCTTGTATCTATATGCGGGTTTGTTGTGCCATTCGCCGTGTTTAGTATAGCTAGTGTTTAGTGTATTGTGAATAGTTTGTTGTCTGCCTTATCCCTAATCATATAGCCTGCGAGCCGGCTCTCATTTAGGGTTGGCGAAAAGGAGAGCCTGCAGGGAATGTATTGCTTTACGAATTACGCTCCTTTTGTAAAGAAATCTGACCGATCTGAACCTTGCCGGAAAATCGATTTTTAATAAAAAAGCTTACAGAAAATAGGGCGGATGGCATGAAAAGCTATCAGTTGTTATTTTGTATGGCCGTCAAGAACGATTTAATTTATATAATATCGGGATTTCCACACAAATATCTCATCGTTTGTCAAAGGGTGCTGCGTGGACGAGATTAAAAAATTAAACGGAATGAGACAACGTCCAGGTGGTAAACCCGTAAATGCCAGCAGTCCTGGCCGGTACAAAGAACTGTGCGTATTGAAGCTTGAAGCCAAAAGGTATCCCAAACCTAATAACATGTTATCCTTTGTTTTGGAATTGATATTTTCTCCTTAATACCAATTTTTAAAGTATCTTATCCACGAGTGGACGATTTGCTTTCACACGAAAGTGTTTAACAACCGTGGCAAATTAAACGAAAATTAAAGGTGTTGTCGGGAATAGCTTTTATATCCAAAACACAAAATCACGATAGTTTTTTATCTTTTATTCACGATTCTCACACAACTCACGCGGCTCTCTCTCTCCAAAGCGTCAGTATTTCGTTTCAAAAAAGGATCAGTTCTTTTCTAATGAAGATCATTGCGCTTAACAAACGCTCAACGATATTAAGAACATTTACCGGATGGCATGATATTTTTTTGCACAAATATGCATTGATTTAATACTGAATTGCTAATTTACAAAGCTACGGTCTATTAATTGAGGTAATCTGTCAAATTTCAAAAGCTGTCACTTTCAGTGAATCAGAATGCTGCGTTCCTGGGCGAACACAGAGTATGACTCAAGACAACACATTCCCTGCAGGCTCTCCTTTTCGCTTTCTCTCCGCCCCCTTCACTCCGGCTCCAACCCCTAAATGAGAGCCGGCCCGCAGGCTACTAATCATAAAATGACAATTTTAGGTAAATTGGGAAAAACAGGAAACGCGGTCGCTAATCGCATTGTTAAAAGAATGTTTTTTTAATCTTTACTATATGTTAGACTCTAGTAACACATTCATTGATTTGCCTGAACAATGATCAACGCGCTTTTGGAATAAGTATTTATACGCCTACATATAACTCAAGCAGTGCCAAGTACAGTTGATTTCCGCGTATAAACTTATAGCTAACATGTCAACAGTACACTTGAAACATTAGTTAAAGGCTATTCATTTCGTTCTATAATCTTTACTATGTTAGACTCTGGTAATACATTGATTTGTTTGAACAATGATCAACGCGCTTTTTGAATAAGTATTGTATACGCCGACATATAACTCAAGCAGTGTCAAGTACAGTTGATTTCTGCATACATGCAAACTAATTATAGCTAGCTAAGAGCCTAAGACATCTTGGCCGAGGATCTAACATGTCAACTGTACACTTGAAACATTAGTTAAAAAGGCTATTCAGATTTCAGAAAGATCTTGATTCGAAGCCAAACAAGCACGTCCTCGCTCTGTCTTTTCGTCCATGGAAAGCTTGTCGTTTGAGCGAGAAAGTCGAGGCGCATGGTTTTATTTACGCGATGCTGAACTACTAAATTGAGCATAGAATTATTACTCATTAAGTCGTAATTTTTATTAAAATATAAAGTAAAAAACAAAACAAAACAAAACAAAACAAAACAAAACAAAACAAAGCAAAGCAAATATTCTAATATATCTATTCTTTGTATTTTAGTCAAATGTGAAGGTGACATTTATGTGACAACAGTCCCACCTATTAAAAATGATGCTCCAATAAAGATTGTGAGGGAAACTAACGCAACGTTGCAGTGTATTGTTTCTTGCTATGGGCAAGATCAGTTGGGTGAATTTACATGGAGAAATGGGAAGGGTGAACTTATCATAGAAAACAACCCGAAATACATCCCATCACACCCCATCAGGAAACCTGGCACAAATGACCCTGACCTGACATCAGAGTTAAAAGTTGTGAACTTTACGAAGAATGATAACGTTACGTGTTTCTTTGAAAGTTCAAATGCTGGTCAATTCATGTCCAAGCAAACATTCGAGTTGGCAGTGGAAGGTTAGTTTATTTCTTTTTCTTAAAGTGCATATAACCCCAATTTTTTCCCCATCTAAATACGTTCTACCTTTGGCAAATAGTTGAACAACGAAATATTTTTTTAGATTGGAGCAACCTTTATTGCTTTATATTAGAGATTTTTGTTTCGGCAAAATGGTAATGAGATGACACCAAAGTAGTCATCATTATCTATACAATATTTATTTGCAGGAGTGACATGACCCAATTCTTCCATTAATGGTGTGTTTGAACAGCATGTTCCATATTGTATGGGTTTTTCCACAAAAATTCTCAGGTAGTTTATCTTGCCAAAAAGAGAAAGAAAGCCAAATGCCTACATAGACGTCATCTCTGATTACCATTCTAGAAATGCGAATCGCCAAAAAACATTGAAGAATAGGTCGAATCAAAAAATATTTCACTGAACAACTGTTTGCACTATTAGTATATAGAACGTATTCAGATGATAAAAAATTTGGGTTTATATGCACTTTAACGATTAACAATTATAGCCCGAAGTAGAGGTGAATAATATACATTTATTGTCTAATCCCATGCAGGGGAAACGGTTTTGTTTTCCCAAGAGTCTCGATGCCTCTCGCGAGAAAGTTTTGAGACTTGTTTCCCCGAGAGATCAGCCAATTGCAGAAACTGTGATTTTGTTTAGTTGGCCGAGGTTCAAAGGGATAATTCAAATAAGGGATCCGTCCAGTTCTTTCGCGACTTTTCCAAAATATGTCGTCAAATATGTTTATCCAAATAGCTAGGCGGTAAACCAGATTTCTCTGACTAGGGTTATTATTGGGGTATTAGGGGTATTGGGACTTACTAAAGCTTGACGACAAATTTCGAAAAACAAATTTGACGACATATTTTGGAATAGCTACGAAATGACTGGATAGGTCCCTTTGAGTCTAGCCTGGTAACCTGACCCAACTATAGTCAAAGAATATGGGCTAGGTAACCACTAAAGATTTCTGCTTCCCTATTGGTTACAAATTTCGCGCATTAATTGAAGGCATGCGCAGACGTACAAGAGGATTTAGCCCTGAATGACGCAAGATTGTGGTTACCCGGCCATAAGTCTTTTGAAATTGGACCGGCTTCCTTTGAGTCATACCTTTCAACCGGGATCCACCGACACATTATATACAGTGTATGGTGCATTTTTGCCTAGTCTCCACCAGGACCATTTGTTCCCACCATTTTGAATTTGACCACGCCATCTTGCCTAGGCCCCTTAGAAATGGCCCTGGGGACGAGGTTGTGGTCAGAAGGAATATTAAGGCAGTTCGTAATGTGGACTGCGCAAAAAAATAACGCGTTTCTGCTTCGGGATAAAATTTATCTCAATTCATGGGCTAAGACCGCAGGATTCATTAACATTTGCATTTTTATTTACACTTCCAAATTCGTTATACTGAATTCTTTATTCTGATGTTATAAATTCACATTAGTTTTATCCCGACGCTGAAAGCATTGTTTTGATGCGCAGTCGACATAAAGCCTGGTTTCCATATAATGCACGATCGTTCAATTAACTAACTCGGCGATCGTTCCATATATGATCACTGATCACGGCCATTATTTTAACGGTCCGCTGGGATCCATGGCTGATCGCGGCCATTGTTTTAATGGTCCGCAGGGATGCATATTGATCGCCAAGATTGCTGAGATTGCAAAATTACCGTTTCCAAAACACAACGATCGCCGGGATAGAACACTTATTAA
Organism: Paragorgia papillata; assembly: GCA_035771165.1. Lineage (NCBI taxonomy): Eukaryota > Metazoa > Cnidaria > Anthozoa > Scleralcyonacea > Coralliidae > Paragorgia > Paragorgia papillata. Next base: position 136,586 of record JAWNZC010000338.1, read on the forward strand.
AGCCTGGTTTCCATATAATCGCTATATACGATCGCCACAATCGCCGCGATCGCTCAAAAATTAACTCGGCGATCGCAACGATCATGCAACAATCATGTCACTGTTTCCATATGATCGCTAAGGCGGCCATGGTTGGCCGCGGCCATTGTTTTAATGGTCCGCTGGGATGCATGCTGATCGCCAAGATCGCTGAGATAGAACATTTTCTCGATAATTTTTATTGCCAATACCTTTAACCTTTACATACACATATATTTGAGCTTGAGGAACGTCTACCAAATGTCTGTTACATTTCAACATGGATTGTAAAATATTTTTTTTAAATTACTCTCCATTATTACACCAAGCGTCAAGCTCGCACATGCTTGTACACAACCATGGACTCCTAAGGTTTGGCTTATTCGTTTTAAAATTCGTATGAAACGAAAATTAAGTTTGCCTTTTTTGAAAGTACTTTTAAAATGACAAAGTACTGCTGTTTTCAGGTGACCGCGCCGCGCGCCGAATTTTGATCGTTGTTTGCATTGTCTCAACTCCTACTTGACACGGCCCAAAGTACGAGTTCACACGGGGTCAAGTACAAGTTCAGTTTAGTCAAGGTTATTTTTAGTGGTCGAATCAAGTTTTTGTCAGTTGTAAATTAATGTTTATTTTTCTATCAACCAATCACATTTCACTTATCCCAACGAACTGAAATTGAACACTAATAACATTTAACGCCGGATCCCAGACAGCAAGTTCTGAGATAATAATTATGAAACTTAGCAAACGCGGAAGGAGATATTACTAGTGGAAAAGCTTTGTCCATTGATTTTACAGTAAAAGAGCTATTGTCGACAAGCATTTTAAATAACCTTGACTAAACTGAACTTGTACTTGACCCCGTGTGAACTCGTACTTTGGGCCGTGTCAAGTAGGAGTTGAGACAATGCAAACAACGATCAAAATTCGGCGCGCGGCGCGGTCACCTGAAAACAGCAGTAACATTTTTTGCAGTTTTTTGTTTCCTTGCTTTGTTTTTAAGATATCACAGTTCGTTTTATAAGCGAAACTAACCAGTGACGTCACAACGTGCATAATGACTTACCGGGAAAGATTATATATTTTTTTCTATTATCAGACGGACTTCGAAGCAATTATTTGCGTGTGTTTTCCCCTTACAACAACAAAAATATACATTTTCAACTGATTACGTTTAATAATGATATATTACCTTTCGCAGTAAGTCATTATGCACGTTGTTATGTCAATGGTTAGTTTCACATATCAAACAAACTGAAATATCTCAACAAGAAGCAAGGAAACAAAAAAACTGCAAAAGATGTTACTCTGACATTTCAAAAGTACTTTCAAATAAGACAAACTTAAATTTCGTTTCATAAGCACTTTAAACAATTGTAAGTCTCTGCCACCGCCTCGTTAACAAAACGAAACATAAAAATAATTAAGCACTCCGAGATATAACTCAGTCACCCGTTCGTGATATTTTAATATTTTAGTGCAAATTTGAGCCTCATTACGTCCTGGGGTGGGTTTTTTACTGTTAAAGAGCTTATAAACCCAAATATGATATTACTGAATATGGATTCTATTTAATGTGTATAGTTGAATGCCAAAATATTATTTGATTTGAACTTTATTTCCAAAATGGTAATGAGAATGGCGTCTATGTAGGCATAATTTGCATAGTACAATGTTCTGTTACACGAGAAATATTCTAGAAAACTAGTATATTCTGTATTTTATCATTTTTTTCATTAAAATCTTCAAGCGGTTTATCATAAGAAACGATAAAAAAACCACACACAAATGCCTACATTGACGTCATCCTCATTACCATTTTGGAAATACAAACCTCAATGTAACAACAAATAAAAGTTCAAGTCGGAAAATATTTTGGCATTCAACTATTCACTTTATATAAAATTCATATCAGTGATATCTTATTTGAGTTTATAGGCACTTTAACATAGTTGTAACTTCATTCAATTGTTTTTGTTCTTTAGAGCCCGAGTGCGATTCATCTATATTTCCGAAAGGCATTCAAGAAGTAGATGCAGAGAAAGGATCTAACAAGACCTTAAAGTGTGAAATATTTTGTCTTGCAAAGGAGAAATTTGATGAACCTATTTGGAGAAATGGAAATGGTGAACTCATTACTAACAGCAGCTTAAATTACACACTTAGAAGAAGAAAAGTAGGAAGCAGGAATTACGAGATAATCTTGACAGTAATGAATGTCTCTAGAAATGAAAACTTTTCATGTCATCTGTCTGAATTCGAAACAACAAGCACGGAAACGAGTATTTTTCAGTTGGTTTTAACTTTAGCACCAAGTTAGTATGTTTGATTGTCTTGTATATATAATGACAATGTTTGCCTAGCAATCCTTTTGAGCAAGGCGTCTGCGTGGCACAAGCTGTTAGCGCGCTGCAACTCGCCACTGAAGTTAAGCCAAGTAGAATTGGGTTAGTACTTGGATGGGTGACCAACTTAGTGTAGCTTCATCTGAGTAGAGTTGTTGGTTCTCTCTTCTGCCTCAATGTTTGTAAGGCGATAAGCGTTATAGTTTCCGCTGGCTGAGGCACGAAAGAAGCGGCGATGTTTTCTCACACGCCGCTACGAGAATAAATATTCAAGTTGTAATCATAGCATAGCTTAGTAAGTCTCTACATGTTAGATTATAGTTGATAGAGGGAGATGGTTAGGAAACTTCATAAAATCCATTGTTCTAGGTGTTTGTGTACCTTGTTCACGGTCACGGTTCAAAATTCTATTGTTTTACTATTGTTTTACCTTTGCCAACTAAGATAGCAGTGTAAAAGAGATTGGGCACTACGTGTTTGTTTTGGCTTCTGGTTCGAGGTATTCCAGTACTTATTACACTGAATAATGACATATTTCGAGTCGTGCTTCCAATAGGAAACGTTTGTGTTCAGTCGTTTGTCCTATATCAAATGAGCTTTAAAAAGCTTTGGGCATGGTCAAACCCCGTTCATCCTCCAAGTGGGTTCTTTGTTCAATATATTTGAAGTTTGCCGGGTTAATTTCCTAACCATCTCCCTCTTTCAACTATGGTTAGATCAATGTTCTTGTCTGTTATATTAGGTTTAGGTATGTTAGCTATGGAAGTTGTGGATGTTTTATAACTGGTTGTCATCGAACTGTAATAGCATTCATTGGTTGTTGTATTACTTAACAAGTTGTTTAGTTGAGCTGTAATAGCTATTAGTACATTATCACCTCGGTTTTCTTTGATGTACCGCGGTTGTTTATTTTTATTAGTTACTCCCGACAAGTTAATTAACTTGATTTATGCGTGGTTGGGAAAATAAGCTTTAATCCATAGTCACAAATGTGATAAAGGATTTATCATCGCGACCGAAGTGTTTTTAGACAATCTCTGTGATAACAAACAGTTTTCTTAGGCAACCTCGGTGATAATGTACTAAGAAGGTTATTTCGGCCCTCGGTTAATAACTGACGTAGTTACCTCGGTTGAGGGAACTAACCTATACTTAGTTACCTCCTTCTATTAGTGGTTTTTAATAAAGGTCAAGCATTGCGGCGGTTATAGTGCAGCCGAGCTCCCAGTGGTGTGTGTGAGAAAATTATTTGACATGTGAACATAGTTATCTGAATGTGAGAATAAGAAGAACTTGCATTTGCTTAGCATCTCAATAAAACAAGCATACTCACACTATTCGTGACATCACCATTTTCAACTGGGGTTTCAGCATTTTCCAAACTGAGTAAAATGTATATAGTTTAACCAACCAAAGTACTCAAAACACCGCACGTGACTATTAGTTTCTTATTCAGTCTTTTCACTATCCATGGTGTCATCTCTTTAGCGGAGTTTCTTATTTTGCATGTTACAAATTCAAGGCATTCAACATTATTCAAATCAAGAAATTAAACAAAGGCAATAGAACAGAGACTGCGTAATTGTCAAAACATTCCAAAATGCTGTGTGTCATGTAACCAGCCTATGCCCGGGTCATTTTCACCGACGTAATTTTCCGTTTCGGAAACGGTTGTTGCCAACCCAATGACCCTAGGTTCCTCAAGTGTACGCGGTACCCCTTACACTCTGACTAAAAATCCAGCCACGGATTTCTGGATATCGTCAGTTACCGACAATTTTGTCGCCAGATTTCTGGATATCGTCAGTTACTCTTTTTATTCAATTTTGTCGGCGATTTAGGCGGTGGATTTATGTCCAGATTTTTGTTGACGGATCGGATTTCTGTCTGTCGGTCTTTCGACATTTCTATCGATTTTCGTCATGTCGACGGATTGGATAAATTCGAATTTCTATTCTGACAGACTTAATTCTGTTCTGTCTTTGCAGGGAATGAGGAGTGAGGGCTTAAAGTGTCACTATGATGAAGAAATCGTCTGTATCATAAAGTACATTTAAAATGAGGATGAACGGCGTTTGTGGTTTGTCAATATCTCATCTCGTTCAAGAGATATTCACGTTTTGGAAATATGCAAATTATATGGCTGATGACGTCATTTACTCCAAACGAGCAAAATGAAAATCGTAAAATTAGGAATATCTCTGGAAATAAACAATAGAACGTGCTTAAACGTTGTACGCTTATAGTATCCAATAAAATACACTTCTCTGTGGAACATTTGTGACTGCCATGCCAGCGCGTGCTCTCAGGTTACTCTAAACCTTAAAAAGGGAATTATCATTTTTGCCTCATTGCTTAAAAATAGAAAGATTTAAACGTTTGAATTACAATGCCTACATAAACTCTAATCTTCACTTTTATTCGCTGGAGTAAATGCTACTTGATTGCTGATAAATAAGAAAATTTAATTTTATCATTGGAGGGGGCCAGGAACCAGCAGTTTCCACGAAAACAACTAAAGTTCCACAGTGAAACGTATTTTATTTAATATATATGTTTATTTCCAGAGATATTCCTAATTTTACGATTTTCATTTCGCTCGTTTGGAGAAAATGACGTCATCAGTCATATAATTTGCATACTTCAAAAACGTGAATATCTCTTGAACGAGATGAGATATTTACAAACCACAAACGCCGTTCATCCTCATTTTAAATGTACTATATGATAAGATCAAAAAAAAAAGACTGACGATTTTTTCATCATAGTGACACTTTAAGGGCGGGCCTGACGAGAAGGGGGGTCAGCCTGGTCGTTAACCAGGGGCCCATGGTCAAAAGGGGTCCATTCTTAACGAAACGAAGCAAAGGAATACGTTGAACTGAACTGTTAAACAATAAATTCAGTTCTATAATAATCAACAACTGAAGTTTTAGTATAGATCATTACATTGCATTGGGTTCCTAATGGATTTGTCACTGTCATGGTGGCTCTTGTACGGCTTTATTAGTGCCATTGGGTTTTTTATGACGTTGGTATTACCGTCATGGGGCCCTCTATAGCCTTTTCAATTCACTACCATGGGTTCTTTTTATGTTTTGATAAAACATGACAAACATGAAGGGGGGAGGCCAGGGGCCCAAAATTTTTCTCGGCGGCCCTGCTTAAACTTATTAAAATGTCAGCATTTCTTTGCGGCATTCCATGCAGTATTTAACTTGCGATAGTAACGTCTAGTTTTTTTACTTTTGCCCTTTTTAGCCAAGGCTGTCCCTCAGCAAGGTGAAGAAAATTTTTTCCACGAGAAAGGAGTTTGGATAGTCGTTGGAAGCCTAATCTTGATTATTTTGGGGGCTGCCGTGCTGTTGGTTTGGTTCAGGGGGAAATTAAAAACATGGTCAATATTTTACCGTCCAAATAAAACTGAAGGTTAGGACTGCAAATGTTATGGAATATGATATAGCTGATGCAATAAGTAGAAGTAACCACTTTTGAGTGTGAGTCAAAGTCGCAAATCTACGAGGTTTTTACAAATCTACGAGGTTTTTTCAAATCTGCAAGGTTTTTACAAATCTACGAGGTTTTTACAAATCTGTGAGGTATTTACAAATCTACGAGGTTTTTACAAATCTACGAGGTTTTTACAAATCTACGAGGTTTTTACAAATCTACGAGGTTTTTACAAATCTGCGAGTTTTTTTCAAATCTGCGAGGTTCGTACAAATCTGCGAGGTTCTTACAAATTTGTGAGTTTTTACAAATCTGCGAGGTTTTTTCAAATCAGCGAGGTTCGTACAAATCTGCAAGGTTTTTCAAAGATTATCGAAATGGCACGAACGATGGGGCATGTTTTTCTAAATTGCACTTAAAACTATGCTATTACTTATTAATAATATACATGAAAAAATGTTAATGATAAGCCCTTTCGACTTTTTTACTCGTATATTTGGTTGTTTAACTCATCTCTGTCCGAGGGCTTCCCCAGAGGTGAATAAATTCGTCTGACGTTAGCCGGAATAAAATACTAAAGACCAAATTGGACAGGAAAGAGTTAGAGAGAGAGAGTTTATAACTCATTCCTGTCCGAGGGCTTCCCCAGAGGTGAATAAAATCGTTTGGCGTTAGCCAGAATAAAATACTAAAGACCGATTCGGACAGGAAAGAGTTAAAAACGCTTCGCTTCTTCTACCACTACTCGAAAAAGTTTACTTCTAGCACCAAGAATCTTTTAGTTTTCTTACAGGTACTATACTTGACAATATTAAAGAATAGTTACCTTCAAATTTGAACGAATTGTTCATTTGTTCCCCAGTAAATTATTTCAAATCTTGGCCACCATATTTTGTTTATTTTGTGAAGAAAGGGCTTGTCATTAATCAAAATCCGCTGTTTGTATATAAACGTTATTCATTGTTTTTGATTGGCTCATTGACTTAAAAAATTGCACCGTACTTCCTTAAAACTGCACTGCTCTCACTCATAAGCCAGTTTAAAATTGAGGACTTTTTTCATGTATATTTTTATTGAAGTGATATTTCTACTCTGCGAGCAGAGCCTTCTTTTCCTTATTTCTTCGCTGAGAGAGACTGGGAAGAAAAGAAGATTCTGCTGTATTCGTGTTTGGCTTCGTCCAAGATTTAGGACGAAGTAACCCGTTTTAAGACCTGTTTAACCGGTTCTTGTTTTGGTTTCTGCTCTGATTGGGACTAGGTTCGCGATTGTAACCAGGCAACTGACATGCATGCCCAATGGAAACCACTGAGTCACGAATACAGCAGAGCCTTCTTTTCTTCCTCTCTCTCAGGGAAGAAATAAGGAAAAGAAGGCTCTGCTCCCAGGATATAATATATCAAGCATGCGAGAGAAAACACTTTTTCCATGATATCAAAACACTAAGAACTGATCGAGTTTAAAAACGAAAGGTAACTAAGTTTTGTTCCTAAATTTGAAATTTGCATGATTCTCCACACCACTAAAAGATATTTGTAGTTGCATGAAATCGTACCCAAATGTTCTTCTGACGGTTAGTTATAAAGAACACGATGACACCATATTTGAATCATTTCATTGTGTTAGAATATTACCAACCAGAATTAGTCCGCATTCGGGGGCTGATTTTTGACGCTGACCAAAAAGAATGTGTCCTCTGGGGACGAGAATGGAAATATTCGAGTGTTAAACGTAATAACACCGAACCGAAGCCAGTTGCGAAAATGCAACATCAAAAATTCGACTGGGAATAGCGTGCCGTCGAGCTGCTATTTATAGCAGAAAATGCGGAGAAACAAACCAAAATTGACTTTCAAATTATTGCAAATGAGCCATTAACTATTGTTCGGACTGCAAGAATTATGGGTAAAAGCGGACAAACTTAAATAATAGTGACGTCATCACGACGGAATCAGTAGTTGAACCCGCCACCATGTACGGAGGATGTTGCCGAGAGCTTAGTAACGAGTTATGTATGGATAATGGTGGCAATGCTATAGGAGAAGAATCAGGTGCGTGTATTACAAGTTATCGTAGCAAGTGATTTATCGGGCGGAAACTGTAATCGCAAAATGAATATAAGAGCCCAGCTCAAAATTTTAAAAAGCAATACCATAACGGACATAACGAAAGGAAACCATTTATAACAAAATATATTTATTGACGTTTCCTTACTTAACCAGTTTCAAGGTGTTGCGCGCGCATCATTTTTCAAAAAAGCTGGCAAGCTCCACCCAAAGTAAACACACTGTTTAAAATCAACAAAGTATAGATACAGTTTCTGGATGTTTAACACTGTTATTCTGCTGTTGTTGGTCGCTAGTAAGTCTGTTTGCCATTGCTAGCTTACTTCTTGGGGAGCCCGCCAATTTCTTTGCAAAGCGATGCGCGCGCAATACCCTGAAATTCGCCTATTGACCAATCACAATAAGGCAGAGGTCAGGGTCATATGGGGGTGAGACAAGCCCATTGCTTATATATATAATTCATTTCCATAAGGAACTCCATTGTCTTTCAACATGACCAATACTTCATGTCGAAACATAATGAAGCATCCAAACCATGTACATGTTCTATTTAACAATTAGTCACCGAAGTCGAGGTGACTATCGGTGAATATTTACCGAGCCGCGAAGCGGCGAGGTAAATACACCGATAGTCACCAAGACTGAGGTGACTAATTGTTTTAGTATAATTTCAGAGGTTGATAAAAAACCAGTCACGTTGAAACAAAAACTTTTAAACAACTGCTTTTATTTTAACAGTGGTGATTCTGTTTATTCACAGACGATGTTAGCAAGCCACAATCTTTGTCAGTAAATAATTTCAAAAAAAGAGTAAACAACATCCTACTTTGGAATTGAACTTGTACATACATTCAAATATATGCTAAAAAGACTTTTATTCTGGTGTTTTGGATCCTGTGTTATGGCTTTTTTGCACTTAATTCATGTTCAATCTTATGTTCTTCACTCATGACGAAGTTTTCGCCACATCGCTACGACCAAAACCTAGCCAAAACATACAAAAAATACGAAGAATTATAGAAAATATACTTCCTTACCTTTATAAAGGTTTGTTTTCACGATATTTGATATGTACAACATCTCAGTGATAAATGTTTTCAGTATTATGCTCTTTTGTTTGTCTCAAAAACTACAGACCCCATTTTGAAAAAAAATAATCAACAGTTCAATGGACCAACAAATTCTAAAATCTCATACTTCAAAATGACAACTCCGAGGGGGAGACTGAAACGAGTAAAGTCAGTGCAGTGTTGAATAAGTACCAGTCTCTTTTCCAAAACTACTTTTGAAGAACCCTAGGCGGTGACTATCACCTCAGATTCACCGCTGAGCGGACCAATCAGAAAGCTGGAAAGCCCTTTTGTGTTTTCGTCATGAATTATTAATGAGTATTTTAACTATGATTTATCATGGTTTCATAGAAATGTATTCAAATTCTATTTTCTATAGAGAAGACTGCTCAGTACGACGCGTTTGTGTCCTTCAGCGAGGCCGATGGTGGTTCCTTTGTCCGTTCAACCTTGGTGCCAATGCTGGAAGAGCAGTGCGGGTACACATTATCATTGCATTACCGCGAGTTTATTCCTGGGGCGGCCATCGTGGACAATATTGCTGAATTTCTCCACAACAGTCGTAGGATTATAACTGTCATCACTCCAAAATTTCTCGACAGCGAGTGGTGCAAGTTTGAGGTGCAGCAAGGACTTCGACTAGCAGTGGAAAGACCCAACACGCTGGTGGCTATCATGTTAAGCGAAATACCCCTTACGCAATTACCCAACTCACTTCGAATGATTCTAAACAACGTCACGTTTCTCCAGTGGGACGGAAATAAACGGGACAAAATGTGCGAGAAATTAAAGCGCGCTCTTGGCCCTCCACTAATTGCCAATAGTTCTAAAGACGAGATGTCTGATAAAGAACCCAGTGATAGAGAAGAGGTTGTCGTAGAGATGGCCGTTCCAAGTAGTGGCGATAACAGTTGTCAGGCAGATATTGGAACTCCAAATGAGACGACAGTCGACGTTGAAGAAATTGTATAGAATGACCACAACAGTCGTCGTCACATAATGTGACGACTGTTGTGTAGAGCTTGTAGCTACTATTCTGCAATCGTCTTCAGTACATTATGATCTTGCGGGGTCAAGTTTGCGTCCTAGTCGCGTGACACTGTGCCTTTAAAATTAGGGTTAGCGAGACATGGATCAACAACCCGATAATGCTTCAAAAAATTATGTCTGTTTATTTGGGAGACAATTGCAACTGCGATCACCCCCCCCCCCCCGGGCGAACCCCCGGGAATCCTGAAAAGGAAGTAGCTAGGACAGATTTCCTAATATCGTCTTTCTTTGCCTTCCACACTTTGAACAACGGCATAGTATTTCTACTAGTTCCAAATGAAAATGCGGAGTTGTTTTATATACTTTTGACATTCCAGTGATTCCGCCTGTGAGGAATTGACATGACCCGACCTTTCAACTTGCGTCCGCTGACCAATTTCTTGTCATGGGTCAAAATATGCCCGAATGGGCCGGCATGGTCCTTTTGTCAAATGCCCGCCTATAGCTAAGGCAAATCCCGGGGGGGGATAATAATTGGAATTGACTTGTACATTACGCCAGGGCTTTTATAGCGCCCTGATTACGCGGACACTCTGCGGTCTACCACTCTACCTCGCATCATATTTCCCAGGTTCCTTGCAAATCGCCGAGTGACAAAAAACTGATTGATTGAGAAGGAATTGCATAAAAGTATAATTTATTAATAATGTGTATTTTGCCATATGTTATATTTTTATAAATCATAGTTATAGAATATATGATAAAAAAGTTGGTGAGGCAACTTTGTTCTGTAAAATTACATTGAAAACTTGAAGATACACGGTCTGTCTTATAAAAAGTAAGTTTAATTCGAGCTTTAATTTCGACTGTCAGATTAGTCTTGAACGGGATAGAGATAATCATTTAATATCCAGTTGAAGACTGTAGTCTGACAGTCGAAACTTCGAATTTAAAAAATTACTTTTTGGTCAGAGAACGTCTACTTTCAATATAATTAAAATTACACCATAAAATTATGAATGTTCCGCAATTTATATTATTTATATAATCGTAATTAGCTAGATATTGCTCGACGAGAGCATGCACAACAAAAAGTTTACTGCCAATTATTTATAGATATAGTTGACCTTTGAAAAAAAAATGTTCAATTTTGTATGCATCTGGAGAAATAAGACAAATTCATTTGAAAAATGCACAACTGAATAGGACTGAATAGACAATCTGTAGAAGAATAAAATAGACGAGTGATTTGTAAATCGGGAGTGCATATTCGAAGAAGTGTGGTGTTCCATGTTGCACAACACAAAAATATTGAAAAGTATAACCGCATCTATTATATAAAATAGAGTGTTTTATTAATGTTTCCGCCACTAATAAAACTAATAATCTCACATGTCTGATTATTCATGTAATACCATGATCGCCTCGGATTCTTTTGTTCGCCAAGGCAATGTAAACCTCGTATTTCGTATCGTCGTGCATCTGAATCACTCGCAAAATTATTTCAAAATTATTAGGTGTCGCGCAAAGTTATTACAGCGTCGTTACTAAACAATGTCTATTTTATTTTATTGACTTTGCCATAGATTGACTAAATTATTAGGCACGCGCTTGTTCGGACTATTACTGTCGTATGACTTCTAGTTCCTCAAAATCGAGAAAAATAATCACTTTTGTCTGGCTAGCATTCAGAAAGTGCCTGATTCGAGTCCCGTTAACCCTTTGCCACTCACCAAAAAGTTAAGCCCAGTTAAAACTTATTAATTTTAATCTGGCTAACGCCAGACGATTTTACTCGTCAAGGGGAGAGCTCCGATCCCTGAAACCTGGTCAATAAAGGGTTAAGAGCTGAGAATTACGCACTATTACAAACTCCAAGGTGAAAGTACTATTTAAATACCAACGTCAGCAACGTGAACTGAATTAATTGGGGGAATATTACCCTTCGCATGAGAACTTCTGCTCTAGCAGCTCAAAAACTCTGATCTAGTTTTTTAAGCTTAGTATTGTATCAAAAAATACGCAAACTATTGTTGGTTTGCAATCAACCCGTTCAGATGCCCGAGACAAAGATACGGCGGCCATGTTTGAGGAAAACCTACTTCAAATCATGTTCAAATACGATAGCACTGAGCTTCTTTTGTTAAAGTTCCTCCAACATGGCCGCCATGACGTCAAGTGCAATCCAAGAATTTAGGGCAAATTTTGCAATTTTGCATCATTGTAAACTGCGGAGTTTCTGGAAAAGCATCGCAAATCATAGTCTTATGGCGTAAAGAGCTTATGGCGTAAATAAGACGGTTTGATTTTGTATTTTTTCTTAAAAATTGTATTTTGACCTTGTCGGTTGTTCCTGCACACGGCACGGGAAATTATATATATTTTAAACCATGCAATAATTAGGTATAATTACTTTGTAAAGAACTGAGTTCTAATTAATAAAATGCGCAATATACTGCGCATTTTGAGCTAGCCTCCACCAGGGCCATTTGTTCCCACCATTTTGGTTTATCCGCCATCTTGGCCCAGTTCCCTACAATTAAATGGCCCTGGGTACGAGGTCGCCACAAGGAAGCATCAGATATTTTCACATACTTTTGGATCGCTTTGGCCATTTGGCAGTTTGAAATTCTATTTTCTCGAGTATAAAGTTGTCTTTTACATATCTATTTATAGTATTTAAATATTGTTCAGATATACTCTAGGTACAATATCTCAAAGTTTGTGTAGATAGTTTGTTGTACAGTTGTCTGTACTCTGTATGTTTATTTAAAGGACATTATGTTATCTTCTTCTATAATCATGGTGACGGCCCCAGGTAGAGGCCTATTTGTTGGGTTTTGTTTTCGAAATCATTCCCCAGGTATCGGGGCTTTGGTGTGTATTTGGGTGGTGGCAAAAACAAATCCCCACCTTTTCCCGGGGTGGGGGGAGTGGGGGTTAATATTGACTCATGCATTAACGCTTGCTGAACACATTGTATTTTTGGTATAATAAAGCAATCAATCAATAGCAACGTTGCTTATAAATATTAATCAACGTAAAACAAAAGATTGTGCACCTCATTTGCCACCCTCATGCAACCTAAATTGTACTCATTGTTAACCGCTTTGATGTTCGCCGTGTCTCCAGACAATATAATTCTAGGGACTATGAGCAAATAGAATGTAATGTGTGTAGATTAGGGACTTGTATAATATACAATGTGTTCTTTTGTTAGTCGAATTTGTGGGTCAGGATTTTGAGGGTAACTCCGGGGCATACTCTTCTGGAAAATTTTGAAATTTGGGTCTCTAGCTGAAATGGCATTTTCCGCGTTTTGACAGCATTTCTTAGACCCCATCCACAAGTATACGTTTTCCTAGCGTTTTCATATTGTTTCAGGTAATGAGACCATTGTTTTCTGCTCCCCTGATGAAAACGCATATGTGTGGACATGGCCTTAAAGGAGCAGTGTCACTCGCAAAGCCCACGCAATAATCACGCGCCAACTTGAAAAACTACTTGCTGTAGGTTTTCAAGTTTGTTGATCCAAGATGGCGGCCGCACTTGGCGGAGTGTATGGTGGAAGACGCGATAATTCAGGCCGAAAGAGAAAATACGAGGGATCAAATAGTTCACAGAAAGCCTGGAATAGTCAGCACAAACGTATTTACTTATCACTGACTATATTTGAGTCATGGAGAGATGCTAAAATCGTAGCTGGATATGGTTCATGTAGCGATAGCGACTTCGCAGCCCATCTGCTCTCATTGGAATACCGTAGAAGGTAAATATCATTTGATTCATTTCTCTGGTTTCTTGTCTGATTTAGAGCTCTTTCCAACATTTTCCGAAGTTATTTCTATGTGCGCAAATAGTGACACTGCTCCTTTAAGCACACATTTTATGTAATAGATAAAGCATGAGCAAGCTATCTGTAGGCCTTGTAAAGCAGATACAGATCGGCTGCGAACTTATCAAATGGACGCATCTAAATAGCCATGTTTTCAAACTATTTTTCAAGTTGGAGTGATTTTAGCTAAGTAAATTGAGGAAAAAGTTTATGTAACTCAGGACGAATCTGTATGCGACTTACAGATATTGATTAAATATTCATTTCTTTTGAATTTTCTTCATGAATTTTTAATGAATATGATAGTTATCAGTAAAGACCTACCTAATATGAACGACTTTTCTGATTGGCTATAAGTAACCAATCATTGTCGATTATCAATTCGTTTCCAAGCTCCTTACTGATTAGGATTGGCGGAGTTGGGTTGGGTTATCAAGAAGCCTTCTTAGTATGTGTGTTATTCTCTATTATTTCGTCACGGACCAATTCTGTGCCCCCCCCCCCCCCCCTCCCATTTCGCGGACCTTATAAGCTTTCACGGACACCCAGGGCCGTCCGCGGACCCCAGGTTGCGAAAGACTGAACTAAAGAATAGTCTAAAATTGAAATCACAATTAAGTATAGGTTAATTAATGGTCACTCGTGTGATATGGGATTTAACATCGTTCGTGAAGCTTAACAGGCACTCGCGGGGTAACCATCTTATCCCATGACACACCCAAAATTACATGAAAAGACAATAGCTGATTAAAAGCTATTTGTATGCATAGCGTGATGAGTATAGTTACCCGAGTGGGATAACTAGTCATCATACTAATGAGCATTTTCACCGCACAATTTCCTCTCTCTTCAAAGCCCTGCCCACTTGACGTCGTTTAAGACAGTTGGATAAAGGATTTAACGCGTCTCTTGGAACAATGAATTTTGGGTGTGTCATGGGATAAAGAAAAAATATCCACAACACTCTTTGTTTATAAGACATTATATTTAAATTTAAACAATACAATTTGTTAAAAAATATGAAGCACCAGTATAAATAGCAGCAGACCTCATTCGCAAAGAGCCAATGTTCTTTGAAATCAGACAAATCCATGCTCCTTCATTTTTCCTACCAGGTCATCGACACTCTCGATTTTAATTCCTGCCTGCCTGACAGGGGGGTCTTCTACGCTAAGTACTTCAATTCGTGGGAGATGTCCACTCCTAAGTCGGCAGGATTCTTCTTGTCGAGTTTCTTCTTTTTAGCTTTCTGCAAAGTTAAATTTCGAAAATTAGTGTGACTTGGTAAATCAGAGTTTTACAGAGAAATTAGAAGCTGAGGGCAAGGCAATGTCCATAAGACGGTGGAATTGATGCGACAGACTATAAGCCATGTCCACACTAACCGTTTTCAAACGAAAACGGAGACTTTTTAATACGGTTAGGCCTTTCGTCCACACTAATCCAGCGTCTTCGGTGAGCGAAACGGAGCGTTTCGAAAACGCTCTCCAGAGTGGAGACATTCGAAGACGCCGTTTTTCTGCACCAGTGTGGATGGCAAAAAGCGAAGCTTTTGGAGAACGATGATGTCACGATTATGTTATCTTGGTTTCACTCACCTTGAACTATTCATTCATACTCCTGTAGATCTTTTTAGCGTTTTACTAAACGGCAAAAACAATTCGAAAACGATAGTGTGGACAGAAAACTTTTGATACGTTTTCGGTACGAGGTCTCCGTTTTCGTTTGAAAACGAATTAGTGTCGACATGGCCTAAATAGGTGATAGACAAAGCCCGTCAAAAAGTACGAAGAGACACTTGTGACTACAAAATCTAAATAGTCACTTCTGAAAGAATGAAATGGTATACAAAGGAATGATTAAAATGGATATGTAACGAAGGACCAAAATGGCTATATTTAAACGCGCAAATCGATGCAACAACGCAAAGGAAGATTCTCTATACAGATCATGTAGAAAACTACAAGACTATCCGGCGTTTTACACACATTAATCATTGTCAATAATCGATTATTTCCGAATGGACAGACCAACCGACCGATCGACGAACGAAACTGAACGGACAGACAGATCAGACAGATCAGACAGACAGACAGACAGACAGACAGACAGACAGACAGACAGACAGACAGACAGACAGACAGACAGACAGACAGACAGACAGACAGACAGACAGACAGGATTATTGATCAATGTGTCCAACGTGTCGATAAAGAGACTCTTTGAAGGCCACAAGTTTGTTAGTATACTTTGTACTTATTAAGTGTCACCCTCTTTAAATAAAGTTTCTATCTATCTCGCTTACCATAATATTTGGCAAAGTTGCATATCTCGGTTCATTTAACCTACAGAAATAAGTTAGAATTCACAGATCAGTGTATTATGCTAACAAGACAACCACTTCGTTTGAATAATATCGTCACATAACTCTTCTTCTTACCTTAGATCAGCAGATACAACGGCTGGTAACTTTACTGTAATATTTTCTAGACCACCGTCAATTTCTCTAGTCACCTTCAGTTTCCCTTCGTTGTGCTCAATTTCAGAAGCGAATGTCGCCTACACGGAAAGTAAAACACACCAGTCTGTTATAAACAGACAATTACAGAAATGGTGACTTAGTTCGACAGTGCATGTTTAAGGATTAGACATACAGTGGTTAGCTAAACAAGATTTAACCGTCGTCGACCAATGCAAAAAAGCACTAGAGGCGTAGATCATATATACTTATTACATATTGTTTACTTTTTGATTAACATAGACAGCATTTTCGCACTTTGAGGCATTAATAGTTATATTAAAACGATAAAGATACAGTATTCGCGTCCACGAATTTAACTCGCCGTTGTCAAACTCCGTACAGTTCGGTAGCTCATGTTGTATTTAGTATGTTACTTGAACATTACCTGGGACCAGTTAAGAAGCGTCGACAATATCTGTGCTGTTTGATTGCAGTCATCGTCAATGGCCTGTAAAGTAACACACATCAGCATAGAAACTTACTAATGTACTATAATTGCAAATACTGTAATTATCTGATTAGCTCAGTGAACTCTATATAAGGACTGGAACGCTACCTCCATAAGGCCGGCCTTATGATTGGATGAAGCCAAACTTCCGGCTGCTGGGGGCAACACATGAACGTCTGACCAACGTCCAAGGAGCGTTAGAAAACAGACAATGGCCCAGCGAGAATTTTCTATTTTTTTGTAGTTGAACTTCTTTTGAATTGATATAACGAAGTCAGTATGTATTAGAATCATTGTCTTTTCTGTCTGAGGTATGTTTGCTGGCAAAAATAGATTGAAGCAGGAAATATATTGCCAAACGAAAGCAAAGCTTTTGCTTGGATTGATGGAAACTCCTGACGAAAATTCAGGTTATATTTAGTATTTATTCGTCTTTATTTTATGAATTCTTGCAACCCTGTCAAGCTGTGCCTTTCCTCTTATGAATAGTCTCCTCATACCTTTTGAATCATTGTAAGACCACATATATTTTTGATCTTTGATGCCTTTAAAACACTGTCGGTTCCGCGTATTTCTGTGTTTTGTTCGATTTTTTGACTGTTCAGAAAATTTAATATTTATGGTTTTTATTGATCACGTCAGCATCCATATGCTCGACAGATTATAGCCACTAGATTTCAGTAGGCTTTAGCCCTGATTAATGCTATCTTTATTTGATTCAAGATAGTTCATAGACTTTTTTCTGGACTTTTGATATCTCAACTGACTCAACACTTGGAGCTGCCCTACAAAAAATCAAGAGATCCGCGCGGTTTCGGACTCAAAATGTGTTTTTTTTTGCTGCTAAAAGCCTTTAGAAGAAGTATCTATTACTGTAGCATGTTTGCATTTCTTTGTAATTGGTTCATAACAAAATATAACTTAAAAAATAAAGATTTTCTTGCATATAAAGAGGACTGGGGCCGCCCTGCATGTCAGCCTCCATGACGGCTTCAAAATTTGGTTTGTAGGTATCGTTCCAGTCCTTATATAGAGTTTACTGGATTAGCTACGCTATTCGAGTCGATAGCTTTTCACCACTTTCACAATAGCGACTAATTTGAATACTCTTTTATGTGTATCTTAATGATAAGCCATTCTAGCCTCGTTTGTATGTCTGCAATCCAAAAGACTCTTTGCTTCATAACGAGGCTAGAAAGGCTTATTTAGATGCACATAAAATAATATTTAAAGTGGTGGCCATTATGAAAGTTCGTACTCGTCGATCGGATAGCGAGTAGGGCATTGAGTTCTAGGATCTGCGTGGTCATGCAGTAAAACACGAAGGCGCCGAGGAGTGGAGGATTTGTTTTGGCTTAGTTTTCACGCAGAAACAATGGTTATGCTTTGCTTTATTAAATAATCCAAAAGAACCAAGGTACACAAGTTAGTTTCTACCTAGTAAACAATTCCTCTTTCCGAAGTTCATAGGAAGTCTGGTGCCGAACTCGCCCCAAATGGAATTGTGGGGCTGAATTTGGGACGAACGAAAAAATCGAAAATTGCATAACAAAATATATTTTTTAATGGGGAAGTTCAATTGTTGTGTGCTAAACTGTGCCAATACCTGGCGAAATTCCCCTGAACTGAAGTTCCACAGTCTTCCAAGAGACCCTAAAGTACTTGCTGAGTATAAAAGACGAATACGAAATGATAATCTCAAGGACATTTCACCGAATACCAAGATATGTGGTAAACACTTTCCCGGAGGGGAAAGGGTATGTCGAACTCAACTTCCAACTATTTTCCCTTGGTCAAAGCCTGTCAAACGACGCCGTGAAATTATTAAACACGAGTTGCCATCGAGATCCAAAACATGCAAGACCAAGACTAGCTCTTCGATAACAATGGATCACACAGACGCGTGTACAAACAGCAGTGGCGCTGAAAACGTAGTCGTAGTCGACGACATTCTTGCTGAAAGCAATGACAATGTTATAAACAAGGAAAACATGGATGGGAAGGAAGTGAATGGCGTTCATGATGCATGTAAGCAGGAGGCTGAAATACTGAAGGAAAAGGTAAACTTCTTACAAATTCAATTGGATAAATTGAAGTATAAACTTGAACATGAACCTAAATTTGATATTGATGTTCATAAAGACTGTGATGATGACATATCATTTTTTACTGGATTTCCAAATTATTCCTCAATGGTTATGTGCTTTGACATGCTAAAAGAAAAAGCTGCCAACCTAAGTTATGGTGGTCGTCGCAGATTGAACTTTGACGGGAGAAAATGTGGTACCAAGCGAAAACTATCATTATGGCAAGAATTTACACTTGTTCTTTTAAGACTAAGGCTTGGACTTCTTGAAAGGGATCTAGCAGAGAGGTTTCGTTTATCTGTGTCTACAGTTTCTGAAGTTTTTCGAACATGGATAAGATTCATGAAGTGCGAATTACAGCCACTGTGTATTGTGTGGCCAAGCAAGGAACAACTGAAATGTTATATGCCCCCTGTATTTAAAGAACTGTATCCTGAGTTAGTTAGCATCATAGATTGCACAGAGATCAAAATGGAATCTCCGTCAAGTCTTGACAAACAGTCTGTTTGTTATTCAAGCTATAAGGCACATACAACAATGAAAGCACTTATTGGAATAACTCCAAACGGTGTTGTATCATTTGCTAGTGAACTGTATTGTGGATCAATAAGTGACCCAGATATTGTCGAGAAGTCAGGATTTTTTAGTCACATACACAAAGGAGATTTTATCATGGCAGACAAGGGATTTTTAATCCAGGACCAGCTGGCTGCTATTGGTGCCCATTTAGTCATGCCTAATTTCCTAAGTGACAAGTGTCAATTTACAAAAACAGAAACTAACCATAACAAGAAAGTGGCCAGCTTGCGAATACATGTTGAACGTTACATGGAACGCTTAAAAAATTGGCACTATTTTGATCGAGTCATCCCTATTACTACTTCTAGTATTGCTTCTGATGCATGGATTGTTATTGCATGCTTGTCAAACTTCAGGCCTCCAATGATCACATAAACATGAAAGAAGTAACATACAGTATAGCTTATTGAGTTGGAAGGATGGTGCAAACTCCTCTTATTTACTTTTGCATACAAATAGGACAACTGTTGTAATAATGTGTACTGATTATTTTTCTTAAAAATATGCATAGTTAACCACATGGATGGAAATTTGCCCTACTTTGATATTTTACTCTGTCTAACACCAAATGATTTTACTTGTCAGTGTTAGGCTACTGCCAATTTTAAATGTTGATTAACCATTATGGCCATTAACTGGAAGTACTCTTCCACTAACAAGTAAAATCCATGTGCCCCACCTTTTTTTCATGGCCAACCCCCCTAATTCCATTAGCCCCCCCCCTCCCCCCCCCCCCCCCCCACCCTGATGAAAAATGAACTGAGGCCCACAGACTGCAGATAAACAGATTACATACCATGTTTGCACAATTGCACTACAATAACCTTTATATTTACTCCTCATGATCAAACCTAGCATAATTACATACAGTATTTACATTTACTGTTGGAAAAGGTATGACTTTATTCCAACGTGGCTCATTGTAAAGTACCCTGGGATACACTAACTCAGGGAAAATGTTAGTGAAATAGAACTTCTCAAGTTGTGTAATCACATTGTTCCAAAAAACATTATTGAATTCAACTATTTCAGAGTGCAGCCAGATACCATTTAATATAACAAAATGACATGCTATGTAATTACTACAAAAAAGTTGTTGTTGCATTTGATAATAGTACTTATGATTACTATTTATTTGAATGTTGGCTCCATCTTTCTTGTAGATCCCTAGTCTGCCGAGGGTATCCTCCATTGATTCACCTTCTTTAGAAGCTACATATTTTACTTCAATCAAATTTCCCTTTTCAGTGATTCCATCAGGACTGGCACCTAAGTAGGGGTGACTTTCAGATATAAAAAATCCACACCTTTTTACAGTGTTTTCTGTTTCTTTACTAAACCACTCAATAATATTTGCTTCCATTTCAATCCCCTTCCTCATGTGACATGTTTGAACCCTTGGTTTGTACATCAGTATTTCAGATATTGCTTTTGTTGGGCTTGTGTTTTCTTTCAAAAGACATCTTTTTGTCTGTGATGCTGTTATTCTGGGCTTACGCACATTGTACCACAGCATACAATTATGTTGATCCCTGGTTTTACTCTCAATTGTATCACAATTGTTGGCTGAATCAAACAGGCGTTTCTTGACTCGCTCAGCCTTAGCAGAGATTTCATCCAATGACATTGGATTTGGCCTGTCCGGTGAGGTCAGTTTCCACATATATTCATCAGGGTGCTGCACATTTCCTACAACAACCTGTGGTTCAGCTGCATCAGCACAATTAATAGTATCTTTGGGAAGATCATGAGGCAATATTAAACTTAGACCCATTGGCTTGCCAGTCTTTTTCTCAACCTCTTTCACTTTGTTATAGAAAGCATTCAAGTCACTACTTGTAGTACTTCTTTGGTGGGGAGCTCGAACGTCACCATATTCCTTTGCAAAATGTTTAGTTACCTTGCCATATTCATGTTTTTGAAATTTCACAGACTGAACTGGTTGTGGTTCTAGCTTGCGTTTTCTACTAGGAACATTCCATTTGCAAGGCTTTGATGTGCAAGGTATGTTTTCTGGTGTTCTGCTTTGTACCTTAGCAGCCACCATACCATTCTTTGTAGCAGTTTTGTCTTCTAATGCGAACAAAGTTGCAGCAAGATGGTTACAGCGACCATCCACCCCTGCTGGACAGCAACAGAAGGCATTAGAAATATCACCATTTGACCCAAGGATAATTTTAACTGTGTAGATTTTACCTTTTTTCATTGATGGAAGTACTTTACTTAAAACATAATGTTTATGCTGTTCCTTTTTTGAGAAAATCTGAAAAACATGACCAGATTTATAAAAGTTATACCCCTTCACTATAGGCTTTTCTGTGGACAGTTGCTTTTTCAATTCTACGTCATCTATTAAATACTTCCAAATGTTGCGATAAGATATTCTTGGGAGATTGGTTGTCCCACATTCGAACCCAGTGGAAGGAAAATTTTCATTCACTTCAGGGTGAATTTCTTCGGCCAGGCCAAGCTCTAGTCTTTTCTTTGCCAAATTTACACCATCATCTGGATCAACTATATTTTTGTCCAGCCCATTATTTATGTAATCATTGACCCTGTATTTTTAAAGAAAACAGCATTTATCAACTTATGAATAATTTCTTTAACTTTAAGTATATTAATACAGTTTAATACTAGTTCAATGACTTCAATATAACAATATTCCTGGTTTTACGCCAACAATTAAATATATTTTGCCTTATTTGGAAAAGATTAAGCTGCTACATCGTATATACACATGAGCAAATGAAACTTGAATACATGATCGTCAGGTCGAAAAACATATTAAAATTAAGTGCACAAACCTTTGCACCAGACTGTAAAGTTTTTTTTCTGCGCGGGGAACGTTAAATAATAATACAATTTCTGCGCGGGCGGCAGGCACGTCCATCTAAGGGGCCCCAGGAGCATGTGCCCCGTAATTTTTTGAATTCTATTGTCTTACTTGGAGATGGGATTTCCGGCATTCTGAGAGCATTTTGAGTGAAATCCGGACTAAACTATGTGTATTAACAGCATATCTTGTCAAAATTGTTAATTTCTCAGTATATATCGCGGATTGAGTGACCGCACTAAATTTTGCGCGGGCGGATTTTAATCACGAACAAATTGCGCGGGGAACGCGTTCCCCGCGCGGACCAAATATTACAGTCTGGCCTTTGCACTAAATCTTGTCGCTTTCCCTTGACTTTCGCACCACGACACAATAACCACCGCTTTAATACCGCAACTGTGCATTGCTCAACCGGTTTTTGAAGTTTTGCACCAGGTATATCTGTCTCTTCAAGTTTAAAACCGTCTGAATTTGAGTCCATCTCTATTTTTTATATAACTTTATTTACTTTTTATAAAAGTTCGTCCCAAATTCAGCCCCACAATTCCATTTGGGGCGAGTTCGGCACCAGACTTCCTATGAACTTCGGAAAGGCTAATTACATTATTCGCTCTGAATCTTTATGAAACAAACGCCTGGTAAGGCGTTCACTCGGGCTACTGAAAGCTCGCAGCTGCAATTACATCGCATGCAGTGCTAAAATCTATAAAAGTCTAAACATCATTCACATTGGTCACAGAAAATAGTCAAAACGCAATCTAATTCTCCGATAGAAAACACAATTCGCAATACACAAAACACGTTTGCCTGTATTTAACGTAGCGTTCATATGTCGAGTCCCTTCGGGTGTTAAATATCAACACAGCATGATCATGTTTAATCAGCGATTGTAAGCGTATATAAGATCAAGATACCTGCCAGCGAAATTACTGAACAATAACTACGTACGTCTGTGAACACACTGAACACGTCCAAGAAAGAACGCTTGACTTCAAACAACTTGATCAGACATCAGGATTCAGGAAAGCGAAGAAAGAAAACGTGAAGATTAGCGTTTAGCACGCATCATCAGCCGCGCAATGCCTGATGGGATGACGTAATGATTGCCATTTCGAAACACAGACAAAAAAATAACGGAGCCGAAACCTAGACTCGGTCTACCACAGGTAGCCCGAGTAATAATTATCTCATAGAAATTTCGAGCTTAGAATCTAATTGTTAAATGGGAGATTGTATGGTATAAGACTGTATGGTATTTACCTTGGGTGTCAGTGGTTCTTCCACGCTCGTAGGGACAATGGGAATACGGGAGGACGCCAGGCGGTAAATTCGAAGGGCGAGTGGGAAGAACGCTCGCCTTCCGGGCCCCTCCCATTTCACCGCCTGGCTTCCACCTTTAGCGCCCCCCAGCACCCCCAGTTCGGCCGCCTATGGCATAAATACTGCATAAACGTTTTATAAGTCATTTACATAATTCGTGCCCGTTCTTCATGTATCGGAATAGACACACTCGGCTTCCCTAGGCTCTGTATACCCGATACAGATTATAGAACGGTCACTCATTTTATAAATAGTGCGTACAACACATCAATAGACCACTTTCAAAATAGCCACCACTTTAAATATTCCTCTAAGTGCATCTAAATAAGTCTTTCTTGCCTCGTTATGAAGCAAAGTTCTTTTGAATTGTAGACACACAAACGAGGCTAGAAAGGCTTATTAAAACGCACATACAAGAATATTAAAATCAGCCGCTATTACGAAAGTGGTCTGTTAGCCAATTACGACACCAATTTAAAGAAACCGTAAATTAAACTAGAAAAATCATAAAATACATACCTGTTTTCCTAAAAGAATTATGTCAGGTTTCTCTTCCTCAGCTATTTTTGCAAACAATTTAGCAACAGCCAGAGGTTCTAGAGTAGCTGTGTCTTTATCACCAGTGACAACGTGGATTGCTCGATCCATTCCCATGGCAAGGGCAGTTCGTAATGTCTCCTAACGAAATAATACCGACAATCAGATCATTGTAACATATACACTTATATACATATCGTATGTAACATGTCTAACTGAGCTCCAGCGCTCTAACTTCTGAATAAGATTCACGAGATGTCTTCCCGTGGAAACTTTATATTAAGAAGAAAAGCAATGTTTAAAGGGGTTCTCTGATGAAAATATTGTTGGCAATGTTTTTGCATAATCCTAAAGATGTTATAATGGTAGTTGGTAATCGTGCAAAGTTTCATTTCAAAATTCGTTGAAGAAAAGGTGATATTTTACGTGTGAAGTTTCTATTTTAGAGCGCCGCCATTAAAGTGGCCGAGCTTAAGAATAATGAGTCGAGGAAGCTTATGCCGCCGTCATAGACTCAATAACGACAATGACCCTTTTGTTGATAACAACAATGATATTTTGTTGAGTCTATGACGTCATAAGTTCTCCTCAACTCACTCTTCTCAAACACGGCCAATTTAATGGCGGCGCTCCAAAATACAAACTTCGCACGTAAAATACAACTTTGTTTTTGAGAATTTCAAAATGAAACTTCGCACAATTACCAAGTACGATAATATCTTTAAGATTATGCAGAAAATGACCAACAATATTTTTGACTGCTTTTACCGTGTCCCAAAGCGATCAGTGGTCATTGTGCTGCTGCGTGGATTCCAAAACTTTGGGTTCGATTCTTGATTGGTGCAGTCAGATTTTTCACTCTTCATGCATTTAAAATGACACAGTGACATGTATGGCCCAGAAACGTACATCAAAACAGGGATGATATTTATTAAAATGTGTCTTGTATAAAAAATCTCATTCTATAGTCAAACCGGATGTTCTTTACCGCGCGACCTTGTAATATTGACAGCAACATTGCAATGTTGACTTGCAAATGGTACACTGCGACTCCTTGGCAAATTGCTAAAAATTCGCATTTTAAATATCGAACTTCACATAACATGAAGTTTACTTAGAGTTATTTGTTCTGACTTTCAATAGAACTTCATATCATGTGAAGTTCGATATTTAAAATGCGAATTTTCAGCAACTTGCTAAGTGCAATGTTGCTATCAATATTGCAATGTTGCTATCAATGTAGTTGTTGCTCCAATGGACAATTGACAAACCAGGTTGTTTATACTCGACTTTATTTCCTTAGTTCATATATACGTTAAATATTCGGTTAAATATTCGGTAAACAACGGTTCGGGATTGTTAACTTGCCCAAAACCGAATAGAACCTCGTGTAGAACCAGAAGAGAACACAACAAAACCCTTCATATAATGTTTTGGCCGGTCCCCCCTAATCTAGCCTCCATGTCCGTACTGTCCGAGGCAGTTACAATCAATATCGCAAGGTCGCGCGGGAAAGAACATCCGGTTGACTGTAACACTTCAAACTACCCTTAACAATGACGTGAAAATCATCCGGTGTTATCCGAGTTAAAATATGGTGAACCATGCCGACATTTTCAGGAACAAAATATGGACGTTTCGAGCAAAGCTCTATTCAAATAAATGCCCCTATCTATTCTAGTATTCTCCTCCCTTATGGTAAATAGGCGCATTTTGATTCACCCATTCCAAATATGTAAACAAAATCTGCCCAAGGTGTTGTTTTTTAAGATTTTTTAACATAAAATATCATTATAAGTTTTTCAAATGTTTTGATAAATATTTCAAAAAAAATAAAAAATATTTCATAATTCATAAAGGAATTAAACAAAAAAAAAGCCGAGATGCAGAGTGTCGTTATACAGTATGTGATAAATAAAGACACGCTTGCTGTTTTCAATACATCTGTCTACTCTATAGTGAAATAAAAGTAGCGTGCTGCGTAGGCAGTGTAGAAACAACAATCGAAATATAGTAACTTAGGTTAGATATACTACCGAAACAGAGAACGTAGGAATCTAACGTTTCGAGCGAAGGCTCTTCGTCAGAGAGAAAGACGTTAGATTCCTACGTTCTCTGTTTCGGCAGTATATCTAACCTAAGTTACTATATTTCGATTGTTGTCTACTCTATAGCTGGATTTTACGGTTCATACATGTACATATAACAAACGTACAAGTCTCATGTTTTATTTTGTCTATGAGGAACCCACAGAGCTCTCATCACATGCGCACCTCTTAAATCTAGCTGATTTACGTGTGGTCTAGTCGACTCTCTAATCAGCTTCCTCGATCCTCGAGACACTACTGACCAAAGCCCTGTTCACATGAAGCGGACTGACAGTCTAACCGGATCGAAAAACGCGAGTGAAGTCAATCCGGGCACATGTTTACATAGAGAATCCGATCTGCTTGGAACATTGTTTTCGGCGGTTTTGGAACACTATTTTCGGTGCTTCCCTCAATGTCTGCGATTTAGCACAACACGAACCAACTTTACTTATGTGTATATATCAAGTCATTTTCAAGTCAAACCGTGTTTAGATGAATCAGATTGGAGACATTCAAGTCGATCCTTGCTTGAATCTCAAGTCAATCTCCACTCCACTCCGTGGATTGACTTCAGCCATTCGTTTCGATCAGATCGAAAACTTTCAATCTTCTTCATGTAAACATAACAAGGAGAAACAACATTGGAGATTTGATTTAAACACTCAATCCGCTTCGTGTAAACAGGACCTAACACAACATGAAATAGGTATCGCTCGCACCCTTTTTCTCGAATGCAAAACTTGCTCACTTCGCGAGGTTAAGTTTCATTTGAGTGGTACAGTACATGGAACGCAGCAATCAGTTGGTCACATATTACCATGAAACTGACAAAAAAGGTTACCTTTGTGCATCCATGGATGATTCCCAAATATCCTGGAACTTATTCAGTGAGCTTAGTATCGGTCCTACTAAACACCGTCCGCGGCTATCATTCTAACCGTCCGTGATCAATATTTATAATAAATTAGCTGATATTTAAAGATTTCAAAAAAAACTAACCATTTTAAATTGAAAACTTTAAAAAACGGCAGTAAACAAAAAAAAAAGTTTCCTTATATTACAGCAGGCTGACTGAAGAAATGTCTCTATAAAAAGAACTTAATGTTTTATGGTTTCTTAATTCAATTGGAAGATTATTCCACAGTATACCCTCCACCGTACCAGACGAATTCGGAACCGTACTCGAATTTTTACGATTCTGACTTCCGTTTGCACGGGACCCACGAAACCGGACGACTTCGAGTACGATTAACCGGACGAGTTCGAGACCTGAAAAACTCAGGTCTAGTCTTTAACCTATACGATTTGGCCGAATTCGTCCGGTATCGCGTAAACGCTGGAACCATGCTGGAACCATGCTGGAACCAGTCTAGTTTTTGCACAGATAGGGTGGTAGAGGATTGGATATGAGAAGAATATCATATTACACATAGAATTACTAACATGAAGTATAGACCCCTCGGCAAAAGACGATCTCTGTTCATGCGCAGGATAGCATGGTACAAATAAAGTTTTCAATAAAAAATGATTAGTTTTTCTTTAAATCTTTAAATATCAACTAATTTATTATAAATATTGATCACGGACGGTTAGAATGACAGCCGCGGACGTTCACGGACGGTGTTTAGTAGGACCCCTAACCCCTTAGTATATAGCAAGTTATATTACAGATTTACAGTATTTCCCAATTAAAAACATCCTTCGCCAACTAGTTAGACAGTATATACAAGACTGAACCCACAGCATGACTCAGGTCAAAAACAGTCAAGATTCTAATTGCACCTGCATGAAAGTTGTTGGAGAGTTCACCCTTTGACAAGTAAAATTGTCTGGTGTTAATGTTAGACCAGTGCACCACCAAGAGGGAGGGGGAGTGGTGGGCATGAGGGAGGGACACAGGGAGGTATGAGGCGACACAGGGGAGCAAGTTGCCCCAAAGCTCCAACTGGAAAATTAAGGCCCCCCCCCCCCTAAGAAAACACTTAAACATGCAATCCTATAATACATGTATATGCAAGTCATCATCAGCAAATCAAAATCAATTTTCCCCAAGGACCCCAAAATACAGTACTATACCACCTGGCAACCCTGCTTTAGACAGAGTCGAACATAGAAGTTCACAAATTGCAACCACACCAGTGAAGCCTTACAAGCAATTTAATTTTAACCCCCCTAGCTTATATACTGTACATAAATAAATAAATAACCATGGCAAACAAACAAAATATAGCAACATTTTCTTTAAACCACTGTAACTGACTAAGCTGATCTAATTATTTTAAATTTAATTACTGTAGTTGACCGGGTAAGCACCCACCACCTCAGTGCTTTAATTTTTACGAAAAGAAGGGGGTGGGCACTTACACAAGCATGGGCACTTACACAAGCATGGGCACTTTGGTGCTAAACGCGCAGAGACTGGGAGCAATGAACAAAAAAACTCAAAATGGCAGACATCTAAACGAAGACTGTGTTTAAAACGTTTCAATTTTGCCATTCACACGTTAAAATTATCAAAAATAATTGCTTAAAACACAAAAATATGGAATTCAAATTTTATTGCTTACAAGCAACCAAGTTCTTTGTGAAATCACCAGTGCAAAGTGTAAGTCAAATTTTAATAATACACTTGTAAACAAACTTTTAGTCCAAAAAGGGCGGACAACTACGGTACATGACTTATTTTAAAAGATTATATGCAGCCTAGCCAGACTGCTAACTTTGTTGTGTGCACGGAAGATATTCCACGTGCAATTTTTCCACGTGCTCACACGCACGCGTGCGTGCGATTACCAAATAAAAATAGTGGATGAATAAAATTAAATCCAAAAAATATGGATTTTTTGGTGGTAATTTTTCCACAATTTGTTATTTTTTGGTAATAACTAGGATAAGCCAGGTAGTGGCCTCTTTCCCTCTTCCTAGTTATTACCAAAAAATAACAAATTATGGAAAATGGCCATTTGCAATTGGATATAATTTTATTGGTAATAATTCCATGTCCTACATAACCCAGGTACTTCATGAAAGCCTTACCCCAACACACACCCTAACCTAAGGATAAAAATTTGTGTAAATAGGACATGGATTTATAACCATTTTATTCATCTGCCATTTTGATTTTAGTTGTTCCCAGGCCCCTGCAAACGCGCATTTTGCTTCGCCAGGTGCGCATTTTTTGTCGCGAAAAAATTATTCCACACGTGGTTAGCAAAGTTAGCAGTCTGACAGCCTACACTATATTGTACCTCAGATTTTGCAGGTCCACAACT
The DNA here is from genome assembly GCA_035771165.1 of Paragorgia papillata. Classification (NCBI taxonomy): domain Eukaryota; kingdom Metazoa; phylum Cnidaria; class Anthozoa; order Scleralcyonacea; family Coralliidae; genus Paragorgia; species Paragorgia papillata. Next base: position 166,050 of record JAWNZC010000338.1, read on the forward strand.
CAATGCAACAATTTCTTCAGCAATTCCTTTTTCTTTCATTCGAACAGCCTAGAAAATATTCATAATTCACTGGCTTATAAATATCATTCAGAACTACTACACAATAGTGCAATTTTTCACATATGGTGAATGGTGTGTTTTTTTTGCTTATATGCACACACAGTCTCCCACCCTAGAGTATCAGCATGAATTGAAAAAAATGTGCAAGACGTCTTACATGTACATAGACTGAGTTAATTTGTTCTCAAATCTCAATGTTGAACTTTTAATCAAATGAAAATTGATACAAGCTACATAGAATTAGTTAAACGTAGTTAAATAATTGATCTTTGATAATGGGTAATCCAAATATGCTTAGCTTTGTCCCACCGGATATATCCGATGGGAAGCACCAATTAAAATGCACTCTTACTACAGGCCAAGTTTAAGTTACATAATGCCATGAAACTGACACTCTGACAAAGGATTTCCCGCTTTTTGTATGATTGGATGATTCCTAAATATCCATCTTATTCAGCTTAGTTATATACCTTATTTGCTGTGCTGTAAAAACATCCTCGGCTTTAAACTACTTTAAACAAGAGTGTACACTGTACATACAGTACAACTCTTGAACTTTGACCGCCCGGCGTTCCCGGCCTCCCCAAACCCTTGCAACGTCAGCAGTCTACACAGTGTATATATGCACGCTATTTCTAGCATGCTTATACCAAACGTTACCTAAATAAAATATCTCAACTTTTCCTCAGTCCGTGTTGTCAAACTAACGTAATATTACCTCTTCCACTGCGATTTCGTCGAACGGGTTCATACTGTGTTTTACTCCATCGGTTACTACGCCCGTTTTGTCGGGTTTAACGCGTACCTATTAACAATACATAGCACGATTATTAAATTTTACGTTAATGTTGACTTATGCTCGTATTTACTGAGAGTTTTTATACCTTGACAGCATAGTCTATGACACGCTTGCAACCAACAATGACTCGCAGTTTGGAAGCCATTTTGTAAAGGGATGGATATGAGTGTAGTTGAGGGTCCTAAAGGGTGTTTCGGGAACTACGGATTGCGTTTCCAAGACCAGTGTTAGCATTATTATTAAATTTTACGTTAATCTTGAGAGTTGACTTATTAATTACTAAGAGTTTTGTCTTGACAGCGTAGTCTATGACCCACTTGCAACCAACAAGGACACGCAGTTCGGAATTTGGATCATTGATTGTCATTTTGTAAAAGGGTGGATAAAAGTGTGATAGGGGGTAGTGAAGGGAGTTTAGGGAACGCAAGGGGATCAACGATATTGAGCCCACGGATAGCGTTGCCAAGATCAGTGGTTGCCACGGTAAACAAAATATCTTTCGGGCATCGAAATTCTGCAGATATTTGGTTCGAACTTCAGTGGTACCGCAGTAAAATTCTTAAAATGCCACCAAAAAAGGCTGTAAAGGGCAAAAAGAAGAAGAAGAAAACTGGTAATGTATTCATACTAGTTAGATTTTTGTATCTATGACAAAATATTCCCTATGAGTATCAAAATATCAAATATTCATTAATTCATACTCAAGTACTCAACTCAGTTTTTATTTAAATAATATACAAGTACAACACAGCACTTGAACATGCACATACATGGAAACACTGCCTCAATAAAAAGTATCTTCATTTATCCAATAAAATTGCCATATGATCATGTCTTTTTAAAATTACGATTTTGATAATAAATAAGATTAGCATAATTATACCTAGTCGCAGGTGAATAGTGCTTTTCACGCAATCTGATTGGTTCCTTTAGCCGTGCTTTAGCTCGGGATATCCTGCATTCATATTACACCCTTGCAATTAATCGTCCAATCAAATGTCTGCATTAGCATCACATGCCAGCCCAATATGTTACGACACAGGAGGTTGAACTAGATATTGGGCAACAACCTTTGGACAGGTGCACAACTGCAATAAATATTTTGCCATATCAGGCTTAGATGAATCCAATAAGTTATACTATTCACCTGCAGGCAAGGCAAGATGGTGGCCAGTTTTGCTTTGTTTACCGAAGCAGAAGATTTTGTTGATAAACAAGGCTGTTGTAGTTGAATAATGAGAAAAGTTAACAAAATTAAGTAGAAGAGTGTCCACAGGTGTGTTTCTTTACAATTTTCTAGCCATTAATATATATTCAAAAGTGGTATAAAAACTGTTTTTTGTCGACAAATATATAATATCCGGGCCAGCACTATTCAACTTCATTGAATAATTGTTAAAATTTTATATTTTTGTTGTGTTTATTTTTGTTGTCAGTACCTGAATTATGAACCTACAGTATTGCTGGGTTGCACATCAGTTTAAATTACATCATGGTGGCCATGTTGGTTGGTACATAGGTGCAAAAGAATATTATATTAGATGCTTTTGTACCTTCCAACCCACATGGCCACTGTGTCTTTGTCTAGAGCCAAATCTCAGGTGGATTGATTGCAACCCACTGGGTGGGGGATGTGCTACACATATTTAGGCCCTGTTCACATTGAGCCGATTGAGGTAGGGTAACACTTCTGTCTTGGTGGTGGGTTGCCTTAAATTGCACTTTGAAGATCTTGCTTTTAATAGCATCAGCCAAATTCATACATGTATACACTTAACAATCCTGCAATGTCTGGCATAGGGCTTGATACCATGCCATTAACTAGGTACTGTACCCGCACTAGTGTGCCTAACAAGGATACAGTAATGTAAACTACGACCTTTGGAGGGTGTAGCTCCATTGGAGAGGGTTTGCCCTAATAGCTGAAGTTAGAACAGTTTACAGGAACAGGCGATCCACCAAGATGGGAGCGGTCTTATAGGTAGAGCAGCTCCAGGCAAGCCTAAACTCCCAACTAACTTGTAGCAATGTTGCCGAGAATTACCCTGTCCTAACAGAACTACTGTCACACATAAAGTGGAGAAGTAATTTACCAAATGATAATCAATGGTTCCGAAATTACCATACCGACCTTGACCTAAGAAAGCCACCAGGGGCCAACCAACAGAGAAATGGCGAAAGCTGCAATTGAACGACCAACATCCAGGTGACCATCAATGAATGGAACCTGTATGCAAAGCCAGAAGCAAAGGCCCACTCCTGCAACATAGAAAAGCAACAAACGGGCCCTTTCCAGAGCAGGTGGACAAGTACATAGCAAACAACAGCAAGCAATGAGCTGGACTTAAGAGCAGCTGAAGAGCCCAATAAACTTAAATTAGACTAAGCAAAAACCAGATAAGCCGGTACTGTTAAGCACAATTAAGCTACTACACATTACAGCACACTACAACACATTTTCTTGGAGTAGCCAAGAACACACCCTACATATTAAGTTATCACCCAGAGTAGCCAGGGAACAGACCCGATGTACGGGTGCGGCAACACAAACTACCAACAGCTAAGCACACTACTACACATAATTACAGTGCTCACACTACTGCACATTTTCTTGGAGTAGCCAAGAACACACCCTACATAAGTTATCACCCAGAGTAGCTGGGGAACAGACCAGATGTACTGGCGCGAAACACACAAGTGAACAGGCCAGGACCAGAGGACCCCCCCCATGACTGTGCAACAGCAGGAGAGCACAAATACAGACCCCCAACACCTGTACGGCAATGTTGCACAGTACGCACCCACACACGCACTAGCAGTTGGCCAGCAGGCAACAGCTGAACTAGAGGACCCCCCACATGACTGTGCAACAGTAGGGGAGCACAAATACAGACCCCCAACGCCTGTACGATAAGCAGTGCTGCACAGTACGGACCAGGGGAGGATTAAGGGTACCTGAGGCCCCTGGCTGTTTTTCTGACCCCCCCCCCCCCCAGGCTCCTTCTTGCACTGCACCATAAATACGTTAGGGTCCTTTACAAATTTCGAAACAAAACAACAAACTTAACATGTGTCACATCAGGGGCGGCGCGGAGCGTAAATTTTTTTGGTATTAGTTGTAGTATACATAGTATACAGAAAATTTTCAAATCGAGAGGCTCTGAAATGCAATTTCCAGCATTCTAGTACAGAAGATATTCTTTGAAAAAATCAAGCGAGATGAAAATCTAAATGCTAAGTATGTTACGCAGTTCGATGACTTCACGACCAAATTAACGGAAACATCCATTGAATTATATCTGTCTGAGACTGCATGTGATGTGATTTATAATATTGTGGCGGTACATTCCTTATATTCAAACGGTAAGTCTACTTTAAAGATATTTCGTTTTTAAAATTGTTGGAATTGGGGCAAAATCGGAAATCAGGATTGAATGTCAATATGCGATCGACATGGAAAACCCGTTGGATTGTTGGAAATGCAAACCAGGGACAACTCAGTTAGAAACATAATGGCAATGCATAACAAACTTGTTCACTGTTCTTTCTTAGTTTTTAAGTTTACACTTTACAGTTGTGACTCGATAGTAAAGAAAAAAGTTTTGAAACGATGGCCACACGCCTCGCCACCGCAAGCCATCTTGGCGATACTGATGCGTGAATAGCTTGCGTGATGCGCCGACAATACACATGATCAGCGCAACGTCTGCCTGCTTTTGCGAACGGCCAAGGTATTAGACTAATACCTTTAATACCTTAGCGCGTCGCCCCTGTGTCACATGTAATAGCTTTTTGATGTTTTCGAATTTTCAGTTTGTTTATACCACAGTAAGTTACTTTTATTTGTAACATATTCTTTTTTTAATAAGACTTCGGCGGCCCCGGCCCCCCCTAGGATCCGTGGGGCCGTGGGCCCCTGGCTGTAGCCCAGTCAGCCCCCCCCCCCCCCCTTAATCCGCCACTGATATGGACCCGCATAACGACATCGCCAATACAATTAAAGAGACCCCCGCATAACAGGGCAATGACAGGGGAGCACAAATACACTGCCCCAGTGACAGTACGGCAGCAGAAAGCACAATACAGTTCCCAACGACTGTACGACAGCAGTAAAGCACATCTACAGTCACCCACAACTGTAGCATAGCAAAGTAGCACAAAAGGAGTCCCCCGCAACTGCAGATGACAGCAACGTAGCGCAACGCAGATCCCCAGCAACACTACGACAGCGAGGTACCGTAGGACAAAAGCAGTCACCCAGGGTACCTAACAGGAGCACAAACACGGCCTCTGCAACTGTAGGATAGTAAATAGCGCCAACGCAAAGCGGACCCCCCGCAACTGTATGACAGCAAGGAACAATTAGCACAAATGCAGTCCCCCACCAGCAAGAAGATTACAGCAAAGTCGCGCACATGCAACCACGTAGCAACTGTACGACAGCAAGGTACATAATTAGCACAAATGCAGTCCCCCCGCAACAATATGGTAGCAAAGTAGCACACATGCGACCACCTAGCAATGGCACGATAGCAAGGTACATAAGGACAAATGCAGTCCCCAGCAACAATATAATGGTAAAGTAGCACACATGCAACCACCAAGCAACTGTACGATAGCCAGGTACAATAGCATAAATGCAGTCTCCCATCAACAATATGATAGCAAAGTAGCGCACCTGCAACCACCTAGCAACTGTAAGACAGCAAGGAACATTAGTACAAAAGCAGTCCCCCCAGCAACAATATGATGGCAAAGTAGCACACAAGCAACCACCTAGCATCTGTATGATTGCAATGTAGTGCAAATGCAGTACCCGGCCCGCAACTGTAGCACCGCAAGGTACACAAATACCATCCCCGCAACGATTGCAGGCACTAGGGTCACCAGCAGCAATACAAATCCTACTTGCACGACTGAGCGAGCCAAAGCCAAGGAATGGCAACGGCTCAACCACCTGGACGCCTACTACACGGGGTGGGTTTGGTAGCGAAGTGTCACATACGGCAGTCAGTACACGAATGAACTCTGAGCATCTACGCTCATTAAACTCAGCAAAGGGGCTAGTGGATTTGATACCCCAAGTAGGACCTGTGGAACAACAACACATACACATCGCATGATGTTAATTATTTTTATTTCATAAAAATATACATGTACTGTATATAATGTAGATTTGAGACAATGGAGTATTCTGTAATCACTTCAAACTCTATAAGACATTGTCTTTTTGTACATGTGTTGAAATTGTTTACATGAGTCTCAGGGTGACCCTGAGGGTCTTTATATATATATAATCCTCAAGTATGCAACAAATATAAATATTTAATAATATGTTTTAATGGACGTGTTATGTGGAATGGCCCAATTGTCCAATTTTTTTTCTAGACTCAAACCTATCCCAATTATGAAATGCAGGGCTAGTTTGGTTAGAACTACTGATAACACATGAGTGACATGAGCATTGAGTAATTTATTAATAGTTCTTTATTATATGGCACGGATTACTTCCGGTAAAATCACGCGCTGTGATTGCTTGCTGACGGGGCGAGATTTCTCCGTAATGCCCACGGGCATTATGAAAATTGTTAATGCCCTACTAAACTTTATTGCTGAAAAACGACGAAAATAAATGAAATAAATTACGATGAACATTACAAAAGTAAATTCCAGTATCCAGACGAGAAAAAACCCAGCAGAAAATAACGCTAGTCTGGTGTTTTGACGAAGTTAAAGGAATCGAAGACCAAGAAATACAAGATTGATTTTGAACTGATATAATGAACTACTTAATAACCTCGACCGTTCGGTCTCTACGGTAAAATATTAAACCTCGGTCTTGAACGTATTAATCTCGCTATCGCTCGGTCAATACAGCAAGACCTCGGTTTAATGTTTTACCGTAAAGACCTCACTCTCGGTTATTAAGTAGTTATTGTTCCAGCAATAAAAATTCTGAGTTTAATATGGTGAACAAATCATGCCCCAGCTTGAATTCTTCTGGACTGGCCACAACCAAAAGGATCGCAGGCTCTGGGTACGAGATTGGACTGGCCAGGGTCAATTTGACCCCACTCCTTACTCCCTTTCAGTGCTACTGCCTAAGTGTTCCTCATATTTCTTGATGGAAAATGTAGACTAAACAGTCTTAAGTACTGTGCACAAGCCATTATAGTTATGTTACAAAACAGTTATAATAATAGTAAATTACGAAACAGTTATATAATTACAATAGGTAAATATTAGGCAGATTAATGTAGAACCGCAACATGCCAGTGCTACAGTTACCTTACAGCTACCAAACATAAAGTACTGCACATTAAATACAAGGTCAAGCTAGGTTTGGTCTCCTAGGTTTCCTCAGGGTTTTCCCTTTGATGACTAAACATTATAATAACATGGTCAGTTATACTAAAATTTATGGGCCATTTTGGCTGATCTTACTACAGGTCACATGGCTTATTAATATGAATGGAAGTTGACACAGCAAAACTCGTGTATACCAGAGCCGATAGGACGCGGTGTACACAAGTCGCACCTTACATAAAGCCGGTTTTCCACTAGGCGATTTTTTTCACGCGAAGCGACTTTTTCTTTTTTCTCATGAGCGCTGAGCTGGAACTAACCAGAAATCTATTGAATTCGAACAAAAGAAAGTCGCTTCGTGCGAAAAAAATCGCCTAGTGGAAAACCGGCTTAAGACGCGACCTGAGCCATTGTACGGCGTTTTTGAACAAAAGCCGCGGCTTAATGGATAAGACGCGAACATATATACTGACTACTGTAATTAGTCTATAGTTTGTACTACTTATATCGATTGCCAGTGTTTCGCGTCTTATTAGCTGATAAACGGCCGTTACGGCCCTAATGTCATTTTTTTCTGCTTTAGGTGAGCAAACTGAGCTAACTGTGGAGGATAAGTATAAGAGAACAATGGAAGAAATCGAATGCCTTAAAGTGGAATTAGGTACTAAAAAGTTTGGGTTGTCAAAAGTAGGTGACTGCCGGAGAAATGTACTGGTCACTTGTCTAAAGCCTGCTTCTCACTTGTCGTAAGAAACGGGGATTTTACCTTTCCCCGATCGTCTGGGATTGTTACGACAAGTGTGAACATGGTTGAAATAACGTCCCCCGATCTGATCGGAAGCATCGCAAGAATCGGAATCATTTCTATTTGGAAAATGCGTCCCAGACGGTCGCCGACGATCGGGGATTATTACGACTAGTTACGATATGTGTTAAGACTGAAGAACACTGAAACCACTCGTCTGGGACGATCGGGACAGGAAAAATCCCCGATTCTTACGACAAGTCACGACAAGTGTGAACGTGGCTGTCGTAAGAATCGCCGACAATCGGGGATAGAACTGTCCCCGATTCTTACGACAAGTGAGAACTAGGCTTAAGAATCGTTGGTCAGGGAAAATGTTTAGTGTTGTGGAATACACGCACACACACGTCAACACCAATTTTGGACACGCGACTCAGTGCGACACTACTCACGCCTAACTAGAAACTCCGCCCATTTTCTTTTGACACCTACTTTTTATTTTGTAGCTACGCGAACAGAGCATACTCGTAGATCACGTGATATGTCAGCGAGAATGAAAGAAAAAATGCTTGAAGCCAAAGGAGAAGTAGAACAAGAGCAGCAAGATAAAATGGATATATCTTCGGGTAAGAATAGATGATACAAATCAATTCTCAACGCAGCCAGGTGAAGAATCCGACATAATATAGTTTAACACTATTCTTACACTTACGTAACTTTAAAAATTTACTGTTCATGATCCAACGTTTCGATACTTCGATCTAGTATCTTCATTGGAGTGTCGAAACGTTGGATCAGGCCATAAACAGTGAGTTTTTAAAGAGATCATTTAAAACTCATTCCTGTCCGAGGGTTTCCCCAGAGGTGAATAGAAGAAAATACCAAAGACCGATTCGGACAGGATAGAGTTAAGTTACGATCAAAAACTGAAAAACGTTTAAGCCCGGCATACATACATGTATGTTATTCATATAGTGCGGAGGTTCGTATATATATACTAGCAGTCTAGCATCCGAGTTCACTTCGGAAAATTGTTTTGAAAACAACACAAAAACGAGCAAAAAGATTTTTTCTGCTCTTGCCACAATCATATACACCATTACACCATACAGTGTATCATCATTCACGTGCATGACCATGTGTAAGACCAAGACCAATCGTTACATGTGATCAGCCATCTTCTATTTTAATACTAGTTGTTACTATGGGTTAGTCACTGAGCTATATATTACTGCATGACCATGCGTGCTCAATGAGGTTGTTTAATAAGTTTTAGTATATAAATACACAGGTGATTATAGAAAATCGCGCGCGCTGATTGGTCGAGCTACTTCGGACTAATTCTCGATAATCACCTACAGCGTTTATTCAAAATGGCCGCCAGCCAATTTGTCAATGCGCCAGATGAGGAAATTAACAATTTTAAAGAAAATGTTGTTCCTAAAAGTACGAAAATGTGTATTTATACTAAAACAATTATTCGCCGAAGGCGAGGTGAATATCGGCGAATAATAACCTCGACTTCGTCTCGGTTATTGTTCACCGATATTCACCTCGCCTTCGGCGAATAATTGTTAATTATTCCTGGGATCGAGTTGAAGCGAACGTGTCACAATCCTTGATTGGGCTACAGGTCGTTTTGTGTCAATAAATTTATAGTTCAATGTTTTTCTATTACTTTCTTTCGTGCTTGTGACACACGTACTGTACGGTTCATAAAAACATTTACTGAAAGTAAACCGACACAATGTGACTTGTGGCCCAACAAGTATTTGTGACACACGTAGGATTTGTCTCCTCCCGCGAAATATCGTAAGCAACCTCGGTCTGACCATCTGAGTTCCAGTGGCTCAATGGTTAGTGCGTCTTGCTAGAGTTCGGAAGGTTGCAGGTTTTAGCCCCGTCTATACAAAGCTCAGATTTTTCTGACTTTTGTCATCTAACGACGGCTTGTACAGTAAAGAGAACTAACAATTATACTAACATACCTGTTTAGATCTCACACGCCAGTACAAGATGATGCAATCAGAACTGGGTTTGAAGATTCATATCCTGGAGCAAAATGTCACTACCTTACGCGCTCAACTAGGTAGGTAACTCCCTTACGAAAAGTCTATAGGCACCTATAGGAAACGTTTCAATTGTCTACCCTCGAAGCCTATATATATATATAGATCTATCTATAGGTGGATTTCCTATAGAGTTGTATTCCTATAGGTCGCCTATAAGAAACGTTCCATTTGCCTATTGAAACCTATGTCTATAAACTACTCTATATATATATATAGGTCAACTTATATAGACAGACTTTTTTTGTAAGGGTGCTATATATATTTAAGATGATTCCTCCGAGTACAATTCTTCCTGAACTGAAAAATTTTGTGGAACTTCTCAGTCTTAGAATTTTTTATATACAGGTACTCATATTAAAAAAACTTAAAAAAACTTGGGGTCACTGAACTTGTTTAGAAAATACAACTGCCAGTAAACCACCGTGACGATGTTTTCACATTTTGTAGCTATTTTGGCTAAATAAGTTTTGTGGAAACACCACGTAAAATATTTCTTTGCTAAGCTTTCGGCCTGTTGACTCAGGCCTTCATCAGAGCAATGATGACCTGAGTCATCAAAGGCCTGAGTCAACAGGCCCGCCGAAAGCTTAGCAAAGAAATATTTTACGTGGTGTTTCCACAAAACTTATTTATATTACATTATCGCCATGAAAACTTTCAAAGAATTAATTATTTTGGCTAACTTTCGATTTTGTATTATCTTGATAAAACCCGACTTAGTTCATTTATACTGATTGGAAAAATATTCGAAATTTTAGATCCACCTATATATATGAACTATTTATAATAGCAACAAACAATGAAAGAAAATTTGACGAAAATAACAGTTGACAAACATTTTCGCGATATAAGAATGTCCACATTCCTTCTTCGTACATGTTCTTTTGAAGCCGCAAGAACGAAAAATGTACGATATTTCAAATTCTCGAAATGATTTTCCTCTATTCTTTCATATATGCTGTAGAGTTGGTGGGGGGAAATTAATAATTGAAAAAAAAAGTGGGGGTCACAAAGTGTCTTCGTGAGCTACATGCGTCAACACGGAACATTTCCCTATCATTTCATCTACACGCGTAAAAATTTCGCAAGTTGTTACAGCATTGTTGCCTGAACAATGCTGTAACAACTTGTTGACGTATGTGAACAACATTGATAAATGAACAACATTGTTCATCATTGTTTCAACAAGTTGTTACAGCTTGATGAAACAACAACCGTTGTTCACGTATGTTGTAACAACCGAAGAACGTGTTGATACATCAACCATGTTCACCATTGTTGTAACATTGTTGTTCATCGTTGTTATTTCATCATGCTGTTACAACATGTTGTATCATGTGCGAACAACGTTGTTGGCTATAAAGAATGTGCTGTTGGAACAACTTGTTCATGACTGTTGATTTATCCGTGAACAAGTTGTTCGAACCATAAGTGAACAACTTGTTGACAACTTGTTCACGGCGGGCAGCACAACATTGTTCACGCCTGTTGACAACCGTGAACAAGTTGTGCGTTTTTACGCGTGTACTACAAAACCACGCTACAAATTCTTAATTTTTGCAAAAAAAACATAAATAGTGGGGGAATCATGTAATCATGGGGGACAGTTCAGTCGATCTGAGCTCTCTATCTAATGTTGAAAAGGTGATATCTGTTCCACCTATCAGAGATAAAGACAACTCAGAGCTTGTTGGTAGTAATGAGGATCATATTTCATCTGCGGTTGGGAAATTAAAGCTGTGTTGGACTGGAGACTTTCCATCTTTAAAGAGTTTTGTGGCCGACAATGTTAAAATCGAAGGTGTTTGGAATTCTCCAGGTGGAGAGAAGAAAGTCTATAGCGATGGGACAACATCGGTTTCGGTTTCAGGTGGCGTTTGTATTTACTTGCGTAGCTCTATAAACTACCGTGTCAGAAATGATATTGTCCCACCTGACTTAGAAGCCGTCTGCATAGAAATCAATAAACCTCATAGTCATCCATTTCTTGTTACTACAATTTATAGACCACCAAATACAACATCTGATTTTTTCACCCACTTAGAAAATTTAATTAAATCTTTAGATGACGAAAACAAAGAATTATATATTCTTGGTGACCTAAACTGTGATTTATTAAAGGCAAATCCAGATCAACCAACTAAAAAATTGAAAACAATATATGAGTTATATCAATTGTCTCAGTTGATTAGTGAAACTACACGAGTAACAATGACAACTGCCAGCCTCCTTGATCATTTTGTTACAAATAAACCAGAGATAATTTCTGACTCTGGTGTTATCCATACTGGAATCAGTGACCATAGCATGATCTATGCAATTAGAAAAATCAATTATACTGAAAAACACAAGGAAAATATTATTGAGTTCAGAAATATGAAAAAATTTAATGATCAAAAGTTTCTTGAGGATCTATTGAATCAACCCTGGGAGTATATTTACTTTTTTGCGGAAGATACACATAGTATGTGGCAAATTTGGAAGGATTTGTTTTTTGAAGTGTTAAACAAGCATACACCACTTCAGAATAAAAAGATTAAACCAAAAAGTAATCCTTGGGTGACAAGTAATGTTAAAATGCTGATTACTGAAAGAGACAAATTGAAACGAAAAGCCATTATTACTAACCTAGAGACAGACTGGCTAAACTATAAGAAAGCAAGAAACAAAGCAAATCAAGAACTAAGAAATGCTAAGACAGAGTATTACTCTAAGAAAATTGCTGGTCAAAAATTTAATCCTAAGGAGGCTTGGAAAACCATTAATACTCTGCTTGGTAGGAAAAATACAACTACAAGCATAAATGAACTAAGTTTAAATGGAATTAATTTAACCAATCCTCAGGAGATAGCTGAAGGCTTCAATAAGTTCTTCTCAACCATTGGAATTGAACTAGCTGACAAAATAGGCACATCAGGCTGCAATTTTGAAAAGTTTGTTAAGACTGCCAAATCCGAGTTCATAGAATTTAAGGATGTAACTGTCAACAACATTTATCGTCGCTTACAGTGCCTGTCTAGTTCCAAAGCCACTGGCACTGATAAAATCTCCAGTAAGATTCTTAAGATAGCATCACCTGTTATTTCAAGTTCACTGACATATATCTTTAATCAATCTATTACACTATGCTCTTTTCCCAATGAATGGAAAACAGCTAGGGTAATACCACTTTATAAAAGTGGCCACCGAAATATAGCAAGTAACTATCGACCTATCTCTGTTTTGCCAGCTATAAGTAAAGTAATGGAAAGAATGATTTATGAGCAACTATACGATTATTTAAAGGAAATGACCTTTTATCTGAAAAACAATTTGGTTTTCGCAAATTTCATTCTACCGCAACAGCACTACTAGATTGCACAAATAGCTGGTATGTAAATATGGATAGGAAAATGTTCAACCTAGTTGTATTTATAGATCTTAAAAAAGCTTTTGATACCGTTAATCACAACATTTTACTACGAAAAATGGAACTACACGGAATTAAAGGAAAAGCACTTTCACTACTAAAATCATATCTTACTGATCGTAGTCAGAAATGTCAGGTAAATGGATTAATGTCGTCAGAACAGCCTGTCAAGTGTGGTGTGCCTCAGGGCTCCATACTAGGACCATTATTCTTTTTGCTTTACATTAATGATTTGCCTGAATGTTTAAGTAAGACAGTGCCACGATTGTTTGCCGATGACACAAACTTGACGGCCACTGGTGAGACGATGGATGATGTTCAAACTGCAATGAACTCTGATTTGGATAACCTCAAAGAATGGTTAATAGCTAACAAACTTAGCCTTAATGTGGCCAAAACTGAATTTATGCTTATTGCATCAAAACCACTATTGAGAAATGTTTCGCATACACAACCAAATATCATTATCGAAAACAAACCTATTAAACGTGTGTATGAATGCAAGACTCTTGGAGTAACAATTGACCAGCATTTGTCTTGGAAACGAAATACTGAAAATATTAGCAAAAAAATCTCTTCGGGGATATCTGCCATCCGGCGCTTAAGAGAATTTGTTGACAAAAATACGCTACTTTCTGTGTATAATGCTATTGTCCATGCACCCATATTTCAACTATTGTTGTGAAGTTTGGAATGTATTTGGTGACACACAGTCCAAATATTTACAAAAACTTCATAACAGATCAGCTCGAATTATAGCAGGTATGGGTAATGATGTAGATCATAGCGTTGCACTAAATGCGCTAGGATGGGAACCACTCCAAACACAAAGGCGAAAGGCCAAAGCAAAATCAGTGTTTAAAGTGTTGAATGAGCTGGGCCCGAAATCCCTCTCAAATCTTTTCACTTATAAAAAGGAAGTCACAAATCATAATTTGCGAGACATAGCTACAACTCTTTGCTTGCCACAGCCACGTACAAATAATATGAAAAAGAGTTTCATGTTTGATGGGGCATCCATATGGAATTCGTTACCTACAGAAATTAGGGAGAGCAAATCGCTCTCATTATTCGTGAGAAAAATTGCTACTCTTAAAAGTATGTAACAATATCTATCTTCACTTTATATTGACATTACCATTTGTTAGTTATTTTAAAAGTTATTTAGTTTTCTGCACTGTATGTAAATTTAATTTCTTGTTTCCTTATACACGCCCTTCGTGGAAATCAGCCTTTGCTGACGTTGTTAGCGTGTTAAAATAAAGACTATCTATCTATCTATCTATCTTCACTTCGGTGGAGATGAAGCAGAAGGAATTAAACGTTCTTTCTGTTCAATTATCTGCCCTGATGCAAACGGCAGCAGCACGGCGGTAGATAAAGCTAGTTCAACGCCTAATTATAATTCTTGTCCATGCAATTGCAAACAACTTGGGACTGATTTTGAAGGTATGAAGATGGATTTAGTAATCACAGAGGCCAAGCTAAACAAGGATAGTCAGGATAATATTAAAGTCTCCCATATATTGCGAGAGCAGATGTGTAAAATTCAGGAGGAAGTTGCAGCCATCGGGCGACATGTCGAGCGTTCGTCACATGTGGTTGATCAAGACAGAGTCAGAGACGGTGTCGAAATTGGTGAAGTAAATAAGTCAGGTATGATTGTTACTGATTTTAATAGTCAAGAATTATCAAGCTCGGATTTCCACAAAAAGAAAGTAGACGTGGCTGAAGGAAAGAAAGTAAACTCGTCTACTCAGACGGGTTTATCTTCTGTCGAGGAACATTTAGACAATAATAATAAAGTCAGCAACGCAAAGCAATTCTCTAATTTGAATGATGTTTCTCAAGAGGACAAAAGAAAAAATGTCTCTGATTTAAATACGCAAGTTAAAGTATATCGGGCAAAGCATAATGAAGTTTATGAGTCTACCAATTTAAATGCACAAGTTAAAGCATATCGCGCAAAGCAGAATGAAGCCTACAAGAAATTGCAGTCCTCGCAACCCAAAGAAACCTTGTAATCATAAGCGGTTGCCGGTACCTATGGCTCTATCCAACGTCCTGCCTGGTCCTAGGCGATCTAATAAGGTTTCATCACGTTTTAAGCCAAATAACGTTGTGAAACAAACCACTAAAGTAAATGCTACGCGACGTCATGGAAATGAGCCCCTTTTTCGAGGGCGATTAACGAACCACACACCTTTACACGTGAATCAAGCTCGGATTTTGGATTGGAGAAATTATCTCAAGCATGTTTACCAGGTAACAAGAAGTTAACGAGTCGATGCGAATTTGGAGTAAACATTTCGGCCTATATGGAAGCTAATCCATTTAGTATCAAAAGGATAAATACAACTAGCCATACCATGGGGAAACGTATCCCACTTGTCCGGTTTAGACAACGAAGTCAATGTAAGGAAGCTAATATATTCAGCAGTCAAAGATGCCATGTACCAGACAACTGCATATATATAAATTCAAACCAACTGTCAGAAACTTGTTCTTCTCAAAACAACACAACTACTCCTGTAATTAACCCTGTTTTATCGGGAAAGCGACAGGGTGATTTACCAATTTTTTTCTTGTCAAACGTAAGATCACTCCTTCCAAAATTAGAGGATTTAGAAGTTGTCCTTAAGTCTAATCACGTTACCCTGGCGCTTATTACTGAAACATGGTTGACTGATCAAATTAACGATGCCGCTTTAGAAACAACCTCGTACCCAGGGTCTTATCTCCGCTCCCCCGCCGCCGCCCACCGCTGCGAAAAGACCCTGGTCCAGGCTGGTCACGTGCTGCCCAAAATATGGGCAGTACAAAATAAATTTAGTGTGGGTAGGGTGGTACAAAAAACTTTCTCAACTTACCGACCGGAATAGTGTTTATACAAAACGCAAAATATCTGGCCAGATGAAATGTCACGACTCACGAAAGGTGCACAACGGCTTGGAGAAACAATTCGAAACGAGATATAATTTAATGAGAATGCCAAAGTCTCAGATCAATATTTTGCTGGCTTTGTAGTGCTGGCGACATGTGTTATTGATGGGAGAATATTCGTCTTAAGCATTCGAATCGCGAGGCTTTTAACTGGACGTATTCACTTAAATATAACGGCAGCTTTCACGTGTGGTATTCAATAACGTACAGGTGAAACACATACGTATTTTATTGTTTATATTGAGAGTTTGAAACAGTCTTCCATTTCATTATCCACTGTGAGCTTTACTGTGCTGCGTTGTTTGACCAGTTCTCATGCGGACAAAATTATCGTCAGTCATCCACGAACATGATAAGTGATAAATATATTTGATATAAAATGCCAATTTTCAAGTTCATTTTAAAAAAGGTTAGTCGATATCCGTACCCATTATATTTTAAACAATTGGCGAGGGACTATAATTTAATATGACGTGTTATTATTTATAATAGTCCGAAAAGCGGCGGGTATATTAGGTTGTTGCGTTTAAAACGATCAAAACTAAAAGATACGTAACAAGTTAACTTGAACGGGGGTTTCTTTATCGGACAAGAAGTTTGTGACAGCAAAGAAGCAGAAAAATCGATAAGACTCGCCCGCTTTCTCGAAGTCTACTGAAAATACTATTTCTTTAAGTAAACAACACAGCGCATTCAGAAATGCAGACAGATGACAACAAAGGTTCAACATTTCACCTTTGCCTTATTAAATGTGTCTAGTGTCTTGCTATAGCATTATAGAATGGTTTCAAGTATTTTACTATTTTAGTACTGTTTATTTTTGTTTATTTGTCGTTGATTAGTACTAGCTATTGTTCGATATTTTAATATACTTTGCCGAATGGAGGAGCGGCAACAGTTTTCGTAGTGGCGTATTCATATTTCATGATCAAGCGACGAAAGATCACATTTGCGGAGTAACTGGAGTTTATATAAATAGAAAAATGATAATAAGATATCGATCAATCGACTATATATTGTATAATTTAAGCACCCAGGTTGACGATTATAAAACGAATGGGAACATCTAAAACTTTCTTCATTGTAAACTTAAATAAACACAGCGATTTATTATAAACTAAAAACAATAGCTGTCAAAATTCAATTTTAAAATCGTTTAACCATTTAACCATTTACGGTTTAACAAAATGGTTTAACCATTCACTTCAAAATCTAATACCAGAAAACAAAACAAGATATGTATACATGCATTTTTTCGACGACTCCAGCGAGTTCAAGCATTGATACGCAGGGGACCCTCCCACAGTCGAAAATTTTGATAGACGACACGTGACCAGCCTGGACCAGGGTCTTTTCGCAGCGGTGGGCGGGGGCGGGGGAGCGGAGATAAGACCCTGGGTACGAGGTTGCTTTAGAAATTGATGGTTATTCTTTGGTCCGACGTGATCGAGCATTAAGAATTGGTGGGGGGATTTGTGCGTTTATAAAGGCAAATATACCATTCAAGACCCTCGATGACCTACATGACGATTGTTTCGAGACTTTGTGGCTATATCTGAGACCTTGCAAACTACCTCGAGGCATTTCCTGTTTAATTGTATGCGTCGTCTATCATCCACCATCCAACGATTCTAATATAATGCTAGAACATCTATCAACCAAGTTAGATTTAGCTCTCGCAAAACATCCGCACGCGGGAATATTACTTGTAGGAGATTTTAACAGATGTCCTATCTCTGACTTACGCAGACGATTTAACCTAAAGCAGATTGTTAAACAACCTACCAGAGGAGAGGCCATACTTGACTTGATTCTAACAAATTTGGCAGACTATTATAATCTACCTCAAGTCATATCACCGATAGGTCTTAGTGATCACAACTCTGTACTGTGTATACCAGCGAAATGCAGTCTTAAGAACGAAACATCCAAAGTAAAGATGAGACAAGGCAATACCGCCAATAAGAACGCCCTCGGTAAGTGGCTGTCGAATGTCAACTGGAGTAACTTATATCATACCGCCTCATGTGATCAGAAACTTGAAATTTTACATACAACACTAGAAACTGGTCTGGATATTTTTCTCCCAAGTAAGGTGGTTAAATTGCACGATTGTGATAAACCGCGGATAACTGCCGAATTTAAGAGTATAGTAGAAGATAGACAAAAGGCTTTCTATCAGGGAAATAAACCTTTGCACAGTCGTTTACGTAACTTA
Source organism: Paragorgia papillata (assembly GCA_035771165.1). NCBI lineage: Eukaryota > Metazoa > Cnidaria > Anthozoa > Scleralcyonacea > Coralliidae > Paragorgia > Paragorgia papillata. The sequence goes on from JAWNZC010000338.1 coordinate 184,602, forward strand.
GCCAACAGGGAAGGGAAGAAATTGAAATAAACATTTCTTAAAAGAAAATTGGAACAGCTTAAGTCTAATCCTAATCCAAAAAAGTGGTGGGATTCAATAAAAGGGCTTGCAGGATACCCCAAGAAAGCACAAATTTCGACCTGTCTTATTGGCAATCAAATCCTTGCTGGAAGAGCGCTTGCAGATAAAATGAATGACACATTTTCGTCCGTTACGCAACACATTGTTCCCCTTCAACCTAATCCTGAAGTTAACGAAATTGAAATCTTATCGAGGTACATTATTAGCGAAGACGAAGTTTACACGAAACTCTCTTGTTTACGTTCTTCTAAATCACCTGGCCCGGATGATGTTCCAAATTGGATGTTAAAACTATATGCACCTATTCTTGCTGCCCCTGTAGCCTCTATCTTTAACGAATCTATACAGCAAGCATGTGTTCCTATTAGATGGAAGAAAGCTGACATTATTCCTATTCCAAAAACTGCGAGAGTTGTCGATATAACGAAAGATCTACGTCCTATTTCATTAACAGCAACTCTGTCTAAAGTTTGTGAACGCTTTATTACAGATTGGCTTATAGAGTCCATATGGGATATGATAGATGAACGACAATTTGGTTCGATACCCAATTCATCTACTTCCCATGCACTAATCAGTTTTGTCCATCATCTACTAAGCGAAACCGACAGAACTAAGAAGACAGTAAGAGTGTATTTGCTTGACTTTTCTAAGGCATTTGACCTTATCGACCATACTATTCTTCTTCAGAAGTTATCCAACATGAATGTTCCACCAACGTTGATTAACTGGATAAGAAGTTTTCTTACAAATCGAAAACAACGTGTAAGATTAAAGGAATGCGTTTCTGAATGGCAAACAGTCAACGGTGGGGTTCCGCAAGGAACTGTATTAGGACCGATACTTTTCCTTGTGATGATTAATGACCTGTTGTCATATTGGACAGACCGATGGAAATATGTTGATGATAGTACAGTTACCGAAAGCATTCCTAGCAATTGTGACAGTAACCTACAAAGTCTTGTCAATGAGATCAACGACTGGACTACTCAAAATAAAATGAAACTTAATGTTACTAAATGTAAAGAATTAATCGTCGATTTTTCAAAAGAAAAACGGTCGTTTTTGCCATTGAACATTGCAGGAGTTTTGGTCGAAAAAGTCAAATCTGCTCGATTACTTGGACTTATTATCCAAGACGATCTGAGATGGAATGAACATGTTAATAGCATCGTGAAGAAAGCAGGAAAAAGGCTTTACATGTTGAGATTACTAAAACGATCAAATGCTGAAATAGATACGTTAATAATAGTATATACTACGATAATTAGACCTGTGCTTGAATACGCTTCCCAGGTATGGCATTATAATATTCCAAACTATTTGAGCGACGAGATTGAAGTCCTGCAAAAACGTGCATTGAGAATTATTTTACCTTCCTTAAGTTATAGAGAAGCTTTGGGCTGTACAAAGATTTTAACTTTAAAGGAACGCCGTGAAAACTTATCTGATAATTTTTTTTAAGAACAATCACAATAACCTAAAGTTTCAAGAATGTTTACCTGATAGAATTTTAACTAACTATGAACTAAGACTTAGCGGATTTTACAACCATTATTTATGTAAGACTGAACGTTTTAAGAACTCGTTTTTCCCTCAAAGTGTTTTAAGAAGTAATTGTAAATAATATGTATAAATTAGAATTCTTCATAAATATGTAAATTGTTTAACTACTACTGATGTAATTTAACCTTTATAGGTTACAATATCGGTTTTTTAATAAATCTAAATCTAAATCTATCTATCTATCTTCTAAGTTACTAGTATAGCTGATTTAGCCTCCTTACTGACTGTGTTTTTGTCACTAACACTTGGTTACATTTTGTATTAGTATCGCTTAATTATGCACAGAAAAGGTGCGCGATGCAAAACTGAGCAATCATCTTAACTACAATCATTCACTGCATTGTTGAAATAAAGCTAACACAGTTTGATGTAATGTGGTTAATGTTTCCAAAAGCTATAATTTTACATGTTACATGCATGTACGGTGTCAAATTTGTTATACGGCGTCAAATATTCTATCCTCTCACCCTCCCTCTCGTTTTATTTGCCTTTGATATTTCTAGTGTGAGAACACCTAAGTATGATTAAAAGCTCATATATATCTTTCAGCATCTACAGAAGCAGACCTCGCCCAGACCAAGAAAGAACGCGATGACATTCGTAAAGAAAAAGATGAGATTATTGCTGAACTTCAATTTAAGATTGATACCATGGAGTCTGCGTATGAAACCTTGCTTCATGTTAGTATCTTATTCCATCAAATCATATATCATCTAAAAACATTTTTATGCACTGTTATTTTTAACATGTGCACATCTTGGCACTGACGTTGCCGTTACTCATATGCGTAGGTTATTTTGAGGCAACGAGGTGTAATTTATTGCCGGCGTATATTCCACATAGGCGAGGTTTTCCAGATAGTGAATCAAGATGTGAAACGTATGCAGTGGGATTTCCAGTGGGATACTGAATGTACCGCCACCCACCTACCCAAAAAAACAAACAGAAATCAATAAACAAGGGAAACTGAGCCATGTGGAGTATTAAATCAATCAATAAAATCACGTAAGAATACAATGGCGTATCACGTTAATTTTATTAATTAGAAAACAAAATCAAGAATGTTCTCCGAATAGGGCACACCACTGTTTAATGGCTGTCCTTCCTGAGAAATAGTGCGATGTTTTGCAATCTCAATAGACTCCCTTGTTCGTCGCGTGAAGTATTGCTTGTCGCTGGCTAAGAGTGACGACTCTTCCACTTAACACGATGGTCATACTTCCAAGCGTGTTTGGCAACAGCAAATTTATCCTGTTGGGTTTTAATGCAACATGTCTTGTGCTTCTTCAGGCGAGTTGAGAGATTCCTTCCCGTTTCCCCGATGTAAACCAAGCCACACTCACGTGAGCCAACAACTTGTTGTCATTGCATGCTCTGATGAAGGCCTGAGTCAACAGGCCGAAAGCTTAGGAAAGAAATATTTTACGTGGTGTTTCCACAAAACTTACTTATATTGATTTTCAAATTGTTCTTCCTAATTTGTTTAAATCAGGAGTACCTACGATCTGCCAAATGATTATGTCTTTCGAGCTATCCTTTGTCAATGTTTGAATTAATGAATTAATTAATCATGGTGAGTTCAAAATGCCCATTGTCTTGTTGTCATTACAAGTCGGGTAGTTGTTGAATTGTGGAGGTCTACAACTTCAGCCAATTTGGTCAATATGTAATCTATTACATGCAAGATAAAGGTTCGTCTCTCAACTCTCGAACATTTGACCAAAGACAATTTTGAAGGTATCAAACAAAATCCTACCGCAATCCAGTGGTGCATGACCTGCTTATTTGTTTACTATTTTTAACACAATTTGGCAGATCGTAGATATACCTGATGCAAAATAATAGGTGAATGATTGGATAATGGTTGTTGTTTAGATCAGGAGGTCGGCAAATAGTTGGCAAGCTACCCAATAAGCAGAATTCTCACATTAATATATTCGCCTTATATATAGTTACTGTTCAAAATGGGACGCCATCTTCTAAGGAATATATGTAAATTGGCTTTCAAGCGGTGGCCATTTTGTCATTAATTTCTGGTAACGAAAATAACTGTGTTTACATATGGTCTGTCATAATATTGTAACAATATGTACTGACAGCACTGTCTTGAGAAATAAACGTGTGTATACTGTCAGTAGTAGAAGACGCCGAAAATATCTAATTTGATTACAAAGGTGTCCATTTTTAGCAGGCCCTCCAACTTTCGAGGTGCTTTCGCGATTTATGTTACTGTGAACTTGGGGTGTAATAATTTTTCACTTTTCTTAATAGGATACTTTGGATAAAATGGGTGATAAAGTCGAAGAAGCGAAAAAGAGGTGGCTTTCTGAATCACATGCTATCCAAGAAACGAATAAACAATTGCTTTTTGCATTTGGACTTAATCCTTTAGAAATCTAACAAGTAACATGTAAATAATTTTTGTATATATTCTAAATTAATTTCTTTAGCCGTACAAGTTTAGCAATTAATAAGGCCTGCGCTAAACGTCGCACAATAGACGAATTTAATTCAGACGAATTTAATTGTTTGAATTTTATTCGACGAAACTGCAACGTATAACTTGATTAAATTCGACAAACGAATTAAATTCGTCTCGGCAAATAAATTCGTCTAAATCAGACGGATAGTGCGACGATAATGCGTGTTCGAGTTACACGATGAATTATCGTCGCGTCGAATAAATGTTTCGCTTCTGTCTGCATGTGACAATTCGGTGCCCTGTTTTCAAAAATTCATTTTCAGGATCCACGAGTCCAAGTAAAAACAATTAAATTCGACTGAAATTCGACGTCACATTTACGTCGCATTACCGACGAAGTTAATTCGAATTAAATTCGTCTATTGTGCGACGTTTAGCGTAGGCCTAAGTATAGGTGTGCAGTGGCGGATCCAGGGGGTTATGAGGGTTGCAACCCCCCCTAGCCTATTATATATGGCATATTATATTATATAGAATATATAAATTGTGTTTAGTGTATAATATAGCGTATAAAGATCACTATTTCTGATCCTAATATTGTCCACAAAATGCAGGAAATAGCATTTCAGGGCCGGGTATCAGAAATCAAAAAATTTCCGGAGGGGCATACCCCCGGACCCCCCTAGAGGTGTCAAACCCCTCTTTTTAAAAATCCCGGATCCGCCCCTGGTGTGGATTGTAGTTGTTAATTAAGATAGAATCCGAAATATAAAGACATCGAGAAAACTAACCATATGGATCAATGACCAAATAGTCAAAAAATAGGTGCGCATTTGTATACATGCGTCTATTGACACTAAGGCTTATAACGCGTTAAGTGCTATGCTCTGAGAAATGAAGTGTATAACTCACTGGGAAATCTTCTATAAATATACTGGAAAAAACCCTTAGCGTGATCCCGCCAAAATCCAGCTTTTGTCGTGTTGTTTTATCACCTTGCCGCCATCTTGCCTCACAAACGCGCTGGAGACGAGTTGAATTAGACTACGTTTACACGGTACCGAACGAATTCGACCTATTTCGCCGTGTAAACAGGCGGAACCGAACTAATTCGAGACCGGTAAACCGGGGGAACCGTACTAATTCGAGACCGGTTCCGAATTCGTCCGGTACCGTGTAAACGGGGTCGTATAGAACGGTTCTAAAAACAAGTTTCGACAACTTTTCTGAGATTGTATTTTGGAAACTTGTTTCAGTTTACGTCGGGCTTTAGCCTAGTCTCTAGGCCTTCCTCGGTTAACGCGTTTCGGAAGTGATCCGAACCGACCCGCTGGGGAAGGCCTAGCAAAATTCGTAAACACTTTCACTTTACAGCTTGGTTGTTTATTGAGGAAGAGTTGTGATATTATGATGTTCTAAGTGTTTTTCGACATTTAATATTCCATATATTTCATTCCGAGCTCCAATTGGAATATATTCCATAATTCCCTTCTTTCGATCGCCAAGATCTTTAGTAAAATCTTTGGTAAAATCTTCACAGACATCCTTGTGCTTTTATACTGTCGCTCAGTGTCGTATGCTAGATCCCAAGGAACACTCGAAGGGCCAGAACGATTCTGGGCAGGACCTTTTTGCGAATGTTGCTAGACCTTCTCGTTTCCAGCCTCTCCCCAGTCTTCCCAAGAACCCAAACCGACTACGCGGCCAAGCACATGACGGAAACGAAAGGCCTAGTCGGGCTTAAGATACGAACGAAGCATGTCCGCGCTAATCACAGTAACATATATGCAGAAAAAAAAATTTAAAATAACGAACGTAATTATATATACAGCAACAAACAATAAATAGCTACATGCTTAAAACTAATGTTTACAATGTTTATAAAACAGCCTCATTCAAAACTCATCGACTGTTCTGTTTCTCCGTTTACTTCATCTCCGCCATTTCTTTTTAAAGCATTGTCCAAGTTGTTATCTTTAGCCAATTGATTAAAGTGCTATAAAAAACAAACATTACAGTTAGCTAACATTGTTCAATCATATTAAGTAGTTCATGAAGAAAATTAAAAAACCTTCAAAATTCAATATAATGTTTGATCAGTTGCTGCAAATCGGATGCAAATTCGTCCTGATGTACATATTAAATTTCCCGATCAATTTTCTCGGTTTAAACAGCTTATATTCCAAAGACAGTTAATAAACCTGAACAGTTGGTCTTATACAATATTCGCGTCTAAACTGTATGGGATTTACAGCGGCTCGCCAAACTTGTATAAATTACTTACAGCGCTCGGCCACCATAACACACCCTGTATGCAATTATGCAATAATGTGCATATCTTATACAAAATTCAATTCAAAATCCTAATTTGTGTTTTTATCTATATCCTAAATTTTACAAACAAGTAAACAAACAGACAAATATAAACAAGCAAGCAAGCAGACAAAGCAAACAAACAAACAAGCAAACAAACAAACAAACAAACAAACAAACAAACAAACAAACAAACAAACAAACAAAGAAGCAAACAAACAAACAAACACAAACAAACAAACAAACAAACAAACAAACAAACAAGCAAACAAACAAACAAGCAAACAAACAAACAAACAAGCAAACAAACAAACAAACAAACAAACAAACAAGCAAACAAGCAAACAAGCAAACAAGCAAACAAAAAAGTGAACTCTTATACACTCACTTGCGAGTTTTTGAACTCTGAGTACAACGTGAAGAGAACATGCAGAGAGTGTATTCGATTCTTTTGTACAGGAATGTCTAGGAGTCCTGGAAAGAAAACCCCAGAGAAGATCCAAAGTTATACTTCTAACATAAAGACGGCGGTATTTATCATAACATTTACAAAGACATATAATTTAGCTTACCCATGAAACGAAAATTAAGTTAAATTGTCTTATTTGAAAGAACACAATGACAGAGTAGCATCTTTTACAATTTTCTGTTTCCTTGCTTTGTTCTTGAGATATTTCAGTTTGTTTAATATGCAAATTAAATCTTTGGCGTCACATGTGCATAATGAGTTATCGCAAAAGATCATACATATAACGTTGCTATTATCAAACCAAAATAATTCAAAGGAAGCGTACTGTAGGTGTGTTTCTCCCACGACACGAAACACTAGATATTCACTTGAATAAGTTTGATAATAGCAATTTAAAATATATAACCTCCAACAACTCGTGCACATGTGACGTCAAAATGTTTAATTTGCATACCAAACCTGAAATATCTCAACAAAGAAGCAAGTCATTTTTACGTGTTCTTTCAAATAAGAAAGAATTAATTTTCGTTTCTTAGGCAATTTTTCTTGAAACAACAAGTGTCTCCACCTTTATAAGAACACTCAACCTACCGCAAACAACGTCCACATACTGAGGAAGTTCCACATCGAGTTCTGCCGTTGGAAGTCCCACCTATATGCAATGTACATTTTAATAATGGTCTAAAGTCAACAGAAATAGCTTCCGTAATAATAGTTGCTAGGGATTTCAGTAAAATAATAGGCTCTGATAGCGTTTCAAAGTTGCGGGTGTCCACCAGGGGTGTGGAGCATGCCACCCTAACCCCCGAAAAGTTTGAATTTCGTAAGCCCCAGAAACGCATTTTTGCCTATTCCTGCCGGGGAGAAAATTTCCAAAATTAAATTACCAGTCAAAAGTGCATGGTATTGAGACATTTTCAAGACATTTTTAAGCGGAGGCTGTACAATATAAAAGATAACTATTATTGAACAAGCGTTTGTTTTGAACGCTTGCCGTTTGCATTACAATTCGCCATATTTTGGCTGATAACTTGTTTAGCTTAGTAACCAAGTGTTGATCACATGTAGTTTGACCTTGGACCCACGCCAAGTTAAGACATGGAAACAAGGTTGGTGGCTTGCCAAGGTTTTATGGTTATAATATGTAAAATACTTGTCTATGAAAACTGAAAAGATGCTTCGCCGCAAAAACAACAATTTTCAATTTGGCTATAAATATTTCCTAAAATATTGTGGGTGTCCTGCACCCGCAATCCAGAAAGTGCATGCGGGTGTCCAGACACCCGCTTCTTCCAGAGCCCCTGATAAAATCAACTTAAAATATCACTAGTCAACATTTCTTCAACATAACATGTTCTGTTCCCATGGAAATATAAATGGTAAACTACAAATTTCCGCACTGTACACAGACCGTTATTGAATGTATGAATTATGATGAACGAAGTTTTGATCTACCTGATTTAGTAACTCTTCAAATTCTGGAGGCCACTCTTGCATGAGATGTTCAATATCTGGCATGTTCCTGGAAAATAAAAATCATACGAAGTAAGAAAAACAGGAAAAAAAGGAAGAAGTAAAAAAAATAAGCAAAATTAAAAGTAGAAAAAGGTAAGTAATAGTAAGTACGGCGGTATCGTATAAATTCATTGCACTGTAGAATGCCATGTAAAACGCAACGTAATGTAATAAAACGTAAGGTAACGTAACATAAGGTGAAATGAAGTGAAGTGAAACGAAGTGAAGTGAAGTGAAGCGAAGTGAAGTGAAGTGAAGTGAAGCGTCATGTTTAATTTTATCGTCCCCTTCATAATTAAAAAAAAATACAACTAAACCTAATTTTAAAAAAAAAAAAATCAAAATATATCTTTTTACCGTTGGTAGTGCACTGTGGGAGGTGGCTTTTGACGATGAAGTTCCCTTTTAACAAATTACAAGGACACATCATGATGTTAGCATTTATAGTTGAATGAAATATATACTAGTCCACAAATTTTATCTTTAAAAAAAATACATTGTGAAATCGAGGAAGAAACTAACGCGTCGCGAAGAAAAAATAATAATCATTTTTACACTGATGTTGGTATACCGATACTTAATCATATGAAGTCAACCGACGATGCTTGTAAAATAATCTATCAACGTTTCTTAGATTCACATTTTCAACAAGCGGTAGCGGGTCGCCGCTGCCCACTTCCCCTACTTATATGTACGCTGATGTTACTGAATTTTTAGCGATATTTTTCGTGGCAACATGTTGGAATAATACCATGGATTGTGAAATGACTGGAAAGGAAACTAATAGTCATGTGGGGTGTTTTGAGCCTTTTGATTGGTTAAATCGCATTTACTCAGTTTGCAGAATGGTTGAAACCTAGTTGAAAATTGTGATGTCACGAATGGCGTGAGTATGCTTGTTTTACTGAGGTTTTTAAGTGAACTTTTCTTCAAATTCTTTATATATTCTCACATTCAGATGACTATGTTGACGTTTCAAATTATTTTATCTGATTAAGCCACAATCGAGTGTTCGAGGTAAACGTTAATGATCTTTGTTTTGATGTTTTCTGTGTTGTCTCAAAGGAACTGCATGGCGTCGCAAAATAGTACTTTGTTTTGCTTGGAATTTGCGATGCATATTTTAACTAGTAAACATTGATATTTTCTTTTAACATGAGTAAGAATAAACGGGCATTTTATCGTATTATGGCTTTGCTGTATTTACAGGTAGTTCGATTATCATTTTAAGCTGTATTAATCCTAAACTTTGAGGGGTTTTAAGCTTGTCAATTTCAACCAGGTCGTCATGCTCACGCCATCAAGTTTCCTATCCAGTCTTTACTATCCATGATAATACGATTAAAAATCGTCTCGTATAACATCGGCATGAAGGCTCATCGATTTATGCACAAACTAATGCCGTTCTGAATAATAGATATATATTCTATTTTAAAACAGTTTTTCCATCCAATATGAATATTTCATTTCGAAAGTCTTTTTCTTTATTATTGGATATGAACCAGCGCTATCGACTGTGCTCTAGCAAGGTTTAAAAAATAGGAACAGTTGTGAATTGCTCAAAACGACCACTCTTTCTGGTCCATATATATAGTATCCGTAATAATGGGGTTCTATTAATGCATTGGTAGCATTGTCATAATACCTTATGCTTTCAATCCAATTTGAAATTGCTTTAGGATTTTTCTCAGGATCCTGAACAGTTTTAACAGCCTAAAGAGTGTAATTTATAGTACTAATTTAAAATTTTAAACGAGACTATAAAAATAATTTTCACGCCCTCTGTTCGTCCAATTAAAGACAAAGGCTTTAGGTACATGAAGATTGTCCATTTTTACATGTTTGAGAGAGTTGTTCGTCCACTGTAGTATAGTCTTGAGGACAGTTGGTGTTAGTAGTGGTGGTTATAGTGATGGTTGTAGTAGTGGTTGTAGTGATGGCAGTGGTGACAGTGTTTAGTGGTGGTAGTAGTGACGGTGGTAGTGGTAGTGATGGTAGTAGCAGTGATGGTAGTAGCAGTGATGGTAGTAGCAGTGATGGTAGTAGCAGTGATGGTAGTAGTAGTGATGTCAGTAGAAGTGGTGGTAGTAGAAGTGGTGGTGGTAGTAGCAGTGGTGGTGGTAGTAGTGGTAGTATATAGTGGTGGTAGTATATAGTGGTGGTAGTAGTAGTGATGGTAGTGGTAGTGGTGGTGATGGTAGTGGTGGTGATGGTAGTAGTAATGGTGGTGATGGTAGTAGTAGTGGTGGTGATGGTAGTAGTGATGGTAGTAGTAGTGGTAATAGTAGTGGTCGTGGTAGTAGTGGTAGTATATAGTGGTGGTAGTATATAGTGGTGGTAGTAGTAGTAGTGGTGGTAGTATATAGTGGTGGTAGTAGTAGTGATGGTAGTAGTAGTGGTAATAGTAATGGTGGTAGTAGTGGTAGTATATAGTGGTGGTAGTATTTTGTGGTGGTAGTATTTTGTGGTGGTAGTAGTAGTGATGGTGGTAGTAGTGATGGTAGTAGTAGTGATGGTAGTAGTAGTGATGGTAGTAGTAGTGGTGGTAGTAGTAGTAGTGGTGGTAGTAGTAGTAGTGGTGGTAGTAGTAGTAGTGGTGGTAGTAGTAGTAGTGATGGTAGTAGTAGTGGTAGTAGTAGTGGTAGTAGTAGTGGTGGTAGTAGTAGTGATGGTAGTATTTTGTGGTGGTAGTATTTTGTGATGGTAGTAGTAGTAGTGATGGTAGTAGTAGTAGTGATGGTAGTAGTAGTAGTGGTGGTAGTCGTAGTGATGGTAGTAGTAGTGATGGTAGTAGTAGTGGTGGTAGTAGTAGTGATGGTAGTAGTAGTGGTGGTGGTAGTAGTGGTAGTATATAGTGGTGGTAGTATATAGTGGTGGTAGTAGTGACGGTGGTAGTGGTGGTGATGGTGGTGATAGTAGTGGTGGTGATGGTAGTGGTAGTGATGGTAGTAGTAGTGATGGTAGTAGTAGTGATGGTAGTAGTAGTGATGGTAGTAGTAGTGATGGTAGTTGTAGTGATGGTAGTAGTAGTGGTGGTGGTAGTAGTGACTGTCGCAGACGAGGCCGTAGTGGTGGTTGTAATAGTGGTGGAGTAATGGTGGTGTAGCGGTGGTAGTGGCAGCGGTAGTAGTGGTGCTTCTGAACTTTCAAACCATGCTTTTTACCTATTTTTGTCTATTTTACTCGCGCAGGCGGACTTGGCAATTTCAAAAATTTATTAACAGTATGCTAACTAGGCATATGTCTCTACATGTTGCAGCAATGTCTAATAAACCCTTGCCTATAGTGCATTACTCTTTACATTTTTATCAAGAATAAAACAAAAAAATGTAGTATATTGAAATGTTTAAAGTCTTACCACCGATTTCTTGTTTGTTTGTTTGGAAACTGTAATTAACTGCAGACCCAAAACTAGATTTAAAAACAGAAACAATAAACAAACAATGGCGGTACTAACTCCTTTGTTTCACCTATTTCTACCACTGACCTATATATACATGTATATTACTACTACTACTACGTACTATATATTCAACTGGACTGCATGTTCCTATTACTTTTGAGTTGGGAAAAGTGTGACAAAAAAGTTTTCAAAATGGCGGCATTTATAGGTCCTTCTGCTAATGGTAAAGATCGCTGACCGATACTTAAGAACCGGACTGTTGTCACAGTTTCAAAGCTAAAATATATTTTAGCCCGCTGAATTCTCCATTTTAGCCCGCAAAATACACCACAATGCCCGATAAAATTATTATGCTTGATTACTTTTTTCCAAATAATAATTTCGAGCAATTTTATTTTTTTCCAAAGCAGTTACTATATTAAATTTCGCTAAGAATTTCTGCAGTATTTTGACTAGTTTTTTGTAAAAAAAATTTTAAGTATTTTTTTTCTAACTATATTAAATTTCACTATTTCTTTTTAATTATAATTTCGAGATTTCGATAACTACCAGTATATTAAATTTCGCTGCTGCGATTTTCAGTTGAGCTCAGAGTCCGGAAGTTTTATTAAAACGTTTGATCGTTTCACAATTTGACACGTTCCCATGGGAAAGGGATAAAGGGCTGGGGGGCTAATCATCCTTACTTGCAGCCAGTGGCTGAATTGCGAAGGACGCAGATCAACGTGGCCGTGTCGAGGCATATCAAAGGCGCTCCAGGCAGCTAAGATGTTAGGTGTTGATTTTATGGAGGAGGGAGAAAAACCGGAGAACCCAGCGAAAAACCCTCGAAGAAGAGAGACGGAAGAGATCAACTACAACTCTACTCACATGAGTTCCAAGCTCGACAATGGGATCATTCCCAAGCGGTCACCCATCCAAGTACTAACCCCGTCTAACCGGGCTTAACTTTTTGGTGAGAGGCAGCGTGCTAATAGCACACCCCACCCGTGCTCCTTTGACCAATAGAAATTAAGGCGTTCCCCAAACTTTTAAATTTGCCCTTGACAACATCTCAAATTGCCCCTGGTAACGTATGCGTTTCAATATTCAGACTTTTCAATAAAACTTTCTAAGCTCAACTGAAAATCACAGTAAGTATTTCTGTAGTATTTCGACTATTTTATTTCTAGTTATAATTTGGAGTATTTTTCTAAACATAATTTTGCTCAGTATTTTGTCTGCTTTATAGTCTACCTGTTGGATCTGACTGTTTTGCGCAAGGTTCATCTAAAACCGTAAGACCCAAAACTTCTGGTTTTCCATCTGGTTTTGTCACCTGTAATAGAAACAACAAACAGAAGTTTACAATTCGAACTCAAGGTATTTTTATACATTCCAATTTATGCACGCCAATATGAAATATTAGGGACTTTAAGAATTACGACGCGGTTAGCTCGACGACGCGGCCTTAAAAATGTTAAACAGCAATGCATTCAAATTAACTGCCGTATTTCATGTTTAAGCTTGTTTAACGACTTTTGACGCTCCAGTTCTAACTAAAACGGCTGTAGTGTCTGAGCTGAAGTCAGCGTTAAGAAACAGCTCTCTGCTTGTTCGCGTCGTCCTGAAGACGTATAAATGCTGAGATTGGCGTTGTTTACAGAACGAGGACGGGTATTGATATATACTCTTGAGATTACAAATTATTCATTCACTTCGTGGATCTTAAAGTCCCTATTGCAAAAGACACCGCATATTCACAATTATTTTCTACAGTAAATATCAAATGCATGCCGATATATGAACTATTGAGAAAAGCCATATTCACAACTTTTACCTTTAAAAATGCATCAATGTCACCAACAGCTGGAATAAAATCTGGAATAAACGGTTTCATTTTATATTCCAATTCAATTGATTGCGGAGTATACCTATAAAAAAGATAATTTTTACTGTATGTGAATGGTTGCTACTAAAAAAATTATTTTTTAAAAGTTAAACTTTATCAGATACAGTGACGTAGAGTAGAGTTGGTAATAAATAAATAAATAAATAAATAAAATAATTAATTAATTAATCAATTAAAATAAATTAAAATAAAATAGAATAGAATAAAATAGAATTAGAAATAGAATTAGAATTAGAAATAATATTATATCTCAACTGTAAATTGTCCAGTCAGAGAGCTTGATTTGTACCACGTGACCAGACAAATTTATCGTAGAATTCCGCTGTGGCGAGTTCGTGTACCACGCGTGAATGTCACGCACGATTCACGAAGCTGTCAACAATCGCGGAATTTGGCGGGACAAGGAAACGTTTCGCTTGAACATTCAGATGTTGACAAGAAGATTGTTAGGTTACAAGAAAATAAGGATTCAGGGAATACAAAGAAAGCAACAAACAATGCATCCAGAAGCCTTGAGACGACAACAGAATGGAAACAGACAATGAAAAGCGGACAAAAGTTACGCTAAGCGAAGCTTTTTTTCGAAAGATTAATATGTTTCGATATAATATATAATTTATAGACCTTTCGCTCGGGGAATTCGATGAAATATTACCCCTCGGGATGATATATCCCTCGGGGTAATATTTCATCGAATTCCTCTCGCTCCAGGTCTAAGAATAAAATAGAATAGAATAGAATAGAATAGAATGGAATGGAATGGAATGGAATGGAGTGGAGTGGAGTGGAGTGGAGTGGAGTGGAGTGGAGTGGAGTGGAGTGGAGTGGAGTGGAGTGGAGTGGAGTGGAGTGGAGTGGAGTGGAGTGGAGTGGAGTGGAGTGGAGTAGAGTAGAGTAGAGTAGAGTAGAGTAGAGTAGAGTAGAGTAGAGTAGAGTAGAGTAGAGTAGAGTAGAGTAGAGTAGAGTAGAGTAGAGTAGAGTAGAGTAGAATAGAATAGAATAGAATAGAATAAAATAGAATAGAATAAAAAAAAAATACGCCTGCTGTAGCTTCACAAGTTAGCAACAGTTTTTTTATAACGATCTTAGCAAAAGATTTAATAAAATCAAAGTTGAATCCCTAGGGTAACGGTCCTATGAACAGATTCCAAGAGATTTCAGTTGCCATACCCAAGACCTTAATTGCAGCAACAAATTTTACCTGGTAATATACTGAAATAGCTCTTTAATTTCTTGTCCAACAGGCAGATGTTCATAATCAGCAGGATCATATGCTCTAAATAAAAACACGAGACAAACAAATCATGTCAATAATTCAGATGCTTCTTCAGACTTCAGTCATTCTTTTCAAATGTCGCACTTCTGAAGTGTCGAATTAATTTCAGTAATTATTAAATGTGGCAGAATGCGACGTTTGAAACCATTAAATTAAGAATTCTGTGAAACGTCGAATTTCTGCTAGAAATGAAGTATTTCTTGAATGAAAACAAAAGCATGGGCGTTGCTTGATTACAACACTTTTTGACTTTTCCAATGGACACATGCATGATAAAGGCCATATCGCAAAGAATTAATACAACAACCCCTGGCCAGTACAATTGCAATAGAAGCGTTCCTAAAATACTGTTGCAATATATTCTTCAAGTTGACCAATTCATTTGATAAGATTTGTTGACAACTTCCTGTTTTGAATTCTGTTTTGAATTTGATTGGTGTTTGGCAAATAATCCTGTTTCTTATTGGTTGTTTAAAAACCAGAAATCAATCAAATTCAAAACTGGAAGTTAGTAATAATTTTCATGAAATGAATTGATCAACTTGAGGACTATATTGCAATATTATACCTCAACTGTAAATTGTCCAGTCAGAAAGCTTGATTTGTACCATGTGACCAGTCAATTAATCATCGAATTACCCCTCAAAAGTAATATTCCCTGCTGCAGCGGGGAATACGACTATTATTCCCCGCTGCAGCGGGGAATATGCTTCGTGTACCACGCGTGATTCACGAAGCTGTCAACAATGGCGGAGTTTGGCGAGATAAGAAAACGTTTCGCCTGAACATTCAGATGTTGACAAGAAGATTGTTAGGTTACAAGAAAATAAGGATTCAGGGGAATACAAAGAAAGCAACAAACAATGCATCCAGAAGCCTTGAGACGACAACAGAATGGAAACAGACAATGAAAAGCGGATAAAACTTAAGCTAAGCGAACTTTATATTTAACATTATTTCAGCTTTTTTTGGAAAGATTAATATGTTTCGGTATAATATATAATTTCTAGACCTTTCGCTGAGTTTCACTCGGGGAATTCGATGAAATACTACCCCTCGGGATGATGTATCCCTTGGGCAAATGCTAAATAACATTTTAAGAGCGCTTCTATTGCCACATGACGACAGTATAAGATAAAGTCATTGACTGGTTAAAATCTATACATTTTGTTACTACAGTTGACGTCACAAAGTCGCAAAACCAATAAGAACAGCTGCATTTTATAACCCAATAAGGTTGCTTCATTTGTATATCACTATAAATCATTCATGACGTTAGAAAACATAAAATATTTTGTTGCTGGAATATTCTACTCCACGATTCCATTCTCTTCAAACGCCTTGCCCACTTGACAATTTAAAATCGCCAAATTTCAAAAAGTTCAAAATTTGTTGTATAAAATAAATAGATTTCATGTTCCAGGAAATTTACGGGTCATAGCGTGTAAAAAAAAAACAGTCACGCCACTCGATGCTGTGATGTCATATATGAATCTACCTAATAAATAGATTCATTTTTCCATTGTCTGTTCAGTTATAGATGCACAGATAACGTCACAACGTGATAATGATAAGGGACTTTAAGATGCTAGGACGACGACGGCGGTTAAAACGCAACATAAGTTTTACAATTTATAGAAGTCACGGTTAACTGACTATTATATTTGATATTTGAAGTTAGTTTAATGACTTTCAAAACGCCACCAATATTGCTAAAATGATTGTAGTGTCTGTAATTGAAGTCAATCTCAAGCAACAGTTCTCATCTTTTGGCCGTTGACGTCGTCCTGAAGACGTGAAAATGCTCCAAGTGGCGTTGTATAAAGAACGAGGACGGTGTTGAGATTACTCTCGAGTCTAAAATTATTCATTCTCTTTGTTTTGCAAAAATAATTATTTTGTCTAAAGGACGTCGTCGTTGAGTTGACGTCGTAGATCTTAAAGTCCCTACTGACAAAATAGTGGTCCACGAGACGCAGTCAAGTAGGTCACTGATGTTCTTACCACGTTAATAAATTGTGACGTCCTCTGTGCATCTATAACTAAACAGACAAAAAAAATGGAAACCGTTTGTTTTATACAATAAAAAAAAATAGAAAAAAACGCATCTCAAAAGATTTATTGAATTTTCCTGGGGAATTTTTAGAGCATTGAAAAAGATGAATCGCGTCAGCTTCAGTTGACGTTATCAATGATCGACTATACAAATGAAGCAACGTCATTGGCTCGTGATATTTATGCGAGATCCGTGATTGGTTTACAGAAATCAGACCACGAGTGACGTAATCTGTGCATCTGTCCTATAATTGATCAAGGGCAATAAAAATGCACATAGAAGTCACGTTATTGTATATAATACAGTACAGAGGCAAGAAAAAGTAGAGTCTATTTTGTTAATTAAAACACGATCAAGTCGGTTTTCTTTGTTTTTTTGAGGGATTTATATCCCATAAATCCCTCATTATAAATTCATAGGGATTATATATATAATCCCTATGAATTTATAATTGCCCAATTCATAGGATGCCTGCTACAACTATCTCGTATGGTAACGCCGGTAGCGTCCACATACGAGAAGGAGAGCAAGGGTTTGCTTTTCGCTCACGTAGTTTACGAGAGGAAGGCAAACCAATGAAAATCATCAAAATCTGTTGGTTGAGTCAGCACTTTATTACACTGAGCGTTGAGCATAAAATGTGGGATTGATACTGCATCAATACGCATGCCCAATGCTGTAATGATATCTGGTACTATAATTATTCATACTATATAATTATTCAAACAAGTTTGTAGAAGTCTGTGTTTGTGTTCAATGAACCTTTACGTACTTCTCAAGTTTGTTTAATAAACTGCTTTGGAGTCTTATTATTTCATAAAATCCCGTTAACCTTCGACATAACAATGTCCTTCGACACTCAGTAAAGGCTATTTTTTAGAAAACCTTCTTCAATCGTGTTTTAAGTCTTATAAATTCCTCGAACGTCGAATATCTGGCCTAAAGCCTCCGTTCTCGGTATTTATCCTATACTTATCAAATGAGGAAAAGCTGTGGTCATCAAAACACACCCTTCTAAAGCTCCTCTGTGTCCATTCTCGTCATCTTCATCATCAGAACTCTCACTCTGATCATCTCCTTCGTCGCCACTTGCCACTTGTTGTTTACTCTTAAGCTGCTGGGGTACAAGTTTGCTCTGCTTCTCTCTGTTTGCTGCTGGCTGCAAATCAATGATAATTAAATAAAACAGTTCATAAACAACAGCACATGCATATAGTTACGCTGAGCGGACAAGTACGTAATCTCAATCTTCGTAAAATAGTGCTGAAGTTAAAGTGTTTATGAAACGAAAATTAAGTTTGTCTTATTTGAAAGTACTTTTGAAATGACAAAGTAACATCTTTTGCTGTTTTTCGTTTCCTTGCTTCGTTTATGAGATATTTCAGTTTGTTTTATATGTGAAACTAACCAGTGACATCACAACGTGCATAATGACTTACTGGGAAAGGTTATATATCTTTGCTATTACTAAACGGAATCAGTTGAAAATGTATATTTCTGTTGTTGTAAGGGAAAAACGCACACATAATTGCTTTGAAGTGATTCCGTTTGATAACAGAAAAGATATATAACCTTTCCCAGTAAGTCATTATGCACCTTGTGATGTCACTGGTTAGTTTCACATATAAAACAAACTGAAATATCTCATAAACGAAGCAAGGAAACAAAAAACAGCAAAAGATCTTACTTTGTCATTTCAAAAGTTCTTTCAAATAAGACAAACTTAATTTTCGTTTCATAAACACTTTAAGTATGAAATTATTATAGCCCCTAACGTGAAAAAATGGGTCTGCTGTGTTTTCAAAACTTGAAAATAAATATGTTATTTATCGTATATAAAAATATTCGCCCGAGGTCTGTGAAAAAGAGAGAAAATATTTTTATATACAAACCGATCTCATTTTATCTCGTAAAAAGTTAATTTTAGTACACAGGTCTTAGTCTCGTTCTGATTCATTACATAGCTAAGATGATAATCTTGATCATTAATAAAGTCTTGTAGCGTTTGCATATATCTACATGCATGTACAGTAGAGAAATCATATTTATGGTGGCAGATTATATGCAAATTAAGGTTTCTGGTTTTATCGAAAATACGATTCTCCAGTAAGGAAAACCTTAAAAAGTATAACACTTAAGATCACTACTAGATCTGTGCAATAAACTAAAACATAGCTCAGGTTTGCATTAGAAAACTTTCCATGCGAATACAATTCAATTTTTCGTGATTTCGACTATTGAGCCACATTAAAAAGAGAAATAAGCTTATTGAAAGAAAGTTTGACAGAAAGGAGCTAACTAAAAGGGGAAAGCTTAATAGATGGAGATGCAACTTAACTATAACAGATACATTGTAACAATAAAATGTAACGGCCAGGATAACCAGTAGATGCTGTACCTTATCTTCTACTAAATCCTCATGATTAAACTCATCTTCACTTTGATCTGTCATTGATCCTTGCACTATAGAAATTAACTCAACTTCAATGGTTG
The DNA here is from genome assembly GCA_035771165.1 of Paragorgia papillata. Taxonomy (NCBI): domain Eukaryota; kingdom Metazoa; phylum Cnidaria; class Anthozoa; order Scleralcyonacea; family Coralliidae; genus Paragorgia; species Paragorgia papillata. Next base: position 204,087 of record JAWNZC010000338.1, read on the forward strand.
CAAATTCTAATCACAGAAATTAATAGTGCCTATCGATAGTCATACGTAATGTATGCTTTCATCCTATCCATATTAACATACCTGTACTGTATATAAGGCATTGTCCACACATATCCAGATTTTTATGAAAACGCAACTTTTTTTTATCCGTTTTCAAAAAAATCAGCGTCCACACGAGAACAGGAAAAAGGCGTTTTCAAAAAGTTCCACGTTGGAGACCGTCTTCGAAAAGTTCCATTTTTGATAACCGCTTCCTCGTTTACGTGTGGACGGAAGGCGAATCCGTAACAAAAAAGTTGCGTTTTCAAAAAAATCCGGATACGTGTGGACTCCGTTGTGATTGCAATAGACATTAATAAGTTATTTATTACCTCCGCCAGGAAGTTGAGTTTTTACCTCCATTTGTTTGTTTGTTTGTTTGTTTGTTTGTTTGTTTGTTTGTTTGTTTGTTTGTTTGTTTGTGTTTGTTTGTTTGTTTGTTTGTTTGTTTGTTTGTTTGTTTGTTTGTTTGTTTGTTTGAGACAATGAGTGTGACTTCATGTTGAGACGCAACATGCGTTTACATCATATTTTAATAGTTATTCCTCCGTTTGGGAGAAATTTTAAACACAGGTTGCTAAGTTACGACGTGTTGAAGTCTCGACAGGAAGTCACATTCATTTTGTAAATTGCTCGATTCTAATAGGAAAATAATAGCATTCATCCTAATTCGACCTCACTAGGAAAATAATTACTATTGTTCATTGCCTGTTGGTGAAAAATTAGATTTTCATTTTTGTATTTTCGCAAGAAAAGGCAATGGTCCCTAGACATTATTCCTGTAACTCTAGAATAACTAATCTATCGTTTGCCTGCAATCTAGAAAATAGGTCATCAGTATGGAATTTATGGCCTCAGCTCGCCGACGCTCCTACGCGTCTGCCGTCGCGGAAGACAGTTGGAGACCCACCAAGCATTCATAGACGGCCGGCCAACGTCGATAAAAATGTCTCAAAAACACCGTTGATGGCATTTTTTGTTACAAGCAGGCAACCATGCTAAATCGTAACGGATAGTGTATACTTTGAAGGTGAGGGGTGTTGGCAGCCGTAATTATTGATTTATATACTAAAATTTAGAGCTTTTTGAAAGCACAATGTGATGGATGGGATATCTGTAAAGTGCTGCCTATTTATGTTTGTGTTTTATTTGAATTGGCTAATTCAGAATGCTATCCAATCAGCGTGCCTCTAGTTTTGCTTAACCTAATTCGCATAACTCACAATCATAAACAAACAAGAAATATGGCGTGAATACACCTAAATATAATACTTCGAAGAAAGGCCACAAAAAGGTAAGCTTGCCAAGAATCAGAAAATTATTAGATCTGGTAGCTACAGGAAAGTCTCATATTCGTAAATTTCTTCGTTTTATTTTGGTAATTTGCCGATACCGCCATCTATCTACTGTTATAAAGCTGAGCTTTTGTACTATAGTATAGTATTGCTCATAATATCCTTAGACATTTAACTCACCGGTTCAACAGTGCTATCTTGTGATACACGGAAGGCAACCGGCCTAGTCATCTTGATCAATGTCTAAGCTACATTTCTATGCTGGTTGCCTGCTTGTAACAAAAAGTTTTCAGATTGTTGTGGCTGTTCTTCTAAGTGTTATATTTAGGCGAATTTGCGCCATGTTTCTTGTTTGTTTATAATTGTGAGCTATGCGAATTAGAATAATCAGAACTTCAGGCACGCTGATTGGATAGCATTCTGAATTTGTAATTCAAATAATACACAAACGTAAATAGGCATCGCTTTACAGATATCCCATCCGTCACATTGTGCTTTCAAAAAACTCGAAATTTTAGTATATAAATCAATAATCACGACTGCCAACACCCCTCACCTTCAAAGTATACACTATCCGATATTATTTAGCACGGTTGCCTGCTTGTAACAAAAAATGCCATCAAAAGTAATATTTTGAAGCCTTGGCCGGCCCTCTATCACCCCATCTAACCGAGCTCAATTTCGGTAAAGAGCGTGAGAGGCAGCGCGCTACCAGACATGCTGCATTCATGCTTTCCAAACATATAAATCTCTTGTCGCCTGTCTACTCACTCCAATTTCCTTCTCTTATTTCATCACATCTATTTTTGCATCAGTTAAGTATATTACAGGTAGCCGAAATCGTGTAAATATTTATCACTCTGAAGATGTTACTTGAATAGTGACGAAACGTTAGTAAATTAAATTATGTTCTTCCAAACTTTGTCGTTGACTTTTTTCAAAATTATTTGCTTGGCAATTATCTTTTTGGCAAGGCTACATACAATACAAATCTCTAATTACACTTAAAAAAACAACAACATACCACCAGCTCCACGACTCAAGCCAGGTCGTGGACTAGGAGTGAATGTACTAGCTACTTCTTCCTCATCATTAACATCAAGTGTTTCATCATAAGGTTGGTTTACAACACGCTTTGTCTGAAACAAACAATCCATCAAAATTAATCAAAACTCAACATTTCCAAAGCAAGAAAAAAAAGAAAGACATTATCATGGCACTATATATTGTATTAGCATAAACCTCGCAGGTGAATAGTGCATTTCACGCAATCTGATTGGTTCCTCTAGCTCGGGATATCCTGCACAATTCACCTGCGGGCAAAACAAAATGGCGGCCAGATTTTGCTTTCTTTGCTGAAGCAGTAGTCGACTAACGAGAGAATTCAACAAAATTAAGGTGGCTCCATACAGTTTCTTGAAAAATAGAAAATACAAGTTTGAGAGTCCAAAATACGTGCATAAACAATTCGGGAAAATAATAAAACTAAATGTTATGCAAAGTTAAACAGTCTAACAATCAAAAACTGTTAGCAACAGTTGTTAACAGTTGTTGCTATGGCAACAATGACGTTTCAAAATGGCTGCCAATTACCCTTCAAACTAATTTAATTCGAAAAAAACTTTGGTGACCTCCCTTTTTTTTTCATTAAAACTTTTCTTCAAGTATGAGTAATCAATAGGCCGATGTAGATCCAAATTTTTTAAAAATTAACAAAAATGATTTTTCCGGAAAAAAATTATTCGTTCTACAGAATTTTTTTAAATCGGCCTATTGATTACATACTTCAAGAAAAGTTTTAATGAAAAAAGAATTGGGGGTCACCAAAGTGAAAAGTCATTGTTGCCATAGCAACAACTGTTGCTATTTATTTGGCAACAGTTTTTGATTGTCAGACGTTTTAACTATGCATAACATTTAACAATTATTGGACGAGGTTGAGCAAAATATCGTGATTTGTCAGTGGCGAGCAGATCAATTATTTGCCGATGCCGAAGGCAGTTACCGAAGGCAGCTGACAAATCACGATATTTTGTGAAAACCGAGTTCAATAATTGTTTTATTATTCGATTTATTTTTTATTTGACATTGTTTACCTGTAATTTATATGTCCATTAATTTCTTTCCAGCTTGACTGAACGAGCGATTTACGTTTGCCGAAATTGAGTGTAACGCGCATGAGTAGAATATTATTTACTGCAAAACAACATTTCCAGCTAATGCGCATGAGCAGACTGTTATTTGTAGGCAGTTATTTGCAGGTGACGTAGTGGTCCCTCAACCAATTAAAGCGAAGATAAAAATAAATCGAATAATAATTAGGTTTATTCTTTTTCCGAATTGTTTATGCACGTGTTTTTAACTCTCAAACTTGTATTTTCCATATTTCAAGAAACTGTATGGAGCCACCTTAAGTAGAAGATTCCTCAGGTATGTTTCTTTAACATTTTCTAGCCATTAATATACAGTATTCAAAAGTTGTAAAAAACTGTTTCAAAAAACTATTCAAAACTCGGAAAAAACTGAATAATATAAGAATGTTAAACTTGTTATTTCATTTATGAGGCATATACTAAAACAATTATTCACCTCAGTCTCGGTGAATAGTGTGGATAATATCCAGCACTATTCACCTCCACTTCGGTGAATAATTGTAATTGTACATGTGTAATTACATAACACTATTTACTAAAGATGTTAATACCGGTAAACGAAAATGGTCAGTACGCATACAAGTAGACGTATTTCTGTATACAGTAATAGAGTAAAACCTAGAAAATATACAACAAATCTTAAAAAAATTAACCACTTTGGGTTTTTTTTCTAATATTGTCTATATTTTTAAAACTACTGTACAGTCTAATACAAATAGAAGTACATGTATAGAGTAGCGTTGCCAATCAGAATGCACGCAGTATTAGACAACTAGTTGGTTGATATTGGAGTAGCTGGCTGAGTGCATAGCTATATAAATGACTGTCAGACTGATGACAGAATAGCCAGATGACTGCAAAATCAGATGACTGCATAGCCAGATGACTGAATTCATAGCCAGATGACTGCCAGACAGATAACTGCATAGCCAGAGGACTGAATAGCCAGATAACTGCAGAGCCAGATGACTGAATAGTCAACTGACAGCAAAAGCTGATGACTGCATAGCCAGATAACGACATGGACAGATGATTGCATAGTAAGATACTGTAACTGCGTAGCCAGATGATTGAATAGCCAAATGACTGCATAACCTGATGACTGCATAACCAGATGACTGCATAGACAGATTAATGCATTCCCAGATGACTGCATAACCAGATGGCTGCATACCCAGATGACTGCATAACCAGATGACTGCACAGACAGATGACTGCATAACCAGATGACTGCATAGCCAGATGACTGCATAACCAGATGACTGCATAACCAGATGACTGTATAACCAGATGACTGCATAGCCAGACGACTGAAAAAGTAGACGACTGCATAACCAGATGACTGCAAAACTTGATGACTGCATGGCCAGATGACTGCATAGCAAGATGACTGTATAACGAGATGACTGCATAACCAGATGACTGTATAGACAGATGACTGCATACCCAGATGACTGCATAGCAAGATGACTGCATAACCAAATGACTGTATAACCAGATGACTGCATAACCAGGTGACTGCAAAACTTGATGACTGCATAACCAGATGACTGCAAAACTAGACAACTGCATAGCCAGATGACTGCAAAACCTGACTGCATAACCAGATGACTGCACAACCAGATGACTGCATAACCAGATGACTGCAAAACTAAACGACTGCATAGCCAGATGACTGCAAAACTAGATGACTGCATGGCAAGATGACTGCAAAACTAGACGACTGCATAGCCAGATGACTGCAAAACTAGATGACTGCAAAACTAGACGACTGCATAGTCAGATGACTGCAAAACTAGATGACTGCATAGCAAGATGACTGCAAAACTAGACGACTGCACAGCCAGATGACTGCAAAACTAGATGACTGTATAGCAAGATGACTGAAAAACTAGATGACTGCATAGCAAGATGACTGAAAAACTAGATGACTGCATAGCAAGATGACTGAAAAACTAGATGACTGCATAGCCAGATGACTGCAAAACTAGATGACTGCATAGCAAGATGACTGAAAAACTAGACGACCGCATAGCCAGATGACTGCCAGACTGATGACTGCCAGACTGATGACTGCATAGCCTAAAGACTGCAAAATCAAATGACTGCATAGTCACATGACTGCATGCCAGACGACTGCATAGCCAGATAACTGCATAGACAGCTGACCACCTGTCGATGACTGCATGTCAACATGACTGCAAAATCAAATGGCTGCCCATTACTAAGTGAGATAATTGCATAGACTGTTCACACGACTACATAGTTGTAGGTGACTGCGTAGTTCTAGACAATGATCTCTATACTAACTGGATGGGCGATCTAGAACAAATCGCCTTGCGAGGTTTGACCCCACCGGCAGCCATGTTGGTACACCCAAAAGATCCTCTCAACCAATCAAAATGCAGTAATTTTGTCACGCATATTATAAAAATAATTATTGTCTTAATACAAGATGGACGCCAGGGTCGGGAATTGGGGGAGTGAAATGGCCGAAATCTCGAATTCAGCCAGGATTTTAAGCACCAGAAATTACATAATCATTGCAAAACCAACTTTGAAACTCGAACTAGCTATCTGGATCAACCTGGTGGAAATATTGCAGTCTACGGCTGCATTTTACTGAGCCAAGATGACTGCATATTTGTAGATGACTGATGTGCATATTACTAACTCAGATAACTGCATAGGTGTAGGCGACTGCATAAAAAACTGAAGATAAATGCATAGTTGTAGATAACTGCATACTTGTGGTTGGCTGCATATTACTTAGCCACATGAATGCATGGTTGTAGATAACTGCTTTGGTTGTAATTGACTGCATATTACTAAGCCACATGACTGCAAAGTTGTAGTTGGGTGCATAGTTGTTGATGACTGCATAGTTGTAGATGACTGCACAGTTGTATATGACTGCATAGTTGTTGATGACTGCATAGTTGTTGATGACTGCATAGTTGTTGATGACTGCATAGTTGTTGATGACTGCATAGTTATTGATGACTGCATAGTTGTTGATGACTGCATAGTTGTTGATGACTGCATAGTTGTTGATGACTGCATAGTTGTAGAGGACTGCATAGTTGTTGATGACTGCATAGTTGTAGATGACTGCATAGTTGTAGATGACTGCATAGTTGTTGATGACTGCATAGTTATTGACGACTGCATAGTTGTTGATGACTGCACAGTTGTTGATGACTGCATAGTTGTTGATGACTGCACAGTTATTGATGACTGCATAGTTGTTGATGACTGCATAGTTGTTGATGACTGCATAGTTGTTGATGACTGCATAGTTGTTGATGACTGCATAGTTATTGATGACTGCATAGTTGTTGATGACTGCACAGTTATTGATGACTGCATAGTTGTTGATGACTGCATAGTTGTTGATGACTGCACAGTTGTTGATGACTGCATGGTTGTTGATGACTGCACAGTTGTTGAGGACTGCATAGTTGTAGATGACTGCATAGTTGTTGATGACTGCATAGTTGTAGATGACTGCATAGTTGTAGATGACTGCATAGTTGTAGATGACTGCATAGTTGTTGATTACTGCATAGTTGTAGGTGACTGCATAGTTGTTGATGACTGCATAGTTGTTGATGACTGCATAGTTGTTGATGACTGCATAGTTGTTGATGACTGCATAGTTGTTGATAACTGCATACATATAGTTGTAGATAACTGCATAGTTGTAGATGACTGCATAATTGTAGATGACTGCATCTTACTAAGCCAGATGACTCCATAGTTGCAAATGACTGCATATTACTACATGTATACGTCTTAGCCAAGATGACTGCATAGTTGTAGATGACTGGACAGAACTGTAGATGATTGCATAGAACTATAGATGGCTGCATAAAAGTGATAGAACTGTAGATGACAGCATAGAACTGTAGATAACTGCATAGAACGGTAGATAACTGCATAGAACTGTAGATAACTGCATAGAACTGTAGATAACTGCAGACAACTGTAGATAACTGCAGATCACTGCATAGAACTGTAGATAACTGCATAGAACTGTAGACGACTGCATAGAATTGTAGAAAACTGCAGACAACTGTAGATAACTTCATAGAACTGTTAGAACTGTAGATAACTGCATAGAACTGTACATGACTGCATAGAACTGTAGAAAACTGCAGAGAACTGTAGATAACTGCATAGAACTGTAGATAACTGCAGACAACTGTAGATAACTGCAGATCACTGCATAGAACTGTAGATAACTGCATAGAACTGTAGACGACTGCATAGAACTGTAGACGACTGCATAGAACTGTAGAAAACTGCAGGCAACTGTAGATAACTTCATAGAACTGTAGGTGACTGCATAGAACTGTAGATAACTGCATAGAACTGTAGATAACTGCATAGAACTGTAGATAACTGCATAGAACTGTAGATAACTGCATAGAACTGTAGATAACTGCAGACAACTGTAGATAACTGCAGATCACTGCATAGAACTGTAGACGACTGCATAGAACTGTAGAAAACTGCAGACAACTGTAGATAACTTCATAGGACTGTAGGTGACTGCATAGAACTGTAGATAACTGCATAGAACTGTAGATAACTGCATAGAACTGTAGATGACTGCATAGAACTGTAGAAAACTGCAGACAACTGTAGATAACTGCATAGAACTGTAGATAACTGCAGACAACTGTAGATAACTGCAGATCACTGCATAGAACTGTAGATAACTGCATAGAACTGTAGACGACTGCATAGAACTGTAGAAAACTGCAGACAACTGTAGATAACTTCATAGAACTGTAGGTGACTGCACAGAACTGTAGATAACTGCATAGAACTGCAGATAACTGCATAGAACTGTAGATGACTGCATAGAACTGTAGAAAACTGCAGAGAACTGTAGATAACTGCATAGAACTGTAGATGACAGCATAGAACTGTAGATGACTGCATATTACTGAGCCAAGATGACGACGTATTGTTAAGTCAGGTGATTGCATAGTTGTACAGATAACTGTATCTTACGAAAGCCTCAGCAAGCCTAGGCAGCAATAAGTTAATTGTATTAGTTTTTAACACTGGATCCCAGGCCCCAGCCTCATCAATTTCAAAATAGCTAATATAGGGTAGCCAGACAATACAAAAATTACATGGTTTTAGATTAATTTACATAGTTTATACAGAAGTTTAAAGCCAGATGACTACAGGTACACACCCATTTCACTGCAAAACTAGATATTAGTCTGATGGTTATTAGTTATTATTAAAAATACATATACTGTACGGCAACCAGTGGCGTACCAAGGACATTTTGATGGGTGGGGGGGTGGGGGGGGGGGGGTGTTCAAAATCTACCAACGAAACCCATGATTTACCGATGAAATCCAGGTGGGTTTTTATATTTTAAGGGTTTAAATCCTAAATTTACCGGACCAATTTGGTTTTAACTGCATGACCTATTTCAACTTACCAACCATTTCCCCGAAAAGTGTGTGGGGAGGGGTCACACCCCCATTCGGTACGCCACTGATGGAAACTGTATATATATCCTCAACTAGAAATTGAGTTAGTACTGCATAATCATACAATAGAGATATTCATTGCAAAATTCTAAATTGGCTGTACACATCTCTTTTGTGCATTTTACAATTTTTTTCTAAATCTGAAATACATGTACAGCTAAAGTGTAATGTAGATACAGTACAAAGTGGAAAGGTACAGTGTGGAGTGTTCTGCAATAATTGCTTCTCCATATGATTTAATAACGCAAAAACAAGCTTAAGCCTGTTTGCCATTAATAATACATTTATCCCGATTGATCCCAATCACTGCAAAGTACTTACCCATTATCAATCAAGGGCAAGGCAATCATGTACATAATATATAGTACATGAATTAGGTGATCAGGACAATCATAATCGTTCAGATCTACTGTATTAGACAATTGAGTCAGGTGATTGAGGCAATTATTAGCCCTCAGAAGGGAAAATTTATTGTTTTTCTTTTTCACCTCTATCATATTACTGCGAATGGTACCAGTAACAAGCAAGTGAGCAGCAACAAGGTTTAAGCCCTACAGTGCTGAAAAGCATCCCTATTCCACTTTTTCTACTCGCACCAAAGTATAATGCTATGGCAGGTCCTGGACCTAAATTTACTGTACATACACAATCTACTGTATGTAAGTGATAAACAATTTAGATGTGGGAACCAAAGATCATCCTCCAGTCACCCAAATTGCTTCAATTATAATTTACAATTGGCCATTTCCCAAAAGAGTTGAACACTGGCGACGGGTTAGGAACGCTAGGGTACTTGGGATCGTTTGGAGGGACAGATTTCATGCTTGGAGATGTAAGCTACTAAGCACAATGAAACTGTCCCTCCAAACGATCCCAAGAACACCAACGCTTAATGCTCTTTACCAGTCTTCAACTCTTTTTGAGGTGACATGGGCAATCGGACTGTAACAGTACATTGGAATGTTTGTATGGAAACCAGGCTTTACCTGTTAAAGGGAGGACGCTAGTGCATGTAATGGATAACAAAGTCAATTATAACTCATCCCAGCCAGAGCTGACTAGTCAAAAACAAGCCCTTCAATTTATTATTTTACTCTGTCTATTATGGCAGACAATCCTACTTGTTAACTAAATGGAGGAACCCCAGCCAGCCTAAGTGGCAATGGGGTAAATTAAAGAACAGACTGATACAGTATATTCTATCCATGCTGAATAAAATCATGTATTTAGACCTAATTCACACAATCCAATTACTCTGATAATGTGATTTAGTGGATTTACTTACAGTACTAGAGTATTGGGTTATTAATTTGCAAATTTGTTTGCATACAGTATATACAGTACTACAGTATATACATGTATACATTACTGGCACTGCTATAGTGTTGTCCGTTACTTTTATACTTAAATCTCATGTATTGGGAAAATTGAATTCGATTAATCAGCTCAATAAACTTTAAGGAAGATTTTTTGTTCAATTCATCCAACATCACAGCAGCCATTATTGCTGGGTTGCAGGTAAAATTAATGTTATGGAAGCCATGTTGACTGGTACAGTAGGTACAAATTAAGCATATTATATTTATATTTTAGCATAAACCACGGTTAATAGAAGGGAGACTGGTTAGGCTAGCCAACGAACTTCAAAGGGGCACCAAAATGAGGTTGGGAACCATCGAAAAAATGTGTCACATGATGCACTAGCTGCATAGCTTTGTAAACATTGAAAGGTGATACCATGGATAGTAAAAAGACTGGATTGGAAACTTGATGGCGTGAGCATAACCTGGTTGCAATTGACAAGCTTGAAAAACCCGAGTATATTCAAAGTTTGGGATTAATACAGCCTAAAATGATAATCGAATTGTCTGTAAATACGACAAAGCCACAATACGACAAAATGCCCATCTATTCTTACTCATTTTAAAAGAAGATATCAAGGTTTACTAGTTAAAATATGCATCCCAAATTCCGAGCAAAACAAAGCACAATTTGGGGACTCCAGTTTCTTCAAAACAACACAGGAATCATCAAAACAAAGATCAACAACGCTTACCCCGAACGCTCGATTGTGGCTTAGGCAGGTTTGCAAGGCGATAAAATCATTTGAAACAATATAGTCATCTGAATGTGAGGATATGACGAATTTGAAGAAACGTTCACTAAAAACCTCAGTAAAACAAGCGTACTCACGCCATTCGTGACATCACAATTTGCAACTAGGTTTCAACATCTCTCGAGCAAAGAAAAAGCTTTCCAGCCAATCGGCGGCCTGGAAACACCTCACGTGACTATTAGTTTCCAATCCAATCATTTTACTATCCATGGTGATACATAGGGAGTTCTTAGCACTTGATATGTACTGTGTAAACCAACTAGTGGACTAATACAAATACTGCATTCTGATTGGCTAAGCTACTCGCTGTTTATTGGAGATAGACCATTAGTAGCAAAAGAGTCGAGTTTTAAATGCAAAAATGCAAAATAATGGTAAAAAACTCAAATTTTGCTGAGGTTTCAGTTTGGTTCTGTAATAAAATAATAGTCTGTCCAACTACTGTAGTTGGTTTATACTAAAACAATTAGACAACTCAACCTGATTGTCCACTTGGCTGCACCTCATCAACTATCAGCTCATAGACAACTCAGAGGCTTATTGTTTTACTGTTTAATTGTTAAAGATGCTCTTGTAACTACCAACCAAGATGGCTGCTCTGCCTTTGTCCTTCAAATCTCAGGGGACTGATTGCAAACCAATAATATGTATTAATGTATATATACTGCATAATATAATGTATATAACATTTTTCGTATGTTGCCGATAAACAAGCTCCAACAAAATCTAGAAAAGTTAAAACCATCAAAATACCTTGGATGACCCTGAACTACTTCAGTTAATGCGTGACCGTGACTATTACCAAAAACAAGTGCACAAAACAAACTGAGACTTCTACTGGAAAGATATCTTGAACTCAGAAACTATGTAAATAATCAAGTGAAACTAACGAAATCCAACTATTACCAAAATCAACTCAAACAAAAATAACCCCACTGCTCTTTGGAAAACTTTAAATGAGATAACGTCACGTGACAAATCCAAAACTACTCCTTCGTGCATTATTTCTGAAGATGTTTCTGTTAACGATCAACAATCAATTGTGACACAACTGAACTACATGTATTTTACAACTATAGGATCGAAACTTGCAGATAAAATTAAAAAACATTTTAAACCAAGACCTCCAACATCTACTTCTTTTCCATACAATTTTGATTTAAAAGAAATTGACGAATCTTCAGTTTTTAAAAAACTAAAAAATCTAAAAACTAATAAAGCTATTGGACTTGATAGAATCAGTGCAAGATTACTTAAAGACTCCACTTCGGCCATTACTCCTAGTTTAACCAAAATATTTAACATGTCATTACGTTCCGCAATTATTTTTCCAAATATTTGGAAAAAGGGCAAAGTTGTGCCACTCTTCAAATCTGGTGATCCAACTCTACCAAATAACTACCATCCTACAGTATAACTAAACCTAAAAGTAAAATCATTGGAACGTATTGTTCACCATCAAGTCTACACATGTACATGCAAGAACACAATCTCATCGCTCCAAATCAATTTGGTTTTCTTTCAGTCTAAACTTTCCACCGATGTCGCGCTAGCACAGTTCACTGATAATATCTTAGATAATCTAGACAAAACGTCAGTTACAGGAGCTGTATTTATAAACAATCTACCTAAATGTCTTAATTATACCAAATCAATATTATACACTGATGACACACTGTTGTATCATTCTGCCAAATCAGCAACGACTCTTCAAAGTAATATTAACTCCAATTTACAATCATTATCCAAGTGGCTCAACAACAACCTTCTTACACTAAACTACAAAAAAACAAAGTTCCTGATCTTTGCAAACAAAAAAACAGCTATTAAGTAACTCTAATCTAAATATCACTATCAATAACCAGAATATCAAACCAGGTCAATCAATTAAATATCTTGGTGTCACTCTCAGTCAGGATCTCTCATGGCATGAACATATTGGAAACTTAGCTAACAAAATTAACCAAAGACTTGGGTTACTCCGATGTTTTAAATATTATTTACCACCATTTGCTCGATGCACTCTTTGCACAGCATTGATTTTACCACTTTTTGACTATGCCGACATTATATGGGGTGACAAGAACAACTTGACATTAATGCATCCTCTCCAGATTCTACAAAATAAAGCTGCCAAACTAGTACTCGATGCTCCTTGACTCTCCTCATCAACTAAAGCACTAAGAATAGTTAACTGGACACCACTTGAACACAGATGACAGAAACATTGATGCATCTTTATTTTTAAATGCATCAATGGACTAATAAATTTTGATTTTGATTTAACAAGAAATAACAGAATCCATAACCATTACACAAGGACCAACAATAATCTGCATCTACCTAAAGTCAAGTGAACACAAATTGGGGAAAACAAAAACTAATTTATCACACCTCAACTAATTTTAACAACCTGGACAACAAGACAAGAAATACTACCTCTCTAGTTGAATTTAAGAATTCATTAAAGAAACTAAAATTTTAATTAATGCAACATTATGACTTTCTTTGAATGTCATGTTACAGGACCCCACTGAAAATCACTTTGGTGATGTGGGTATCCTGAATAAATATCATTATTATTATTGTTATTTTATTATATAAAATAGAGTGTTTTATTGATTTTTCCGCCACTAATAAAAGTGATAATCTCACATGTGCGATTATTTATGATAATCGCACATGTGACGATTATTGCTGAATCAGCATTATACTGTAGTTTAATGCAATTTTTGCAAGGCTATAGGACAATTTTTTTATATAATAAACAGAACAATACATGGATGCTTGGAAATATGAAATTTATTTCTCGTGTTGAACAGGATATGTCACTCGTTCGCTTCACTCACTCATGAGATATCCTGGTCAACACTCGAAATAAATTTCATATTTCTGCACATCCATGTATTATTCTCTATATATAAATGTATGATATTTACAAAATTAAGTCCATTGAACAGGAATAGAAAAAATATTTCTTAAAAACCTATGTTAAACTCAATTGCATCAACTGCAACACTAAGGCAGGCCCCGTAGGAGATTATACTGGGAGACATGGCGTTATTTCAGATTTGGTTCTACGGCAGGCGATTGGACGTTGTCTTTGTTGAATGGTTGCGTAGCAGTACAGCAAAAGAATATTTATGACGCTCAAACACATGTCTATCAAAACTGTTTAAACTTCAAAATAATCCTTTTAAAGGCATGATAAAAACAGAACTCTACCAGCATTCATCGAGAGCTTTTTGTTGTTCTTAACCTCAAAATAAACCTTCACATTGAGCAGTATTCAATACAAATACGACTTCAATGACAATGCCAATGGCTCAATTTATTCATATTGTCTACTATAAAAACTATCATGCGATTCATATCATAAAACTAGAAGACATAACTGCAGACAATTTATTCGAAGAAAGATGTTTGCATAAGCCAAACAAACAGACATAGAAATGACTTAAAAACGAGAAAATTCATTGCAAACTTACTTTGTTTCTCTCGTCGTCCGAGTCGTCATGGTCGGCCATGAATATTGAATGAACGCTGGTGGGGTACGCAAGGACATTATCTGGGTACAACGGGGATAAAAGGAATAGAAGGAGAAATTCAAATAATGTCCTTATATATCCCTCGTACAGGGCTGTACCAGGCCATTGAACTCTATATAAGTACCAGGCTAACTGGGCTGTACCACTGATCTCGAAATAAAACTGGATAGTGCAACCTATTGTCCACTGGTTCATAAAATGAAGCCAGCTAAACAAAATAAATCCGTAATTACTAAGGGACCAAACATGCTGCAAAATGTCTTTATGTCTTCTTAAAACGTCTTCTGTACCAAAAAAGAATATTGAACTATATTTTCTTTCAAAGATTCAGCATCTCATTCAACAAAATGTTTATATCGGTGCCAGAATACGCTAGAAAGACCATCACTTGGTCCCTTAGTAATGGGTGACTTCCGGCTTCATTTTGTAAACAATAGATACTTAATCCAGTTTTATTTCGAGATCAGTGGGCTGTACACAGGAGCCCATCTTGGCAGCGCGTGGGCACCTTGTGGCGGACTCGAAAGACGCGCGGGGGACTGTACATGTGGCACACTCGATCGTGGTGTGTTTAGGAAAATAATAAAGGGATGAAACACGAATTCTTCCTTCTTTTGAACATCGTTTTAAGCGCCTATAGGTATTAAAATTGTAAGACAATTGAGCGAAGTAGTTGTGATAATGATTCAATTATCAAAATATAAATCAAAATGATGCAAAATCTCAACTTTTAGCCGTGATTTTGCAGCTAAATTACATACCGTATTTTCGGGAGATGTGTTCCGCAAGTAGCGCTAGGACACTACATCATCGTTGACACTTCGGATAGCTACGAAATCCTACGATAAGCTTTTCGGATAAAGCTGGAAGTCTCAGGATTATTGATTTATTGCACATTCATCTGACTCTGAGTTTCAGTCGGTTTCAGTATTCTAACGGTGCATGGCTTCCCACGATACGAGATGTCCTGGCTACTTGCGGAACACATTCCACGTTGAACGTTTGGTTATTCTGTGGTTTGGTGTTTCATCCATATTTTTTTCTTCTCCCTTCCCCCCCCCCCCCCCCCCCCCCCCCCCCCCACCCCCCCCCTCCCCCCCCCCCCCCCCCACCCCCCCTTTTCCCCCGTTTTTCCCTTTTTTCCGCCTTTTTTCCCGCTTCCGGTAACCGTTTTTCGTTTTTTAAATCCCCTGCCACAGTCCCCCGCGCGTCTTTTCGAGTCCGCCACAGAATGCCCACGCGCTGCCAAGATGGGCTCCCTGTGGGCTGTAGCCTGGTACCCTGGCCCAATTTCAAAAGAAATATGGGCCAGGTAACCACTAATCTCATTCTCGCGTCATCAGGGCAAAATCCACTTATGACGATTGCAGTTTTACTCGTAGCCATTAAAAACGCGCGAAATTTCAACCAATAGGAAAGCAGAAGTCTTTAGTGGTTACCTGGCCCATATTCTTTGATTGGGCCAGGGCGTACCAGGCTAACTCGGCTGAAGCTCTGAAAATGCAACCTCGTACCCAGGGTCTTAATTATCTCCGCTCTCCCGCCCCCGCCCACCGCTGCGAAAAGACCCTGGTCCAGGCAACGCTGGTCACGTGTCGTCTATCAAAATGTTCGACTGTGGGAGTGTCCCCTGCGTATCAATGCTTGACCTCGCTGGAATAGTCGGAGAAGATTTGTAGAAGAATTGAGAAGATTTGTAATATATCTTCTCAGGCGAAAATTTCATCTTCATGGATTTTTTTGCCGTTAAAGTTGACGGAAGTGACGTCATTAGAGGAATCTGTAAAGTGATTTCCATATAGACA
Organism: Paragorgia papillata; assembly: GCA_035771165.1. NCBI lineage: Eukaryota > Metazoa > Cnidaria > Anthozoa > Scleralcyonacea > Coralliidae > Paragorgia > Paragorgia papillata. Next base: position 220,562 of record JAWNZC010000338.1, read on the forward strand.
AATTCCTCTTTCAACGTCACTTCCGTCAACTTTAACGGCAAAACAATCCATGAAGATGAAACTTTCGCCTGAGAAGATATATTACAAATCTTCTCAGAATGTTCCAATTAGAATAAATATGTAAAGTCGCTGAGGATGACATAGGCACTTTAAGTAGACACCATGAGGAACCGCACATTGTGTGAAAGGATTAAGAGTTAGGTGATGGGTTACATGGCCATAGCATTACGGTGTGAGGTAATCACCACTATTCCCAGTGGTGACAGGATATAATAGGTTTATGACGAGTTCGGTCAAGCTTGCGGGTAATTGTACTCCTATTAAAACGTATTCTTTACATATTAAAATGGTAATTGTACCTATGTTTAACCGAACGATATATTAACTAACCAGTTAGTTAACACATTTTGGCGCGCGAAGTATGATTTGCGCGAAGAAAGAATGGTCACCGTCCAACGATCAATGTGAGGTTTAGTTCATCCTATTTCCGTATTTCTTCGCTAAGTTTCGATGCACATATACTTGAATTCAATTTAACGAACGCATTAAATCGTTATTCAAAGAGAACGATCTTCCGCGAGACAGTGACGAGAATCACATTTCTTACCAAATGACATATTGAGTCAAGCTGCATGGTAGTATTAAGAAACGAGGATGGAAGACTGAAGTATACGCATCATAATTTATTTTGGGAATTCTGATGCTGCATGTGCATGTGACCTCAACTCAAGGCTCAACAGAGAATTGCTGAACGCCAACGGTGAAGTATTCAAGAAAATAAAGTATGTAGTAGATAAAATATGTAATGAGCGCGGTTTGGTGGGAAATATTCTGAAATTAATTTATAGCCACGATCAATGTATTCAGTGTAGAGAGACTATAGGCATTGGGAAGATATAAGCTTGTGATATTATTTAGAATACTTTCAATGCATGGAAGCTCTTGTGCCAGAAGGATGCAGTCATCTTTCGCCGACAGACCAAATGCGCGCCTACCGCGCTACTCTGGTATAAGGAAATATAAGCGCTGTGATATTATTAAGAAGCTCTTGTGTCAGAAAAATGTTGGCAGATTATGAAGATGTTGTCATTTTTTCTAGTTTTCTTAATCAGTTGAGGCTGAACGAAAGCTAAATAATCGATCATTTTATTTTCTTTATCTTAAGCCACTGCTGTATGGAGTATACTATAAATTTACTTCAGTGTATACTTTATAGGTTGATTATTTAGACTGATTTCAGTGGAGGCTCTTGTGTCAGAAAGATGCGTCATCTTTTGCTGGCAGATTTTGAAGATGTGTCATCTTTTCTTAATCAGTTGAAGCTAAAAGAAAGCTAAATAATCGATTATTTTATTTTATTTATCTTAAGCTACTATAGAGTATACTATAAATTTACTTCAGTTCATATAGGCTGATTATTTAGACTGATTTCAGTGGAAGCTCTTGCGTCAGAAAGATGCGTCATCTTTTGCTGGCAGATTTTGAAGATGTGTCATCTTTTCTTAATCAGTTGAACTAGCTAAAAGAAAGCTAAATAATCGATTATTTTATTTTACTTAAGCCGCTTTATATATATATATATATATATATATATATATATATATATATATATATACACGTTTATATACCCTGTGTATATTACAACTGAAGTAAACCAAAGCTTTATTTCTGGAACTTTAATTATTCAATAAATCATCACCCGCGATTCTCCGGGCCTTACAGAAGAGACCAATGTGTATATATTTTGGCGTAACTCTTGCGTCAGAAAAATGTTTATATATATTTTCTGCTTCCAGACTTTGAAGATGCCAATGCCATCTTTCGACTTTCCGTGTGCAACCATATATTGTTATTATTCAAGACGGATTTTTACGAGATGGGTTTGTTTCAAGACAGGGTTTGCCGAGTTTGTGTTTAAAAGCAGTAAAAGCCGCATATAATCCAAGTTCTGTAGTTTGAGAAGAGAAAACATAGGCTCTCATTAGCTCTGTATGAGGCCAAAACCAAATATGCTGTCGGCGCATCAGGTTGCCCTGTATTTCATTCAGTATTTATTAAACTAGTAAAATGTATTTTGTTTATCGGTCCTGCTGCGTAGAAGCGCGAAGTAATTATATTCATGAAATGATGACAGCATTACGCGGTTAATTGGTAAAGGGATTAGGGTGTGTTGTTTCCGGAGAAACGTGAGTTCAACTCACTGAAAGTGGAATTATGTGACCGTGCGGTTTGTCATGATTTAATAAGGCAAAGGTGAAATGTTGAACCTTTCACTCAGTGTCTGCATTTCTGAATGCGCTGTGTTGTTTACTTAAAGAAATAGTACTTTTAGTAGACTTCAAGAAAGCGGGCGAGTCTTATCGATTTTTCTGCTTCTTTGCTGTCACAAACTTCTTGTCCGATAAAGAAACCCCCGTTCAAGTTAACTTGTTGCGTATCTTTTAGTTTTGATCCTTTTAATTAAACGCAACAACCTATACCCGCCACTTTTCGGACTATTAATAATAACACGTCGCATTAAATTATAGTCCCTCGCCAATTGTTTAAAATACGGATATCGACTAACCGTTTTAAAATGAACTTGAAAATTGGCATTTTATATCAAATATATTTATCAATTAGCATGTTCGTGGATGACTGACCATAATTTTGTCCGCATGAGAAATGGTCAAAACAACGCAGCACAGTAAACCTCACAGTTGATAATGAAATGGAAGACTGTTTCTAACTCTCAATATAAACAATAAAATACGTATGTGTTTCAACTGTACGTTGTTGAATACCACACGTGAAAGCTGCCGTTATATTTAAGTGAATACGTCCAGTTAAAAGCCTCGCGATTCGAATGCTTAAAACGAATATTCTCCCATCAATAACACATGTCGCCAGCGCTACAAAGCCAGCAAAATATTGATCTTTGAGACAGCTGGCATTCTTATTAAATTATATCTCCTTTCGGATTGTTTCTCCAAGCCGTTGTGCACCTTTTGTGAGTCGTAACATTTCATCTGGCCAGATGTTTTGCGTTTTGTATCGGTAAGTCGAGAAAGTTTGTACCACCCTACCCACACTAAATTTATTTTGTACTGCCCATATTTTGGGCAGCGCGTGACCAGCCTGGACCAGGGTCTTTTCGCAGCGGTGGGCGGGGGCGAGGGAGCCTGCCTCCTCCACAGGCCCTATTGCATCATGGACAGGTCACACACGCCGAATTTAGGGCCTGCAAGATCCTGTAAAAAATTTGGCAAAACTTGGCACGGAATAAATTTGCATAATTAACTACCAGTGTTAATAGCCATGGCTATATCCGAAGATTTTGAAGGACATTGAAGACTTATGACATACGAATCACGAATCCTAGCTTTAAAATGCAGGAATTGTTGAAGAAAGCAATTACGGTTGAACTTTGTCAACTTTCGACCGGAATAATCAACGAAAATACACTTTAGTCTATCCAGAGACTCTTTGGTTTATACTTTTTCGGTTTCCACAACAACTGAAACTTGAATTACGCTAAACTATAGCCTCTTGGTCAGTTGACAGTCTTCGATAGCGAAATAAACCAAAAAACAATACGAAAAACCTGTTACTTTCCTGACCGTCGAATTTGCTTTTGTTCGGCAGATATTTCCCCCTTCAATTCCTTTTTGTCGCTAAAAATATTATTGGCAGAAGGTCGGTAATTCTAAAACATATTGGTTTCTTCATTGTCATGATCTGTACGAAAGTTTAGACCGAATTTCCTGGTGGGTCACAGTGTTTAAAGAACTTGGACGTACGTTTGTCGAACAGCGGCCGGAAGATAATTGCAAGCCCACTCAAAACTATCGCCTCTAGGGCCTATAGTCTCGCTGTGCATAATGGGATCAGTCACCATTTTGTTTACAGGATCTGGCAGGCCCTCTCAACAGTGTGACCTGTCCATGATGCAATAGGGCCTGTGGAGGAGGCAGCGAGGGAGCGGAGATAAGACCCTGGGTACGAGGTTGCTGAAAATGGTGTTTTTCAACCAACAATTTCCAAGGCAACATTCGGACAGGTTGAAGATGGCGCTACGCAATGGCAATGCATTGTGGTTAAATGTACAAGTTATGCACAATTAATTAATGGAAAAAAGATGGCAGCGGAAAAAACTTGCGAAGTAGTCCTAAGTGAAAACGATATTCCTGGCGCTAAGGGGCCGACCATTTGACTTTTGAGAGGGGGGGGGGGCGGGGTTGGGTGATTTCAGAAAAAAATATCCTGCAAGGTGGTTTGGGACGAAAAAAAGCATGCATTGAATCACAAAGGGGAAAAAATATCCTACATCAAGTTTGAGCCGGAAAAAAATTGCATCACTTTTCAAAAACAAAGTTGAACGTTATTAATAGTTTATTTTTTTAAAAAGCAAACATGTAGGATGGTCTCAATACATTCATCTCTTAAACGATAAACTGTATTATAATAACTGTTATTTTGTTTAAATTTATCTATTAAATTTATCTCTTTTTTTTTAGTGGTTGTACAGTAAGTTTGTTTTGGCTCAATGCAGTTGTTCAGCAGGGCCGTATCGAGGGGGTTTGAGACGGGCGCCGGTACACCAGTTTCACCGGTTTGGGCACCCAAACCGAGGTGCCCAAATATATAAACTATGTACTACAATCTGAGAGATTTTTCAAAAACCCTACAAGAATTTAAAAATCACCCCTCAGAATGTGAAAAATCGCATCTCAGAATGCAGGAAATGGCATTTCTGAGACTCTAAATTTCAAAATTTCCCCCCTAGAGGGTTCTCGCGCCTTCAGCGCTGCATGACCGGTGTGCCCAAATAATCTATGGATATGCCACTGTTCAGAACTACACTCCTTTACGATTAATATATAGAACGATGTTTAAAACGAATTAAATGCGTCCAGATCAGATGTTTTATCCATGTGCCCCACACAAATAAAACATCTGTAACCAGTGTCTGATCATAGTCCCTGGAATTAAAGTGTCTGGAAACGCGGCGTACTTCAAAGCGCACACTTTTTGTTCCCTCTCAATTCTGATCACGTGGGAAGAAGGGGCACGTTTCAGATGTTATCTGTTTAGCCACGCTAAACAAAAATTGTTTTTGGCGCAAATTGTTCAACATTTGGATGTAGAGTAATAATCGTGGAGAAAAAACACGAAAGGATAAGCTGTCTATTAAGCATTCCATCTGCTTCAGATGTTGCAAAGGCGTCTTGGCGAAGAGAAATAATAAATATTACGGTATTACAAAGGAACACGACGACACGTCGTTGTTGATGTAAAAGATATTCGTAGATAAATAGACATTTCCAACCAAGTGACATTGAAGATAGTATATAAGTATATACACGCTACATTATATAATTTGGTTATCTGAATTTAATGATTTCCAGAGAAAGTTATACTTTATCCGATGATAGAATGACTTGACAGCTGGTTAATAATAGTAGGCCTCGATCGCATTTGTTTGGTCTCACTTTATTTAATATTTCTCGATTATTTCTTACTTTAAATCGTTAAAAAAACACAGATTGTGACTCAGAACTAGCCTGCCCTAAATGCAACAAGCAGTTGCGCATCACGTTTGCCAAAACGGGTGCTAGAGCGGGAAATAAGTCTGTTATGTCATGCACCGCGCAAAGCTTCGGTCAGTGGGCATGGCCTTGGTAAACTGACTAAAGTCGAAAATACCGCTATCCATGCCAAGTGGTTAAAGGCAATATACCAGTTTTGTGAAGCGGAGAGAATCGTTAAAACAAGTGGTCGAATTCGCTCAGATTGCATTAATAAAACTTCCATATATATGGGTTTCGCGACAAAATAATCCGCGGGTCGGGTGAGTTTGTTTACTTAACATGCATTTCAATACAAATTTTATAATTTAGACAACTCAGAGAAACCGGAGCTGGAGCATCACAAAATTTGCCATAAAAACCCCATGCATGAGTCAAGTTAAGCACAGAGTGAAAATTCTGAATGATGCACGTACGCGTGCAGTAGTTGACAACAGAATTTTTACCTTTTATCAAGTGTTGGAAAGACCCCAATGTTTCTCACAATGTAGAATGTTTATCTCAACACAAACACAGTCTAATAAAATTACAACCTACTTCTTTTCAATTCCTTCTTCAAGGATTAAAATACATCCTGATGGCTGAAATCTGTCACGATGTGCATGGTCAAAGAGTAACTTGATGGTTAGAGTCCATCAAATGAGGATTGCAGGGAAACGCTCACTCGCTCAGGCAACCCAAACTTGATCTGTATGAGTTCAAGTACATTATAAATGCTAATGCCATTTCTATTCAAAGAAAAAATGTTTGCCAGTGATACAAGGAAATGTTTCAGGATGTCATAAAAAGGAAAAGCACTGATATCACTAATCTGCCATTAAAAGCCAGAAAGCATACTGTAGAGAAGTCTGTGATCACTGCACAGGATAATTTATTATGTATTACCAGTAAAATAATAACAAAGAGAACAATTGCATGGTATATAATCTTTAAATAGCATTTAATTGATGAAAAAGTTAAGACCACTCATTTTAATATGTACAGAAAATAATGATAACAAGTTTAAAAACACAAGATAGTTACTAATTACCAAAAGACAATATGCTTTGACAAAACTAATAATTTAAATCTCAGCAGGTCACAGTCGACAACAGAAGTTTAATTAGAATTTTCCAACAACTTGGCTGAGCGCAAAATAAATAGCCATAGAATTGCTAATCGCTCGATTCCCCTTTTCGGTGCCTGTATATGTTTCTGATTTCGACAAGCCAGAAAGCGGTTAGTTATTGCGAATAAACACCCGACTGCAGAAAATTTTGTTTAGCCCCTTCGACAATGTTTGATGGTTTGACAACACCGCACATGTAAGGATGCCAGCTTGTGGTTGTCTTCTCCCGTTTCACAGCCTTTTACTAAGCTAACTGTGGTTCCTTCGAACATGTAAGGTCAAACCATCTTTCGATTTCATGTTTTGATGCACATAACACACAAAAAAACACTTGGGGGTTCCTGCATCTGAAAATACAAAGAACCATTTCAGCCTTCGGTGTTCCTAATGTCCTGAGAGCAGCACTTATCGTATTATAAACATCGATAAAACACTTACAGCGCTGACAATAGTCTCCATTTGAGCTTCAATCTCCGCCGCATCCATCTCCAGTAAATTTAAATTTATCGCTAAGGTATCATCTCCAAAATCAAACTCATCGTCGTCAATATTTCACTTGGAAAGCGCTCGCGCCTTGTTCTGTCGCCATATTGATAGCCTTGACCGTGCCCCTTCATGTCACGTGATACGCTTACCTCAATATAGGCAAATCTTGCCGTGTTTTTCCTTTGAAGTACGCCGCGTTTCCAGACACTTTAATTCCAGGGACTATGGTCTGATACATGTGTCGCTTTTCAGACGCATGGAATTTCCAGTAAATGCATAAAAACTATTCCAATGTATAATTTCGAGCTTTGGCAAAAATGTACTATCGTCATATAAAATTACGACACGTTACTTTCGTCTGCCAGACTTGCACATTTTTTGCAAGGTATAAACAGGGCCTATTTAATAAAAGCTCTGAAGACTTTGCTTATTTACCCGTATAATTGGTAGTAAAAGCTAAACTAAAACTGCTCCAAAAAAAAGATCTTGCCGAAGCTAAAATGGTGGGAAAAATTTCACACATAGTTGCGTCCTGGGGAAAAAATATTCTTCAGCAATATGGGTACCGAAAAAAAATTCATGCCCAAACAAGATCACCCCCCTCCCCCCTCTCAAAAGTCAAATGGTCCGGCTCCTATATAAATTAAAGATGCTGTCCAGTCCGTTAATTCTGCGCATGATCCGCATCTTTGTTTATCGGGACCTTCAAACATGACATTCGTAGATAATTACATAAAGTACTCAGCTCAATGTAAACCGTTAGAAGCGACATGGCAGAAAACCAAGCGATTCGGGTACGAGAATGCGCGCGACCTTGCAATATTGACACACGGCGACTTCTTAGCAAGTTGCTAACAATTTGCATTTTAAATATCGAAGTTCACATAATATGAAGTTCTTTTGAAAGTTGGAACAATTAACTGTAAGTAAACTTCATGTTATGTGAAGTTCGATGTTTAAAATGCGAATTTTCAGTAGCAACATCGCCGTGTACCGTTCGTAAGTCAACTGTGCAATGTTGCTGTCAATATTGCAAGGTCACGCCGTAAAGAACATCCGGTTTGGCTGTAAGACAGGGCCATAATCAAATAGCCAATGATCACATGAATAAAATACTTGATTGCAAACATACCAATGTTTATGCAAAAATAAATGGCAAAGAATGAAACTGTCAAGTCCATTGTTTTTGTTAATTCAGCTGCTTTGTGAATAACTAAAGATTTGCATAATATAAGGGATCATTGCAATGAAGCATTTTTTTTTAAAAACATAACCTGAGGTGGACTATCAGTAGCCCGAGTGAACGCCTAAGCAGGCGTCTTGTTATTTGTTAAGATGCTAGAACGACGACGGCGGCTAAAAAATTATATTTGATATTTGAAGCTAGTTTTATAATGACTTCCAAAACGCCCCAGTATTGCTAAAATGATTGTAGTGTCTGTATTGAAGTCAATCTAAAGCAACAGTTCTCATCTTTTGGCCGTTGGCGTCGTCCTGTAGACGTGAAAATCTCTAAGTGGCGTTGTATAAAGAAAGAGGACGGTGTTGGTATTACTCTAGGGAGTAAAAATTATTCATTCTTGTTGTTTTGCAAATATAATTATTTTGTTTGAAATGACGTCGTCGTTGACGTTGCCGTCCTACCGCTCCTACCCAAGAGCCGGCTCGCAGGCTATCCTAGATCTTACTTGTTAAGGTCCCTACATAAAAGCTGCCGATAAAAGTATGAAGTATCCCAAAATTTTATTATTCGGAGGTTCACAAGTTTGTGGTGAACTATAGGCATTTGATAGCCTGCGTCACAGACGCTCGCGGGTGGAAAAAGGAGGCGCCAAGCAACCTCGTACCCAGGGTCTTATCTCCGCTCCCCCCCCCCCCCCCCCCCTGGGTACGAGGTTGGGCGCCAAGCAGCGTCTGTTGATCCAGCATATCCTCCTACCTAGAATTACCAATAATCAGTAAGTGTGAAGTGCCTAGAATTACCAATAATCGTTAATTTTAAACCCACCACCCCAACCCACACCACAACCCCCCGGAAACCCTAAACCTAACCACAACCCTCCGGAAAAACGTGCCCTCTCATACCCCGACCACAACACCCCTCTAGGATTTTTGGCTTTATGTGTTCAAGTTTAATAACATCCCGCATGTGGGACAGAAAATTACCTACAATTACCAATTATTGGTAATTCAAGGCCGTTTCACACTTACTGATTATTGGTAATTCTAGGTAGGAGGACATTGTTCAGCTTTCCGATTTTTTGCAATTCAGTAATACTCGATCGTGGCAACTATAAATGATATCTTGACTATATTCGCTAACCACTTAAGAATTCGTATAAAGAGAAAACACTGATCATTAATAAGACATTTGGAGCCTCATGGAAAGGTATAAATAAAGCAAAAACGAACACTAGTATGGTGGCAAACAAAGTGCCGACTAAAATAAAGTATCGTATATCACTGTGCTGTTTGATTCGATTTAAAACTTCGTTCAGTTCCCACATATATTTTCTAACTGTTTGATCATTTTCAAACAGCAATATGCTGGATATAAAGCCCGTGAAAATCTTAACGAACTCACTTTAATAATCCTTCCTTAATGCATTCTAGCAGTGAGAAAAAGGTCCATTGGCTTTATAATTTGCTGGCGTGTAAACAACAAAACATTTAAAACGGAAACCGTCGCAATTAACCAATTAAATGTTGTGTAGTAGACTTGATTTAAAAGATGACCAATCACAATGAACTACTTAAATTTCTGATGTACGTTCCCAGGCCTCTTTTTTAACGTCGAGCTGCAGACCGAAATTGTGACTGGTTCATAGACTGTGTTTTTCGTTTTCCCAAAATATGTAGACACAGGCTATAACGTAGGCTAGGCATTTGATTGGCTACTTGGGCCATTAATGAAAATTTGAAATAGACTAATCTGAGCTGAAACCTACTGTAAATTCAGTTCAATATCACGTACCGTAACCGACGTATATAGTAAGGTTATTTACGGCTATTTTATCTGCCCACCTCAATCAGTACCACGCACAGGAAATCGACAGTGTAAATAATATTCAGCTGCGATGGCCTTTCCAATTTTGTTTACCCACAGTTAAGTTTACCTTAGCGCAAATTTTATTTTGTAAGCACATGCGGCGGCGCTGCATAGAATTAGGTATAGAGGTGAGTATTATTTAAAGACCAAAACGTAACTGAACCAAAAAAATGTCGATCAAGGCTCTTTATCTGGACAGTAGTTTTGCAAGTTCTGTTACCGTTGCTTTTATATAATACAATTATAGCAATATTGTATAGGATATCTGTTTTCTTGGCCACAACGAAAACAAGGCATCATATATTTAATCGGTTCTATTAACCGTCATCGGTCAGACAGGAAAGTGAAAGTGGCAACTTGCCAACGCCAAACGGCGAAGAAAACACAGGGCTGCTTTGAAGTGAATTACTGTCATTACTTTATGACACGAACAAGGACCATATAACGTAAATTCTGTACTTTAAGCATCGTTTCGTGCGTGATACGATATAGTAACTAGTGTATATGTTTCGTCAATAATTCACGATTTACGTCATGCCAGACAAGCCCCTGATTGTTTTGTTTCGTGTTTCTGCCTACGTAAAGCGAGATTATGGGAGTCGCCACATGTCATTTGACACGTCCGGAGTTTAATGGGGCACGCTGATTGGCTGAGTGTGACGCAAATTGCTATTTCTGTTCAGTCAGGTGTACAAACACGTCGTCTCATACACTGTTGTCCTCTTCATGTTTTCCTCATTCGCAATCGAAGAAGAAAGAGAGAGAACCTTCTAGTTGAAGTCGGACGAAGTTTAAACCGAAAGAATTGCAATCGACCTCAGTTGACTCAGAACTACCAGTACAGCAGACAACGAGAAGCATACGAAATCTATCGACTCTATATAGTAATAATTGAACATCGAGAAGACGACTAACGTGACCATGATGAGAGAAGAAGTTGATAATGCTTGCGAGTTCTTATGTTCAAACCTTCGCTCGAACAGTTACACGACAGTGACAGAGGAACAGATAAAATCTTTCAGAACTGTCTTAAAGGACCTAATTGTTGATAAATTTACGAATCATTGGTATCCTGATAAACCACTGCGGGGAAACGGCTTTCGTTGTATCAGCATAGACAAAGACACACAAATCGTCGACCCCGTGTTAGTGAAAGCTGCGAATGTCAGCAATATTTCAAAAACTCTGTTTCTCACGACCTTTCGTTCTGGTTTAGCCTTGTGGATAGACCCTGGTGACGTGTCGTATCGAACAGGGCGAAGCATGGCGGTTGTTTCACTTTACAAAAGCGCTCCAAAGACAATCGAGAATTCGAAGGTGGAAGAAGAAGTACCTGTTACAAAACTTACGCCAACGTACTTCCATAGTGCTTTGTTGAATGGCTTGAATGACTTCAGCCCGTCGAAGAACCAAAATATCTTCGCTTTGTATCCACAAGTCACGGCTAAGAAGTTAAAGGAACTCCTTCAACAACAACAACACATTGATCGTTTTCACTGGACAAACGCGAACTATACCCACAAGAGAGTCACCGAAGTTTACTGAGTGCGTGCATTGTTAGGAATTTTAAACACTATGTCCATACTTTCTTTGTAGCATAAACACATTCATTCTTCACGTGTACAAAATGATTCATGAACTGTACACAGTTTTACACAAATGGTAATATTTTCTTGTATATCACCTAGTGCACTATTGCAACGGTGTACACTTTGTACATATATATATACAAAGATAGTTTATAATTTTTGACTCAACAGAACTTCCCGGGTTGTACAGTTAGAGAATTTAAAATTTTTAAATGTAAACTTTTAGAGATAGCTTATTTTCACGATTCAAAGAAAGAAGATATTTATGTTTAGGTAAAATAAATAAATTTACAACTTTAAATTCTGTCGTTTTTTACTTCGAGGTTCTCATCAGCTCAGGCGACTCGGCGGAATTCCAGAAGGTCCCTATCTGACCAAGCTATTTAGGCGACGTTTGCGGACAGGCGTAACCAAAGAAAATATGTTGTATTTAATATAATTTGAAGTCTAGATGGCGACCGTGTTGGAAATCATCAAGTATATATAATGATCAGTCTTTGACCCGTCGGTCATGGGGTTTTCCCTTTATAAAATGAGTAAAATCGTTTGGTGTTAACCAGGGCACGGTAATATAAAACGTCAGAAAAGTCGCGTGACACCTATTAAACTAAAAGAGTAAGTTATTCACTCCTCATAGTACTGTGAAGAAGCAATGCATTTTACAGAATACACGCTTTGCTGAACATCGATTTTCTATACAAGAATGCAGCAGATCTATCATCACAGCGATTAGAAACAAATCTTTAACAGAACAAGCATCTTTTATAACTGTGTTTTCTACAGTTTCTACTGCAGTTTATAATTATATATCCAGTTCTATGTATAAACTGTGATCCAGCCAGCGCACTGAATGGCTCGCGCTTGTCACGTAGCAAAGACGGCGTAGATCAATTAAAATGACAGGTGACTGCATCAGTTGTTTACATCTGGCCCCAAGAGTTTAATTTCAGGCTTTGTGACCCATGTTGTGGTTTATTAGTGACCCTATCTTGTAGCCTGCGTATCTTGCTGCTCAGCTGTACATGTGCTTGTGGTCAGCTTCAAACTTCAGAAATTTAGGAATTGAAGATTTGATTTGTGGTCGATATCATAGTCTAAGTCACCAAAACACCAAAACCAAAAAATCAAATTTTATACTGATTTACATATAAATCACAGCCTAGCGTCTTAGCTTTGTCAACACTGATGAGTTATTATATATCATAAACTGACTGGTTATAAACTCGTGACTTCAGTTGATTTGCCAGAATTTCTATCATCGAAGGAAAAGGCAGTGTGATCTAGTATCCTCTTCAACGGATCCATTATTTTCCTTTATCTTCCTAATTTTATCGTATGAACCCACATGTACCACAACGCTCCTTCACTCCTAGCCTGCGAGCCGGCTCTCCTTTGGGGGATTGGGGAGAGGAGGAGAAGGAGAGCCTGCACGCGTAGTATTGTTTTTTGAGTAGTAGCGTTCCAAATTGGGACGCAGCTCACTGATTGGACGAGATGCTGATTGTTGACGTACAACCATATATTAATTACCCTGCGAACACAACCTTCTTTTCCTTATTTCTTCGCTGAGAGAGAGGAAGAAAAGTAGGCTCTGCTGTATTCGTGTTTGGCTTCGTCCAAGATTTAGGACGAAGTAACCCGTTTAAGACCCGTTTAACCGGTTCTCGTTTTGTTTTCTGCTCTGATTGCGACTGGGTTCGAGATTGTAACAAAGCAACTGACATGCATGCGCAATGGCAACCAGTCACGAATACAGCAGAGCCTACTTTTCTTCCTCTCTCTCTCAGCGAAGAAATAAAGAAAAGAAGGCTCTGCTCGCAGGGTATATATTAATAGACCGCTGGTAATTTGTAAAATATTAAGGGACGGACCATTAGATTTTTGAGGGGGAGGGGTGGGGGGGGGGGGGGGGGGGGTTGGCCAATTTTTTGGTGCAGGAATAATTTTTTTTCGCTCGAGGTTGTGCAGGATATTTTTTTTCGACATCATTTGCTTGCAGGATATTTTTTTGTGAGCCTATGTTTGTTAATGTCCGACACATACGTTTAATTATAGCAATACTAGAAAGGATACAGATACAACCACAAAGCAATTACGCAATGGGCCATATCAGTCATTAACCAATGGATACTGAGATTTTAACAATTTATGACAAACATTTTTTATGTTAATGATGCAATTTGTGACAGTAAAAGAAGGGTACACCCCCCTGAAAAATATGCACCCCCCCCTATCAGATGAGTCTGAATCCACCCCTGACTATATATGATATGAGATGACACTTAAATACTATTTTAATGCCTTGTGTGGGAGATTTTTCACCAAATTGGTGAAAAGGGCCACACAGAGCTTTAAAATATTAAGTGTCATTGAATATATCTATGTTTTCACAAACTGTGATGTCTTGCTATACAAATGTTGAGTTTATCATAAAAACAAGAAAGTATTTGAATATATATAGACAATCATAAATTATGCGCTAAAAAGACTAATAATATTTGTGTTTTTACAATGCAAAACAATATCTTTGTATTTAGTGAGCAGCTGCTCTACATTGTTAAAATGGAAGTAAACTGCAGAATGTGTTTGTTGCTGCTTAAAAATTGTTCCACTTGTTTTATAGGACAAGTACTTGTTTTCTAACACTATTTAATAGCAGTGACCTGACAAGTCTGTGTTTAATATTAACAACAAGATGGATTCATAGCTTGTGATTTATTTTGTGTTCTGGCAATCTGCTCCTCTATATAAATATTTTTCTATTTTTAGAAAACATGGTACTTTGCAGGATATTTTTTTCTGGGGGTTTTGTTGTGCACGATATTTTTTTCCCAGGATAAGGCTGTGCTCGAATTTTTTTTTGGTAATATCTGCGATACGCTAATGATATATACCGCATTATTCAAAATGACTGAATATAAATGAAGTCCGAACAAAGAAGAAGAAACACAGGTCAGTCTGGCGTGCTCCCTTGGTCTGGTTTGCGATTGGTCGCTTTTGACAACCCGTTAGAAGGGGCGGCACTCAAATTTGATAGCTATGCGTACAGGCTCTATATTTCACCTCCTGCCCTACCCAAGAGCCGGCTCGCAGGCACTTCACTCCTAGCCTGCGAGCCGGCTCACTCCTCATTCATCTCGCGCCAGCCTCGCTTGGTCTATTGTGTATGATGACGTGTACACGCAAGATATTCGTTCTACGCATGCGTAGCTAATTAATCCTTGATTCGGCCTAGTTGGAGCAACAAGAGGCAAGAGCAAGGACACTACTAAACTGTACGGTTATTTATATATAATCTGCTCGATGAAAATTAAAAATCTACTGCGGAGAACTTTAAATAATCCTGACGTCGCTTTCTATATGTGACTATGTCCCTGATTCTCCGTCACCCGTTGCAACCATGGTAAGCCACTACATTACCATCGACAGTTGATAGGGCAGAAATTTGAATGAAACATCGCCGGCGCAAAGGCCATGCGATTGATACGGACATAGCATATACGGGAAAAGGAAATTCTTCATTTTTCAAACAAAGACTGGCCTCATACTGTCAAACACGCTATAGCTCAGCAACCAAAATGCGAAAGAGTTAGCCATATTTAGAAATTATCTTGATCACTATCAATTAGAGTCGTTAGATTGGATGAACCGCTAAAGTAAACTATAAATAGTCCAGTGCCATGCAGTGCCGGTTTTCAACATGGGGGTCGCGATCCACCGATTGCACTTGAGGTTGCGAGACGACTCGGACCCGTAAAGACGTAAAAGAAAATACGAGGTGATCACTTGTGTTAAATGCACATCATGAATAGAGCCACCTTGCGCTATTTCGCGCACTAGTAGAGTCGGCTATACTCTACGGCTACGTAGACATATCGAGTTGGTAAAAAGTATTTTTCAATCATAACAAACGGTTTGTTATACCAATAGACATATGTTATAAGGTAATTTATTCAATAATAAGAAAAATACTTCAGTGTATAAAATAATTAGTGTATAAAATAATTAGTTAATGGCTAGCCAGTTTATCAGATATGATAGCAAGAACTGTAATAAACTATACTGACATGAATGGGGTTGGCAGACGTGATATTGCAGTTGATTCAAATATACATATAAGTCATAATATCGACTAATTGGAAATGTAAAATTAACTTTAAGATGAGGTAATACGCAACAAAATTGCGTTGCAAGTTTAAGAAAAATGTTGCCCGTATTACCTGGCCTGGCGGGTGTGTTTTGTAAACATATTATCGGATGGGTAGGTGGGTTTAATCGGTTTTGTGCCAAATTATCCATGTGCCATTCCGGAGCGGCAAAAAACGTTGAAAACTACTGTTCTAGAACGTGGTTAATTAATTTCAGTTGTTTAAAATGTAAGGTATAAGTTGCCATGTATTCATCGTATTAGCTGTACTAGTATATACTAATTCCACGTTAACGTTCCACGCCGAAGGCAAAGACTATTACGTCGGTACATGCATGCAAGAGAGGTCAATGGGGAAACGAGCTCAGCTGGAAGATAACGTAAGATGTCGTAAACGTTCTGCCAGATAGCACACAGTTCCGTGCATACGGTGATTTAAGGCTATGTGCCCACGGTAACGTTTCCGAGCGTTTTCGCATTGTTTACTGTTCTCAAGGGAATCGAGAACAATCAGCTCATTACTTGAAACAATACGAAAACGCTCGGAAACGTTACCGTGTGCACATAGCCTAAATTTCTGTTCGTATGCTCATTCAAATACGTTCAGATTTTAATTAAATGCTTCCATCGATCGATGATCAGATTCTGAACTTTCACCGAACCGATCGACTAGTTATTTAGTAACTTGTATACATTTGTAATAATTAATTACAAATGCTGTTAAATAATAATTATCTTTTTCTTAATCATGCACTAATATTCTCTTCAAAGACCAAAGCTCGTCAATTATCAGCATAGGCGGCGGAAGATAGGTTTGGTTGGGGGGGGGCTGAACTTCGAGCGCCGAAGGCGCAAGAAACCTCTAGGGGGGTCCGGGGACATGCCCCCCGGAAAATTTTGAAATCTAGAGTCTCTGAAATGGCATTTCCTGCGTTTTGGGGGAAGATTTTACATAATCCTAAACGTTATAAAACCTTTACCGTCCACAACAATTTTTTCATTATTCTTCTTTTTTTTCGGCCTTTCTTAATTCTTGGCATTTCGATATGGCTCATTCATAATACTTCTGGTCAGCAATCAGCAAATGCTAATACGTGGAGTACTTCATGAAATGAGTTTTGAGCTATCACACGGTACGATTTTCACCAGGATTGTCACCCTGCAGTGATATGGAATTTCCAAAATGCTGTATATCAAAGATGTATAAATATTCAACGTATAATAACCGCTACCTTCGGCGCAAAGGCAGGGGGGCTCAGCCCCCCCCCCCTTTTCCCCACTTTTACAAAGTTGGGGGGGCTTTAGCCCCCCTAGCCCCCCCGGTTCCGCCGCCTATGCAATTATGTAATCAATAATCTTATTTTATTGTTTGAAAATTAATAAATTTAAAATTCAAAATTCAACCGAAATAGACCAGTAATTAATTTTTTTACAGTCGCTTTGAGGTTACTTTTGACGGAAATGTTTAGTAGAAGTTCGTTCCGAAGTTACGAAAGTTTGCACGTTCGTATGGAACTAGGCAGTTTGAATATAACATGGTAACTATTATACATACAATGATCTTAGTTAAGAAATGCCTTACTGGTTTTGTTCCACCATATTTGAGTCGCATAGTGGCTAAGCGCCCATTCTATTATACAGGCTGTTCAATTTAATAGCCTGCCTCGTAACCTAAAAGAGATACAAACCCTGGACGGATTTTCTCAGGCCGTTCAGGGAGTACCTGACCGTTTAAAAACACTGAGATTTATTTACTTATATATTTTTTGTAACCAATTCTTAATCTACAGGGTCCCCAGTGATACCAGTATATTTCACTGAAGGGGCCACCCCCCTGTATTAATAAAATTGTGTTATGTTATGTTATTATTGTAAGGTCAAAACAAACTTGCAAACTTCGAAAAAAACTTAACTTCATACACTGTAACATTTCTGCCAAAAGTAACCTGAAACCGACTGTAAATATATTGAAACTTTCCTTAGTGACCTTATTGAGCTTATTATATTATTGAAAATTTTAAGCTGAAGTCATCCTCGTTCCATGCACAGATCGCCCAAACTCATGGTGGAGCAGTTATGTATACAAGAATTTCAAAATGATGGAATATATAGAGAATAATATACATGGATGTGCGGAAATATGAAATTTATCTCGTGACATATCCTGTTCTACACGAGAACAGGTTTGTCTTTGTGAAATTTTGGATCATTCCGCCAATTATTCCCCGAGTTTCGAAAACCCGAAGTACGCTCCACTGTAAGTAAAACAGCAATTTCCATAAACTTTTATTTTGTTGAATATTCGTACGGTAGTGTTTGCGTTTTAATATAAATAAAACATGGCTATGCCGGGTTTATATGTAGCCTGCGTGCAGTACAGTCCCAGACTGTTTATAAAATCTCACCGAAACCACGTCAGTAAGACAAATACACTTTGCACCATGAGTTTGGGCGACCTGTGGTTCCATGCAGGACCTGCTCATTGGTCAGCGGCAGTCGGGAAATGTTCGGAAAAAGTGAATCGTTTCTTTCATCGACATTCGACGACCAATGTTATTGTTTTACGTGTGAGTTTATAAATTCTGTCGAGAAAGATGTTTTCTGTGACCTGTTCTATTTAAGTGTGGGGACGAGAAGAACGTTTTGTGGGCGCTGTGCTGTCTTCTAGCGAAGGACGAAGCCTGACTGACGAGTGAGGAAGTCTACAGTGCTATTAAACATGCGACAACTTCGTGGAAAGCCAGCGAAAGAGTCCAAGAAAGAGAAACGAGAAAGGAAGAAGCAAAACATCAAAGGTCAAGAGTACGGATTTAAATTTGTTCTGCCAGCGTTCTTGGTCGCCTTTGGAGTTTTAATTGGGCTGATTTACAGTGCAACTCACTAACAAGAATACAGATTAACTGAACATCTATTAACAATAGTGTTCTAAAGCCTTTATTTCGACTTGGACAATGGACACATTTATACATAATAAACAGCATAAATAGTCTATTAGATTATAACTTTAATCTTTATACCTATGTAAGTGTATTAATAGCTTGTGAAGTGAAGAGATTAACAGCAATGCCAAAATAATAGCTGGGACTGGTTTAAAAGTATTCCAATAATATGTAATTTTATGTATTAAAGATATAGGTTGTGCAGTAGACTACTGTAAGACTAGTCAATCACTTCATGAACAAATAGACTGTCTAATGTCTATGCTAACCTACTTTATAGCTTTATAGATTTTTGGCTGTTATTATCTATATTAAACACTACCATTTGGTACTGTCATATACTGATTTGTCCAAAGACAGTACAGTACATGTAAATATATATTTTAGCCATTTTTGACCCAGTGGTCTTTCTTGCATTTTTTAACATAATTATGTCAATAGATTCTGAAGTTACGATATGGAGCTGAGCTAGCACAAAGTGGGATGGTTTCTCATACATGTTTATATATGCAGTGAATTACATCCAAGCTATCTGCCTACCCCCGTAGACTGATATATGTACTACACGGTAACAGTAACACTAACTGTTGTCCATTTTGTCTTGTGACAGTAAGTTAGGCACAGTAAACCTGGGCCTGTTGTAACCTGAACAAATTCCTCAATCAGTAACTGGCATGGGATTACTATCTATAGCTTATACACTAACCTGTTCACTAACAGGGGTTACTGTCTTATATGCTTATTATAGGGAGACCATATTAAACTGCACCATGAATTACATCCCCTTGGCCTGAAGAATTATAGCATAATATTCATGACAAAGTGTACAGTAGGCCAACTGGAGAGAGCCTGCTCACAGGCTAAAACAGGACTACTGCCAAATTCATGCAATATCTCACCAAACTGGCTAGCCTATATGTCCAGTAAAATTTCCTGGGTGCAGATCAATGGCCTGACCTCCTACATGTAACCTTAAACTAAAGGGCCCTAATTAAAAATTGGTATACCAGTAAGTTACCAGTACTTGTTTGTTTTTTTGCTAGATATCATAATATGTATATAAAATAAAATTACTTTCAACCGACCATGTACTGAAATGTTCTTTTTTTTTACCAGCCTTGTTATAACTTCCTGTCATGTTACCAAGATACATCTCAATTACTCATAACAGTCAGTCAGAGGTGCCATGACAACAGAACCAATGTACTTGGAATGTATGCAAATTTTTACAAATAGCAATATTTATTTGAAACCACTATCAAAATTAAACAAGCTGGCTGATCAACGGATGCTGCTTCCTTCCCAGTAGATATAATGAAGTCATTTTAGGCGCGTTTTGGCAGGGCAATTCCTTATTTAAATTTGTGATTTGGATATAAAGAATTCAGAAATCGATGGAAATCATTTCAAAAAACGACGTTAGTGTTTTTAGGGCCTTGTTTACACTTCACACACGGGGTCACACACAAGACAGAGTTATCTAGGGGGGGGGGGGGTTGTAGGGATAACTCGGAGGCTTTGGTCAAAGATGACCCGGCCCTTTCACATGATAAAACGCAATTACCGACGGAGTTATCCTGCCCAAATAACCCTACCTTCGTGTGAACGCTAGTGCGCTACTAATGCATGTAGAAAAGTTTCACTATCCCCGAGATAATTCCTCGCGTTAAACATGCATATGCACGCCCTTAGTGGCTTGGGTGTAGCTGCGAGGAATCACCGCTACTACTTGTCAATTTCCCAGTACAAAAAATTTGAAAATTTAAAAGGTTGTAAACAGCCAAAATTCTAAACTGGACGACATACAGTATATACCGTAGGATTTGGGGTCAAAGCACTGCATATCAACTTCTTGCAATTTTCGTCTATAGGTATACACGTAAACTTGAGTTTTTCAATTTATAATTTTTGTAGATTGCCATTCAAGAGCTATCATTACCTTCAAATTATGAAGCTTAACCAACATTAAAACCACCATCTGATTGGACAACCTTTTAAAACGAATCCTTACCCCCATACCACCCCCCGGTAATCACGCCCCCCGGAAACCCTAAACCTAATCACAACCCTCCGGAAAAATGTGCCTCTTCTCAGACCCCGACCACAACACCCCTCTAGGATTTTTAGCTTTATGTGTTCAAGTTTAACATCCCGCATGTGGGATGGTTATATTAGATGGTTAAGCTTCATATTTTGTAACCGATGATACCTCCATTCAAGTATTATTAAAACATTTAATTCAATCCATTCATACATCCTTGATAAGATGTCTTGGGGTACAATATTTACCTTACATATTTGCAGGTCAATATATTTTGCGAAAAACATTTACATAAGCTCAATTCGCATATCCAAGTTAGCATATCGATATCTTCTCTTAAGAACATGCATTACAACATTAACATAATTATATCACCATACAGTGCAGTACAGTGTCATCTTCACGTTTAAAAAGTACCTTGAACAATTTGTGTCGACTAAGGGGCAAAGCGGTGCGGTGCAGTGCAGTATGGTACAGTACAGTGTGGTACAGTACAGTACGAAACAGTACGGTATACAGTGTAGTTCATTACGGTACAGTTCAGTCCGGTCCAGTCCAGTCCAAAACAGTGCAGTGCAGTGCAGTCTTGTACAGTACAGTGCAGTACAGTACAGTACAGTGGAGTGAAGTCCACTGCAGTGTAGTGCAGTCTATAGTCTAGTTCAGTCTGGTAGTGCAGTGCATGCAATGTAGTGCAGACAGTGTACGTGGCAGCAATGCATTGTCGAATACTGAATAGTCTACAATACACATCGCATTGCATTTCGTCTGAGTCACCATGCATCAGTCTGTACAGATCTCTGCAAGTGTTAACACCAGGCATTATCTGTGCAAGTGAAGAATCCTTCCAGACCCAGCGAGGTCACCTGCCAGCAAACGGAATGATGTCGCAAAAGACAAATCCTTCAGCTTGAAAGGCTCGTTTAAGATCATCCTGCGTTTAAACACAAAAGTGGGGTCACATAAAAATACAATCCAACACCTAACCACACCAACTATATATCGACGACAGATATATGTATATTATATACATACCAGCAGTATATATAGTTGTTGTCATTGTTGCAAACGTTAATTAGGTTTGGCATCCTTATTACAACTTAATTACCGATTTAATTATACATACATATATATATATATATACTCACTACCTTTGTGGAAGTTTGAGCACTCTGGGCCCATGCGCACTTCACGCTATCTGAATGTACTTCACCGATGCTGTCCCACATGCGGTTGTCACCGACGATCGCATGTGTATAAGTAATTGATGAAATTCATTCAGATTGTTCCAAGCTACACTGATGAGCTGTTGTACAGCGAAACACCGTGTCTGTAGATTGAACTATGCACGCTCCTTCACTTCGGTGTTGTTGAGCACTCTGTGAAGTTGCCGTGGGTACCTATTAGCGATAATGCAACGCTCACTACCTTTGTGGAAGTTTGAGCACTCTGGGCCCATGCGCACTTCACGCTATCTGAATGTACTTCACCGATGCTGTCCCACATGCGGTTGTCACCGACGATCGCATGTGTATAAGAAATTGATGAAATTCATTCAGATTGTTCCAAGCTACACTGATGA
Source organism: Paragorgia papillata (assembly GCA_035771165.1). Taxonomy (NCBI): domain Eukaryota; kingdom Metazoa; phylum Cnidaria; class Anthozoa; order Scleralcyonacea; family Coralliidae; genus Paragorgia; species Paragorgia papillata. The sequence continues at coordinate 243,070 of JAWNZC010000338.1, forward strand.
GCTGTTGTACAGCGAAACACCGTGTCTATAGATTGAACTATGCACGCTCCTTCACTTCGGTGTTGTTGAGCACTCTGTGAAGTTGCCGTGGGTACCTATTAGCGATAATGCAACGCTCACTACCTTTGTGGAAGTTTGAGCACTCTGGGCCCATGCGCACTTCACGCTATCTGAATGTACTTCACCGATGCTGTCCCACATGTGGTTGTCACCGACGATCGCATGTGTATAAGTAATTGATGAAATTCATTCAGATTGTTCCAAGCTACACTGATGAGCTGTTGTACAGCGAAACACCGTGTCTGTAGATTGAACTATATATATATATATATAATTATTCGCCAAAGGCGAGGTGAATATCATCGATATTCACTGAGCCTGAGGCGAATAATTTGTTTTAGAATAAATACACATTTTCGTACTTTAGGAACAACATTTTCTTTAAAATTGTTAATTTCCTCGTCTGTCGCATTGACAAATTGGCTGGCGGCCATTTTGAATGAACGGTGTTGGTGATTATCCAGAATTAGTCAGACGTACATGTAGCTCGACCAATCAGTGCGCGAGATTTTATATAATCACCTGTGTATAAGGTACACAAAAATCATTGTTTCCTTTGAGACTTAATTTATTTCACCAATACAAAAAAACATGATAAGGTCAGCAATTATTGATAGTAACAATATTAGGGTGATATTGTAAAAAGTGCTTAAAGTGCCACCAACCCCACTAAAATTTTTTTCTCGGGATTCAAATAGCCTTTGTTGAGTATATTAGCACCAACATATCTTTTCTGTTATTGAACACTTCTTTCATTTTTTATGCACCTTCAAACTTGCAAAATTTCGCATCTGTTTGTCCCATGACGGAGCATTGAGGGGAATGGGTATAGGATGCGTATGACGTAATACCAGGAATTCGTCTTCAAAAATCTATAAAGTGTAGTACACTGCAGGGGCGGATCTAGGAAAGTATCTGACTGTTGCACGCATGGTGTGGTCCACCCCGTCTAGGGGGGTACGGGGGCATGCCCCCCCTGAAATTTCTTAAAATTAGGACCTCTAAAAACGCATTTCCCGCATTCTGAGAGCAAGTTAATATTAAACAAGCAAATAGAATAGCATATAAATCAGATTTAAAATTCTAAGTAATTCAGAGTAAACCATCACATCATGTGCTTAATATGTGACTGAGTTTGAATGTGTGATTTCAAAAAAAATATTAACTGCATGCTGAATATAAAATGCATCAGATCTCGAAAATTCAGGTTCATGACATTGCAATGCATTAAAACAAAATAGTTATAATACACAATTAAACATAAATACAACCGAGAAGCGCTTAGTAATACTATACTGTACAAAGAATAAACGAGAGAAAGAGACTAGACTTGACTCATTGACCGCACTGCAGTAAATACTGAAACCGAACAGCGGAGAGCTGACTCCCATGAAACACTGAGTGAGGACTCATTAGCATGCAGTATATAATATTAATTTATAGAATATTATTCATAAGCTAGGTAGTGAGTGATTCGAGGCGCGCGATACCTGGCTCTTTGAGAACTGTATTAACGTTGAGAAGTGGCACAAAGTACAGCGTAGATCTTCACCAAGATACTTTCCGCATCCTTTTGAAATATTATGTACGCACTCGTGCTTGAGAGCGATAAGTTTACGGTCTGTTTCCTCTCGAGAATAACTTCCATCCAATATATTCAACAGCGTTTGTAACACATCGTTTAATAGAAGCCATTTATTCTTGAAAGAAGCCGAGTAGGTCGAATGAAGCGTACTCAATAACATCATCTGAGAGGCGAAACAGATTTCGCAATCTGTTGCACACTGTTGCATGCACAATCTAGTGTTTTGATTGGACAGCTACCCCTAGCTGTTGCACAAATGCTAAATATAGCCTGTTTCACGGACTATATTTAGCTCAACTGTTGCACAAACGACTTCAGACTGATCTGGTGCAACAGCGCGCCAGGCCTGTTGCACAAGGATGTTGCACAAGGAGATGGGAGAGGGGGGGGGGGGGGGGGGGGTGGGGGTGTGGCCGGAAATATTGTATATTGCGGGTTTTCTGGGTGATGACAATCTCACCCAATTGCGGGTTAGAATTTTCCCGGATATAGCTCGAAGCGAAGACTGGAGGACCGAGGCTGAGCTCTCGAGTCATAACCGCTAGGTAGTTTTGCAAATTAAATTATTCTTATTATCTTTTAATGTTTTCCGGACATTTTGACTGTTGCATTTGCAATAGTTGCAACAGTCTAGATCCGCCCCTGCACTGGAACTATAATAAAATAATTTAAATGAAAAATATCGCCAAACTGGCTATAAACGTAACCTGGGTACGTTCTTCCCTATTTACTTTACAGTTAAAAAAATATAGCATTCCTGGTATTACGTCACAAACCCTTCTCGACGCAGTCTCCCAAGTGCTCCGTCGTGTCCGTCATTATCGCCACTTCAATCGATTCTTAAATCAAGAGGATTTTACCAATTTAGTTAATTTATATTGCATTCTTCATTATTTGGATTGGCGATGTTTATTCGTGCAAAAAACATTTTGGGGTTAGTGGCACTTTAAAAATTCAAAGCTCGGCTCACAACATAAGCGACAGTTTTAATTTTTCTTGGGTTTATGCCAATGGTCAACGTACTCATGTAAATTTGTGATGTTCTTATCGCTCGTCAACCAACTAAGAAGAGCGAGTTATTTGGATTACAGAGGACTGGAGAAGATATATAATTGTGCACTGAGGAGTATTTACCTTGCGTTCCTCGTCTAAGCACAAACCAATAACAGCACCTCCACTTCCTGAAAATTTCACAGCAGAACCAAACTAAAGTTCAAATTACAAAACAACACAATGATGAGGATGAATAATTATTTTGTTAAGTAAGTGTAGTAAACATTGGACCTCTAAGCTCAAGGAAGAGCATGCAGCTTGGATATAACTGATAGGGTTATGCAGTATAAATAAACTTTACTGTAAGTTAATTTAGTTGTAGTTCAGTGTCTACCACGACAAGAATAAAGATAAATTCATATCTTCGCGTCACCCTGTAATCGTTAATAGATAATTACTGAGTCTGAGGCCAACAGCATTATTGAATATATTGAAGCTATAGCTGAAGGAGTAGTCCGAAGCTGGCTGCAATATATTCAGCAATATATTCAGTAATGCCGTTTGACCGAAATAATTATCTATTATAATTACTGACCCTATCATAGTTTCTGTTTGGTGAAATCAATTAAATCTCAAATGTCACCAATAAAATATTGAAGAAACGCTGATTTTAAACCCTTGTAAACGAGCTGGCTGCATATTCTTAATATTGCAGTGTGCTATACGTTAAAAATATTGCAGTGTGCTTGCTGAAATCCCTAAACAGGCTGAAATCGTTGATATAATGCAGACAGAGAACAATGGGATTTGATAAGGGTCAGTAATTATTTTTATATATCTGGTCGATTTCAAATGTTGATATTTTAGTGTTCCTCTCTCCTTTCTGTAAAGGCTGGCCCCACCATGTTTTTCTCACTCCACAACAAAAACAACCAAATTAGATGAAATCATTCTTATTAAGTTAGCATGAAAAACCCTACAAGGTAGGTCTTTCTGCTTTTACAACACAATCTGATATACTTCCTAATTCGATCTCTAATTCTTAATTTATCCCTACCCAAACTATCATCATCATCATCATCATCAGCATCATCATCACCAACAGCACTATTATCATCATCATCATCATCATTATCGCCATCACCATGCACATACAAGCACCATCACTATCACATACAATCACGGTCACCATCGCCAATCACCACCACCATCATCATCATCATCACCGTCCTATCACTATTATCACCACGATCATCATGATTGCTTGATAGTATTTGTCACACTCACAAATAATTCATGAAGAAAAATCGAAAGAACTCATATTTAATCAATACTGCATGTCGTGGCAAATTTCGAAACCGTAGACGGTCTAGCACCTCATTGATGGTCGAGCACATCATTAGTCTCGTTCCCAGATCGTCCAAGCGGAAACCAGCGCGCACGGGGGCACACGGAACGCTGGCTCAGGCAATCCTCGTGTCACAGTGTTTCTATTTTGAAAAGATGGCGGATAGTATCAACGAAATGAAGTCAATCAAGTTGACTGGTATCATGCCTTTAATAAAACTGTCGCAGCTACTAAGTATCTTTTATAATTTAACATTTTACTGTCGAAAATCTTGAAAATATACTAGACTAGTTTTGATTAAACTCTAGCGTACATACAGGACACCATGTAGAAACACGTGGAAGATGTCAAAATATTCACTTAGGTTTTTATACAAGCTTTAATTTCACACTCAATTTCAGTTTCTTGTTTTATCTGTGTCTAGAAACCTTTCAATATTCATTTTCATTTTACATGACCTTATAGGCTGTGTAGCTTTTTATACAGGACAATGAGCAGTAAAATTTTGCCTGAGCCAACGTTCCGTGTTTCCCCAATGCGCGCTGGTTTCCACTTGCGCGATCTGGGAACGAGACCACTGATCTCTATACTAACTGGATAGGCGGGAACGATCTACCGGTTGACCCCACCGGCGGCCATGTTGGTTCACCCAAAAGAACTAAAACAACATGAACTAAATAAAATTAATTTGCTTCGATCGAAGACTGCAATATTCCACCAGGTTGGTCCAGATTGCTAGCTTGAGTTTCAAAGTTGGTTTTGCAATGATTATGCAATTTCTGGTGCTTAAAATCCTGGCTGAATTCGAGATTTCGGCCATCTCACTCCCCCAACTCCTGACCCTGGCGTCCATCTTGTATTAAGACATGAATTATATTTATAATATGCATGACAATTAATGTATGAAAAAGCGAGAACAATGGTGAAAACGAAGCATGGAAACAGTGAAGAGTTTGAGGTGAAGGTTGGGGTAAATCAGGGCCCGGTTTTAAGCCCATTATTGTTCATGGCTGTGATGGAGGCGCTGACGCAAAAAATTAGAGAGGGTCGGCCGTGGGAGCTGTTGTTTGCCGACGATTTGGTCTTGATGGCTGAGAGCATTGAGGAACTTGAGGAGAAAGTGCTGCGGTGGAAAGAGTGCGTGGAGGCGAAAGGGTTGAAAGTGAACACTGGTAAAACAAAGGTGATGGTGTCAGAGGGAAGAATTGTGGTGATGTTGAAAGGCTGGGGAAGTTGCCATGTACTGTATGTGGAAAGGGTACTGGGACCGTAAAACTCGATGTTTCTCGAAGCAAAAGTCAACAAGCGTTTTGTTATATACCAAAGACTTTTAAAATACAAAATAACAAATTACTCGAAACTTGCAAAAGGCAAAAAGACTTACCAAAACGCTTAATTGACTTTGTCTTCGTAGTTTCAATTCAACTAAACAAATACACCAGACTCAACAAGTACAAAGAACAGCTTTGAATTTATCCAGGTTTTTTCCAGACCTTTGAAGATATGTATAGATATTCTTTCCTTTGGAAAATGGACTATTTCGAACCAGACAAGCTCGAAACAAGCTCTTGTTTTCAAAATGTTCCGAAAAGTCCAAAGTTCTTGATCTGATGCAATAATCGCGTATTCACGTGAACAACGCATGATTAAGAAAGAAACATTGAGTTTGCTAAACAACACGTGACCATGATTTGACCAATAGGATTTCATCTTTGGCAAACGAAAGTCTTTGGTATATAACAATCCCTTTTGAAACCTCCTAAAAACATATTTGGTACAACCAGAATTTAATAATGAAATGTAAGTTTTGCTTTGATATGTTAAACCAGTTTAGTCATCTTATCCATAAATTATAGAATTATCTTGAGGATTATCATTTGTTTTTATATCTGTTTGTTTTTATATACTGGCTGTATATCAGGTGTGCTTATTTTAATCAGGGTTGGTGGGTGGGGGGTGTTTCAAAAAAGCATTTAATAAAAGCGGGCGAGGGGTTGTTGCATTCATGTATTTCTAGTTCTATTCTAAAGGATAGAGTGCCGAGTGTGGAGCTGAGGGAAAGAATGTATGGGGATTGAGTTGGTGTCTGATGTCATAAAGCGGAACCGGTTGAGATGGTTAGGACATGTGCTGCGGAGAGACGATGGTGACTGGGTGAAGAAGAGCATGTCGCTCGAGGTGGAAGGTACAAGAGGACGAGGAAGGTCGAGGATGACATGGAATCAGGTGGTGGAAAGCGATATGAGAGAGTGTGGGTTGAAAAGGGAGGATGCTCCGGAGAGAGAGAAGTGGAGGAAACTGCTGTAGGGAGCCGCCGGCCAACCCCCGCGTAAGCGGGGAAAACGGCCGTAAAACGATTGTTGTTTTTGTTATGACAAAATTACTGCATTTTGATTGGTTGAGAGGATCTTTTGGGTGTACCAACATGGCATCCGGTGGGATCAAACCTCGCAAGGCGATTTGTTCTAGACCGCCCATCCAGTTAGTATAGAGATCAGTGAACGAGACTAATGACGTGCTCGACCATCAATGAGGTGCTCGAACGGTTTCGAAATTTGCCAGGTCGTGTCACTGTATATATCTGATCAAATTCCTTCTGATTTACATAAACCCTTCGTTCTATTTTAACAGCTTATATCTTTAAGATTGTTGATAAACCTAAACATTTAGAAGCGTAAATTTAATATCACTACCAATACTTTCCAGGTGTAATAGACTCCCACAACATGAATTAGCCCACTGTTATACTATATGGAATGCATAAACCAGTGATTGTCTAGTAAAATGATATGTGCTATGTCACAGCCATGTATTACCTGTCTTCCAAGCTCTATCATCCTCAAGTTAGATTCTCCCAAAGTGGCGTCACCGTAAATTTTTCTAAATGAAAATACGTGGCACAAATTCATATGAAAACGAGCCATGCCCACTTACTGGGTTAGGTCGATAAAAATTAGTAAGGGTATGGTAACGCAAACGAGGATGGTTATAAAACGGAATAATTGTCATAAATGAATACTTCGAGTGTTTGTATACGTACCTTCTAAGGTCAAAGTTCTTGTTCATTATTTCTGCAAGCCTAAAGAATAAAAGGAGAAGTTATAATAGAGAGAAAACTGAAACTAGCTGTAATACTGATTATCATGCACAACACGAAATAACACTGTCACACTATAAATCAGCGATTGCCTAGAAACATATAGCATGCGAATGCGATTTACTTTCTTTTTGTCTTAAATATATAAGTACAGTACCACGGCCAGGAGTAACAATACAGTCGTTGGCACCTAAGCGTGTACACCGCCCGTCAAAACATGTTTTATGTCAACGTCAAAGTTAAATGTTTACCTTGGAAACGTATTAGGTTTTCATTCAATACATTCGAACCAATACATTATTGTCACATGAATGTACCGTTAGCCAATCACGTCTCGTCAATCCCACGGTGTTGATTTAAAAACTGTTAACTTTGAATTAAATTTAGAACATGTGTTGAAGGGCGGTGTACACGCTTATAGGTGCCACTGCGTTTTTACGTGCGTATAGTGTAGCTCCTTTTTCGTCGCCAGCAACTTTTGTTTTCATCTTCAGTCAGTACAGCATACATTGGATAGTATTTATAAAATAGTGTAAAACTGGTCAGGACTAATTTAGTTTAAATAAAACATGTACAAAGAAAATAAAATATAACGGTTTACCTCGTCGTATCCATCTTCTCTAGAGCATCCCTAAATATTTTAAGAATACAAATATACAAGAATCGTTACAAGGATGCCAGTATCATTTGTCGAACAGTTTAATGTACTGTTTAATTTAAGCCCTGTTTACATGAAGTGGATTGACAGTCCAATCGGATCGAAAAAACGCGAGTGAAGTCAATCCGGGCACATGTTTACATGAAGAATTCGATCTGCTTGGAACATTGTTTTCGGTTTTGGAACACTATTTTCTGTGCTTCCCTCAATGTCTGCCATTTAGCACAACACGCACCAACTTCACTCGTGCGTATCAAGTCATTTTCAAGTCAAACCGTGTTTACATGAATCAGATTGGAGACACTCAAGTCGATCCTTGCTTGAATCTCAAGCCAATTCACTGCACTGCACTGCACTGCACTGCACTGCACTGCACTGCACTGCACTGCACTGCTGCACTGCACTGCACTGCACTGCTGCACTGCACTGCACTGCACTGCACTGCACTGCACTGCACTGCACTGCACTGCACTCCAGATCCACTGCGTGGATTGACTTCAGCCATCCGTTTCGATCAGATCGAAAACTTTCAATCTTCTTCATGTGAACACAACAAGGAGAAACAACATGAGAGATTAGACTTAAAAACTCAATCCGCTTCATGTAAACAGGGCCTTAGAAATAAAAGCAGATCCACATAAGTCAATGTTAACAGCCGAATTCCAGTCACGCCTTTCCGTTTTTAGTTGTTTTTTCTTTTCTTTTCTTTTCTTTTCTTTTGCTTAGCTTATAGTTTTTCGTGCGTAGACTATGTTGGATACATCATATGGGTACAAGTACAAAGAATGTAGGTATAAAAACCCCGCAGCAATCGGAATTAGCCTTTATGCATGTGAATGATGTCTTGAAGATTATATTTTACCTCCGCATGATGATATAGAATCCAGGCAAAGAAAATCGACTAGTTTTGTAGTTAAACAGGTATAAGGGGGTGTTTATATATGGAAGTGAGCCACTCCGCGAGATGATTTCCATTCGTGTTCACACGAGGAGGGCTAGCCTGCTTGTTGTGCTAATTGCGTAATTTATCTGTTCGGGCAAGACACGTACGCGGAATCTTATTGTTTCAAATATGAACTGTACATGAACAAACAAAACTTGTGAATTGTTACTATATGTCGAAAAAACCTGATAAAAACAAATGTTGTCGCGTGTACGAAGCTCTTAGTGACAGCCTGGGTATATAGGCGCGAACCAACCCGGTCAATCGTGTTTACATGGTCACACAAAGCGACATCTCGGCTCTCATATATAATATATAAACACGAGATGAAAATTAACAAGAAATAATAGAATAAGCGGGATCTCGGCAAACCTGGCTAGGCCAGGAACCCAGGCTGGCTTGCCTCCTAAAATTAATTAACGGTTCCAAAAGAATGACAGCAGTACAATTAACTCTATATATACGAGTTTCCTTCCTTTCTGCAGAGTTGATCTTTTTAGACCCCCAATCTTATTACCCCAGACTACAATCATGGAAAAAAAATCGTAGACTTTTGAATTTTTGTACTATTTCCCCCTCCCCCCTACACAATGTTGGTATTCAGACGATATGACTTGCAAATCGACTTTACCTTAACCAACATTGTGTAGGGGGGGGGGGGGGGGGGGGGAGGCAATTTTAGGGCAATAAGCGGATGAGTTTGGAGGAACACGCATATTTTTATAACGTATTCTTAAATTTGGATATAGTTTTCGAAAAGTCAATTTTATGATATTGCTAGACTGGGAACAAAAGACAACAGAGGGACTAGAAAAAACATTCTATATACGTTTCGGGGGGGGGGGGGGTTGGCAGGGCTATATCGCGGGCTCAGCCAGCTTCTTCTTTGTTACATGTTACAGCATGTTACATCATGTTACACTACATGTTACACTGCATGTTACAGTTCAATTGTTAGATTATATTATCAAACTTTACATTACACCTACTTTTTTAAAGAAAATATAGTTTACTTTAAAAAGTAGGTGTAACATGTTGTAACATGTAAAGAATTATAGTAGGATATAACAATTTTAGTGTAACATGTAGTGTAACATGGTGTAACATGTGGTAATTTTAGTCAGACGGTTTATTACTTATATAATAAAAAGACCTTCGTTGGGGAAAACATCCATTTTGTGGCAAATGCGTGTACATGTACATTGAAACCATATTCAATAATGTCAAATGTGTACCACGCTGACTGATAAAATTCTATAGGTAAGCCTTTTGCAGTACTGTTAGATGTCTCTCCAGTTAAAATATGTCAAAAATGTAATGATCAAGAAAGATTATATTGCATGTTAACCTATAAAACTAATACTTGCTTCTTTGACCCTTTCCTTCAATAACTGCCGTGATCCTTTTGTCCATGCTGTACAATAATTTTGTCGACAATTTACTTAGAACTGAAACTCAACGTAGTTTCTTTGACCCGAATAGATAAATCCTTAAAGCTTTCTTTGGTAATTTGCTTTTCTAAAGCATTCTTTAATCGCATAATTAGAGTATGGAAAATTTTTTCAATAGGATTCAAGTCCGGGCTTCGGGGAGGAATTTTGAACACTAATCCACACACTTTGTCAATAGCTTGAACACTAATCCACACACTTTGTCAATAGCATGACGCATTGCCATCTTGGAATTTTGCCTTGGGCATCCATCCATGAGAAGTCTCTTCGCCTTTGGGTTTGAAGATTTTCTGAATGCTTTCGGGAATGACGACTTGACAATTGCTGCAAATTTCTTGCCCATAATTGGCCCATCATACTGTCCACAGAGAACAACACCCTTGCCGTAGGATATAGCTACCATGAAGTTTACATTAATGGCACCTTCCTTCTTTCCTTTGGCAGTGCAATTAAATTTTAAACCCTCTCCCCGTTTTCTCCATTCCCGAGCTCGTGGTGCACGTGCCTGGTCGTAAGGGTTACTTTTTTGACTGAAATCCTTTCCCATCCCAATAAAATTATATACCTGTTCTCCAGAATTCTTCTGCTAACTTTTTCTTTCTAACCTTCCTGCAAAACTTGACCCTAGATTTTAGATCTTTGGCATGGAGAAGACCTATTTTTTCTCGTCTGTAAATACCAGTAGCCCTCTTCATTCAAGTGATTACGAATAGTTCGACTGGTTACATGCTTTACGCCACTTCCAGCTGAATTCGCTTTGACGTAAAGGAACCTGCCTTCTCTCGGAGACTTGTTACCGAGCGCACTATACTTCTCTTGTCTTGAAGGGATAATTTTGTTGGTCTCCCTTTATTTTGCTTTCTCTTATCAAACACAGGCTCACCATTTAGTGGCTTCTTGGCGTGCATATAAATTGCAGCTTTAGAGTACTGGGGAAACATTTTTAAAAGCGTCTTCCCTCGAATTTTTGACAGCTGGTATGCAGCTCTTATTTGAGCAGAATGTTCCAAAGATACTTTTTGGCACGTTTTTTTAGCCGTCTAAAATGAAAAATTGCTACCATTGTGGAATAACTACCATCAAAATACTGTTCAGATGTAACCACGTCAACGTTTAAAAATTGGACTGGTCAAGTAAATTACCTGAACCCAATTGAATTAGATACGTTTCACCTGAAAACAGATCATCTACAGACAACATCCAAAACTGTCCAGCCACCCCCCTCCCCCCCCCCCCCCCCCCCTCAGTCATAAAAAAAAAATTAAATCAAGCCCTGAACTATATTCCTGATATACGATCCTATATATTTCTCAAATAGTATATTGAAAATTCACGTTAAATTAATCTCAGAAAATGATTACGTGTCCTCTTTTTTCAGACAATCATGGAAAAAAAATCGTAGACTTTTGAATTTTTGTACTATTTCCCCCTCCCCCCTACACAATGTTGGTATTCAGACGATATGACTTGCAAATCGACTTTACCTTAACCAACATTGTGTAGGGGGGGGGGGGGGAAGGCAATTTTAGGGCAATAAGCGGATGAGTTTGGAGGAACACGCATATTTTTATAACGTATTCTTAAATTTGGATATAGTTTTCGAAAAGTCTACGGGTATTTTTTCCAAGATTGTAGCACTGATAATCCTACAAAAATCCCCAGGTTTTTCTTATGGTTGAATGTTCAAGTCGCCTTTTTTGGTACGGTCAAGTGGACTAGTGCAAAATTAATCCAACTCACTTCATATAAAGTTTCAGTTTTGTTTTTGTTGTACAAGCAGTAGTCAAACTCAGAAAACTAGAGTTCCACTTCCAGACGGGACTCAAAACCCACAACCTTCCATTACCTGCCGAACACTCTAACCATTGAACTATTTTCACTTTATATATGTATTTGGCAGTATAGCCAGTGCGTACAACGACAAATATACTACTGATAGTAACTATATATATATATATATATATATGCAACGCTCACTACCCTTGTGGAAGTTTGAGCACTCTGGGCCCATGCGCACTTCACGCTATCTGAATGTACTTCACCGATGCTGTCCCACATGCGGTTGTCACCGACAATCGCATGTGTATAAGTAATTGATGAAATTCATTCAGATTGTTCCAAGCTACACTGATGAGCTGTTGTACAGCGAAAACAGCGAAACACCGTGTCTGTAGATTGAACTATATATATATATATATATATATATATATATATATATATATATATATATATATATATATATATATATATATATATGTATATACTATAACTCTATAAGTGGGCTTACCTCAAATGTTGATGGTCGCTACTGTCAGTTTCACGCTGGGCGACCTTCAGCCTGAAGATCCCCCAGCGTGAAACTGACAGTAGCGACCATCAACATTTGAGGTAAGCCCACTTATAGTATATTCGCTCTATCTTTACGGTATTGAGCACTTTTCGACATTTCGCGAACAACACTTTGTTTGTTTGAATATATATATATATATATAAACAAATGGAGGTAGAACGACTCAACAAATTAGGCATATTTATTACTATTTAGTTTCGTACCACGAGATGTGGCACTCTTCAGATAAAACGGCCTAATGCCTGACAGCTAAAACTTACAATATTTTGTACAAACAGATGACGCTTTAATTCTATTTACCATGCAAGCTAGGCAATTATCACCTTATCATTACGTTGACACCACGTGGAAATACCAAACTTAAGCGGTAATTTTAAAATAGTTCGTTAAAAGTTAATTAAAAGGAATTTTTTAGCATGTCTACATGAAGAAACTAGTTCATTGCGTTTGTTTAGGCTAGCCATAGTAGGTTTATATATGATAAAGTATTTTTCCCACAAACAGAGATTGCATCTATTTGAAGCGCAATTATAAGGCTTAGCTCGCTTCAATATTTTCCAATTAATATTAAAATCAACATTGTTATTTTTCAAGTCCCAAATGTGTTTACTCAGCTCTGTGGAGTTCTGTTTCTTGTGATAATTAAATGATGCCTTGTGGTTCGTAAATCTGGTCTTAAAAGAGTTCTCAGTAAGCCGGACATACGTTTGTGGAGGTCTGTTATCTTTAGTGGTAACCGTAGCTTGGTACACAACAGACTCAACAAGACATTTTCCTGGCATTGGGCACTCATCCTTTTTCCTACAATTGCATGTTTTTTTGGCTATCTACATTGCAGGTTTGGGACAGTCTGGTTTTGTTGTGTCCATCGATAGTCTGCTTTATGTTTGACATACAACTGTAGCTTATCTTGACCGTGTTGCGGTTAAAGATTTTATGTAGAATGTGCTCTGTGGGGAATTCCTCGTCAAGAATCTTTAAGAATGATTGTCCAACATTAGTAGAAACATTCTTGCTGAAGGGTGGGTTGTACCATATAATGTTGCGTTTACGTGTCCTGTTTTTGTTAGCGGTTTGATTTAGCTGATGTTTGAATTTAAGTTGGTGTGTGTAACCGCTTTAGTTTCGTGGTACGAAACTAAATAGTAATAAATATGCCTAATCAAATTTGTTGAATCTTCTACCTCCATTTGTTTAATATGCTCTGGGTATCCATTGAGCACTCTGCCAAATATTATTATAACCTACTCAACCTATCTCTCTCTCTCTATATATATATATATATAACAATTTAGTTGCCCACTTGCTAAACTTGTAATCTAAAAAATGTATTCGTCAAATTATAACACTACAAACCTTGCATGGTCGGCGTAATCTCCAAATTCCTTCATTGCTGAAACGACTTCTGCGTCACCTAACAAGATTAACAAATAAATTTCCCAGCCAGGTGAAGAAGAATCCGACATAGTTTAACGCGACTCTGGCTGAAAAGTGGATCATAAATAGTAACTTTTTAACATACTTTTGAAAACTCTTAACAAGATTAATTTCAAAATGCCATTATAACTGGGTTAAAAAATAGACATGCACTCATATATATAGAAAAACATTACGACACCTGTTTGAACATCAGGTTACGGTATAAAAGAAACGATGCTTAGGGGGTGTTTACATGGGAGCCGGGACGGGACAAGTAAGCGGGACGGGACGTTTTTAATCCCGGGTTTATATAAGAATGTTTTCAGGCGGGACAATTGCGACCGGGGCGTTTCACAACACAGCTAGAAAGTTGTAAGAAATACAAAATAACAGAGAAATAAATAGAATTTGACGTATTATAAAGAGCTGCTGTCCTCCTACTAGCCGTTATCACTCAATTTGTATCAAATAAACAGCTTAAGAATCAAAATAAATACTCGAAACGGTATCCGTCATATCGTCCTGGTTAGGCGGGGCAGAGCATTTTTTTGGCGAAAATTGTCCCTCTGAAGCCGGGATCCCGCTCCAGTTAAGCGGGACGGGACAAAAACGTCCCGGCAAACACATCCTTCATATAAATGAAATGAGATAAATAAAGGGAAAATATAGCAGCGATGCGATCCCACTTAACCTCCCGTCCCGGCAAACGTCCCGTCCCGCCTTCCATGTAACCAGTCCCTTAGGGGCTGTTTATATGGGACGCGGGACGGGACGTTTGCCGGGACGGGACGTTAAACGGGATTTCGCCATGCATGTATATCTCTCATATTTATCGCGTTCCGTTTATATGGAAAGATGTTTGCCGGGATGTTTTTCGTCCCGTCCCAGCAAAACGGGATCCCAGTTTCCTCAATCGGGATCCCGGCTTGAGAGGGACAATCTTCGCCATGTAAATGCTCTGTCCCGCCTAACCGGGACGATATGACGGATACCGTTTCGAGTATTTTTTTTAATTCTTAAGCTGTTTATTCGATACAAATGAGTGATAACGGCTAGTAGGAGGACAGCAGCTCTTTATAATACGTCAAATTCTATTTATTTCTCTGATATTCTGCGGTTTTTACAACTTTCTAGCTGTGTTGTGAAACGTCCCGGTCGCAATTGTCCCGCCTGAAACATTCTTATATAAACCCAGGGGATGAAAAACGTCCCATCTAACGTCCCGTCCCGGCAAACGTCCCGTCCCGCCTTCCATATAAACAGTCCCTTACAGGTTTCACACGTTATTGTGCACCCATGCGGCGATAGAGTATTTTTTTCATATGTGAAGTAGGAGGCGTGGAGGAGCTATCCCACTTGAATTTGAATTTGAATTTATTGAATATGTTGTCAACCATTAAGTATAAATACAAAGCAGTGACAACGGGAGCAAGAAACAGGACAAAGTCCCAATTGATATCAAACCCCCGAGTCCTATTAGTTTAGATAAAATACAAAGAACCTATTGTATAAGTAAAGACTAGATATGCTAACAGATTAATGAAATTATAGTAATTAGTATACAAGAAATTAAATATTATTAAATTAGTTAAATTTACAGTATAGATCTTTTGTCAGGTAAAATATAATACTGGAGTTTTGACAAATAGTAGTTTGAAATTACATTTTTAAAGGTATTTAGGGTAGAAACACTTTTGACATGCTCAGGCAAGGCATTCCAGATGGTAGTAACCCGGTAATAATAAGAATATTTTAAATAATTACGATTGGTATGAAGTAACCTATAATTAAAGGGAGAGAAGTTACGAGTAGTAATATAACTATTTGAACGCTGATGTAAAGAAGGATGATCTAGGTCTACCATGCCTAGTCTTGATTTAAAAAGGAGCACAAGGTCTTTTCATTCTCTTCTATACTCCAGAGGTAGAAGGGATAAATTAAGGAGACGTATATTTTTTCTCAAGGTTAATTTAAAATCTATATTCAATAGATGATTATCGAGGTCAACGGCATATTCAATAATGCTTTTGGCCGAAGTAATTATCTATTGCTATAATTACTGACCTTATCATGCTGGCAAAATCAATTAAGTCTCAAATGTTAACTACAGTTGTTAAAGAAACACCGATTTTACTTTTATTCACCACTCATAATGTCAAGCCGAAACGCTGGAAAACGAGCTAGCTGCAATATTTTAAATATTAAAGTGTGTGATCTGTATATAGAACCATGCAGGCTGAAATCGTTGATATAATGCAGACATAGAAGAAAAGGATTTGACAAGGGTCAGTAATTATTTAAAAGTAATTATTTCGCAAGAAAACCTAAAAACCGGACTGTATATTTGACTTACCGTTATTCCATCGCTGTTTAACATTGCTGTGTATCTTTCCTTTAATTGTGAAACAATGAAAGTTTGTATATAAGTTAATTGAGCCCAAAGATATACACGACTTCCCAATAAATCACAATGATATGCGCATAACTTTAATTCACGTCATAGTTTATCTCATTTACATATCAAACAATTATAAACAACTCGAAAACGAAGTAAGATATAGAAAAACTGTAAAAGCCATTCTTTATCACTTTCAGGAGATCTTAAGATTAAAAAAAACACCGTAGAGTTCCGAAAGTAGCGGTTACCCGAAAGTAACGGCAAAGTTTCGAGACCTACAATAATTTCCGAAAGTAGCGGTACCCCGGAAAGTAACGGCTACCCAAAAGTAACGCGTTATATTTAACCGATATAACTTTTTATGTGAAACAGATACCCACAAGCAGTTATGCACTCGCATGATTTCTATAGATACGTATACATGTATGTATGCATGTAACGCGTGCACAAAAGAAAGTAACGACTCATTTGTTAACACTTTTATTACAAACATGGTGCAAACTTTCCAAGATACTATCTATTGTAAATTCATGGAACTATAAACGTGCGAGTACAAGAACTAAGAAAGATAAAAGTTACTTCTCAATCAAATATTGTCTTTTGGCTAGCTGTCCTACTAACACGTTTTTACCATCCGAAAATAACGCCCCCCCCCCCTGGCACCGAAAGTAGCGGCCCCCCAAAAGTAGCGGCCCCTAATGGGCGCTAATCCCAAAGTAACGGGGGGCGCTACTTTGGGAACTCTGCGGTAATTTTCATTTCATTTCCTCTTTAAAATTTTTAAAACGTTTGTGTCCCGCCTTTTCAAGATTGAAAATGAGCTAATTTTAGTAAAATGAGCTAGTTGTATAGGATTTCACACTCAACACATTTTGTCGAGGTTTCTTTCCTTTTTCAATAATGTTGAATGTCTAAATAAATCTGTGCGAGAAGACTGAAAAAAGCTACAAGCGTCGGCGAAATGTATCTGGTGGATAATATTTTTTTACCGGGACTGGGTAGCAACCTCGATGATGTTACTCAGCTTCATATATTCCAGGTGCAGTGACGCTTTTAACTTTATTTCATGTACATGTATTCATATCGCGATTCACAGTTACATCATCATATTGATTCTATTTACGCAAATTTTTTATTAAACTATAAGCAATAGTCTTCGAAATCAGGTTAAAACAGTCAGCTCAAGCCTCAAGGTCGGAAGTCAGGTTTCTAGAATCTGGAAGCCTCGCTGTGTGGTTGGTCGGTTTAAGGGAATGGAATGTGTCGCTCGTTTCAGCAGACCTTGGTTGGGGAGTGTGAGCGAGCCATAAGAACGTCTGCGAAGGAGACTACCACAATTGTAGCTCTCCTAAAAATTGCCGCAACGTATGCTTGGGATACACCTGTTATTATTCTCACCTGATTCACTGGGGTCTGTAACATAAGCCAGCCACAATTTTGGAATATTGTCAATGGGTAGCTGGACATAGTTTCCTGGTTGATGAGAAAAAAACAAAAAAGGCAACGAAAAATTAGTATAATTATAATTAGCTATTTTATTACTCTATGCTAGACCGAGGCTAGGTTTCGGCTCCGTTATTATTTTCTCAATGTCACGAAATGGTAATTCTGTCATGTTTTGCGAAACTAGTGCGTACTAAATGCTAAATTTCCATGCGTTCTTTCAGGAACCGTTGAACGTGATCAGTGTGTTCACAGACATAAGTACATGCAGGCAATCGTATTTTGTGTATTGAGAATTACACAATACAGTCACTTTAAGGCCCTTTAGACTAAAGCAAAAGTATCTGGATTCACATTGCTTTTTATTCCCATGAGGATGAAAAACAATGTGAATCCGGATACTTTTGCTCTAGTGTAAACGGGGCCTATAAGTGTCATTGCAAAGCCAACGCTAAATAAAATACCTTACCGTGACCCTGTTTATCCATAAGCTCTTTACTAAAGTCCATGTACATCAAACCTTCATAAACCTAGGAGACAATAAAATAAACTCCCACTGAGATGCTTGAAGCACAGAATACAAAGTAAATGGAGGGACAAAATCAGTATAGACCCTTTTAATAAGTATAGAATACGTAATTTTCACCCTATGACGTCAGTTTCTTTTCCATTTCTCTTTTGAATTCTTTTCAATTTCGTTTATTGTCTTAGTTTTTGTATATTTTCAATAGAATTCAAAAGGCTGAAAATGACGTCAAGTGCGGAAAATGACGTACTCTGCACTTATTACAAGGGTCTATGTGATTTGTAATATGTGTAACTATATTGTTTTGAAAAATTTGAGCACGTTGCATATTAAGATTGCACTTTTAGCAAATATCTTTTCCAGACTTGTCCCGACATGCAGAAACAAGCAAGTGTTCACAGACTTTATATTCGTGCCAAGTTCGAGTGAAGGCTGTTAGGGAACTACACAGTTTAAAGGGCATATGACTCGAAAATTAAGTTTGTCTTATTGAAAAGAACATTTAAAATGATAAAATAACATCTTTTGCAGTTTTTGGTTTCCTTGCTTCGTTTTTGAGATATTCCAGCTTGTTTGATATGCAAATGACACAACGTTTTACGTCACATGTGCATAATGAGTTATCAGAAAAGGTTACATATCTTTGCTATTATTAAAACATGGGCTTAACTCAAAGGAAGCATGTGCGTGTTTCTACCCACAACAACAAACATGTAGAATTCCAAGTGATTTCGTTTTACAATAGAAAAGATATATAAACTTCTCTCGGTAACTCAAAATACTCATTATGCACGTGTGACGTAAAAAGTTGTAGCATTTGCATATCAAATAAACTGGAATATCTTAAAAACGAAGCAAGGAAACCAAAAACTGCAAAAGATGTTATTTTATCATTTTAAATATTCTTTTCAATAAGACTAACTTAATTTTGGAGTCATATGCCCTTTAATAGCGCTACATCATCGGAATTGGTCAGAAGTTGTTACAGCGGTCGTTGAACAATGCTCTCAAAAACAACATGATCAGTCTACGAAATACCTGAATTACTCGGTCTTGTAAACCGGCGTTGATGAATAATTCGTCCTTTTCAACATTTAATACAAAGCGAGGTTGAATAGGTTTTTCAAGATCCTTGAAAACAAACAAAACAAAACATTAATATACAATCACAAAAGTTTTCTTCTACATAAGTAATAAAATGATTATATCTAGTAGTAAAATAAATAAAATTATAAATAAGTTAAGTACGACCCGCGACCCTGTGATCAGCTAGTGCATGTATAGTGCTTTGGCCACTAAGCTACGAAGGCTGTTGCCGACAGCTTAGTCAACGAGCTCTGTACTTATAAGTAACTGCATGACATTGAGGGTTATTAGTGATTATACAACAACATCAGTAAAACAAGCAATCTGATTGGGTAAGAGCTATAGATCGCTTTCATGTGACGTCACGGCGGCCATATTGGTGTACCGAAACAATGAAATGGCGGCCATCTTTATCCTATGGGAATTTAGGTCTATTCTTATTCAAACATTTCGTATTGTTTCACCACCCTAATGGGGCCACCGACCACGTGAGTGAAAACGCGATCCATATGTTACAACAGTATAAATGCACAGATGACGTCACGAAGTCGCAAAACTTTCGGTTATATTTACATTTTTCACTTTTTTGGCTGTTTTTTTTCAATTCTCAAGAGTAAAATGGATGAAAACTTACAAGAATTAATACCGGACTGGTGCAATGACGATTTTGATTTAGAATTGGCACAAAAAGTAGACGAATATGAACAGAATATCCGTTTCGTTAACGTCAGTGACATGGATGTCGACAAAATTTTGGCAGATTCACATTCAAGATCCACGATACGACACACCAAGTGCATGGGTTACCAAACTCTTTGAAAGTGAGAGAAATTACATTTCTAAGATGTAGCTATATTTGTTGTTTTTGGATAACTTACTAGATGGTAGCCTGCGTGCAGACTCTACTCGTTTCCGGAAACGAGTAGAGTCTGCACGCAGGCTAACTAGATGGCGTCATTGGACCACTTTAAACTTTGCTGCGGATTGGAACCAACTTGATTTTTCCTTGCGAAAAGCGAAAACCCTACCACTTTTTAAGGGCGGTCTTTCTGATGCTCTATTTTAAGCGTCCTTTCACAAGTTATATGCATGCCTTAGTTTATAGTTGTTGATCAATATATTGTTTTATAATTCTTGCTTCATTAGTATAACGCTTGTCGTTTAGCTTTGCAGCAATTTACTTGATTGTTTGTATTTTTATTAAATTTTCCAATATTTTCTTGATTTGTAATTATATATATGTATACAGTTGCCTTTTATATATTGAAACTAGTTATCTGAGGACCCCTCTGTAAAACACTTTAGGGTGTGATGTTGGCATCCTCAATAAAGATGATGATTTTTATTATTATTATTATTATTATTATTATTACTATTACTATTACTATTACTATTACTATTATTATTATTATTATTATTATTATTATTATTATTATTATTATTATTATTATTATTATTATTATTATTATTATTATTATTATTATTATTATTATTATTATTATTATTATTATTATTATTATTATTATTATTATTATAAAAAAAGGCTTCAAAATCACCTCATTTCACAAGGTGCATTCTTCTCCAATATCATCAAATACTCTACACTCTCGCTCAACTCTATATGGTCCTCGGTCCAAAACAAACTTCCTAAGAATATCTTTAACTTCACCATCCGGTACATAAATAATACGCTCCCAACTCGCAAGAATCTGTTGAAATGGGGAATATCACCAACATCCGACTGCTCTTTCTGCTTGGAACCCGAAACCTTGCTCCACGTCGTCAATGGATGCAAGACATACCTTAACGAAGGACGTTTTACGTGGCGACACGATTCCGTTCTTAACTTCATTGCAACCTCTCTTAAATCCGTACAACACTCTATAAACCTTTATGCTGACCTACCTGGCTTCATCAGTCCATCTGTTATCACCGGAGATAAGTTACGCCCTGATCTTGTGATAACAATCGAAAACAAATACATCTACATACTCGAACTGACTGTTGGATTTGAATCTAATCTTCTTACTAATGCAACCCGTAAGAGACATAAATATCTAGAACTTATTAACGAACAGCACAAAAATTATGAAAAAGTAAAATTTATAAATTTATCTATCAGTTCGCTTGGAGTTTTTAATCAGTCAGCTGTAGACTTTATTGAAATGCTGAAAGACCTGAAATTTGACGAACGATGTAGAAAGTACTATACTCAGAAAATTATGAACACTTGCATAAGGACCTCTTACTATATATTTTGTAAACGTAACAAAAAATGGGATGACCCGACTTTAATGTCATACTAATATTTTTATACTATATAGTGTTAATTCAAGTAGACATTGGTAAACTACCTGTAAAAGAGAGGTTTATCATTGTAGTATACGTAAATCATAAACAAATAAAGTTTCCATTATTATTATTATTATTATTATTATTATTATTATATTATTATTATTATTATTATTATTATTATTATTATTATTATTATTATTATTATTATTATTATTATTATTATTATTAATATATTTACATCCTTGAGCTCACCGTCGGATTTGAGTCCAATCTTCACCGCAACGCCACCCGTAAGAAACACAAATATCTCGATTTAGTTAACGAAAAACAAAGAAACTATGAAAAGGTTAAGTTCATAAATCTATCTCTGAGTGCACTTGGAATTTTCGGATAGTCATCAATGGATTTCATTGAAATGCTAAAAGACTTTAAATTCGACACCCCTGTAGAAAGTATATCGTAAAGAAAATCATCAACATATCAATAAGAACCTCGTACTATGTATTTTGTCGACGTAACAAAGAATGGAATAACCCAAAACTAATGACATTCTAAGATTTTTATTCTCATGTAGCATCAGTTCAAATAGTCAGTGGTAAACTACCTGTAAAAGCGAGGTTTATCATTGTAATTTCTACGTTTAATGACCAATAAATAAAGTTTACATTATTATTATTATTATTATTATTATTATTATTATTGCACTCACTCGACTTCGTCTCGTGTCGTACTTTTTTGTTCTTTACACACTGTGACGTCATATGTGATCTATTACAGTACACACACACAAGAAAATGTAATCTATTTGTTAATTAAATGTCCCCGAAAGCCTAGAGTGAGCTTGTGGAAGTCACGAGGGCCGTAAAGTCATGTACAACGAAAGAAAACCGCAAAACATTTGTGAATTCAATAACCTAAAGACAGACTAAATCATGTATGAGTGGGACGATGAGCAATCTGGAAGTGAGTTTTAGATTTCAAAAGCGATAAGAAGAATAGCAATAACACTGAAAACGATGAGACTATGTCACACGCTCGAGGTCACGCTATAAGTATCATGTAAGGTATGTTGTTTGACTAAAAGATTACTAAATTCCCTTACCAGCTCGTTCAAATTAAAAAATTCCATCAAACATCTGAGAGTTGCTGTTACAATAGCACTTAAAGTAAAACAAAACGTTTATTTTATTCACAGTTTCACACACTAGTAAAGTTAAGCTTATAGTTTTTGAACTACATTGAATTTCTGAACAAAACTCATACTTTATAATAAATTGTTTCCACGTGGCATTTAATAAATTAAATTTAGATGTATTACTTTTTCCAAAATACACATTGTCATAAAAACAGATTTAATTCGATAGCACGTACCTACTTCCAGCCAATCCCTGCAAATAAGGAAACAAAAAACACTGTATAGAATTGTTAAACAAAATTTATAAACTATATAGAGCATAAAAGAACGTGTCTACGTCAAATAACCTCTATACGCACGCTTTGATTGACTGGCTCCGTGCATTTTATATTGAAGTGCCTATGAAACGAAAATTAAGTTTGTCTTATTTGAAAGAACACTTAAAATGACAAAGTAACATCTTTTGCCGTTTTCGTTTCCTTGCTTCGTTCTTGAGATATTTCCGTTTGTTTGATATGCAAATTAAACATTTTGACGTGATACGTGCAAATGAGTTATCGTAAAAAGTTATATATATTTGCTATTATCAAATATCATCACTTGAAAATCTACATGTTTGGTGTTGTGGGAGAAACACACCCACATCTTCCTTCGAATTAATTTGGTTTGATAATAGAAACGATATGTAACCTTCTCCGACAACTCAGTATGCACGTACGACGTCAGAATGTTTAATTTGCATATCAAACATACTGAAATATCTCAAGAACGAAGCAAGGAAACGAAAAACTGAGAAAGATGTTACCCTGTCATTTTAAGTGTTCTTTCAAATAAGACAAACTTAATTTTCGTTTCATAGGCACTTTAAAGAGTATGAAGATCATGAATGGCGTAACCTAAACGTGGCGTGGAATGGCGTAAAATGGCGTCAGCTGGCCGGAAAAGCCAGCGAAAATTCAAAACAGTCCAACTTTTAACTTGTTTTTTGCCCCTTCTTATTTTATAAAAAAAATAAAAAATACCGCTCCTGCATTCGTTTGACGTCGGCTGTCGCCTCGTGCCTCTACTCATTACAACTTCTTTCGTGTTCAAATGACGTCAGACAAACCTTTATAAGAGTACATATATATGCATGCACGGAGCTTTATGTTTTATTTGTTACTGTAACATCAATTACGACGTGTTATCTATGTATCCATGCATTGTATGCAAAATGACAATGAAAAAATCATGCAGTGAAGTGACAAAAAAATTAACTGTTCTTTCCAAGCATTCGATCGGAAAGGATAATTATGCAGTCGATATGTTTTTCTAGAGACGAAATTGACTTTTAATACAAGCGACTTACAAACAACTATGTACAGTACAACATTAACTCGTGGTTTGCTTACCACTTGTCGTGGGACATTTGTATCATACTTTAATGTAAAGTTTCTTTTGGCCAAAGCAATCCTAAAATATAACATAAAATATTAACATTAACACATTGACCATTTCATACATGGCTTTTCGAGACGTCTCCCTAGCGAGATATAAGCATAAGCACAAAAAACAAAGCATGACTTTTCTTCTAGGACTTGCGATTTCAGACAAAGCAGACTTTTTCTTAATTTCGTCCTTTGTTCTGCTCTTGGCTTATGATCTTATGATTATAATTATGACTGTCCTTATGTCGCAGGCTTGACTTCATTCTTTTGTTTTGCCTTTTATTTTCCCTTATACTTATGTTGCTAGTTTGAACATAGTTAATGGAGGGAAATGGTTTGGAAACTCGGCAAAAGTCATAGTTCTATGTTTTTGTTAAATTTGTCTAATTTCACGGTCACTGAACGTATTGTAGTTTCTGTATAATGAAGCAGTCATCCAATAGCAACGTTCGGGTTTAATTAGTGTAGTCCTTCGTCGTCACGTGTCCATAGAATTTCCTTTCTTCAACCAATTGCCTTCCTCCAACATGAACTATTGTGTTCATCAACATGACCTATTGTGTTCATCAACATGACCATTGCATAATCTTGAACGACAATGGAGCTTCCAAACCACCCCTCTCCACTAACTATGGTGTGAACCAGGCAGTGCCGGATTTAGGACAGGGCGGACTGGGCGGTCGCCCAGGGCTCCCCACTAAATCATGTTTAAGGGGGGGCCTCCACAAAAATGTCTTGAAAGTTGAAAAAATAGGTGTTGAAATGAAAAAAATCTTGATAGCCCAAAATATGAGTAAAAAAACAAGACAAAAGATATATGGATGATATATAGGGTCACTTCTAAAAGTGTATGACGATTATGACAGATTGATGGATGGAGTTGACAAGTTGTTACTGTAAACCTGTTACTGTGGGAATTGTGACTTCGAAGTTGTATTAGTTCGTAAAGCAAAATTATCTCGTTCAGAAATAGAATTGATATATTGTGTTGGTCAGTGACCGCCCAGGGGCCTCCACAGTCCTAAATCCGGCGCTGGTTCAACCAGGCTTAAAATCGTCTGACGCGAAACAGCGTAAAAAAATGTAGTTGTTCCACAACAACAAAAAGCATGCATGAAAGGATTAATTACTCGGGCTACCGCAGGTAACGAGTCTAGGTTTCGGTCGTGTTATTGGTATTATTATTATTGTTTTTTGGGGGGTCGCGATATTGCCCCAGCAGGCTTTGCGAAACCGAGATTTCACTTTCATGGCGAGTTGTCTCTTAGCCTGCGGGCAGGCTCTCCCAACGCGGCGCTGTGAAATGAGAGCCTGCAACAAACCTAGGGGTAAATCAATAACGCCCACTTAATTAATATGCAAATGTAGCGAATCAAACCAATCACATTCTTCCGGACGTCTGTGTAAACACCCTCATTCAAAGCAGAACTGAAGATGTAAATTTCACACTATCAACGTTACTGAAAACTCAAAAATCTGTTATAAGAAAGCCAGAAGCAATGTAACGCATCTCACGATTGTCGGGTATGTAGTTAGGAGTTCAAAATATTCAACTTTCGACTAGAAACCTGTAGCGAAACAGTTTAGCGATGCGTGCTAACGTCTCAGTCTTAATGTACCAAGATTGGACCATGACAACGTCAGATCTTAGTTTTATAAGTTTGCTATCTCCAATTTGTGGAAGACAAACATAACTTTGATTTTTCTAGAAACATTGATAAATCGCTATTCGAGGTTAGGTGTTTGTGATTCACGGCATTCACTGATCCCAGGCGATGCATGGGAACGACGACAATTAATATTGACACAAAAGTATAAAACCCAGAGAGCGCTTCTCGTGTTCAAGTTGCAAAAGGTCAAAACGAAGACTTTCACGAATAGCCTGTATACGGACGAACATGAAATGAATTACGCTCCTTCGTAGCTAGGGAAGGTGCGAAAACATAACTTAAATGAACATACAGACACTTTCAGACGCTTTCAAAGATAGCCGACATATAGAACCAGGTGCGTATCGTTCGTTTATAGTCTAATAACGGCGACATATTAATAGTTAAGAAATTCAAGTGTTTTACCAAATTTAGCAAGACTTTCCTTCTGGCTGTTGAGTTGAAAAACTGGGTCATTCTGAACTGAATAACTGGTTGGCCTGCGAACCAGCCGGCTCTCCTTTTCGACTTCGATAATATATACCAGACGCACAAATTGGATAATATCAATTAAGTTCCAGACACAATAGCTGTTAGCACAGACATTTAATGGCAGAAAGAAACTTCGTTTTAAAAAAAACCTACCTCATTTAGCAATAATCTTTATTACACGAATTAAGTGAATGTGTAATCTCCTCTTATTAATATATTTTGAAGTTTTGAACGGCACATTATTCTTGCGTCAAGGCGACGAACGGGACTCGATTTGTGATGAAAGTGATGACACTTGCTTCTGTATTTAATATAAAGCTGGACACTGACAGACAGAAGAGATTCATGGAGTTTCAACCCGGATCTACTTTGCTATTACTTTTCTTTTGTTCCACAGCGATGTGTTTTAAAAAATTAAGAGCTACGGCGTCTTTAATAGCCGTCTTGTTGGAATTTGTCTCCACTCCATGCATTGTTGAAGTCCGTAAACAATACAATAGCTTTAAAAATAATTTATTATGCATTAATTTTGTTCGACCAATAGAAACTCGCGGCTGCTAAATTCGACCAATAGAAATACGCGGCCTCTGACGGCCGCGAGTGATGAAAAAACCCCATGCTTTGTTGCAGGCCCACATTCCACAGCAACGGGAGGGCCTGCCCGCAGGCTAGTTGTCTCTTGACGAAGCTTTTCTTGCCATTTTATCGATGTTTTTTAATATTTCCACGACATTTCTTGGCACACTACCCAGCAGTCGTCTCAAACAAAGATGTCAGAGTAGTCGGACTGTCAGCGAATCAAGGTGTATTAAAAATAATTGGAAACTTTAAACTGAAGGAGTGAAAGACGTCAGAGAACAGTCATGTTTAATAATTGCGAAACCGAGGTTTGGTCGGGTTGTCTCCGGATGATCAGTGGTTGTCTCTTTCGAACGAAGCTTTTATTGACATTTTATCGATGTTTTTGAATATTTGCAAGCCATTTTACTGTTTCTCAGTTGTTTACTTGTTTGAATAGCTTTGCAAGTGACCGAGTTATAGTTGATCAGTAATGCGGCTGACAATTGGCTTCAATTCATCATAAACATGCTTACAAAGCCTTTACAATATTTACAACTGCACACGCCGGCGATCGCGGCAGACCTAGTACGTAAAAGATGACGAACTATTTCAAAACAGGTTGGTCCTGGCCTTGCTATAATAATAAGCACCGAATAGAGCGAATACCGGTTTAAGATATCAATATGTTGAACATGTTCAGTGCATGTCTAGATATCGCGTGTCGTGTTACATTTGGAAACGTGTGTTTTAAAACATTCCATCATGGCTTCTCGACACAATCGCCCCTTGCATAGCCAAGACAATGCGTATCAAAGGGTAAACATGGAACAACTCAGCTTCTTCCGTGTTCAAACAGACGTTTCTATAAGAGTACATAATTATATTGGACACACAGCGCTTTATATATGTTATCCATGTTATATACAAAAAATAGAAGAAACATTTTGATCGTTTTGTGTGACGTTAGCATATTTAAGAAAGTTCATAAATTTCTTGATATTTCGCAAATTAAATAAACACACAAGTGTAAAAAAATGTGACTTTTCTCTGTGTGTTTTTACTGTACGTCTGTCTGCGACATCTATATACAGACTACAAAGTTTAAAATATTCATATAAGCACACTGTATCGAGCGTTTTCATGCATTAAAATTATCCTATTATTATTACCCTTGCTCTGAACAATATTGATAAAACTTCTTGCATGACGCCTGCAGCAAACGTAATCCACCAAAATATCTATAACAAATTAAATAAAAATATACAGAAAACAACAGTAAAAACCGTGGTGCGTCTAAAGTACGATATATTCTTAGGTTTCAATCACGTGACTTTTTACTTGAGATTTCATTTGGTGGGCAGGCTAAATAAAATGAGAACGATTTGTACACCAGTACAACGCAAGCGTGCGGCATTTTCCAACACGAACCGAAACAACTCTTGAATATCAATATCATGTAAATATTTTGAAGTAATAGTTGACTTTGCCATTTGAACTTGGCCACCATCTGGACAAATAAAACGGACGTGGCGTCACAAAAAATGTAAATGTAAAAACAAGGTGGAGGCATTTTGCATAAATCCTTTAGTATTGTAATTTAAAGCATATGCATGCCTGCTATATATATAATATATATATATATCCATTGCAGTTGAGCCGGATACCGCGTGTTTAACGACTTAAAGTATACCCCTGGCCCTGAATCGTCTGTAGGTTTGTGCCATTTGGGAAACATGCACGGTTAGATAGAGCGTTAAATTCTGCAAAACATATGTGAATTAGAACAAGTCGTATAGAATAGCAACGGAGAAAAATCTATTTGAACTGAGATGAGCGCAAATATCAAATTGCATTATTATGCTATCACTTGGCGTACGGTAAAACGCAATCATTTTAAGGTATCCCTGAATCGTCTGTAGGTTTGTGCCATTCACGAAACTTGTACAGTTAGATAGAACGTTAAATTATGTACAAGATATGTGAATTTGAAAAAATTGTATAGAATAGAACCCTGAAAAATCGTAGTATTTTAATCCAAAACTTTGTCGCTTCAGAGGACTTCGTGATATGGCGACGAAATATTGTAAACACGATCGGATTAACAATAGGCACGCCCAGGCGTGCATGTATCTACTGCGTTTAATGCCTATAGCTACTATGGTGAATGTTATTTTTGAGGAAGCGATGTTCGACCTCGTGAGCATAACAAAATGGCGCCCAATCGGCAAACTTTCGTTACTTTCCGTAACATGTTCCTTTGTGACGTCATGGCCACAAACACTGCCACAAGATTTTCGATCGCAAAAACGAGTGGTTGGTACAATAAAATAATTATATAAGGGTTAGCGAATGAACACGAGTGTTCTATCGGATATAGTATTCCAAGCTCAGAACATGGCCTTTTATCGAAGCGTTTTGTTTAACACGTTAATCATAGTAATATTACATGTAAAAAGGTAGAGCAGAGCAAAAAGTACATGGCGGCCAGGGTAAAAGGAAACTACAAACCAAATTAACAATGGATAAAAATACTTTAATCGAAATACAGTAAGGTTTGCCGAAACTGAGAACGAACTAGTCACGTTTCGAGCGAGGGCCCTTCGTCAGAGAGAAACGCGAACTCACGTTTCTTTCTGATGAAGGGCCTTCGCTCGAAACGTTAGACTCCTATACGTTCTCTGTTTCGGCAGTATATCAAACCTTACTGTATTTCGATTGTTGTTTCTCAAACTCATTAATAATTCATAAGATGAAAACAAAGGAAATCAGTATCGAGACGGTGAACTGGATACCTGGTCTTAATTAGCATAGAATTTTGCCAACTTTCAACCTGATTTTTTCATAAAATACTGATTTGTTTGAGAAGCTAGATCAAACACTCGAAAGAGTGTTTCATCCTCTATCCAGTCACCTCGAAATTGGTTAAAAAACTCGGCCTACGGCCTCGTTTTTCAACCACTTTTCGGTGACTGGACATTTTGATCTATTACTTCAACACAGTCTATACGCATGCAGCACGCTAATTTTATAAAAAATACTTTACCCTTCTTTTCTGCTTATTCCGTGAAGGTCACCCAAACTACCAAACTCGGTAGGATCATTCAGAGGATGCGGAACTAAAATCTGTAATTATAAACAAATAACCATACAGCAAATCCTTTGTTTAGCTTGATACCAAACTCCAGATTTGGTTGGCTTTAAAGTACTCTTGAAGTTCTACGCGGAATATCATTTGCAGCTGATCTAAATCACCGGTCCGGGAGATCGTCCCGAATGTTTTTTAGTTTCGTCATGGTCTGGTCTTGCCCCGTTTCGCTTTCTTTTTCTGACAATAAATGTATTTATTATATGCATGACAAAATTACTACATTCTGAATGGTCGAGAGGAGTATAATTATTTTATTAATTGTACTGCAGTACAATTAATAAAAATAGAGAAGGCCCTGAGAACGATGTTGACAATAAAATTCAAAATGGCGGCCAATTCTGCAATGGAAAGTTTTCACATTTCCAACGACTTGTGGTACACTATGAACTAAAAATTCCATGTAAATATTTTGAAATGAGTACAGAGAACACCCAGAGTGAAAATGTTTCTTGTCAAGTAATGAAACAAGATGTTTTTAAAGGCGTGAGTGAGTACGAAGCGTACGTGTCGTAATTTTGTCATGCATATAATAAATGAGTAATCATATGATTTTGCTCGTACGATTAAGGATTTACACTACTCGTGATATTTGCAAATTATGCCAAATTGCACTCGCCTAACGGCTCATGCAATTTTGGCAAAATTTTCAAATATCACTTGTAGTGTAAATCCTTAATTGTACTCACTATCATATGATTACCTATACTAATACACCACGCAAATTTTCAAGTGCTTTCGTTCAACATTGGAAAAATAGATTTATAATTTGCATTTCAAAGATTTAATATTTCAATCAAAATTCATCGCTTAAACAAAGCCAAAGTGAAACAACTAAATAGGTATAAAATATTATTTAAAAAAAATATTTCAACTTTGATTTTAAGAGTTCATAAAATGTACGTCAAAGATAATATTTACCAGTTTTTCACTCTCAGTGATAGTAACATCGGCCCAAAAGTTTGAGATGGTCATGGATATAGTTTTGCCATGAAAACCATCTGAAGGATTTCCCACAAGACCAATTCTAAAAAGTAACAAAGAAATAGAGATGGTCATTTAAATAGAATACATTTATGGTCAGCAAGCAATTATTCATTTCTGGCGACTTGCATCGTTTCACTTTCATCATATCACAGATGTGAGAATCTTTTTTGAATATTTCGATAAAATTTAAATCGAAAACGTTATATATCTTTGCTAGTATCAAATACAATGATCACTTGAAGATCTACATGTTTATTGTTGTGGGCGAAACACATCCACATGCTTCATTCAAATCAATTTGGTTTGATAATTGAAAAGATAACTAATCTTCTCCGATAGCTCATTATGCACCTACGACGTCAAAATGTTTAATTTGCATATCAAACAAACTAAAATATCTCAAGAACAAAGCAAGGAAAAGAAAAACTACAAAAATGTTACTCTATAATTTTAAGTGTTCTTTCAAATAAGACAGACTTAATTTTCGTTTCATAAGCACATTAATTACATCGGATGGTATCAGATTCGGCCTCTGTATTCGAATCAAAGCCTTCCAGCTGTTCTAATGGTTAACAGTGACCCTCTTTTAGCACTAGGAAAACACTCGACTATATCGTCTCCTTACCTCCACCACATGACAAGGTTATATTTTAATCTCTGTTTGTTTGTTTGTTAGTTACCGTAGAATTCCGAAAGTAGCGGCCACCCGAAAGCAACGGCCCCCCGAAAGCAACGACCCCCCGAAAGTAATGGCCCCACGAAAGTAACGGCCCCCCGAAAGTAACGGCCCCCCGAAAGTAACGGCCCCCCGAAAGTAACGGCCCCCCGAAAGTAACGGCCCCCCAAAAGTAACGGCCCCACGAAAGCAACGGCCCCCCGAAAGTAACGGCTCCACGAAAGCAACGGCCCCCCGAAAGTAACGGCCCCACGAAAGTATAATGGCCCCACGAAAGTAACGGCCCCCCGAAAGTAACGGCCCCCCGAAAGCAACGGCCCCCCGAAAGCAACGGCCCCACGAAAGTAACGGCCCCACGAAAGTAACGGCCCCACGAAAGTAACGGCCCCACGAAAGTAACGGCCCCCCGAAAGTAACGGCCCCCCGAAAGTAACGGCCCCACGAAAGTAACGGCCCCCCGAAAGTAACGGCGCCCCGAAAGCAACGGCCCCCCGAAAGCAACGGCTCCACGAAAGCAACGGCCCCACGAAAGCAACGGCCCCACGAAAGCAACGGCCCCACGAAAGTAACGGCCTCCCGAAAGTAACGGCCCCCCGAAAGCAACGGCCCCCCGAAAGCAACGGCCCCCCGAAAGTAACGGCCCCACGAAAGTAACGGCCCCACGAAAGTAACGGCCCCACGAAAGTAACGGCCCCACGAAAGTAACGGCCCCCCGAAAGTAACGGCCCCACGAAAGTAACGGCCCCCCGAAAGTAACGGCCCCACGAAAGCAACGGCCCCACGAAAGCAACGGCCCCACGAAAGCAACGGCCCCACGAAAGCAACAGCCCCCCGAAAGCAACGGCCCCACGAAAGTATAATGGCCCCTCGAAAGTAACGGCCTCCCGAAAGTAACGGCCCCCCGAAAGCAACGGCTCCACGAAAGCAACGGCCCCACGAAAGCAACGGCCCCACGAAAGTAACGGCCCCACGAAAGAAACGGCCCCACGAAAGCAACGGCCCCCCGAAAGCAACGGCCCCACGAAAGCAACGGCCCCCCGAAAGCAACGGCCCCACGAAAGTAACGGCCCCACGAAAGTAACGGCCCCACGAAAGTAACGGCCCCCCGAAAGTAACGGCCCCCCGAAAGTAACGGCCCCACGAAAGTAACGGCCCCCCGAAAGTAACGGCGCCCCGAAAGCAACGGCCCCCCGAAAGCAACGGCTCCACGAAAGCAACGGCCCCACGAAAGCAACGGCCCCACGAAAGCAACGGCCCCACGAAAGTAACGGCCTCCCGAAAGTAACGGCCCCCCGAAAGCAACGGCCCCCCGAAAGCAACGGCCCCCCGAAAGTAACGGCCCCACGAAAGTAACGGCCCCACGAAAGTAACGGCCCCACGAAAGTAACGGCCCCACGAAAGTAACGGCCCCCCGAAAGTAACGGCCCCACGAAAGTAACGGCCCCCCGAAAGTAACGGCCCCACGAAAGCAACGGCCCCACGAAAGCAACGGCCCCACGAAAGCAACGGCCCCACGAAAGCAACAGCCCCCCGAAAGCAACGGCCCCACGAAAGTATAATGGCCCCTCGAAAGTAACGGCCTCCCGAAAGTAACGGCCCCCCGAAAGCAACGGCTCCACGAAAGCAACGGCCCCACGAAAGCAACGGCCCCACGAAAGTAACGGCCCCACGAAAGAAACGGCCCCACGAAAGCAACGGCCCCCCGAAAGCAACGGCCCCACGAAAGCAACGGCCCCCCGAAAGCAACGGCCCCACGAAAGCAACAGCCCCCCGAAAGCAACGGCCCCACGAAAGTATAATGGCCCCTCGAAAGTAACGGCCCCCCAAAAGTAACGTTGAATTTGTGACACTTCTAAAATTACACCCCCTCCCCCCCCCAAGGGCTTAATTACGGCCCCCAAGGGCTGCTAAATCCGAAAGTAACGGGCGCCGTTACTTTCGGAATTCTACGGTAATCCATATAGTCTGTTGGTTAATTTGTCTGTCACCAGGATACCGCAATAACGTTCATACCTTGCGTAAACACGGGAAGTAAACGAGTTTTTTTGAAGTTGACTTTTAATCCCAGAGAAATAAGCAACCCATTTTTCGTAATCACGGAGACCCTACAAACAAAAAAATATACAATATCAGCAATTTCTATACTTTTATTAAATAATAAACAAAATTGCGAAAATTTAAGTTCGTAAGCACTTAAAAAGACAATGTAAAAAGGTAGAGTGCTGTGTAGGCACTAATCTAGTTGAGTGTCATACCGCAGTTTCCCTGTCACATCTGACATGGCAGTTATATACTAACTATATTTATACTGGATAACTCTATCAGTTATATCCAAACTGTCATCCCTATAGAGGTCCAGTAAGGGCCATCCCTCATTGGTCCAGTGTTACTACAGGAGGAAACCGGAGTACCCGGAGGAAACATGTGGTGTTTGATAGAGTCAAACTAGAAGCACTCTTCTCATATAACTGCTGAGAGCAGGAATCGAACCTGGGTCGCAGAGGTGAAAGGCACGTGCGCTAACCACTGTGCCACCAACACCCCTATACATGTACGCTCAACTTGTTGAGATTGAAGGAGAGAATTTTACTTTTAGACTATTTTCAGACAGCTTACCACTTGTCCTATAAGTTGAAATCCTGTTGGTAACTTCATTCCATACACTGGTGTTTGCGCGACAAGCCATTCCTTTTACCAAAATAAAACAAAAACCGTCAACAACTAACAATAACAACAAAGGTTAAATAAATAAATAAAAAAATAAAAAAACAAAAAACAAAACAAAACAACTTTAACATCAACACTATCAATATCAACAAGAACAACAACATCATCAACATCAACATTAGCAACATGCCGAAGAACATGAACATCAGCAGCATATGTTTAACGTCTAATCAATATAACCATACATGTGTTCGTACCCAGTCCCTTTATAGCTCACTCTACTTTTATACTTCCGGTATTACAATATCATATCTCCCCCTTTCCTTAGGAATAGCTTTTACCTAAGATCTTTTTTGCTTTTAAGATTTTCTAAATATATACAACTAATACAGCATGCGAACAAACATATTCTAATGTTCAAGAAACGTCGATAATCTAGCAACGTCAACCAAGATGTTATTTAGTCTAATAATTATCTTAGTAGTACTATAGGTAAACATAAAATTCATTTTCGTTTTTACAAGAGTCTTTTTTCATTAAAGTTCATAGTTCGATAGCTAGATAAGTTCATTTCTTTCGTTTTCTAAGAAAATATGGAGTTCGTAAACCCCCATGTTTAATGTCTAATCAATATAACCATACATGTGTTCGCACCCAGTCCCTTTATAGCTCACTCTACTTTTATACTTCCAGTATTATAATATCACAGCATACCATCACCATCAACAACATATGATAAGTTGTACGTATACAAGTAGTGATGTGGTACGTTTGCGAGCTTGGCGTAATGTAACAGACGTTTGATCTTTATTTAAGGAGGATAAGTTTTTCAGCGGAGCTGGTGGGGTC
The DNA here is from genome assembly GCA_035771165.1 of Paragorgia papillata. Classification (NCBI taxonomy): domain Eukaryota; kingdom Metazoa; phylum Cnidaria; class Anthozoa; order Scleralcyonacea; family Coralliidae; genus Paragorgia; species Paragorgia papillata. The sequence continues at coordinate 278,310 of JAWNZC010000338.1, forward strand.
CTCCATTTACAGCTAAGACCTATAGGTGTTGATTTTACGGAGGGAGGAAAACCGGAGAACACGGCGAAAAACCCTCGAAGCACAGGCGAGACCAACTAAACTCTACTCACATGAGTCCCCACCCCGAGAACGGGGCTATTCCCAGACGGTCACCCATCCAAGTACTAACCCCGTCTAACCGGGCTTAACTATTGGTGAGAGGCAGCGCCCTAATAGCACACGCCACCGGTCGTGCTCCCCTACTCAAGTACTCAGAAAAGATTTCTGAGCCCCAGACAGGGTTCGGACATGCAATCTTCTACAGACCCTGTCTGGGGCTCAGAAGTCTTCTCTGAGTAATTGAGTTTGACGAACGTCCAACGAACGTCTGTTAAAATCAAAACAAAGACATTACTAAAATGCACTTCACCATGTACTTTCCAAAGACTCTTTGTTCTGATAATGGGTTCTGCTGTAAAAATAGGTCAACAGTAGACAAGGTTTCTTTACGCAAACAATAGAACACCTAATATAAAAAAATAAAAAAGGGTGGAACTAAACTTAAGTAAAACGCTTAATTCAGTAATTTGACCAAATTTCAAGATTAAAAGCAAAAGACTTTTTGGACTGAAAAATCGTAATACCCAATAACTGCGTGCTGCGCAACAACCATACAAGTTTAATTTCAAACACGATCTTTACAGGTTTTGCTACTGAAAGATAATCCAAAAAACCATTTTTTTTCAGTATTTCCATACTTTTAATGTTCGACTGTTCGTGTATTGTGTAGTTTGAAACTGTCCAAACAAAAACAGCAATAAGAAACTTATTGAATGGTAGATTCAAACGTGCAAGAATATCTTGCAAACGTGCAAGAATATCTTGATCAAAAGGCAAAGCTGTTCAACTTTTTGTCCAACTCCAAAAGCGAAAGGAGCAAAGAACTTACAACATGTCTCACGGCCTCACTCCGTCACAAGCGGCCAACAACTCACCGGAATCATGAATAGTAACGAAAGTAAATTGTGCAAAAATGCAATTTTGACCTAGACTCGGTCTACCACAGTAGCCTGAGTAATAAAATCAAATGTATTTTAAACGTCAGTTGCATTTACAGTAACAATAATATTAATGTTTCTGTACAGTAAGTATACCTCTCAAACTCATTAATAATTCATGAGGAAAACACAAAGAAAATCAGTACTGTCATGTCGGTACATAAATTAAGCAACTTTTATTATAAATATACATAAATTAACTAACTTTTACCTCGATTTTGTCTTAAAATACTTTGTTTGAGATGCTATATCAAACACTCGGAAGAGTGTTTCATCGGGATATCCAAACACCTCAAAGTTATTCAAAAACCTCGGCTTTGCCTCGATCGTTTTTCAACAAACGTCTCGGTGTTTGGATACTCTAATGAAACCTTATCCTCGTGTACGATATATTACATCCTATATACTCCTACTCGCAAACAAAAAAAAGTTTTCGTGCTTTGCGGAAGAACTTCATAGAAGAGCACTTGACACCCCAACCTCCCCCCCCCCCTTCCCGACACACACAATCCAGCCATTAATCCAGTTATATTTAGGTGGCAGTATTCAACCAACTTACTACACTTGCTAGCCTTGATTTCGTCTCACTAGGAAGAGGCTTTTCTAAAAACTTTAAAATCCTAAACAAGAAAAAACAACACCTTGAAACTACAACTGCAAAACAAATATATCGTTAATATTAGCTTAAAATCTCTTAAATATTAATACGACCGAGAATTTGCGGTAACGCCAATACGACCGAGAATTTGCGGTAACTTCATCAGGGGTGGATACAGGGGGGGGGTGACTGGGGTTACTAGTCACCCCCTTCCCTGTCCCAACCAATACAGGATTTATATACAGCGATACACTAGCTGTTTTATACAAATCACAACAGTCACTCGTGTGTACAACGTGCATAAATTAGAGTGTATAACAATGCTTATTGATACAGGGCTTACAGGCCGTAGCTATGGCCTCTCCTTTGCAACAAGATTGGACATCATGATACGCTAATACCTTGTAAATTTGAAACCCCAATTTTAAAACAGTAAGAATCACGATTAGATAGACGTATTGTATACAATATACTAGTATAGTGTGGTTAGTATTTAATATACAATCTCAATCTGAATATACAGTACATAGTAATTTTGGAACATAAACTTATAAAACATATCCCCATGAGTTCACGACAATGACGACATGTCCTCCTACATGATGTATGCCTTGTATGGTATGGTGTATTCATCCCACGTAGTAAGTATTGCCTCTGAATCTGAAACTGCGAATCTGAAACCGTAGGTCCGACTGTTTAAATATTCTGAAAGAAACAACTGAGCACCTTATATGTCACCCCCCTTGCAAAAATCCTGTATCCGCCCTTAGACCTGTTGACTCAGGCCTTCATCTTGCACAGTAAAAATCTTTGTAGTTACCTTTGTTCTCTGATCTGATTATTTTTCTCTGATGAAGGCCTGGGTGAACAGATAAAAAATTCAGCAATGACAAATAAACGTGGTGTTATCACAAATTCTCGCTTGTATTAATAATTGCCAACATGCAAACTTCCCAAAAATTAATCTCTTAAATATACTTAATATATTGAAATAAATTGCTATTTTAACACTTCTCACACACCATTGTGCCTCCACTACAACAAAATTACGTACGAAAAGAGTACTGTGAATGTGATCACATGTGATTTTGGAACCCGTTCATGTGGAATTTTTGTAAGGGCTGACTGGCCGACTACAGGAGACTTTGGCAACGTGTGCGGTAACATGTTGTAAAACTCATATTTCACACAGTCAACAAAAATTGCTCCCATTTTATCGCAGGCAACTACATGCAGTGCCACCATGCATTGTAAAAAGACTGGATAAGAAACTAATAGTCACGTGGGCGTTTTGAGCCCTTTGATTGGTTAAATCGCATTTTACCCAGTAAGCTTGCAAAATGGTTAAAACCTAGTTAAAAATTGTGATCGAGTAGACTCGTGCTATACCATCCCTAAAAGTTGATTAGTTTTGATTTTTGACTCTCACCTGTTTGTTTCTGGACAAACTTCGACAATTCCTCGCGTTTTAGTACTTTCAGTTTCATCCATCTCATAATAAATTGCTAAATCACCTTTCTGATTAAAGAAACAGAACAAGACAAGTACTGAAAAGTACAGTTATATTAATTATACACTAAATGCATGTAATATGTTCTCATTGACTAAACGATATTTTTCACCAGGTTAAAAATAGTAGCTTAAAAATAAAAGCTATAAACAATCAGATATTTCCCTCTAAAACGTTTCACGGTGTAGATTGATTTTGTGCTTCCTTCTAGTTCCTTGCACGGCTCTAATGTAACTCTTGAGTATTGAAAAGTATTAAGGACTTATTAACCGGGGTCTGTACCGGAAAGTATTTGCCTGAGGTTTTCGTACAGACCGAGCGACGAAGGAGCGGCAGGGGCGGATTTAGCGTTAGTCAAATAATACGACTTAAGCAAAAAAAAAATCCGCAAGAAAAAATAATTATCGTATCGTTCCTCCCCTAAATTAGCCTTTATAGTGATCTGTGATTGGTTTGCCGGGTGTTCGCCGGATTTCTTTGTCTTTCTCGACGGATTTAGACCCCTTGTATCACCGTACCCTTTCTGATTGGCTTAATTTTTCAATAGCTCTTTATGAAGAGCACGGATTGGTTTAGCGGCGTTTTACTTTGTAGTTCTCGACTGATTTGTGGACTGATCAGTGGCGATTCTGACTAACTTGCGCTAGTCTGGTCGTGTCGTCCTAGTTATTTATAAATATTAAATACGACAATAACAACCTTCGCCACGATTAATTGAGACCACATGGCATGTCTTCAAATGAAAGGTGACCTTTATTATTGTTAGAATCTTATTTATTAATATATTTCTAGCTGTCCTTTCTTTCCTAGTCTTAATATCTACGTGTTTGTAGCGCAAGTAACTCAAATTCATGCAGGGTTTTCCCTTCTAATTCTTGTATTTGTTAATGGTTTGAAAACTTAATTGAAACATGTCATCACCTTATTTATATTAATGTGCTTTTGAGACTAGCATTGTAGCAAAGAGTAGCAAAGAATTGAAATACAAGCTAAAGGATTTTGTCAAGATTGGATAATGTAGACTACTTCATAAATTCATAAAATAGATAGTGAGGTCTGGCAATCATAATCATGTTATTTATGTGAGAGGCCATAGTTAGGACCTGTTTGGTTTTCAAGGTAGGGTTACCCCTACCCTGGGTCAAAGTTATCACCCTGCAACTTGGGTCAACTCCATTAGATGTCGTTACCAAGCACTAATGACAAGAAGCCTGGTACAAGTAAAAAGTTGTCCTGGGTAGGCGAGTTTAATAACCCTACCAGCTACTAGGGTAAACCTAGTGTGGTGATAGGGCTATCCTAGCACCCGGGTTACCCTAGTGTCCTTGTAAATACAACAAACAAACAAAAACAGGAAATGTATGAGAGCTACATGTAGGGTAACCAGCGTGCTAGAGTAACCCAGTGGTGGCTAGGGTAACCTATCTCCTTGTAAACAAGCCCTTAGTATAGAGACTGAGTCAGGCCTACAACATTTTTGAATTTGACATAGTATTTAAATGTTTTAGGTCTGAGGTATCTGGGAATTGCCTATACAGCTCTGTTTCGAACTCTTGCATAGAGTGAAATGGTCCAACCTGCAGTATGGTTATCAGTTACAACTGTTACATATAAAATATTTGAAGTCATGAATCTTATTAAATATTTGAAGTAGATGTATTGTATATGTTGTTTATTTCTTGGTTAAAATAATTAAATCTGCTATTTTAATTACTGTAACATATAAATTATAAAATTGTTTCTCAAACGAAATATAAAAATGAAACAATTTCCATTTGGACAAAATAATTTTTGGACATGATGGTACTTAGAAAATGCAAATTTTCCTCACTGTAGTGCCCTCAGAATGCAGAAAATAGCATTTCAGACCCAAAATTTTCAAATTTTCTGGGGAGCATGACCGCCTCCCCACCCCCACTCCCCCTAGAACCCAAATAGTTTGGACTAAGGTGACAAAAATCCTAGATCCACCCCTGGAGCGAGGTTTGTGCGATAAAACCGAGGGCAAATACTTTCCCGTACAGACCGAGCAAACGAGGTTAATAAGGAATTTATTATATGGCTATTGGTTCATTTTATTCTGTTTCGAGCGTTGTTTTCGTCTTCGGAGTATGCTGTTTACCTTACATGTTAACTTTTTCGTGTCGCTTCTTGGCCTTCTTGTTTACGCCAGTTCGGCGTTTATTTGTCGTGTTTTTAGATAAACAACTTTAAAGAAAACCAGCAGTAATGTTCCAACACATTTTATTGTTCAGAATATTTGAATAAAGATACACAGTTCTCTTTTATTTGTATTCAAATCAACTCGGAAATTTCCCCGCCAAAACTTACAGGGCCGAGAAAAAAGCGTATATTGACCGATCGGTCAATATCGTAAAATCCCGACCTCTCAGGAGCCAATCAGCACGCGTCGTTTTGCGTACGGACCGGAAATCAATCCCAGCCATATAATAATGCAGTATACAGTTTTCAAGAGGGGAGAACTCTTTGTTCTACTAAGGGGCTGCTTACATAAGCCCGGTTTGAACCGCGGGCTCACGCGATTGATTAGAATCTTTCCTCGGCCCCCCAAAAAGATTTTAATCAACGTTAGGATTAGTTTACATCTAAACTAAACCAATTTTTCTTTGTACATTTAGTTTATCCGAATTTCAAAACCACAGTGAGATCCTAATCAATCGCGTGAGCCCAGTTAGTTGTTAACCGGGCTATAGCCCAGCTCATGTAAACAGCCCCTTAAGGTGCAACAAAACGATGCGATTTTTCTTGCAACTTGCAACAAATTTACTCGTGAAAAAAAAATCGCAAGTTGCAGGAAGGGTATTGCACGTTCAGCAACTTGCGATTTTTGTTGCAGCAAAAAGTAGAACCCATCCAACTTTTCTTGCAACTTGCAACACGGCAAAAATACCAAAATCGCAAGTTGCTACGGGGTGTTACACGGTGCGATTTTTTATGCAACTTACAACATTCAGTGATTTGTTGCAAGTTGCAAGAAAAATCGCATCGTGTAACAGCACCTTTACTGCCCTTAGTTCAGAAATTCTTATTTGCATTACATTTGCATATTTATTTACAATAAATGTAATTTGTCCAGATACACAAATGCTGTAGGGATGTTCGGTATACGGATATACCGAAAATACTGGTATTGAATCCAATATCGGTATATCGGTATGACTTTTTCAGTCATACCGATATACCGAAATTTCTGGTATACCGAAATTTTTTGGTATACCGAAATTTTATATAGCATAACACACTTATGAGGCTATATGATTTTGAATAACCTTTAATTTATATTTTAATATCGCGTCCCACGTAAGCACATTCCTTAATTCCTTTGCGAAAGAGTCATAGAAAAGAACAATATTATACTGTATTTTAACTATATTTTGATATTCACAAAGATTAGAATTTATCAAGAGTTTTAAGGTATCAAGTTTTGAACTATTAGTTCAATAGTTTGGGATTTTTTCATGGTTCTGTAGATCCAATAAAACGCAACTTTGCACAAGCCCCAAAAACCGGTACACCGGTATAATTTTACCGGTATACCGATACCGGAAATTTCTCATACCGAACATCCCTAAAATGCTGTAAGTGTAAATTATCCTTTTTAAGTATGAGCACTAACACTAGGGCTATGCAAGGAGCTAGAATGATGCACAAATGTACATGCACTGCAAAACGTTTTTATAGAGGAGAAAATAGCATGATTTTTTATAACTTTTTCCTATCAAGCTACCTTACAGTACATACCTTCATTTTAAAATATTTAATGACTTGACAAATGTCAAACTTCTGATCTTGAAACAACATATCTCCAGCAACCTTAATTAAAGAAAAAGAAAAACATTTTTTTCATGTTTTCAACCTAAAGATACAAAACCAAAAATCCTTCCCCGCAAAGAAATTACGTTATTTATTTATAGTCAAATAGAAGTATACACTGTACATGGACTGGAAACTCGGCAAACTTCAAAGGAGCTAACAATCCAACTACGTACGATTCGTGTTGATGGGTACCTGAAGGCGCAAAAAACTTTTGTTTTAGGTTTACAGTATATGTAATATTTAAAACACGTTCTGCGAGTGTTTTGAATAGCTTTAAAAACGATCACCATTTGGTAAGTTCGTTGGCGTAGTAATTTTGAAAAATAACGTTGTCTAAGGCGAGAAAATCGAAGCTAAAGTTTATGTAAATCAGGAGAATGTTTTATCACATATAAAACCACGATACGGTTATGATTTTTTTTCTTTGTGTTTTCCTCATGAACTATTAACGAGTTTTTTAAGTGATAGTTAAAATATGAGCGGCCGATCTTTATAGGCATTTACAATGGCGAGCCGAAGGCGAGCCATTGTAGATGTCCATAAAGATCGGACGCGAATTGTAAATGATGTGTAAATGATGAACAATTTGTTTAAGAGTCGTAGAAAAGGTTAAATAAGATCATTTTAACTCAGAAAAAAACTGAATTTGAGCCACTAGTGCCTATTAACTTTGGTAAAACATTGATGTTTTATTAATCAATGTTTTATCCGAATTTAAAGATGCTGATTAAACATTCATTTCTTTTGAATTTTCGTCATGAATTATTAATGAATTTGATAATAATATTTAAACAACACTTAACCCAAACGTTGCTATTGGATGACTGTTTCTTTATACAGAAAATACAATGCGTTCAGTAAGCGTGAAAGTGCACAAACTGAACAAAATCACACAACATGCAGTGACATTTGTTGGGCTTCCAGACTATGTATATTTCTATTGAGTATTGGGTATTGACTATGATTTAATCCATCTTACCACTAAGACATCATCTTGAATATTTTTGTTCCTCATAACAAGCTCGAAGTCAGCAACTGATCCCAATCTAAAACCAGAGTACATGTACACTAATTATATCATTATTATGTTTATGTATGCCCCTAATTGGCGCGAAAACATTCCGGCTAAGAATGAATGGAGCAAAACCTTTAGTTGTTTAAATGGAACAAACTAGAAAAAAAATAAACAAAGATAAAATGGACCTGACCATCTACTTCCAATTTTCATACTTTTCCACAAGGTCAAAATAAAAGTAATGTTATATATCCGCCTCCATAGGTTTACCATAGGTCCAGTGGTTCTACGCCCCCACGCCCCCGAAATGATGAAAGCGTTGAGAGAACTCTTTCAAAGACGTCACCAATCTCGCTTTCATGTTGTAGTGTAATCTAATTAAAGCCTGACCAATAAACAGATTTACCCCCCCCCCCTAACAGATTTCTGAGCCAATCAAAAAATGGGGTCAAGATCTGCCCTAGAAATGTTATTGGCTCGGAGCGATCAAAGAAACGGCGGCGTCGATTAGCTTTCAGCATTTCGGGGAAGAGCAGGCGGTTTACGGAAAGTCATGCACGCGAAGCCCGCTCGCCTAATCAGAATGCTAGAAAAAACGGGCTTTGACCCTTCATATAAAACAAATGCTGTTTGTTTACCTAGAATCAAACGTTGTCGAACCATCATTGACGATATTCTCCATGGGAAAGTCGTGCGCGGTAGCCCATCTTTCATAATGCTTATACCTTCAAAATGTTAAATATATAGACCCTTTTAATAAGAATAGCCACTACTTTAAATATTCTTTTACGTACACCTAAATGAGCCTTACTGTCCTCATTACTGTCGTTTGCATCTAAGTGGAGACATCGCCCATTAAAACATGTTTAAAACATGTCCAAAAGTTAACCGTTTTGAAATTGACACCGTGGGACTGGCAAGACGTGATTGACTAAGAGCACGAACATGTACGTATCGAAGGGAAACATAATATATTTCCAAGGAAAACTTTTATGTTTGACGTTGACATAGAACATGTTTTGACGGGCGGTGTTTCCACTTAGACCCCGTTTACACGATGCCGGTACAATTTGAAAACGGAACAAAATCATGCCGGTGTGTAAATACAGGCCAAAAAGTCTTGCGTTTACACGGTGCCGGTATAATATAATGACGGATTAGCATATGACTATTCTCTTCCAATGAGAATTGAGAAGGCCTAAACGGCATGAGTTTGTTCCGCTTTCAAATTGTACCGGCATCGTGTAAACGAGGTCTTAGGTGCAAGCGACTGTATGAAGCAAAGATTCTTTTGAATTGCAGAAACGAGTCTAGAAAGACTTATAAAAAAGAATATTCAAATAACTCTCCATTATGAAAGTTGTCTATAGAATACGTAATTTTCACCCTTTGACGTCAATTTCTTTTCAATTTTTCTTTTGAATTCTTTTCAATTTCGTTTATTGTCTTAGCTTTTGTATATTTTCAGTAGATTTCAAAAGGCTTAAAATGACGTCAATGGCGGAAAATGACGTACTCTGCACTTATTAAAAGAGTCTATAGGACTAATTGCAGAAACGATAATTTAGTTAGACAGTCAATCTCGTTCCATGCAGAGCCCACGTTCCCCACCCGGGAAACGAGAGACTCTGGGATAATCCGTTTCCAATCACAGGATTCTTGTTATTCCGGTTGAGGTACGCATGCGTAAATATCCGAACGGAATCTGGATAGTATGTTCTCCTTGTTTGACTTTTCCCCAAACAAGTCAATGGGGTTGCTGGCGAAGCTCGAATTACAGCATCTACACACATACGGCGAAGATATCGATCGCGGCAACGTCTTCACTGGAGTCTTGTCGTCCGACATCTTTGTTATTTTGGTTTTATTAATTCTACTTCCGGTAACTTCAGACCAACTCATGCTCACTATTCAGTTGGTTATTTTAAAAATAATTGTATGATTTAAAACGTTGTACGGTTGTAACTTCCATTTGATCACCACCATTTTGGTTTTAACATAATTTCTTCGTCAGTGGCATTTCTTTTAGAAATAGAATACTTCAAGTAGCGCCAATGTGCTGGCAACTTACTTTACAGTCACTCTTCAATGTCATACTTCTACGAAAAGGGTACGTTAATTCTTCCCAGTATAGGCAATATGCTGCAGTAAACTTTAACCGCCACATAGCACATTTATAAAAAGGGCATTTTTATTTCAGAAAAAGGGCACATTTTCCAATTTAAAAAAAAGTGTGTGTGTGTGTGGGGGGGGGGGGGGGGGGGGGGGGGGGGAGGGGTCTGCCCCAGTGCCCCCGGTTCCGCGGCCTCTGAACGTGGGCTCTGGGAACGAGATTGTTAGCTAAACAAGATATAACCTCGGATTAATTACAGGAGGACTACCAGTCCGTTTTGCGCATGTTCTGTGATTTTGTTGTTGTTGGGGGACTCCACCCATAGAGATTATAATATAAGACTTGAGGGGGCATTCCTATGCTGAGTCCAGTCAAAGGTGTGAATAAAATTGAACGCCGCCATTAGAGGGGAAAGGCCACAATTTATATCCAAGGAGTGGAAAAATTCAACGAAGATAATAGACGCCTCAATAAAAGGTAAAAATTTATAATATATAGTAATAAGACCAAAAATTCTAAAAGTTTTATTTTCTTAAAAATCGTGCTGAACATGTAGTGAAAGGCTTGTTTTAGATGAATTTTAGCTCGTTTTGACCCTCTAATGGGCGCCGTTCAATTTTCCTCACATTTTTTGCCCCAATGCCCTCTCTATCATCTTAATTATGATCTCTATGGCTCCACCAGTGCTCCACCCGCGGAAATCCGATATGCTCGTTCTCGTTCTACGCGGCCAATAGTTGACTTTGATCTTGTTCGCAAACAAGATGACCAAATTGTCAGATACACATATAAAACTCCTGTGTCGAGCACTGGTAGTAGCAGAAAACAATATTACGCCACCAGAGATACCATTCGGAGATGGAAAGAATTTAATGAAGAAAGCAACCTACAGACCAGGAAGTTGCTGTAGTGTTGCTCAATTTTTACGCTGCTGGAAACCGAAGAAATTGTGGTAAGATTGTGGTAAGGGACGAATCATTGTTTTTCTGGAGGGGGGTGGGGATTCTTCCGGACAAACACTTTTTTTAGTGCCTGTACCTCCGCAAACTATTTTTTTTTATTATTTGCTAAACTTTTTGATTGATTTATCATGTTTGCAAACAATTTATTTGATCTTATCAGCGTTTGCAAACAATTTTTTTCAAAAATTTTAACCCCCCTCCCCCATCAAAGAAAATAATGGTCCGTCCCTATAAGTCTTTGAACTGATTCGTCTAAGACTTTTGTTAAAATGTTATATATTAACAAATAAAACATAACGCTCCATGCATATGTACTCTTATAAAGGTTCGTTTGATAGCCGAGGACCTTTACACTTCTTTCGTGTTCAAATGACGTCAAACGAACCTTTATAAGAGCACATATGCACGGAGCTTTATGTTTTAATTTTTTATAAAATATTAAGAGAAAAAAAACCCAACTAAAAGTGGGATAGTTTTGAAAGTTCACTAGCTTTTCCCGCCAGGAAAATCCTACACCACTCCACGCCAATTTACGTCATTCATGATCTTCATACTCTTATAAATGCACGGGGCCCAGCCAATCAGAGTGCGTAGAGTAGGGATGAGCCGATTACGAAAATTGCCGATTACTGAGGCCGATTATTTGTAGGCCGATTATCTCAACTAATCGGCCGATTAATCGGCATCTGCCGATTATTGTAAGTAGCAAGACAAAATGAGTAAATGACCAACAGTGAAGTTGTAAATAGTACTAAATACGTTTTTATTAATTACAATACAAACCAAGCAACTCAAAAATACTTAAACCAACTTAAGATCAATAATCAAAGTTTAATTTCGGTATATTATGGTGTAGAAACAAAAGATTGTCTGCTTTGTGCGGAGCTAGTCTGCTCCGCGTCTCGGTGGAAATGTTCCCAGCCTCACTGAACACGCGCTCTGAGTATACGCTTGAACTTGGTGGACTGAGATACTTCAATGCGATGTTGAAGATATTCGGATACACTTGTTTGTTGGAAAGCCACCAGGTATATGGACACGATTGCAATGGTTGCAAAGGAAGGGCGAGAAATGCGTTGACCTCTTCTTCAAGTTTTCGGCTGCCACTAGGAATGTTGTCGTCGGATGCAACTATCTCTTCGAAACAGGACCATAGATCTTTATGTGGTTCGTCCCTGCGCTTCGCTTTCTCCGTTGACGTGCTTTCCGTGACCGTGTCTGACTCTGAGGATCCTTGGAAAAGATCAAGCTCGTTTACCAGCATAGTACGACCGTCATCTTTACAAAACTTTGTCTTAAATCTCGGATCAATCGTCGTAGCCAATACGAAACACTTGTCGACAAAAGCTGTTCGGAATCTTGTTTCTAAAGCACTACTCAGCTCATCCCGCATTGTACCTACTCCAGCTGTGTTCTCGCGGTCATCTCTGCTCAAGAATTTCGTCAGCACGGTGATGGCAGGAATCACTTCAGAAATACACGAGTTGTTTTTGCTCATCAGTTTAGTATACTCTTCAAAGGGCTGGAGCAAGCGAAGGACCTTCTCCATCAGTGACCACTCGTTCGACGATAGCGTTGCAATTGGTGTCTCGGTGGAATAAAGTACGACTGCTCTCTTATTCTCCAATAGCCTGTCCAACAAGTAGTAGGTGGAGTTCCATCTGCCAAAAAATGAAAAAATAAAAACATTCACATAGATATAAGATATTAGTAGGCGAGGTAAATAAAAGTTAAAACCGGAAAGATAGTTATTAATTATTGCAATGCGCTGCGCACTTATTATAGTTGCATTGAAATAAAACCCTTCGAACGTGTAAATAATTTAACTGACCTTGTTGCCACGTCCTGAATCAACTTTTTCTTTGGAAGGCCAATATCATCCTGTATTTCTGCAAGCCTGCTACACCCGAGTGCAGAGTGATGAAAGTGAGTCACAATTCGTCTAGCCCTTGCAATCATGTCGTTGACACTTCGTTGTGAGAAGATGGCATCTTTGATCGCCAACTGCAGTGTGTGAATGACGCATGGACTGCGCATTAATCCGGCCAACTCTACGGCATTCGATATGTTGCCCGCGTTGTCAGTAACAATGATGTGGCATCTTGAAAGATCGATATTCCATTTTAACAACACATTCTTAAACTTTTCTGCAATTCGCTCGCCGGTGTGGCTACCAGGGAAGAAACTCGATTGCAGTACGATCGACTTGCGCGGAACCTTTATTTCATGTTCATCGATCCAGTGGGCTGTTAGGCTAATAAATGCATCATTCGTATGAGAACAAGTCCAAATGTCTGACGTGAAAGAAAAATGCTTTGCCTTCTCTAACATTTTGGCAACAGCTGCTTCGGCTCCTTTGACCAAATTTGGAATTACTTTTTCGCTGAAGTGGTGCCGACTAGGTAATTGGTATCGCGGGGCTACGTGTTTTATAAGACGCATAAAACCCAAGTCCTCTGCAATTAAGAATGGTTGGTTGTCGAGAACCATCATTTCACCGATTACGTTTGTGATATGTTGGGCTTGAGGACTGTTCATATCCCACGCTCGACCAGCTTCAATACTTTGTTGCAAGGACATCTGAGTTTTTAGTTTCTTTCTCATTGTTACTGTGGTTGATTCGGTTGATTCCATGTCTTGTTGCGTCCTTTTAGTTTTTTCATCTGCTGACAGTGCAAGAAATTCCTTGGGATGCTTACGGAGGTGATTGCGGAGGTTTGTTGTGGTGAACTGTTTACAATTTTTTCCTCCTCTGCTTATCACAATTCGGGACCCTTCTTCCTGGCAAACCTTACACATTGCTTTCGTGTTGTCATCTTCCAAAATCTTAAAATATCTCCAAACCTCGCTTTTTAAAGTGTGCGCCATTATACTAACTTGTTTTCTGGGCAAATAAGTCCAAGCAATGTTTTTCCAATTTCCAGTTCTTTTTATCACGTATCGGGATTCGTCTTAGCCAATTAGGAAACGTAATAGGCTCTGTGTTTGTAAATAGTTTTGATGACTCAACGCATAGGAACGCGTTGGTGTTTTTAATGGCTTCCCGAAAGAAGCCATTTGAGACAAGGCGTCACAAATGATGACAAGATGCGGGGGTTTTTTTCGAGACAAGATGCGATTTTTGAAACAAACTGTCTGGAATTTTTTTTTAAAACTTTTTTCTTCAGTTGCTCGAAGTAAATTTCTTTTTTTCTTAGGTGTTAGGAGATGAGTAAGGCCTGTTTCAACTTTAAAACGTCGAATTTTGCATGTGTCGAATTCAATTCACATTTCATTCGATAACATTACACGGCGACGTCTCAAAAATTTTCTCTTTCTATACTCCTATCCCCGAGCCGTGCACAAGCCGAATTGAATTCGACACATGCAAAATTCGACTTTTGAAACAACGTCGAACTTCGCTCGCATTATGCTTACGACTTACGTTAACATTACTTAACATTACGCTCGAGCGTAATAACAATGTCGCACTTGTTTCAGACGTCGCATTTTGCATGTGTTGAATTCGACACATGCAAAATTCGACGTTTGAAACAGGCCTAAATTACTAAATTTAAAGATCGGTTTACACTATTAACGTTTCTGTGTTAAAGTTTCTTACTTTCTGTATGATTTGATCAAATTATTCGACAGTTTAAAAACCTTTTAACGTTAGCAACTTGGCCGATTATTTTGCCGATTATCAAACAATAATCGGCCGATTACCGATTATTTAAAAATGGCCGATTAATCGGCTTTGCGATTATTTTCCGATTAATCGGCTCATCCCTAGCGTAGAGGATACCTTATTTTATAATGATTATTATCCAGTCCTTCAGATTTAGGCCGGCGAACGGCGAATTTCGCCGGTGGTTGAGCGGAGTTTGTAGCAAATTCGCCGTGTCTCCATCGTATTTCGCCGTCGCTGGATAAATAAATAATCCATGAATGATTTTAAATTCCCCAACGCGTGTTTTGAAACCCGCTCTGTGTGAAAATGTTCGAAGTAAACTTGCTCTTCCCGCCATATTGAATTCTACCACGCTGGAGTCTGGGATCTACCAGTACTGTACCTATATTATATCATATCCGACTCAGTTGTATGGCATTTTTTACCTCTAAAATGGCTGGAAATGGCATTTTAGAGCTTCAAAATTTCCCGGGGGGCATGCCCAAGGAACCCCTAGCAGGATGGTCCTCCGGACCATGCAGGGACTTTGGCCCTGATTCTCCAGGTCATAAATTTCATTCTCCAGACCCTTTCACAAAAACCTGAAACACCGATTATCAAAATTATAAGGATGTCAAAAATCATAATTAATAAAACTTACTTATCAGCATTAGTTACCAAATAGACTTCACTGAAATACTGCCTCCTAAATAATATAGTTCATATAGTCATTAACTACTGGTAGTTAAAAACTACTGGTAGTTAAACAATCAAAATTGATAACTAATTACTGTAATTAGTTCACACTGTTGATCATAATCATTATTATTATCCCAATCACCTTCACCATCACCATAACCTTCACCATCACATTCATATTCACCCTCACCTTCACCTTCACCATCACCATCACATTTACCATCACCATCACATCACATTCACCACTACATTCACCTTCAACATCACCATCATACTCACCCTCACCTTCACCTTCACCATCACCATCACATTTACCATCACCTTCACATCACATTCACCATCACATTCACCATAACCTATCACATTCACCATAACCTTCACCAACATATTCACCATCACATTTACCATTACATTCACCATTATCTTTACCTTCACCATCACATTCACCATCACCTTCACCATCACATTCAACATTACATGCACCATCACCTTCACCATCAACTTCACCATCACCTTCAACATCACCTTCACATTCACCATCACCTTCACATTCACCTTCACCATTGAGATCACCTTCAACTTCACCTTCACCACCACCTTCACCATCACATCACCTTCACCTTCACCTTTACTATCAAATTCACCATCACCTTCACCATCACCACCACCTTCACCATCACATGCACCATCACTTTCACCTTCACCATCACCTTCACCATCACATTCACCATCACCGTCACCATCACATGCACCATCATTTTCACCTTCACCATCACATTCACCATTATCATCACCTTCACTATCACCATCACATTCACCATTACATTCACCATTACCTTCACCTTCACCATCACATTCATCATCACCTTCAACATCACCTTCACATTCACGTTACCGTAACCAAAATGGCTTCAGGTTACTGGTACTCACCCTTATTATTCCCATCATGGTACATTACAGTGCAAGTGGTTCCACCTCATGCCCTATATGTACTAAACCAAATATATACGAATATCATGCGCTCAAAAACACACAAATATTTTAAAATATACATACACATTAATGGCATCCCACCAGAAATCAAGAATCTTCTTTCCACCAACACCAGGAAGCAAAGCTTTGGGAACTCCTTGAAGGTGAGTATATTTTCCTGTTTTGTCATTCTAAAGACATATAATGATAAACGTATTAACAAATATTTATGAATATTACTATCACCAACTGGTGACTTACTATATCACCCTGTTGCATTCTAGTTGGATAGGGTCATCACCTACCTATACTAAGAAGGCTTCTGATTGGTTCCTGATTGATTTAGATAACCTAACCCAACACCTTCCCCTAAGGAACATGGGAACAAATGTGATTGGTTACTTATAGCCAATCAGAAAACTTGTTCATATTAGGTATATATTAGGTATATTTGTTATAGATCATTATAACTATAAAATAAAGTGTCCTCTATGCACGCTGACTATATAGGAGGTATAGATTGTCGACTTGGTTCTGGAGATGGGCCCACTATGGTGACCCTAATGGGACAAGTCACTTTGAGTTACTCTCAAGAAAGCTAACTGTAAAGAATTGTTTCAAGCCTGTCGAGAACCTCAGCAACATCTGTATGTTCAGAAAAAAATATTATGTAGTTTCAATTCGTAATGTCCGAATTTTGGATCGGTTAAATCACAGGCAGCCCATTCAAGCGACTTGTCTGACTGATATTATATTATTATTAAAATGTATTAAATATGTCATCACAAGTACCATTAAAAATGCATTTAAATATAAAATACCTGGTGTTGTGTTGTTTCCTTTTGTTTGTATTTCAGTCTCATATTGAGCAGTATTGCTCGCTTTGCGGTATGCTCGCTCACCCTTGCAGAGCAATCAATTTTATAATCACGACCCCTTCCGTGATTGTTCATCAATTTATCAAAATCAATTGATTTATAATTGATACCAGTTGAAAATGTCAATTTCTATCGATTGTCGATTTCATTGATTGCATAAATATTGATAGTACTCGAGCACTATCAATGTTACAATGTATGCACGTATAAATGTCGTACAGTACAACTACAGTATACTGTGTACTACAATCATATACCTTTATTTCATTCTCAAGAATTGTTCCATGACCAGCCACAAGAATGATGCAGATCATCTGTGCGTTTTTGCTTTCAATTTTCGAGTAAAATAATCCAAGTCATCCATGATCCACAGATCCACTGATTGCGTCCCCTCCCCCCTTCCCCCCCCCCCCCCCCCCCCCCCCCCCCCCCCCCCGCTCCGCAAAGTAGAAACCGCTGGTCTCCAGTCCCGGGGGCATTAAAACCAAGATGGTGGACGAAACAACGAAGAAAACACTAGCCTCTATTCCTCTTTTGAAAATAAAAGCCGGACCACGAGATAAAGATTCGTGGGTGATAAGGTTAAAAGAAGAATATAACTCTCTGATTAAGGTAATTCAAATATTTATTCCCATTGCGTTAAATTCCAAGTACAATATTTGATAGAAACTGTTATTAAATACATTTAAATTAAATTGAGTCGTGACGTGTACTTTTGGTATAATTGTTAGTCGAAAACTCGAAGTCATGCCGTAAATAATTACAAAAGCTGTTTGTATGTTGAAGATATTCACGATGTATTTGTTTGATGGCGAGGCCTGTCTTTATATAATTTTATATTCACTAACAGCATGTTTTAGCAAAATTTTAAAATGGTGCTTATTAGTAGTTAGTACTACATTATTTACATGTACTGTATAACCCTATAAACCAGTTTCATGAATAAGGGTCTGCTCACATGAGACCAGGTTATCTTGGGGGGTAGGGATAACTTGGGAGCTATTCTGTTTCACATGATAAAACGCAACTACCGAGTTGTCCCTGGCCCCAGAGATAACCCTAGCTTTCACTCGCTTTCACATGAACAAAAGAACATGCCAGTAACGTCAACAATTAAAACACATGCAAATGGCATATGAACAAGAATAGTGCATATAAACTAGAAGTTACTATCGCAAGGAAGTGCTGCCTTGTACAAAATTGGATAAGGGTGTAAAAGAAATAAGAAATAATTTTAAAAAGCCTTGTGTTTTTAAGGTTGTTAGTAGTTACTTGTTCCATATGAAAATAATGAAATTTATCCCAATTGAGTTCATGGTTCCACTAATTAGTGAGGAGGCAACATGTGACTAGCATGTGACGATCAGGTTGGCCCTAACCCCCAAGATTACAGCGGAGCCTTGCCATATAGCATGCATTGTTATATTTGCATGACTCAGTATAATGCAGTTGATCCTTGGACCCCAAAATTTACTACTGATGTTTACCTACAGTACTAAAGTTCACCACAGACCACTAACTTCCACAAAATAGCAACAGAATTGATGTGTAATATGACGCTGAAACTCAAGTTTCTTGTTGACTGACGATCACTGATCATCCTGAATAATCGCGATCATTACGAGATCAAACAACAACATGGCAGTGCTGTCATTGTAAGAAATGAAAACCATGCTCAAAAATCTTATTTCAATTGGACCATTTTGTTGAAGTCTTGAGCGGACTTCAAGCTTCTTCAGTTGTGATTTGGATTGTTAGAATCAAACAGAAAGTGCTCATGGCAGTAATCAATCTCGCTCCCAGTACTCAGCCCACAATATTGCACCAGAACTGAGTGGGAAGATAACTGGGAACGAGATATTTTGCTGTACCCCGCAATAACGCACTTCATTTATAATGCAGTCACCACTAAGGACCCCAATTACCGCATTATAGTGAGGCTACACTGTACTTGGGTGAAAACGTTCAGGAGGAGGTAGGGTTAGCTCTGGCCTTAGGGTTACCCTATCACTCAGACCGAGTTATCCCTATCCCCTGAGTTATCCCTATCCCCTGAGTTATCCCTATCCCCTGAGTTATCCCTATCCCCTGAGTTATCCCTATCCCCTGAGTTATCCCTTAATCCCCTGAGTTATCCCTATCCCCTGAGTTATCTCAGTCTCATGTGAACGGTTTACTTTTTTAACATGGAAATAAACTAACACTGAGATATCTCAGGGAATCAGGGATACATGTAGGGATAACCCTACCCCCAAGATAACTCACCTTGCATGTAAACAGGCCCTATGTGAATGATGAGTCAGTTACTAAAATCCTAGGAGGTTAAGCCTCCCCACAAGAATTTGAAATTCTGAATTTCTGAGGGGGTTGACCCAGTGAACTGGGTTGACCAGATTGGAAAGTTTGTACCGGTAATTTGCACACGATGCACAGGCAAGTTGTGCTCTGACAAATTAATTTCATTTGTGCAGCCTGCAGCCACAGGTACGGTAGCTCAGTCATGTGCTATGTCAGCACAATATTTGAACTGGATTAATTAATCAACAAGGCATTGATGGATGTCAACAAAATTTATAGTCTATACCAGTGATAAATTTAGCATGTTAAAATCAGTATGACAAGATGATCTTATTGCTTCACCAGACTGGAAACTTTGTGAAATGGGGAATCAAATTTTGGCTGTTATTTTGTATGGGGATCTTGTGAAAATGGTGTGGGCTTGCGTGGAAAATAAGTCATTTCTAAGGCAGCTGCAAATAAAATGGCAGTTACAAATTAATTGGTTTTTCATGTAGGTGCAGCCAAATTGAATGCAATTATTTTTTTACAAAAATTGCATAACCATGGGAAATTGTCATAAAAAATTGTGCAAGTACGGATATATCTGTTAATGTGCAATAATCATACAAACTTTCCAATCTGGTTGTTTCATGACCAGCTTGAACTCACTTGAACTAACCCCATTTGGCCCTTTAAAATAAGAAGTTGTGCCATGAAAAAATTGCCAATCATGTTAGCTGCTGGCTGTACACGGTTTTGGGTGAGAAAACAGTGTTAAAGTAAATGTCATTGGCAATTTTTTTATGGGAGGATGGTCTTCATCTTATTTTAGATGGGTTAGTTTGGGTGAGTTTTCTTGGTGAAAATCCTTGCAAGGATCCTTAAATTAAGATCCTCAAGAATCTTTAAAGATCCTTGAGGATTCTTGAGGATCCTTAGAAGGATCCTTTTAAGGATCAGCAATCTTTGCAAGGATCCTTGAGGATCCTTGGTAGAATCCTTAAGGCATCTGCAATCCTTGCTAGGATCCTCAAGGATCCTTGGTAGAACCCTTAAGGATCAGCAATCTTTGCAAAGATCCTCAAGGATCCTTGGTAGAATCCTTAAGGATCAGCAATCTTTGCAAGGATCCTCAAGAATCCTTGGTAGGACCCTTGAGGATCCTTTAGAATCCTCAAGGATCAGCAATCCTTGCAAGGATCCTCAAGGATCCTTGGTAGAATCCTTAAGGCATCAACAATCCTTGCGAGGATCCTCAAGGATCCTTGATAGAATCCTTAAGGATCAGCAATCTTTGCAAGGATCCTCAAGAATTCTTGGTAGGACCCTTGAGGATCCTTTAGAATCCTCAAGGATCAGCAATCTTTGCAAGGATCCTCAAGGATCCTTGGTAGGATCCTCAAAGATCCTTGGTAGAATCCTTAAAGATCAGCATTCCTTGCAAGGATCCTCAAGGACTCTTGGTAGAATCATCAAGGATCAGCAATCCTTGGTAGAATCCTTAAGGCATCAGCAATCCTTGCAAGGATCCTCAAGGGTCCTTTGTAGAAATCTTAAGGATCAGCAATCCTTGCAAGGATCCTTTGTAGAATCCTTAAGGATCAGCAATCCTTGCAAGGATCCTCAAGGATCCTTGGTGGAATCCTTAAGGATCATCAATCTTTGCAAGGATCCTCAAGAATTCTTGGTAGAACCCTTGAGGATCCTTTAGAATCCTCAAGGATCAGCAATCTTTGCAAGGATCCTCAAGGACTATTGGTAGAATCCTTAAGGATCAGCAATCAGTGCAAGGATCCTCAAGGACTCTTGGTAGAATCCTTTTAAAAGGATCATCAATCATTGCAAGGATCCTCAAGAATTATTGGTAGAATCCTTAAGGATCAGCAATCTTTGCAAGGATCCTCAAGAATTCTTGGTAGGACCCTTGAGGATCCTTTGGAATCCTCAAGGATCAGCAATCTTTGCAAGGATCCTCAAGGATCCTTGGTAGGATCCTCAAGGATCCTTGGTAGAATCCTTAAAGATCAGCATTCTTTGCAAGGATCCTCAAGGACTCTTGGTAGAATCATCAAGGATCAGCAATCCTTGGTAGAATCATCAAGGATCAGCAATCCTTGGTAGAATCATTAAGGCATCAGCAATCCTTGCAAGGATCCTCAAGGGTCCTTTGTAGAAGTCTTAAGGATCAGCAATCCTTGCAAGGATCCTCAAGGGTCCTTTGTAGAAATCTTGCGTGTGGTAGAATCCTTAAGGATCAGCAATCAGTGCAAGGATCCTCAAGGACTCTTGGTAGAATCCTTTTAAAAGGATCATTAATCAGTGCAAGGATCCTCAAGGACTCTTGGTAGAATCCTTTTAAAAGGATCAGCAATCTTTGCAAGGATCCTCAAGAATTCTTGGTAGGACCCTTGAGGATCCTTTGGAATCCTCAAGGATCAGCAATCTTTGCAAGGATCCTCAAGGATCCTTGGTAGGATCCTCAAGGATCCTTGGTAGAATCCTTAAAGATCAGCATTCTTTGCAAGGATCCTCAAGGACTCTTGGTAGAATCATCAAGGATCAGCAATCCTTGGTAGAATCATCAAGGATCAGCAATCCTTGGTAGAATCATTAAGGCATCAGCAATCCTTGCAAGGATCCTCAAGGGTCCTTTGTAGAAGTCTTAAGGATCAGCAATCCTTGCAAGGATCCTCAAGGGTCCTTTGTAGAAATCTTGCGTGTGGTAGAATCCTTAAGGATCAGCAATCAGTGCAAGGATCCTCAAGGACTCTTGGTAGAATCCTTTTAAAAGGATCATTAATCAGTGCAAGGATCCTCAAGGACTCTTGGTAGAATCCTTTTAAAAGGATCAGCAATCATTGTAAGGATCCTCAAGGACTCTTGGCCAGTACAGTCCTTAAGGATCAGCGATCCTTGCAAGGATCCTCAAGAGGACTCCTGGTAGAATCCTTTTAAAAGGATCAGCAATCATTGCAAGGATCCTCAAGGACTCCTGGTAGAATCCTTTTAAAAGGATCAGCAATCATTGCAAGGATCCTCAAGGACTCCTGGTAGAATCCTTTTAAAAGGATCAGCAATCATTGCAAGGATCCTCAAGGACTCCTGGTAGAATCCTTTCTAAAGGATCAGCAATCATTGCAAGGATCCTCAAGTACTCCTGGTAGAATCCTTTTAAAAGGATCAGCAATCATTGCAACGATCCTCAAGGACTCCTGGTAGAATCCTTTTAAAGGGATCAGCAATCATTGCAAGGATCCTCAAGGACTCCTGGTAGAATCCTTTTAAAAGGATCAGCAATCATTGCAAGGATCCTCAAGGACTCCTGGTAGAATCCTTTTAAAAGGATCAGCAATCATTGCAAGGATCCTCAAGGACTCCTGGTAGAATCCTTTTAAAAGGATCAGCAATCATTGCAAGGATCCTCAAGGACTCTTGGTAGAATCCTTTTAAAAGGGTCATCAATCATTGCAAGGATCCTCAAGGACTCCTGGTAGAATCCTTTTAAAAGGATCAGCAATCATTGCAAGGATCCTCAAGGACTCTTGGTAGAATCCTTAAGGATCCTCTTGAAAGGATCAGCAATCCTTGCGAGGATCATCAAGGACTCTTGGCCAGTACAGTCCTTAAGGATCAGCAATCCTTGGCTTAAAACAATGAAACAATGGGCTTAAAGTACTATTCTGAACAGTAGTAAACAGTTTAAACCCCTGAATAAAATAAGAACCTAAACAGCCTGATTTCCCACTAAACACCCGGTATATAAGAACCTATTCAGGCTGACTTGTAAAAATGTACGTTCTTATACGTGGGTACTTTACTGTAAGCAGACAACTTAAATGAGGGATTTTTACTTTGAACAGCATGTTGGCGTGAAGAAATATTACTGAATTTTTCTTTAATAGTACGTTGGAAACAATAAAGCAGCAGATAATGACTGGTTTCGACTTGAGTCAAATAAAGAAGGCACTAGGTACAGTATATGAAACAACATGAATTTTATTTTTAATTTACTGGTATTAATACTGTACAGTATACAATATATATATATACACTGCCATTTTCCCTTACGAAAAAATCTATACTGTTAACTAAAGCCTGGCGTGCACGCTACGATTTTACTCGGCCGATTTTTATCTGCTGGTCAACCGATAAAAGTCCGTGTTTACCATTTACTATACATGTAAAAGCTCACATCTTTAGCAACTGGAGTCACCATATTTTTACGATCATTAAACCAAATAACCTCAGGAAGAATAATGATTGATCATTGCACGATAAAAATTGTTAATCGCCACACACGGCATGATGCGATATTTTGACCGATTTTAATCGGCCGATACGAATTGCTCAATAATGACACCGTACACGTAACGATTTTAGTCAAAAGCCCAAAATTTAGTTGACCGATAAAATTCGGCCGACTAAAATCGTAGCGTGTGTGCCCGGCTTAGGGCACAACTGTACATGTAGGCAACCTATAGAAAATGTCCTGATTGCTTATAGAAACCTGTGCAGTCTATAGAGATGTATACAATACATGTAGTTGTTAAATACAAAGGTGCCTATAGAAACCTATACAGTAAACCAATGCTATAGACTTTATTGTAAGCGGCCATCTTGTTTGCCACTGGAAAGTTAAGTTATATAATTATGAGACTTGTTTCTTTACAAAACTCAATTTTTTAAATGGTTGCATGTATTGTTTGCAGGTGGTTTGGAAAATGTTGGTATGTTCACAATCTATTGAAGTATGAATTTGATATTGAATTTGATGTGAGTCAGTTTATTTTACACATTAACTACTTAATAACCGAGAGTGAGGTCTTTACGGTAAAATATTAAACCGAGGTCTTGCTGTAATGACCGAGCGATAGCGAGGTTAATACGTTCAAGACCGAGGTTTAATATTTTACCGTAAAGACCGAACGGTCGAGGTTATTAAGTAGTTTATTATATGGCATTTTTTATTTCAAAATCAATCTTGTATTTCTTGGTCTTCGCTTCCTTTAACTTCGTCAAAACACCGAACTAGCGTTATTTTCTTCGTTTCTTTCTCGTCTGGATACTAGAATTTACTTTTATAATCTTCATCGTCATCTATTTTCGCCATTTTTCGGCAATAAAAGTTTCTTATTAGGATTTTTTGTTTGTTTCCAATCGTAGGGCATTAACAATTTTCATAATGCCCGTGGGCATTACGGAGAAATCTCGCCCCGTCAGCAACCAATCACAGCGCGTGGTTTTACCGGAAGTAATCCGTGCCATATAATAAACTGTATTAATGACAGGAATGTAGATGTTTCGTAGGCAGTGTTTTGTTAACAAAACTGACGTTTTCCATATTACATTATATTCTGATGAAGGGCTCCGCTCAAAACGTCAGTTTTTCGTTACTAAAAATTGTGGCAGTTTACCACCTTTTCGCTTTGCTCTGTATGATTAATGACATGTATTTTTTACACAACAAGTACAGGTTTATAAAGTTGAATACCGTCTGATCGTTCAGCTTAAGGTGGCTCCCTGCTGTTTCTTCAAGAGTTCAAAAAACGCAAGTTCCAACCTCAGAAAGTGCTCATGAATATTTTGAGAAAGAATGAAACTAACGTTATGCATACTCTCTCCTCTGACTGCAGAGGATTCTTGAGCTTTTTTGAGCTCTTCAATATATATGGGGGTTTAATATTGCGGGGGTTTATGGACTATAGACCATAGAGTAATGCGGTAGAGTGTAATGGGCAATAAGGAAAACCGCTGAAATTCGGAACGCGGGCGAGGGGAGCGGAGGGGAGCGGAGCGAGGAGAGAGGGGAAGCCTCTGCCAGATTTGTGGCGATATCTTGACGAATTCGGCGATTTCTTGCAATCCGTCTTATATGTCGGCAATCCTTTTGTTTCTCGTTCTGATTTTTCATGTAAGGAGACATGCGACCAAGAGCGTTTGGCTGACGTGTTTGATGCGATAGAAGAGCCTAGGAGAGTTAGCCTGCGTAGCAGGCGTTACTGGATGAGGGGACTGGGGAGAGGGCTTAGAAGTAACGCCTGCAGCAACCTCGTACCCAGGGTCTTAACTCCGCTCCCCCGCCCCCGCCCACCGCTGCGAAAAGACCCTGGTCCAGGCTGGTCACGTGCTGCCCAAAATATGGGCAGTACAAAATAAATTTAGTGTGGGTAGGGTGGTACAAAAAACTAGAGATGAGCCGATTAATCGGAAACTAATCGGCAAAGCCGATTAATCGGCCAATTTAAAATAATCGGTAATCGGCCGATTATTTTGAATAATCGGCAAAATAATCGGTGCATGTCTCAAATAAAGCTTTTCATGAACGACGCAAACACACACACCATAAGTCCGTAGCTGCATAAGCCCAAACACAATAGTCCTTATTTCACAATGATTACAGAGCGTTTCACATAACTTGACGGAAGAGTTCCGCAGTCAGACGTTTGCCACAAAGTTTACTAACTCCGCAAATTCGTTACGTATAGCAGCCGAGCAAATAGCGAGCATCCAAACAAAGTTGCAATGTTTGTCGCCAACTTCGGAAACAATGAACCGGAACTTCGGAACTCTAGTCTGTCAAAAGATTTGTGAAACGCTTTTAAAAGTTTAAATTTTAAAACCAACACGAGCAAAGGATCTTCACCGGTTGAGGTAGTCACGACCCAGAACATCTCAACCCAGGAAAAGAGCTGCAGCACTGAACCTCATCAAGACCTATGGTCTTGCTTCGACGAGATTGTTGGGTCAAGCGACAGCACTTCCAACGTTAGCCACAAAGTTGAAGAAGAGATCGACACCTTTCTCGCCCTTTCGCTACAGCCATTGCAAAGCATGCCCTTATGTTTTGGTGGCAAGCAAAGAAACTTGTTTATCCCAACTTGTTTAAAGTTGTGCTGAAGTATCTGAGCCTCCCAATTCAAGTGTTTATTCAGAGCGTGTGTTTAGCGAGGCAGGGAACATTTCCACGGACAAATGAAACAGGCTAGCACCACATAAAGCGGATAATATTTTGTTTTTACAGCACAATTTGCCAAATACTAATAGCGTAGCGCATACCGATTTATAAAACTGAAAGTCGGACAAAAAAACGAAATTGATTCTCAAAACACGCAAAACTAATCATCACGAAACATTTCTGTTATATTTCACAAATCTTCTGGCAATTTAGCAATCCCTACAACATTGCGAAACTGCGCAAGGACTGGTAACCAACAACGTAGCACTAATCGGCATATGCCGATTAATCGGCCGATTATTTGTATTAATCGGCCACCAAATAATCGGCTTCAGTAATCGGCAATTTTCGTAATCGGCTCATCTCTACAAAAAACTTTCTCGACTTACCGACCGGAGTAGTGTTTATACAAAACGCAAAACATCTGGCCAGATGAAATGTCACGACTCACGAAAGGTGCACAACGGCTTGGAGAAACAATCCGAAACGAGATATAATTTAATATGAATGCCAAACTCTCAAAGATCAATATTTTGCTGGCTTTGTAGCGCTGGCGACATGTGTTATTGATGGGAGAATATTCGTTTTAAGCATTCGAATCGCGAGGCTTTTAACTGGACGTATTCACTTAAGTATAACGGCAGCTTTCACGTGTGGTATTCAACAACGTACAGGTGAAACACATACGTATTTTATTGTTTATATTGAGAGTTTGAAACAGTCTTCCATTTCATTATCCACTGTGAGGTTTACTGTGCTGCGTTGTTTTGACCAGTTCTCATGCGGACAAAATTATGGTCAGTCATCCACGAACATGATAAGTGATAAATATATTTGATATAAAATGCCAATTTTCAAGTTCATTTTAAAAAGGTTAGTCGATATCCGTACCTATTATATTTTAAACAATTGTCGAGGGACTATAATTTAATACGACGTGTTATTATTAATAGTCCGAAAAGCGGCGGGTATTAGGTTGTTGCGTTTAAAACGATCAAAACTAAAAGATAAGTTAACTTGGACGGGGGTTTCTTTGTCGGACAAGAAGTTTGTGACAGCAAAGAAGCAGAAAAATCGATAAGAAGACTCGCCCGCTTTCTTAAACAACACAGCGCATTTAGAAATGCAGACTGCAGGCTATGCAGACAGATGACAACAAAGGTTCAACATTTCACCTTTGCCTTATTAAATGTGTCTAGTGTCTTGCTATAGCATTAATTATAGAATGGTTTCAAATATTTTACTATTTTAGTACTGTTTATTTTTGTTTATTTGTCGTTGATTAATACTAGCTATTGTTCGATATTTTAATATACTTTGCCGAATGGAGGAGCGGCAACAGTTTTCGTAGTGGCGTATTCATATTTCATGATCAAGCGACGAAAGATCAAATTTGCGGAGTAACTGGAGTTTATATAAGTAGAAAAATGATAATAAGATATCGATTAATCGACTATATGTATAATTATAAAACGAATGGGAACATCAAAAACTTTCTTCATTGTAAACTTAAATAAACAGCGATTTATTTTTAACTAAAAACAATAGCTGTCAAAACAACTTGTTTCAATTTTAAAATCGTATCACCGGTTTAACCATTCTTTCAAAATTTAATACCAGAAAACAAAACAAGATACGTATACATGCATTTCTTCGACGATTCCAGCGAGGTCACGCATTGATACGCAGGGGACACTCCCACAGTCGAAAATTTTGATAGACGACACGTGACCAGCCTGGACCAGGGTCTTTTCGCAGCGCTGGGCGGGGGCGGGGGAGCGGAGATAAGACCCTGGGTACGAGGTTGCGCCTGCAGTTCCTGCAGTGGAGCTCTTTGGTTTTGAAAAACCCGTTCGCTGACGAACGGGATTTTAATTATTGATTACGCCGAATGTGATTCGCTTATAGCGCCCATAATCTGTCAGTCAAGAAGGTTTAGTAAGTAAAATTAATAATTTCAATTCTAATTTTCAAACAAGGCTGAAACGATTATCAAAGGAAATATCTAAACAGCATCTTGCAGTGCTTTTGCGATTTGATCAAATGAAAATGCTGAGTGTCAGCCTCCTCGACTCCCATACCATTCAACTAAGTTTTATATTTAAAACCTCCATGCAAGAGTTTGAAATATATCTTAATAATAGGAAGTTCCTGAATTTGATTTTGAAAGCGAACACCGTGAGACGCTTTGCTTTCATATGTCTCTGTCAGTCATAAAATTTCTGAAAATATTTGCGAGCGAACACCGTGGGACGCCGCAGACATTTCCGTTCAATGGTATACCTTTCACTCAACTGTTTTATTTTGGTAAACACTCGCTGTCATTACAGTTCTTTTCATGAATATTCGTTGCCATTGATAGAAACAGGGTTACTCTACCATTCACACCTAATTTTATACATTTCCAGTCCACAGTTTGAGAAATATTTGTGAGCAGACACCGTGGGACGCCGCAGACATTTCCGTTAAATAATCACTACTATTTATATACCTTTCACAACTGTTTTATTTCGGTAAACACTCGCTGTCATTACTGTTTTTTTCATGAATATTCGTTTCCATTGATAGAAACAGGATTACTCTACCATTCACACCTAATTTTATAAATTTCCAGTCCACAGTTTTAGAAATATTTGTCAGCAGACACCGTCGGACACTGCAGACATATTCTGTTAATATTAATTTATCCCTTCCACAGATTTGCGACCAACTCTCAGTCTTTTACTCCCTTTGTTTTTATACGAAATTTTACTGAATTAAATGCCATGGATTTTGAAATATTACAATTAATACAAACAGTTAATTTAATAGCTTCAGACATTGGCCGCTCGAGATCATATTTCACTTGGGGGTGTTTGACAAAACCAAAGAGCTCCACTGCAGGCGTTACTTCTAAGCCCTCTCCCCAGTCCCCTCATCCAGTAACGCCTGCTACGCAGGCTAAGGAGAGTAGGAGGCAGTTGCTGTTGATATGAACTGTTCTGAAGTCGATATTTTGAACATATTTTGAACAACTACCGACTTGTTTCTCAGTTCAGAAAGAGTCAGGAGATTTTGCCAAGTTTCTGAAGCAGAAAATCCACGCAATGCACCAACTCCCTATTTCACTGTCATAGCGTTGAATTCTAGCGTTTTATGCATTCTTCTATAATGCTGGTGAAGCCCATTACGAGAGTAAGTAGCCTGGTTTTGACTACAACAAACAGGACAAGTTTTTCCGCTCCGCCAGGCTACAAGAAATTAGAAAATATCTATGTGGACATGAATTATTCAGATTATTAAACGTACGCCATGTTGCTCTCTTGTATCCCGAGCAGATTGCACCCCCCCGGTTTGGCGCCATATTTGGCCACAAATCTGGCAGAGGCTTCCCCTCTCTCCTCTTTTCGCTCCCCTCGCCCGCGTTCCGAATTTCAGCGGTTTTGTTTATTGCCCATTACACTCTACCGCATTACTCTATGCTCTATATATTGAAGAGCTCAGAAAAGCTCAAGAAGCCTCTGCGGAGGAACGAGTTATGCATAGAATAACGTTCAAGACATTAAATACTGTTAACAGATAAAGTGTTTCAGCCGTTGCTATGACAAAAGTTACGTTTCAAAATGGCCGTAAATTTAGACTGAAAGCCAGCCGCCGGTCTCATCTCGTTCTCAGATGACGTTCTTAGACTTTCGCTTTGGTATTTCAGTGAGCTGAAACGGCAATCCGAGACTCAGAGGTGTATGGTTTAAGTTTTTAATATTTTTAATTACTCACGGTCACGCGTGACTTGCTTTGATTAACCAATAGTAACGCTTTCAGAAATTTAGGCCAATCTAAAACCGAGTTCAGATATTGAACTCGCCAAAGTGAAATTTGAAGCTCGCGAGACCAGAGGCTCTCCCTCTCCCAAACACAAACTCAGGCCCCGTTCCCACTATACCGGATAGGCCTTCTGTTCACACACAAAACGCCTGTTCCGGCACAATTTCTGTGCCGGCACGCCGTTGCGCCGCTCCGATCTCAAAAGAGGTACATCTTGTATCGGATAGCTTTTTGTGCCGTTTCAGCTCCAGTGTGAACGGAGATCGAAATCGTTTCGGAAGTATATTAATAGAATAGAGCGTGGCGATTGGTTGGATCACGGGGTTATATCGTATTCGGCACGAAACGGCACATAATTATGCCGTCTGTTCACACTATACCGGGGTGAACGGGGCCTCAGAGCCGCTGGTACCCAGGGTATTTGTGTTTTGGATATTAGGTCAAAATTTACATTGTTTTCCCAAAATGTCTACCACTCACCTCTCGAAAGAAGACACAGTGTTAACATTAAGACCTATTTTGAACAACTGTAAAGTAGTTTGGTATATATAATTTAAGTCTCTGAGTGAACTATCATAATCGTCCATCAATACAAGCCAAATCCCATAAATTTGCCCGTGTTCGGAACATCATAACTTTCGCTACGATGCTCCATTTCCCTACAAAATCATACCGTTGGATAGCTCGTTTCCTCCTTGTGAAACATCAGTAAATAACAAAATGGTCAGCAGTATTTTAAACAAATTATGCTCAATTGAAATGGGGCTATTAATTGAGTTTGCGATAGTAATGCGGTCAGCGGCTTGCCATAAAAAAGCGCCAAACTTGAAGCTTTTCGCGGAGAATTACAGGCTCACAGAACACCGCTGCCAAATGCGCATGCATGAATTCTCTAGAATAAATATCAAGAGAAGCCGCAATCTCCGCGCGGCCGGGGCAATTTGGCTCTGGGGACGAGATTGGAGAAGCCGTGGCGACAACAACCAGACAGCGAAGACTACGTAAGACTCGACTATTCATTTGTGTTTTAAAAAAAGGGTAAAGAAAATTACGAAGGGGTAAATTCAGAATATGTTACAATATTGACAAAGAAGCCATGCACAAAATATCCACCTTATCTTTTCGGTAGTATACTTATAATTTTAACTTTTGTGTCGGACTCTCGGACCAGTCCAAATATTTCAGTGTTTTCCCGCTCTTTTTCTGAGGACGAGCTCGGACGTCGCGCATGCGCAAAACGTTTGGCAGCGGTGTTGGCTCACAGGTATGTCTGCAATTAACCACTGCACTATTCAAGTTTGGAAAGAATTGGAAAAGTTATCTTCTCATTTTCCCCTTGTATATGTTCTTACGCAGAGGAATGGGGCTCCTTTACTGACGTTCATAGTGTACCGTACAAAACTTTACTGGCGGCATGCAGGGAGATAAAGAAGCCACTGCCACATATGTCATTCCTTGAACTCTCTCGTTTAAGTGCATATAATTGATCTTCTTTTTGAAACTAAATCTGATGCATCCAGATCGTGACCGCATCTTCTTTTTCTAGTCGCCATATGTTAGATTCTAAAAGTGCCCATGCGTGTTGTCAAATAATGGTCCGCCCCTGACAACTGCTGAATGTCACTTTTTTCTGGTAATGAATGAAATATTTTATTACATCACACATGCGGGACAACATATAAACAGCAGTTATTGTGTCTTCATCATAAAATGCCGTAACATATGACTTTAGAACTTTTGAATTTATTGCGACATTGTTTGTCTATCAGGAATACGTAGAATTAATGGATATCTAATCATTAAAAGTAAATTATCCTCGTTATCGAAAAACTACAGTTTCTGTAATGAAAAATCATCTGTTACTAATAATCTCAGTGTTTGGTAAATTATGATATTTATTATCTCTCGTATAGTGTTAAAAGATTTTGCTGCAATTTCTCATTAAATTACTGTATTTGAATTATATTATTGCTGACGTCAGTATAGTTTTCAAATGTCGTTAAAAGCCACATTGTATACACAATTCAACGTATTAAGGACTTATTAACCGAGTGTGAGGTCTGTATACGGGAAAGTATTTGCCTGAGGTTTTCGTACAGACCAAGCAAACGAGGTTAATAAGGAATTTATTATATGGCTATTGGTTCATTTAAGTTTTGAGCGTTGTTTTTGTCTTCGGAGTTTGCTGTTTACCTTACCTGTTAACTTTTTCGTGTCGCTTCTTGGCCTTCTTGTTTACACCAGTTCGGCTTTTATTTGTCGTGTTTTTAGATAAACAGCTTTAAAGAAAACCAGCAGTAATGTTCCAACACATTTTATAGTTCAGAATATTTGAATAAAGATACCTAGTTCTCTTTTATTTGTATTCAAATCAACTCAGAAATTTTCCCGCCAAAACTTACAGGGCCGAGAAAAAAGCGTATTGACCTGGACACAGACCGGAGGTCAATATCGTAAAATCCCGACCTCCCGGGAACCAATCAGCGTGCGTCGTTTTGCGTACGGACCGGAAATCAAACCCAGCCATATAATAAAAAGCTTTATTAAACTGTAAAAGTGATGTATAATTACAACTGATGTGCAATCTGAAAATTCTGGTTGAAACTACACTTTGTACGAGCATTTGTTTTTGTACCTAATTGGCGACTGTGAGGTACACAAATATGGCAGCCAAAAAACGAATGCTCGTATATAGTGTACTTTCAACCAGAATCTTTAGATTGTACATCATATGATTCAAAACTCCGTAACTCAAGAAGGAATACTTGTATCGACTTAAAATTTTCCAGGAAGACTCGTAATAACGATCTAAAAATATATATATAGCCAACTTTATAGGTTTAATAATAAACATTTTAGAATTTTGTGACTTCAGAGTGAAAACCACCTATTTGATGTGACTGAAATGCGACTGCTGTTTCAAACGTCGAATATAGCTGGTCGCATCCCAACGAAGTCTGCTAGAGAAGAACAGAGAATTGAAAGTGGGGGGTTTTTAACGCTGTCATAATTTATGAATTCAATAAGCCATTTGCACGATGACGTAAAATAGCGTTGGGTGACTACAACTACCAGAATGCTTTGCTAGCATTCTAGTGCTGATAAATGGAGCATACTGGCAAAGCATTCTGGTAGTTGTCACCCAACGCTATATTGCGTCATCGTGCAAATGGCTTATTGAATTCGACACAACAGAACGAACTTGTGTTGTACGATGTGACATAACCTGTTGAATTTAATACACCTGCCACATTTAGTTCAACGCATTGAATTTAAACATCACACTTCTGCCACACTTAATTGCCGAATTGAATTCGACACGGCAGAAACGGACCGAAGAGTTCTTTTTTCGATTTCAAAACACCAAGAGAAGTTGAAAGAACGAGGCACAGCCGAGTATTTCTTAACAAACTTCGAGAACGATCTGTTTTGAAAATAGAGGAAGAATTTTAAAATGCCAATGAAACGAAAATCAAGTTTGTCTTGGTTGCAAGAACACTTAAAATGACAGAATAATAGCTTTTGCAGTTTTTCGTTTCCTTGCTTCGCTGTTGAGTTATACCATGAGCTCGAGTCGTAAATGAGCTCATAGCCAACGAGGCGCTTCGCCAAACCTATAGTACCGCAATGCGGGTATTGATCTGCTAATAAAGTTTTCAGTATACAGTTAGTACAGTACTTGTAGTTTCATGCAGTTCGTATTAACAGTCGATCTTGTCATATTGGTCTATAGATTCCTGTAACATATCCAACAACTGCTCCTGAAATTGCAATTCCAGAGTTGGATGGGAAAACAGCTAAGATGTACAGGTATACTATCATACTCTACGAACGCGCACACATGCATGTAGCACAACTTTGTTGTAATTAGTAACGTGTATTTTATATATATAGTATAATTTAAGTGGGCTTACCTCAAAATGTTGAGTGTCGCAACTGCCAGTTTCACGCGGGGCGATCTGAAATACTATATTCGCTCTACCTTTATGGAATTGAGCACCTTCCGTGAACAAAATCACACGTGCTCGTTTGTATATATATATATATATATATTTCTGGTGACGGAAAATTTCCATTGTAGAATATATACATTATAAGACCAAACCGGGGCCAGATGCGAAAAATGCAACATCAAGGCCTTCCAGCTAGGAATTGAACTCGCGACCCTGCGATGCTAGTGCAGTATAAATATTAAAGTCTTATAGAGACCATTGAATGATAATACAAGCCCAAAAATAAGTTAGTGAATTCTTTCTTATTTGCTTTGTTTTCTCAGAGGTGGCAAAATCTGTCTAACAGATCATTTCAAGCCGTTATGGGCCCGGAATGTCCCTAAGTTTGGAATCGCTCATGCAATGGCTTTAGGTGTAAGTTTGATAGTTTCTTGCTGTCTTGTTACTGTCAATTCATTTTCTAACGCGTCTGCTATCTTCATCCTAATTGTTTTCGTGTTTTCTTCCTTCTTTCCTTTCTTCCTTCTTTCCTCCCTTCCTTGTTTCTCCCCCTCCTTCCTTCCTTCCTTCCTTCCTTCCTTGTTTCTCTCCCTCTCTCCTTCCTTCTTTCCTTCCTTCCTTGTTTCTCTCCCTCCCTCCCTCCCTCCTCCCCTCCTTTCTTCTTTTTTATTTCCTTCCTTACTTATTTACTTCTTTCTTTCCTTCCTTTCTTCCTTCCTTTTCCATTCCTTTCTCTCTTCTTTCTTTCTTTCCTTCCTTCTTTTCTTTCTTTCTTTCTTTCTTTCTTTCTTTCTTTCTTTCTTTCTTTCTTTCTTTCTTTCTTTCTTTCTTTCTTTCTTTCTTTCTTTCTTTCTTTCTTTCTTTCTTTCTTTCTTTCTTTCTTTCTTTCTTTCTTTCTTTCTTTCTTTCTTTCTTTCTTCCTATTCCCCCTCTCTTATTTGATTCTTCTTTTCTATTCTTCCTGTCTGTCCTTCCTATCTTTTTTTGGCTTCTTTCCTCGTTACAGGTCACTTCGCTTACTAATTTGTTTGTTTTTTTGGTTTTTTTAATATATATTTATAGCTTGGACCGTGGCTCGCGGTAGAAATTCCTGACCTGATAGATAAAGGAATCGTTGTTTATAAAGAAAAAAAGGCTAAATAGTAGTTATGAAATGTATAAACGATTTTAAATTATACGAGGTTTTATAATTATGGTACTCGAGTCCTTATACACAATCACTGCTCTAAGGCTCTTATTTCTCTTTATCGTTAAAGGACATTGGCAGGAAAAATTAAGTTTGTCTAATTTGAAAGAACTCATAAAATTGTAATAGAAGATCTTTTACAATTTTTTCGTATCATTCTTCGTTTTCAAAATATTTCAATTTGTTTAATATGTAAATGAGATGATCTCTGACGTCAGGAGCAGTGTGAGTATTTTCACAAGTAGTAAAATCAGGTATATATCTAAATTTGTTCAACGAAATCACTTGAAACTGTGCGCATAAAAACGCCTTGTGACACTGAGCATTTCATCCCTGCTCTTGACGTCAGAGCCCATCTAATTTACATATTAAACAAATTGAAATATCTTGCAAACGAAGGAAGACACGAAAAAGTTGTAAAAGATCTGTTACAATTTCACGAGTTCTTTCAAATTAAACAAACTTAATTTTTATTGCCAATGCCCTTTAACGTGACTATGCCAGAAAAGCATTTATTGCCACCATGCATACAATTACAGTAATAGTAGTTTCTAGAGTTAAAGTGTCTGGAAACATGCCAAGCGTCGATTTATGTCGAGGCTGCTGTATTAGTGCACAAATAATGTTTTGCACCATTTTAATATTTATACAGCACCGTTGAGCGAATGGTTAGTACAATAATGTTATCGGTTGTGGTGTATTTTGCGGGCTAAAAATGGAGAATTCAGCGGACTAAAATATATTTTAGCCCGCTGATCTGAGCCTATCAGTTTTAAATCACTATTGGTTTGTTGTTTATGGAATTGTATACTTTTCTTGTCAATACTTTGGAGCAAAGATTGTTTTGATGACAAATGTTGCGTTTTTCTGCCAAGTTTCATGTAAGTTATGAGTTATGTAAATATTTAATGCAATGAAATACAATTTAAAAAAACAAAA
Organism: Paragorgia papillata; assembly: GCA_035771165.1. Classification (NCBI taxonomy): domain Eukaryota; kingdom Metazoa; phylum Cnidaria; class Anthozoa; order Scleralcyonacea; family Coralliidae; genus Paragorgia; species Paragorgia papillata. Next base: position 314,697 of record JAWNZC010000338.1, read on the forward strand.
CAAAATCAAACCGTCTGATTTACGCCATAAGCTCTTGACCAATCAGAGGCTGAGATAGCCTGGCCTCCACCAGGGCCATTTGTTCCCGCCATCTTGGCCCAGTTCCCTACAAATGGCCCTGGGTACGAGGTTGGGTGAAAGTGCTACATTTGCGCAAACCTGGACAAAAAGTATAGAAGAATTTGCTCGCGTTTCCAGACACTTTCACTCTAGAAACTGTGACTTTATTCAATCTAAACTGGTTGCTAGAGTCAACTGTATGAAATACTTTACTCTTTAATTAGTCTATTACATAAAGTCTTGTTAAAAATGCATACATATATTAAACTAAATTTAATAGTATCTCAGTTGTAATGAAATTCTGTTAAACTCTTTTTTGTGGTCACTGGTCCAGTCCAATAGGAACCAAGCAGACTTTGGTATTTTACTTGGCTAACGCCCAACGATTTACTTGTGAAAGTGATAACCGGTATATAGAGTTCACTGGTTTACACACAAACATATTTTCCTCGAATATGTCATCGTCACATTGTTCCGCCATGTTTTTTGAGGAGCGTTTGGTCCCAGTCTCGAGTGCGCGCGGTATTCCGAAATTCCTACACCTGATTGGCTAGCCTTGAAAAGAATTGTGTTGCAAGTTGCAGGAAGGGTGTTGCACGTTCAACAACTTGCGAACGTACTGGCTCAACACTATCTCGTAACCGGCTCGCAGCCAGTAGACGTCTCATGTCTGGGGCCCCGTGCATGGAATGGACATATTTGACAAAGTTTTAAATGCATTTCCACAGACTTCGATTCCGTGCAATGTTTACCTCCAAGAAACTACGTACATGAGGTCATGCAGCTTTATTAAATGCATTTCAAAAACTCATTAATAATTCATGAGGAAAACACAAAAGAAAATCATGACCGTATTGTGTCTTTATATGTGATAAAGATACCTCCTGATTTACTAAACTTTAGCTTTGATTTTCTCGGCTTAGACAAGGTTATTTTTCAAACTTACTACGCCAATGAACTTACCAAGTGGACCAAGTGGTTCGTTCTTGAAGCCGTTCAATAAACTAGCAGTTTGTGTTTTATCAGATATAAAAACACTCCTGCTCGTTTATTAAACAGTACTTATTTATTTATTTAACTTCCGCCGCCGTTGGTGGATTAACAAAGTAAACAAAAAATATGCAACGGCACAGGAACACTAACACAGCTTGAGCCAATTACGTTGGTGACCTAGAGCTTAAATTATAACTGTTTTCTCATACTACTGGTTAAAATAAAATTTAGAAACAACAGTCCATTGAACTGCACAACTGTCTTCCCTGGGAATGCAAAAACCTCGGTCTCCTTGGGGGTTATGGGGGCATGCTCCCCCGGGAAATTTTGGATTTCTAGGGTCTCTGAAACACTATTTCCTGCATTTTTAAGCAAGTATTTAAGAGTAATCTGAAAGCCATAAATTACATAATTTTGTTGAAATCGACCAGAACATAGAATGATACACGTCAGAATATCTTTAGATTTATGTATAAACAAGTCGTAAATGTAAAAACAGGTTGGAGGCGTTTTGTATAGACCCTAATTAGTTTTATTAATTTTTATAAAATAGGTTGCGTCTTACGCACGCTGTGATTGGTCAATTACCGTGTTTATATCAGGCTATGTAAACACGGTTGTGATGTCACGGCACATTTTTTAGCCTTATTTCATAAAAGAAATAGAAAATGGATGCCCTGTGTTTATATAACCTGATGCAAACACTCAAGTGAGTTGGGAGAATTCGAAAGTACTTATGTAAACCCTCGCCTACGGCTCGGGTTCACATAAACTTTCGAATTCTCCCAACTCACTCTCGTGTTTGCATCAGGCTATATAAACACGGGCGGCCATTTTCTATTTCTTAAATAGCATATGCATGCCTGCAATGAATATATATCACACATCACTGTCACGTCTACTCACTTGGCTTTAAAACAACTGTAACCCCCCCCCCCCCCCCTACAAGTTTCTCCACGGATTTAAACTTTTCACGAGAACGGTCTTGGAGACCACTGCCCTGGTGGCATTTCAGGCATATTGATTTCCATGTCTTGTTTTTCAATATCGGAAATTGTTCTTGTCGCCGAAAAATAGTAAAGTGCATATGAAACGAAAATTAGGTTTGTCTTATTTGAAAGAACGCTTAAAATGGTAGAGTAACATATTTTGCAGTTTTTCGTTTCCTTGCTTCGTTGTTGAGATATTTTAGTTTGTTTGATATGGAAATTAAACATTTTGACGTCACACGTGCATAATGAGTTATCGAAAAAGTTATATATCTTTGCTATTGTCAAATATAATAATCACTTGAAGATCTACATATGTGTAGTGTTGTGGCGAAACACATCCACATGCTTCATTCAAATTAATTTGGTTTGATAATAGAAAAGTTATCTAACCATTATGCCCTTACGACGTCAAAATGTTTAATTTGCATATTAAACAAACTGAAATATCTCAAAAACGAAGCAAGGAAATCCAAAACTGCAAAAGATGTTACTCTATAATTTTAAGTGTTCTTTCAAATAAGACTACAAACTTAATTTTCGTTTCATAAGGCACTTTAGCCTCCTCCGCAGGCAACTGTCGCACAAATCCCACATGTCCCCTGATCAAAAGCGGTTATTACTTTTTATTATATAAAATAGAGTGTTTTATTGATTTTTCCGCCACTAACAAAAGTGATAATCTCACATGTGCGATTATTTATGATAATCGCACATGTGACGATTATTGCTGAATCAGCAGTCGTGTTGACCAGGATATGTCACTCGTTCGCTTCGCTCACTCGTGAGATATCCTGGTCAACACTCGAAATAAATTTCATATTTCCAAGCATCCATGTATTATTCTCTATGTGTTTCGCCCACGAATATGCATTAGGGTTAGGATTAGGGTAAGGATTGGGGTTGGGTTAGGGTTAGAGTTAGGGTTAGGGTTAAGATTAGGTTTAAGGATTAGGGTGTTTTCAGGGTCAGGATCAAAGAATAACAAATTCGTGCGCGAAACACAAAGTAAGCACCGCCACCGCTAAAGCCGTAGGGACAATGGGGATACGGGAGGACCACTGGGGAGGACGCCATACTGTCGCGCGGCTGAGAGATTTATGAGGCTGGGTTCTAATCGAATTTGAGATTCTCGTCGCCATGATCGACGACAAGAAATCAAGAAAACAAACTGGAGAATGTTCAATGGAGTTGAGATTTTTGAGTATAAAATCTGACTTGGTGGCTTGAGTCATGGGGAAATATAGTACATACGATTCCGATGATAATCGTAGAAGATCAAGAAGGCAACGAAATGGAAGGTCTCATCGTTCTCGAAGCAGATCGCGAAGTCGTGGTCGTTCTCCACGAGACAAGAGACGAGAACATGGTCGAGGACGAAGGCGGGATACAAGAAGCCGAAGTAGAAGCAGAAGTGGCGAGAGGCGACGAAAAACTAGTAGAGAAAGACATCGAGAGACTTCTGGAAGACGAAATACAAAACATCGTAGTTCGAGGTGGTTACTAACTTGTGATGTTTCCCGCTCTCTCTCTTCGTACTGACTGGCTGGGAATGAGGTTTTTATCTTTTCATCATAAATATCATTCCATGTGTTCTGATCAATATATATTTTTTGTTTTTGATTCTTGCTCTCCCTGGGATCACGCACAATTGGATCGTAAGTAGCAAGTCAAGAAGGGGTACGTAGAGTTCTTTATTTCATTCAGATGCTCGGGGCAAGTTGGTAAAGAATGCGAAAAACAAAAGCATTTGTCTTTGTGCTTCAACTCTCATGTTTGCATACAACTTGTGTATTGAGACCTCTCCCTTTAATTATCAATACAAAAAATATATAAATCTTCAACTAAGCAGCATTTCTTGCCATTATGGCAATAACCTAAGTGACTTTTGGAGGGAATACAATATTGTTTTCACTTCATGTTTGGCTTGTGGTAAACATTTGCCCGTATACTACTTTATAAAATAAAGTGTCCTCTACACACGATCTGGCTGGGCTCCGTGCATTTATAAGAGTATGAAGATCATGAATGATGTAAAATGGCCTGGAGTGATGTTGGATGGCATCACCTGGTGGGAAAAGCTAGTGAACTTCCCACTTTTCTTCATATTTTATAAACTTACTGATCCTGTGCATATGTACTTTTATAAAGGTACATTTGATGTGATTTGAACACAAAAGAAGTGTAAAGGCACTTGGCTATCGCCTCTTGCCTCTACTCAACTTATTTTGTGTTCAGATGATGTCAAACATGCCTAATTTATAAGAGTACATATGTACGGAGCAAGTATTACTAATATGAACCAGACTGGCCTGGCTTTGGGCGAGCCTGGCACTTGCTGGGATCTCACCAACTATATAATTTCCTTGTATGCTTTAACTCCAGTGAGTATATATATATATATATATATATATATATATTTATAACAGATGTAATATAATGGTGTTTCTGATTGGCACCGTGCGTGCTCCATTTAACAAATAGATTCCATTTTGCCGTTGTCTGTTCAGTTATAGATGCACAGATGACATCACAACGTGGTAAGAACAAAAAAGTAGCCCATGAGATGTAGTCGAGTGGGTCACTGATGTTCTTACCATGTTGTGACGTCCTCTGTGCATAACTGAACAGACAATGGCAAAATGGAATCTATTTGTTTTATACAATAAAAAAGTTTAAAAAAAACAACTTTTGATAAGATTTATTGAATTTCCCACTGAACTTCCGGGGCATTGAAAAAGATGTAGCATGCCATCTGACGTGATCCATGATCTATACAAAACAAGCAATATGATTGGTTCGTGACATTGGAGTGGTGATTTTCATTGGTTCACAGCAATCAGAACAAGTTGTGATGAAATCTGTGCATCTGTCCAGTAATAGATCATGGCCACATGTCATGGCTCTCAACCAACGAAAATGTGCAAAACATTTAGCTTATTGTATAAAACCCAATGGAGCATGGTAATTTCAAACGTAATGAGAAACTCATTTTTAATCAGCAAAATAAATATTGTTTTCCATTGTTTTGTGTCTAGTTCTCTGTTATAAAAAAAATGGTTTATAGTTTGGCATGCCCCATTGAGTTGTGGATGCACTTGGGAAGTTGGAGAGCACTCAAAAATCTAGAAAATTGGCTACACCTCGACCAACTCTTGCACTTTTTTACTTTTTTCATGCCCTCCGAACTTCCCGTGTGCATCCATAACATGATGGAACATGCCAAACCATGAACAATTTCTTAAATACTGTACAGTATATGTATATATATATATATATATATATATATATATATATATATATATATACAGTACATTATAACCTGTGCACAGGCACTCATTACTCATGAGAGAGCATCTGTGTAATGCCATTGCTAATCATGTTCCAGGTCACATGGAATTTCAGTAAATTATAATAATAAGTTTCTTTACTATAAAGAAACTGACACATTAACTCTTTCCTGTCCGAATTGGTCTTTAGTATTTTATTCTGGCTAATGCCAGATGATTTTATTCATCTCTGGGGAAGCCCTCGGACAGGAATGAGTTATAAACTATCTCTCTAACTCTTTCCTGTCCAAATTGGTCTTTAGTATTTTATTCTGGCTAACGCCAGACAATTTTATTCATCTCTGGGGAAGCCCTCGGACAGGAATGAGTTAAAGGCTGTATTTGATCAAAAGATGTGTACATGCAAAGATGAGAGTAAGCCTTACTTTGAAAGACTTTGTTGAAAGACTTTCAAATTCAACAGGGTATTTACTAAATAGTCAAGATGTTTTTCCAATGGTCAGGCTTTCCCATGGTCAAATACATTTATTTGACGTGTAGTTTCAATTAAAAATAGCATTTTGTCCAAACTGTACATCTGGCTAACGCCAGACAATTTTACTCTGGCTAATGCCAGACAAATTTTCTCGTCAATGGGGAGATCTCCCGGAAACCTGGCCAATAAAGGGTTAAACCTGTAATGTATAAAGTTGCTTGGTTTATCAGAGCTGTTGCCATAACTGACAATTTCGAGGAGTTGAATAAGAAGAAAGTTCCTACAATATTCCTTTATTCAATGGTTCCACAGTTCACACTGTGGGAGAATTGTTACCCTGCGAGCAGAGCCTTCTTTTCCTTATTTCTTCGCTGAGAGAGAGGAAGAAAAGTAGGCTCTGCTGTGTATTCGTGACTGGTTTCCATTGCGCATGCATGTCAGTTGCTTGATCAGAGCAGAAAACAAAATGAGAACCAGTTAAACGGGTCTTAAACGGGTTACTTCGTCCTAAATCTTGGACGAAGCCAAACACGAATACAGCAGAGCCTACTTATCTTCCTCTCTCTCAGCGAAGAAATAAGGAAAAGAAGGCTCTGCTCGCAGGGTAGAGAATTGTTAACTTCATTCAACAAATTATGCTATTTATCAAGTTGGAAGTTGGACAGCGGCCAATTAAAACTTGTGTAATACAATTAGACTGTAAAGCCCTAATCAAACGAGAACGCAAGTCATCGCAAGTTAGCTTACGATGATGCCACCAGTCAAACGTCGGCACAAGTCATCGCAAGGAGCACTTGTGTTTTGTGTTCAAACGTTTCTCAAGCTCTCGCAAGTTGAAGAAAACTTGCGATGAAATTTGAACAAGCTCAAATTAGTCGCAAGCTAAAGCAAGTCACCGCAAGTCATCGCAAGCTGGCGATCAAACGAGACACAAGCAAGCACAAGCTAAAACTTGCGATTACTTGTGTTCTCGTTTGATTAGGGCTTTAAGGGTCAATCAGACATCTTTCCACAGATCTGTGGAAACTGGAAAATCCACATGACCTACAATTAGCCACGGCATTACACAGGCGCTCCCTCGTGAGTATTAATAGTGGCTGTAGGCTAAGTACAGTACTGCACATAAAATTAATAACCTAATGAAAAACATGTTTTAATCAGGGTTGGATTGCCTTACGTATGGCATTTGAACACGATTAGAATGCTATTAAGAATGCGTTTCATGCTGCATTCCATCATCTAGCACCAATAGGATATTTGAGATCATTGTATCCACAACATGTACAGTAGTTTGTGATCATATCAGGGATCTCTCAAGTCTTCTGACCTTGACCTTGTGGCAAAACAGGCCAAAATGAAATGCTTCTAATCTTACAAAAATTGATGATGCACAGCATGGCCAAAACAAATGTCATGAGTTACTGTACTGTACAATACAGGTATAATGTATACTGTAAATAAAGTAATGATTATAAATGAGTTGAAGCTGATCTGATATTTAAAATATTTTATTAAAAACTCTATAAAAACATTAAAAAACTAAATTGTTTGATTGCTAACTGCAATCTTTGTCAGAGTAATTATGGCTTTAGGGAGGCGGCAGGATTTCTTATTTGTTAAATACTGTACTTTTAGACTTCAGTCAAGAGACTTCAGTCTCAAGAGACTTCAACAGGGAAATGTATGCATTGCAGCTGTTTGTGTATATAAAATGTTAAAGTGCACATGAAACGAAAATTAAGTTTGTCTTATTTGAAAGAACACTTAAAATGATAGAGTAACATCTTTTGCAGTTTTTCGTTTCCTTGCTTCGTTGTTGAGATATCTCAGTTTGTTTGATATGCAAATTAAACAACTTGACGTCACATGTGCATAATGAGTTATCAGAGAAGGTTATATATCTTTGCTATTATCAAACATAATCACTTGAAAATTCTACATGTTTGACGTTGTGAGAGAAACACACGCACATACTTCCTTCGAATTAAGTTTGGTTTGATAATAGCAAAGATATATAACTTTCTCTGATAACTCATTATGCACATGTGACGTCAAGTTGTTTAATTTACATTTCAAACAAACTGAAATATCTCAAGAACGAAGCAAGGAAACGAAAAACTGCAAAGGATGTTACTCTATCATTTTAAGTGTTCTTTCAAATAAGACAAACTTAATTTTCGTTTCATGTGCACCTTAAGGTTTTTCTTTTACTGTTGCACTTTAATTAACCTTTTCATTTCCATCAGTCTAACGCCAGATGATTTTACTCGTCAAGGGCAGAGTTGCAAAAAGACAAAAAATGTCCCCAAACCTGATTTGTAGAAGACTGGAAGGTCGAAACGCGTCGAGAGTTATCCAAAGAACACAGACCTACATAAATCCTTCTACGCTTCATTTTTCTCCCAAACATACATCAAACCGCAGGCATTATTTTACGACCTACCGACTGAAACTTGACAATTTACGTGAAACTTAGCTGCTGTGGTCAAACGTAAAGTATTAGGCTTAAAAATGAGCGAAAAAAACTGGCAAATTTATGAAACATACCACTAATAACAGTGCGTTGTCGCCGCCGTGGTAGAAGTATTATGCTCAAAATTAGTCCTCGCACAACGCCAGTGAAGGTCTCACTACCCACCATATTATATAAAAATTGGGACCTCCTGCTGCCGACTTTTTTAAATCTTGCATGAATAGAATCTTTATATCGGTAGTTCGGTACATATGAACATAACTTACATAAGTTCCATGAAAATGAAATTTCTTGGCCGCCATTTTGTATTTTATAGTCCCCTGTCCCCACCGTTAATAGTTCCCAGTCTCCACAAATCCACAATAAGCTTTTTGACTTGTTTGGACCAAAAATGTCCCCAATTTTTGCAACTCTGGTCAAGAGAAGACCTCCTGACATGGTGGGAGTTAAAGGGTTAACCTTACAACCAATGGGTTGCATTATTATCAAATGAGATATTATATTAGAAATTTATTATACAAGTACAGTACATGATGTACTGAATTTCTGTGCAATTAGTGAGGCATATAAAACTGATATGTATATTTACACAAATATCCAAGGCTGTCATTGGCCATACACTATACAGTATGATATTTCTTCACTAGTGAAAAAGTGTTCTGTCAGTTTTTGATTGATTACTGTACAGGTATGTGGTTCTGTACGAGTATCTTCATTGGCTATCAGTTTCTGGTATCATTGTCTAGTGTTTTTCTGTCCAATGAGGTATAATATGCTTCTGGCAGACAAAATTTGAATAAAAATAGAAAAATATTGATGATTTTATGCGTGGTGCAAATTTTCCATTCAAATTTTAGTTTGCATGAAATTCAACAAATCTACAATTCTCATTGGTTGATATACACACGTGACAGCTGTCCGACCTCCTCTGATATGCTACAATAGCTATGAATTGAATGTACTGTAGGCGTGGTAGCTGTCAGTTTTGAGTGCATGTTACACAACATAGAAAAATTATCTACTTAATTGTAAAAAAATGTTTTTGAACTATATTGCATGGCACACAGTCATTGCATTTAGTTCCGATGAAATATTTACTTGTGACTGTTATTCAGTGTGAGGATACTGTATTATTTTAACTTTACGACGTACAGTATATGAAGTACATAAATATATATATATACAATTGCTTCCATTTTAAAGAAACCGAAAGACAAAATCAACAAAGAATCCACAACTGGAGTTGTCTATAAAATTTGTTGCAAAGATTGCACAAAAGTGTATATTGGACAGACAGCTCGGTCACTTAAAACTAGGATGAAAGAACACCGCAGAGCTTTAGAAATTGACGACAAAAATTCCCTATTGGCAAAACACACACGAGAAACGGACCACAGTTTTGATTTCGAACATGTTGACATCTTAAGCAGATGCCCACAATGGAACAAAGGAATATTTTTAGAAGCATGGTATTCTATTTGCGACGAGAACTCTCTAAACGAACATATACAAGTCCCCAATGTATACAATATTTTAACTAGATGTTAATACCCAGTTTTTACACACATTTTAAAACTTTTTGAATAGTTTAACCTATATCATTCATAGCACTATTGTTTAAAACTCTCTAATTGTTTTATCTACACCTATATAAGGACGCTATTCTATTTACCAGTATTCATCAGCTGAAGAAGGTTATAGTAATTTTAACCGAAACGTCCTTGTGAATTATTTTTAAGCCAGAGTCAACAAATAAATATATATTTTTATATTTTTATTCTTATTCTTGTATATATATATATATATATATATATATACAACTGTATAGAACCATGTAGAACAGGACAACAAATAATTGTGTCCCACACCTACCAGCAACGAGTAGCTTTTTTCTTAAGAAAATAAGAACCCGTTTAAGAACCTAAATATTAGCCTAATTTCACAGTAAACACCATTTATATAAGAACCCTTTTATATAAGAACCCTTTTAAGCTAACTTGGAAAAATCTAGGTTCTTATTGGACAAGTCAAGCAGTCAGTCTTCCACTGCGCGTACATGTTTTTATGTGGGGCTCCATCGCGGAAAGTTGATTTGCAGTTATTGATTGCCATTTGTACTGTATTTTAAACTTGTTTGAAAGCCAAGTCTGCCAAGATTGAATCTGTTGAACTGCATTTGTACATATAGGTCTGATCTGAAACTTGACAACTGCCAGAAATCATACTAGTATTTGTTTATTTTGAGTTTGTAGTTATAACTTTCTCAACCAATGAAATGGCTACATGAAATGTTGCCATTTGTGGATGGATGAGGTTTTGTAAAATTACAATCCATGCTGGCAGAGTCAGTATTTTCCACTAATCTCTCTCTATAACAAAATATAGAGATCAGTCGTATTTTTTCTCTTGCCTGCAAATTATCTGTTATGCAGGCTAATATTCTAGCAAGAAGTGCACGTGCATGGCTGTTTTATTATAACAATAGAGTTGATGTTCGCGGGCAATCCGGGCATAAATATGTTTTTAGCCCAACTCAGGCTCATTTTAGCCCGAACCGAAGGCGAGGGTTAAACTTCACTCTGAGAAGGACCAAAAACCTGTTTATGCCCAAGAACATCAACTCTATTACTATTATAATAATTTTAGTGGGCATTTAGGAAAAATCAAAGACAGTATACGGTAAACAGTATCTCGAACGGTACCACCTTCGCGTCGGCGTGTATTTCATTGCAACAAATATTTACATAACTCATAACTTACATGAAACTTGGTTCAAAACAATCTTTGCTCCAAGTATTGACAAGAAAAGTACACAATTCCATAAACAACAAACCAGTATTAGTGATTTAGAACTGTTAAAACTTGATAGGCTCAGATCAGCGGGCTAAAATATATTTTAGCGCCGGGCTGCAATTCTTCATTTTAGCCCGCAAAATACACCACAATGCCCGATAAAATTATTATAATATTGTACTCTGTCTGTAGGCAGCAATGGGTTAAATAAAGTGCTTATGAAACAAAAATTAAGTTTGTCTTATTTTAAAGTACTTTTAAAATGACAAAGTAACATCTTTTGCAGTTTTTTTGTTTTCTTGCTTTGTTTTTAAGATATCACAGTTTGTTTTATAAGCGAAACTAACCAGTGACGTCAAAACGTGCATAATGACTTATCGGGAAAGGTTGTATATCTTTTCTATTATCAGACGGAATCACTTCGGAGCAATTGTGTGTGTGTCTTTTTCCCTTACAACAACAAAAATATACGTTTTCAACTGATTCCGTTTAAAATAATAGCAAAGATATATAACCTTTCCCAGTAAGTCATTATATATGCACGTTGTGATGTCACTGGTTAGTTTCACATATCAAACAAACTGGAATATCTCAACAACGAAGCAAGGAAACAAAAAACTGCAAAAGTTTTTACTCTGTCATTTCAAAAGTACTTTCAAATAAGACAAACTTAATTTTCGTTTCATAAGCACTTTAACTGGAAAAAAACATTTAGTTGAAAAATGTGTATCGAAGGATATAAGTTGTGACAATGTTTGATTGCTTGTTAAATGATCAAGTAGTTTGGTACAAAAAGAGGTACCTTAATATATATATATATATATATACAGTTTCTCTTGCTTTCTAAATGCATTACTTCTCTTTTATGTGTAGGTCGACATTCTGGTTCAAGAAGTCGTTCTAGAAGCAGGTCCCGTGGCCGTAGGTCTCGCTCGACATCTTTAGACAGAGAAAGGAAAAGAAAAAGAGACAAGAATGAGAAACGGTAAACTGTTGTAGATGTTAATCTTATTAATGGCGGAGTGTGAACTGGGCCGAGATTGTCCAGAATAAGCATGCAATAAGGCCAATAAAGTGTTCGAATAGCGGTGCCTATAAATGTTTTGTGCCTGCGCAAAAAGAGTGGGAACTGACTATCGTTATTCTGTAATTTGACAAGACTGCTGCACGTTTCTTGCAAAGTACTGAAATGTTAAGGTTCGTACTTCCTGTACAGATGCATATCTTTGAATATTTTAAGATGGCTCTTTTGTAATTTTTATGGCCCGTCTTTTTAATACAAAATAATGAATATATGTGTTGTGGTGACTATAATGTCTGGTGGTGGTTGCCACGGCTATTTCCCAAGTTTTTGCGGTGTTGGAATTACTGTACCACCCTGTGGGATGAACTGTAGCTTCAGGCAAGAAATCATTTTGATAAATATTGTTAAAAAAATAAATAATTCGTGAAGAAAACACAAAGGAAATCAGTACGTTTTCCGTGAATTTATACCTGGTAAAACTTCTTGACGTCAGAAAGAATGTTAATGAACATACAATTTTATTATAAAGAATACTAATGAACATACAGTTTTATATAAACAATACTAATGAACATAACAACCAATAACGAAACGTTTTTAAAGCCGTTCAATAAATTTTATGAGGTCAAAAACCTGATTTTTAAACCTGATGCACGATCGGAAATTGCGGCTGTCGAGGCTCGCGAAATACGGGCTGACCCGTATTAGCTATGCATGCGTAGAACGATTATCTTGCGTGTAAACGTCGTCAATATACGCGAGACCAAGCGAGGCTGGCGCGAGATGAATAAGGAGCGTTGTGGTACATGTGGGTTCATACGATAAAATTAGGAAGATGAAGGAAAATAATGGATCCGTTGAAGAGGATACTAGGGATATTGTAGGATATCAAACATTTGCTGACTTGAAATCAAATATGGCGGGAAAATTAGACGAAGAACAAGGTGCGATCTAGTACAGTGTATCGTAAACTTCCATGTAAAATGACTAAAATCTGTTGTTTGTTGGCCGTTAACTACCCCCAAAGGAAGTCGGGTTGTTTTGTTGGTAGATTTGTGTACTCATGCAATTGGCCTTTAAAACAGATTTTAAAGTTCGAATCAGTCGTGGACTAGTACAACCTCGTACCCAGGGTCTTGTCTCCGCTCCCCGCCCACCACGCTACGAAAAGACCCTGGTTGCGGCTGGTCACCTGCCGCCTAAACGAATTTTATATCAGGGGAGGGGTGGTAAGCTTAAGTAAGCTGCACAATCAATGCTACAACACAAGTCCAGTTTTAATACTCGTATTCTAAAATCTGATATTAGATTTAGCCATTTAGGCGAACTATAAAGTTTAATAAAAAGAATGAAAAGCGCGATTCAAGAACTGTATTTACCCGAGTTTCTGTTGATGACAAATGCGAGTGAAAGGACGGCAATCGGCTTGATGTTGTATAGTTGCAATCTTTGCCGAATCGCTTCTTTTAGTACTTTTCGCTGGGGTTATCGGAGCAGAGGTTGAAATGTCAATGCATTTTAGTGCGAGAGAAAGCGGTTTGGCTCTTTCACATGGCCTGCAGATTAAACGAGGATTAAATGAGGAAGAGCATCGTCGCGAGGAAGTCTTTGGCGGTAAAACATTTCGACCGAATAACGCAGTTCAAAATTTGCCTTGCTGTACAAATTTTTAAGGTACTTCACATCACCAACACTGCGACAATTTCAAAGTCTAGTCGACACGAGTATTCGACGGTGCATTTAATAAACGATGCTATATCTTCTTCGGGCCGTCGGGGATTCTTTAACGTTTGGATTCGATATGATCTTTGACAACGTACACCACAGAAGAAAGCACGAGATATGTTTTGTTATAAACACTGAGTACGTTTGTTTTTTGTTGGTTTCATTTTAACAGATATTTTGCGATCAGATAGCCCGATCAGACGCCAGTCTGACGACGCCAGACGTAATATATTATTTGTATGAACAAATGTGAAAACTTGTAATTGTGCCTGTCACTCCTCCCTGAGTATTTTTGAAATCGTTAATTAAAAAAACCCCAATTTTTAGGGGTCACGTGACCAGCCACAACCAGGGTCTTTTCGCGTGGCGGGGGCGGGGGAGCGGAGATAAGACCCTGGATACGAGGTTGGGACTAGTATACTTCACGAGTGACGAGTTGACATAAAACAAACCCAATCAACTATGGAGGGTGAATAAAGATCTCAACTATCAGATCACTTTGATTGATTTTTTCTTTGTCTTGATTTTGTTTTTGGCTATATATGGACAGTTCACTTGTTATTGTTTTGCGTGTGTTGTGTGTGTGTGTTTAGCATTTAGTAAATTTCATCAAGCTCGGCCGACAACTCACTTGAGCCAGCACGCACGTGGCCTGCGAGCTGCCCCATGAAAGTGGCCGATTTTCTATACGATTTCCGATCGTGAAACACTGCTGCTCGTTTATTACACATTATACATAAAGCATAAATTAAGTCAACTTTCACTTCCACCCCGATTTTCTCTTAAAATACCGTACTGATTTGATCTGTTTGAGTTCCTGGACCAAACACTTGAAAGAGTTTTTATCTGCTATCTTGTTTAGATTGTCACTTCTCGGGGTTTGGATATTGGATAAAATACTCTTCCTTGACCTCGTGTTTGATTCGTTAATTCTTAGCAAATTAAAGATAGTCGCTGTATAATATTTGAAATGCCTTCAAAAACTCATTAATAATTCATGAGGAAAACACAAAGGAAATCAGTACCATGTCCGTGGTTTTATACCTGATAAAACTTCTTGACGTCAGAAAGAATACTAATGAACATACAATTAGAATACTAATGAACATAACATCCAATAACGAATCGTTTTTGAAGCCATTCAAAACACTCGCATCACGTGTTTTATCAGATCTAAAACACTCGGGCTGCGCCCTCGTGGTTTTAAATCTGATAAAACACTCCTGCGAGTGTTTTAAATATTACTTAGTTAACAGCTACAGTAGAAGAGACTAGTATTTTGACACTATTTTTGTTTTGTGATAAAGCAGTGACTCGAAGACAACATCGTCCAAATCTAAGGTAAAGTTTTGTTTTTTGCCACATGAGTTGTTACACGTGTTTGACTAGTAGATGCCGAAGACGATGTATTAGCAGATGATGATCAAGTTGAGACAAACATACTCGAAGGAGAACATGAAATTGAATCGATTATTGCAAAGTTAAATCTTTGCAAAGACTGTAATTTCAATGTGACAGTGACGCTGACACTGACACTGACTGACGTCGACTATGATGATTAGGAATAGAAATCAAAATTAACTAGCTAAATATCTATCACTTTAAAGTTTATTTGTATTGAATGCTTTAACTGTTCAGTGTTAACTTAATTTAACGTACTATATTTTTATTTATAACTATAAGACTGCGAATTTGTAAAATTTGATAAAAAATGTCTAAGCAGTTGTTCTTTATTACAATATATTAGAGTGGCTTTAGTTGTAGTTTAAAGATAAAAGCTCCCCGCTCGCCTCACAGCCGCCTACTTTCTCACCACAGCCGCATAATTAAAATAATTCTGAAAGCCCTGGTGTTTACCATCATTACCCAAACAATCTAAATCAGAATTTAACAGGCCCGACTTGGCAGTATAGTGTTACAGACTGTTTTCACGATAGAGGGAGTGTCAGCCACCAAAACTTCTAAAAAGTATTCAGGCACTTTAGAAGAAGTAAAAATAATCGGGAGAATTCCGTTGGTAAATTGGGCTAGTCACGCCTCAGCTTGTCTGGTGTATTCAACAAACTGTTGCGATTGTCTGATGATGGTGTCAGATAGTTTGACGGGGTCGGATTGATGTGGAATGGTGCTGGTGGTTAAGGATTGACAGATAGTGTCCGCGGTGTGAAATGCTTCTACGAGGAAGGAGTTTGACCATCAGACGCATCTTACATGCTGGCAAGATAGTGTGGAGCATCTGATACTAGCTGACGTACAGTGCGTTGCTGCCAGATGGTAGAAAACGTACAGATAGTTGAATTATGCATTATATACAGAGTGCCATCTGCCTAAAATCTGGTCGCGGTAATCTGACAGCAGATAATCCTGTTAAAATTTAGAAGGAAGCTGACGTAAAAATTCCTCGGGCAACTGGCCTACAGTATAAACTAGCTAATTTTTGACACATGTTTTTATTATTTTTTTTTAAAAATGGTTACTTCTTTAAAGTGCAAAAAAAGTGCAAAATGAAAATCATATGCAAGTAGATGTTGTGGTTGTGTTAGTGAAACACGGAAGTTATAATGCACGGTTAACTAAACCTGTGACCCGTGTTTGCTTTTTGACTGTTTTACATTGTTAAATTTTCATTCCTTGTATTCATAATAGATATCAGTCAAAGACGAAGATTTGGAGAAAAATGATTCAGGTATTTTATTTTGCTTGTGCTTGTTTGTTTTACGTGGCATATGTGGTTGCTTATAAAACTGTTAACATACAACATGACTTCTTGTTCGTTAACTTTGTTTTGTTCTTGCCAGTACAGTATAGTACAGTACAGTAAGGTGCAGTACATGATTGGGCAGGATAGTGCAGTGTAGTAAAATACGGTACAGTACAGTGCAGTACAGTTTTTAGGGGAGCACGGATGGCGTGTGTGCTGTTAGGGCGCTGCCTCTCGCCAATAGTTACATGTAAGTCCGGTTAGACGGGGTTAGTACTTGGATGGGTGACCGTCTGGGAACAACCCCGTTCTCGAGCTTGGGAGTTGGGACTCATGTGAGTAGAGCTTAGTTGATCTCTCCTGTGCTCCGAGGGTTTTTCGCCGGGTTCTCCGGTTTTCCTCCCTCCTAACACCTAGGGCTTAGCTGGGATCCGTGGTCTGAACTGTGTCGTATGGCGGCTGCTTAAAGCGCCTTTGATATGCCTCGACACGGCCACATTGAAAAATCCTTACGAGTAATTTGATTGTAAAGATACACGTTTGATGTATTCTAATTAAAGACCTTTACAGTACAGTACAGTAGGTTCAGAATAATACAGTACACCGTGGTACAGTTAAGAAATAGAAAATGGCCGCCCGTGTTTATATAGCCTGACGCAAACATGAGTGAGTTGGGAGAATTCGAAAGTTTATGTGAACCCGATCCGTTGGCGAGGGTTTACATAAGTACTTTTGCATTCTCCCAAACTCACTCGAGTGTTTGCATCAGGTTATAGGAACACAGGACATCCATTTTCTATTTCTTTTATGAAATAAGACTAAGAAATATGCCGTGACGTCCCAACCGTGTTTGCATAGCCTGATATATATAAACACGGTAACTGACCGATCACAGCGTGTGTAAGACACAACCTATTTTATAATACAGTATATTACAGTACAGTGCAGTCACTTTTTACCTTATATTACAGTACGTAATATACATACACTATGAGCAGCCGAACTGTATGGGATTAACAAGGCGAACCGCGTTGTAATCTCCTACAGTTTGGCCGCGAATATTGTATCTTGCCCCAAATACGGCTCGATGTATCTAAAGCCCTGTTTACACGGCCAAAAGTTAAGCGGGATCTGAGCCACATCTGACTTTAAGCGGGCTTAAAATGTCCGTGTAAACAGATCGGCGTAAATTAATCGCGATTAGTTTGCACCACCTCAAAGAGGTGGATTGAACTGAGCACGATCAGTTAATCGCGCTTACCTTGACCGTGTAGACGCAACGGGATTGAAAAACGCTTGCTATTAATACGTTGTTACTAATACGATAAAATGCTGTAGAAGCTTCCATCTCGCTATTCTTTGTTTCCTTTGTTTCTTTTGCAATTACTCTTTCTCGTGTACCGTGGTTCCGTTCCGTTGTTCGTTCCGTTGTTCGTTCCGTTGTTCTTTGACGTACGTTACCAATACGAAGCTTCCAACGCCAAAACTATAGCTCGTCCACCATGTTGAATAATGGTGTACAGTACGTGTTTTAGTGATTATTCTATAAGCTTAAATGACCGTGTAAACGCTCCGAGGTGGCGCATTTTAAGCACGCTTAACAATTTTGGCCGTGTAAACACTGCTTAAATAACCATGTTTACCGATAATTTTGGAGATTCAAGCCATTTCAGATGAGTAAATCGAAGGAAAATTAGTATTTTTAAAGTATAATATAGTACATAGTGCATTACATTTAGAAATATTTAAAATTGAAATAATTGACGTTTACTGAAACAAGACTCGAGTCTGTTTAACCATAGAGTAAAATAAAAGTAGCGTGCTGCGTATAGGCGCGCTTTCCAATTGACAAGGTTATACCGGTCAGTCTGGCCAGAATGGACTTGCTTTTGATTAGGACCAAATTTTCCAGTCTGACCATCCTAAGTCTCAATCGAATCGTGTTCCATTTAACCGGACTGACCGATCTAACCGTGTCAATGGAAAGCCCCCATAGTAAGGTTTGATATACTGCCGAAACAGAGAACGTAGGAGTCTAACGTTTCGAGCGAAGGCCCTTCGTCAGAGAGAAACGTTAGACATTAGAAAACGTTAGAAAACGTTAGAAACTCCTACGTTCTCTGTTTCGGCAGTATATCAAACCTGACTATATTTCGATTGTTGTTTAACCATACACAGTAAATTTTACGGAGTAGATTCAACTCCAACTGGAGAATTTACTGTGTAGACATGGCTTCTTTGTCTATGGTTTAACTAACTGTTTAATTTTGTGGCATTGGTATTGTTAACCTTAAAATTGATATTTTCATTACAGGAGAAAACAACTCTACGACGTACATCCCCAGTGCAGATGCACTTGCCAAAATAGAAAGCAGCAACTTTGTTCCTGAAGCGTTTGTTTCCCAGAGATCTAAACAGGTGCGTGTACAAATCTCAAGCCGAGTCGATTCATTTGCCAAAAATGAATTTGATGTGTTCAATAAAATAATTCTAATTATTATACAATACTGATACAATCTCGATTTTGATTGGCCAAAAGCATACTACTGCTAATTCCAAATGTTGCGTCGTATCTACAGACAGTGGTATATTTCAGTAGGTATCTCCATTGAATGAGTAACCAACAACCCCTAGGACAAATAATCGAGATTGTTATTCGATTTATTTTTATCTTCCTTTTAATTGGTTGCGGGACTGCTATACGTCACCTGCAAATAACTGCCCACAAATAACAGTCTGCTTATGCGCATTAGCGGGAAATGTTGTTTTGCAGCAAATACTATTTTGCCCATGCGCGTTGCACTCAACTTCGACAAACGTAAATCGCTCGTTCAGCCAAGCTGCCGAGAAATGAGTGGACATAATTACAGGTAAACAGTGTCAAATAAAAAATAAATCGAATAATAAAATAATTATTGAACTTGGTTTTCACAAACTCTGCCTTCGGCATCAGCAAATAATTGATCTGCTCGCCACTGACAAATCACGATATTTTGCTCAACCTCGTCCAATAATTGACGGTACCGAAAAAGATGGCGGCGGTACATTTAACCACAATGCTTTGCGACCTCAACTCAGCTCAAATAACAACTAAACATTGTCATGCTAAAATGGATTAAACAAGAAAGAACTTCATTCCTACCAAAGTTGGTCATTTTAAAACCATATATATCTTCCAATAATTCTGCAAGAAACAATATTTACTGCACTAAAGGATTGTGGTTAAATGTACAAGTCGCCATCTTTTTCGGTACGGTCAATTGTTAATTAACTTTGCCATTTACATTCTGAAGGCTGGGGACGATGATACAGTAAATTCTCAAGATAGAAGTCACGAAGACGCCATTTTTGGGGTCAGTGGTAGTGAACGCTTGATAAAAGATGCTACCAGCAATAAAGCAATCAGAATACTTCGTGAAACACAAAAAGACGAGAGTGGCATTATGGCATCGCTAGTAAGTATTCTTTTTGGTGTCAAGTATTCGTAAACTTCATGATTCCACAGTCTGCACTGTGATGTATTGTACCCAGGATTTTTAAAGCAACAAGACGCCTGGCTCAGGCGTTCACTCGGTAAAGTGCGGAGGTGCTTGTGTAAAATATACTGATTGTAGTGCTATTGCAGCAATCACAAAATCGAAGCCTGAATCGAAAACCTCTCCTCCGCAGACGCTTTATACCGCGCTAGCAAAGGTGGGAATGGGCCGAGGAAGATCAGATCGGAGGCTGAATGTGGCGCATACTTCACACTGGTGAACATATTTACGATCAAGACAGTTGTCAGCCACATCTGATCACTGTTAAGCCGTAATCAAACGAGAACGCAAGTCATCGCAAGTTGGCAGTCACGCTATCTCAGCCAGCCGCTCTGAATAATTTCCCGAAAATAAATGTACCGTGACAAAGTTAAAACTTGTTTAAAACACTCATGAAACCTTTATTTTGTTAATTTGGGTGTTCGAACGACCGCCACAGAAATTCTGACTGCCAACTTGCGATGACTTGCGTTCTCGTTTGATTAGGGCTTTAAACTACAAATTCAGTCAGTCAGTTTCGAAATCTACCAACAATGTGCAAGAACACCTTGATCAAAAGCCAAAGCTGTTCAACTTTTTGTCCAACTTCAAATGCAAAAGGAGCCAAGAACTTACAACATTCCTCACAGCCTCACTCCATCACATGGCTAACAACTCACCGGAAGCATGAATAGTAGCGGAAGTAAGAAGTGCCAAAATGCAAAATCGTGACAACCCCCCCCCCCCCCAAAAAAAAGGGGGGGGGAGAAACTGAGCCGAAACCTAGACTCGGCCTACCACAGATAGCTAATGAGTAACGTTCCATTTGTGAGTTATTTGTAAGAATCAAAATGTTGTCGCGAAAAAATTAGGGGTGGGGTAAGGTGTCGTGCTTTAGTACAGCGTTTCGAATATTTTTCATAGTTAAAACGTTTTAGCATTTAGCATTAGGTGTATTTACTGTAATTCAAGTGGTCATAGTGGGGCGCTTAAAGGCGGTATACTACACCAGGCTTTCCTCCAACTGCAACTTGTTACTCGACACAAATTCGAAAGAAATTCAGGCCGCCTTTTCACTTCAAGCCTTTATTGATGGTTTACAATCAATCCCTTAAGATTTAAGAGACAAAGATATGTCGGCCATGTTGGAGGAAAACATACTCCAAATACAATAGCTGCTAATAAATTATTCTGTTAAAGTTCCTCCAACATGGCCGCCATGACGGCAAGTGCAAACCAAAAATTGTACGGATGACCATGCGCATGAAGTTAGCAAGGTAGTTGTATCATTCACGTTTTCCAGTGGGTTAGCGAAACGAAATAAAAAGTTGGTGAACTTTTTTTTAATTGAGCATTTGTTTGGGGTGGTAAAGCACGACGAATGAATTTAAGCATTTGGACTTCGTTGTTTTTCTAGTTGCACAAACGGGAAGAAAGCAAAAACGACAGATGGATCAAGAAACTCCAATCGATGCGACAAAAGAAGTTACTAGACAGCCCAGGGCAGTGATTATTATAGCTTCACCCGAATTCCGAACCTATCTTCTGGACTAAAGAGCTTGCACAAGTCGTAATAGGCCATTTTCAAAATCACATGGTATGGTTCATACATATATTATGCTGGAAGGACAAAATTGGCATCAATCTCGGTGGAAAAGTGATGTAGGCTCAGTTTATCATGTTTTGCCATTACAGCTGTTGTTTACTCAAATCCTGAAGCACTTTTCCCCCTATATCGATGGCATTATAAAATTCTCTCCTTCCAGAATAATATATGTATGAACCTTATCATGTGATTTTGAAAATGGCCTATAGATTTAGACATTACTCTATGTGATTCACTCTGGAGTATTGGAGCATTTTCGACAGAGCTTAACTTACAGTGCCTATGAAACGGAAATTAAGTCTGTCTTATTTGAAAGGGACATCTTTTCTAGTTTGTAGTTTCCTTGCTTCGTTCTTGAGATATTTCAGTTTAAAAATGCTAGAAGCGACCAGGATTAAACATATTAAAGCTTGTTAGAAATAAATATCTTTGACCAGAGAACGTTTCAAACTTTAATATATTTCAGTTTGTTTGAAATTAAACATTTTGACGTCACATGTGCATAATGAGTTATCGAAAAAAAGTTATATATCGTTGCTATTATCATTCGAAGGAAGCGTAGATTTAAGTGGTTATATTTGACAATATCAAAGATATATAACTTTTTTCGATAACTCATTATGCACATGTGACGTCAAAATGTTAATTTGCATATCAAACAAACTAAAATAACTCGAGAACGAAGCAAGGAAACGAAAAACTGGAAAAGATCTTACTCTATCATTATAAGCGTTCTTTCAAATAAGACAGACTTAATTTTCGACAGCTTAACTTAACAACGTGAAACACGTTGACTCCAAGAAGGGACTGGTCATAAATTAGTAGGAGGAGGAGGAAAAGGCGGCAATATAATAACCTCCACAACCGACGATCATTGAAAAATTGAGCAGTGAAAATGTCACATGTTAAACCCTGTCAGTATAATTGTATTTAAAACGTGAGGAGTTGGCAATTTTTAACCACAATGAAACGACTGGGTAATATAGTGTTTTTGGCTACAAAAGGGTGCAAAAAGACTAGGGATGCACCAGATTTGAGAAATTTTCCAAATCCGGCATCCGACCGGCTTTTTTTCTCAATCCGGCCGGATTTGGAATATTTTCTTTTTCAAAATGGCGACCATATTTTTAAAACTTAAAATTGTCAAAACAGCTAAAAAAGTAAAAAACCAGTTCGAATACATTGTATACATCGACCAATTCTCAAAATAGAACTGTCTAAAGGTAGGGAAGTTGTTTTTCGTAGAATTATTTGTATTTTATCATTTTATTAAAAGATAAAATACAAGTAATTATTAAAATGATAAAATACAAAATACGCTGGATGTTTTCAACTGGTGGGAAAATTGGAATATTTTGTCCCGTCTTGCCGCATCTTAATAAGGAGTTTACGATCTACGATGGCAACCTCGACGACGCGGCCATTCAAACAAAATAATGCTTCCTTTAAAAGAAAGAAAACAATAATTTGCAGTCCCAAGAGGAATCTTTAAATCGTCCTCGTTATGTTTACAACGCCATTGAGTGTATTTTCACGTCTTCATGACGACGCTACGTCATGGACCGATGAAGGCTGTTGCTTATGAATGCCTTCAACACTTTCAATGCAATCATTTTACGAGTTGCCGAACGTTTTAAAAGTCATAAAATAAGCTTGAGTGCAAACAGGGAAGTTATTCAACCGTGTTTTCTTTTAAATACCAAAATTTATATCGCGTTGTCCACTGCCGTCGTCGTCGTAGTTCGTAAACTCCCTATAGAGCGTTTTCATCTGACGTCACGGCGGCCATATTGGTGTACCAAAACAATGAAATGGTGGCCATATTGGTGTACGGTATGGGAATTAGCTCTTTCTTATTCAAATATTTCGTATTGTTTCACCACCCCAATGGGGCCACCGATCACGTGAGTGAAAACGCTCTATATACTAACGCCCTAGAGACGAGGTTGATTAGTCAGTCTGATTAATCGTACGTACATGTACAGTAGAAGTTACGGATGCTCTCCATGTTTCACCGATGTCCCCTGAAGTCACCTATCTTGTTGGGTTACTTCAACCAATAAATCCTTTTAAATAATTATGCTTCCCAAAGCGATATTTTTAGTTTTAGAAGACGTTTCGGCTTCAGTTGTCAATCTCTCTTGAGCTGTTGCACAACTAATCCATATAACAGTGACTACGGTCGAGATATTTCATTCGATATGACGGTAATTGTTTTTCGCAGTGTACCAATAAGGGGGGCTCGATTTTCATGTTGAATTAATTAATTGTATATAGAATAGCAATAAATATTTGCTGTCACTTTCGATGCTCCTTAAGGTGGCTCCCCAGACTAGTTCCTAGTCCTCTTTTCTCTCGAACGTATTTTGGTGACGTCACAGAATAGGCATCGAGCAAGAGGACTAGCGGAAAATGTTCATCTTTATCTATCACGAATCCTGCTGGAGCTCGGATTCTTTAATCTTTATGAACGAAGGCACTTAAACAAACTTCTTCTTGACTAGCAGACAGCAAACGAGTAGGTTTCTTTGTTTTACATTCGTTAAAAGGTTGTTACATACGAGGCTTTATAAAGTAGTGTTCGGCGTAGGAAGTGATTGTGTTGAAACACATTTATACAAATCGAAATATGCTTTTTAACGTTTCGGCAGTAGACCAACCTTGCTATATGATGTTATAAAGAATTGTGCAGACCAACGTGAGTGTTATCTGCTTTGGTTTTCCGCCAAACGACCGTTTGGTGCCTGTATAATTTGGGGCCAGTTTTGGGGCCAGATTTGGGGCCAGGCAAAACATTTTATTCCAGGCCTCTCACAATTCGGTCTGCCGCTCGACGTTAAAAACAGAGGCCTGGGAACCAGGCTGGTGGCTCCCTATAGTTTTATGCCCGCGCGCGAGCTGGTTACTAATTTGGCAGTTTCAGCGGGAAAATTACTGAAAATCGGAAAAAGTATGACGTCATGTGCGTAGAAAAGCCTAACTATCAACGCGATTTTCTTGAATTTCCTTCGGTGAATTTTTTTGAAAGTTTGTACAGATCACGGTAAAGTTTATATCATTTAAATTTTCTTTTTTCAAAAAATTCTATCTGAGAGATTTAGCCTTATTTTAAAAAATGTTAAATTTGATGATACTGTAAACCGTCTGAACAACCCTACATTTATTTTACATTAAAACATTTTCCGAAGCAATTTCCACAAGATTGTGAAGTTTGAAGAAATTTCACCGAAGGATACTCGAGAAATGGCAGGAAAAAGGGGAAAAAACGTTATCTTTTATACCCGCTGTTGCCATGGCAATAGTCTTTAGAAGGTTAATAACAACACAAAAGTTATTGGGATAATATTAGTCTTGCTGGAGTGTCAAAAGCATACGTTACAGGGGGGGGGGGGGACTAGGGCTCCTTAAGCACTTTAGTCTAATATAGTAATGAGTTATGTAAAAACCCTAGGGAGCCACCTTAAGAAATAGCTACTTTTAGGCCACATGAAAATACGAAAGTGTTGTAACTGACCAGCCACAGCGTGATTGCCAGATCGTACCACGAAACTGCAGAAGATCT
This sequence comes from Paragorgia papillata, assembly GCA_035771165.1. NCBI lineage: Eukaryota > Metazoa > Cnidaria > Anthozoa > Scleralcyonacea > Coralliidae > Paragorgia > Paragorgia papillata. Next base: position 339,903 of record JAWNZC010000338.1, read on the forward strand.
ACTTTTAAGGTGGCTCCTACTGGTTCTTCAAAAGTTGAAAAAAATGCAAGTTTCAACTCTCAGAAGTGCTCATGAATAATTTTGAAAATGTTTTAAAACATTTTGAAACGTCACTGTTGCCATAGCAACGTTTGAACTACATCTCTAGGAAGAACAAAGAGAACCGACTCAACTATTACTGAAACAAGAAGCCCGAGTAACAAGAAGTGTTTAAAGATTGCGTCGGAAGACAATGCGTATGAAAGATAGTCTTTATTTTTAGAAAAGCATCCAGTATATATGTACAGGAAAATGTATTGTTTTATTATTCTAATTTGTCCTCCTTATTCTGTGAAAAAAAGGCGGGAGATATGCTACGCGTTTTGAAAGCCTTCACTGTAGATATGAGTCCGTTGCTAGCAATCATGTTCGCAAAGGAAGTCCTGTAAGTAAGCGTATGTTACAAACATTAGATACATGAGGAAAAATGTTGTTCCAACGGTGCGTCCAAGACGAAACTTAACCAAAATGAATACGCCGATACACAGGAAAAGTATTAGCAAAAGTATGAATCCAAACTTGACGTGCGGAACAATAACCATTTCATCGTTATCATACAGTGCCTAAAACGGTAAAGAAAGATTTCATAAAGCCGTCTTGCGGGCAAGTATAGACCCTTTTAATAAGTATAGATCGTTTTCATCTGACGTCACGGCGGCCATATTGGTGTATAAAAACAAAGAAACCTACCATCTTTATCCTATGGGAATTTAGCTCTATTCTTATTCAAGCATTCTGTATTGTTTCACCACCCCAACATGGCCACCGATCACGTGAGTGGAAACTATCTATAGAATACGTATGATCTTCACCCTTTGACGTCAATTTCTTTTCAGTTTTTTTTGGAATTCTTTTCAATTTCGTTTATTGTCTTAGCTTTTATATATTTTCAATAGAATTCAAGTCATCTTCGCCCGATATTGAAAATACTTAAGTCTTAAATTTTAATACTATATAATTGGCCATTTCCCAAAAGTGTTGAAGATTGGTATAGAGCATTGAGCGCTGGTGTTCTTGGGATCGTTTGGAGGGACAGTTTCATTGTGCTTACGCTACCAAGCATGAAATCTTCCTTCCAAACGATCCCAAGTACCCTAGCGTTCCTAACCCGTCACCAGTCTTCAACTCTTTTGGGAAATGGCCAATTGATCATGAACTCTCGACTTAAATCTGATTTTGCCATGTTGGGCTTAGATGAATCCAATAAGTTCTAGTATTTTTCTTAACTGTTCCCGGTTAACTTATCAAACTCACAATTATGTTTCACTAAGTTTAACTCATTGAAATGAAGTATATTCTTTGCACAGTTTGAAAGTAGGAAGCTAGAGACAACAACTGTTCATGCATGGGACGTTTATAACAAAATTGCTCTGTATGATCCTACATGCATATATGTTTGCTTGCTATACAGACCTCACTCGTGGGGAATACAGCTAAATCAATTAAGGTTGTCCTGGCCAAAGCCAAAAGGTCAAAGCCAAGCGCGAAAATGCTCGTTAATAATTCCCAGGGAGGCAAGTTTGGTTTATTTGTATGATTTAATTTTGGCTTATAAATATAGTAAATGTGTGCTTCGCTATTTAAATAGTAATGGCATTCCATGGCTTTTGGCTTTGGCCAGGACAACCTTAATTGATTTAGCTGTATACAAATAGTATATAGACCATATTCATCAATGGCCGTGGAATGAATATTCTTTCATGCGCATATAAATTAGCCCCTCTGAACTCGTTTTCATGTGCGGAATTCAAAAGAGTCTTTACTCTAAAACGAGGTCAGAGGGGCTAATTTATATGCACATAAAAGGATTTTATATCGTCGGCCATTTATGAATGAGGTCTATATATGCCGCAATCCATGCAAGCGAACACATTAATCCATAGTCAATAGAAATATACATGGTCTGCAGGAAGTCATTGTTCGGCAATATTTTTGTTTGCGGTTTGTGCACTTTCACGCTTACTTAACGCATTGTATTTTTTGTTTAATGAAACAGTCACCCAATAGCAACGTTTGGGTATTAATAAAGCTAAAACAACGGATTTGTGCACCTTCAGGTCCTACTCAACATGAATCGTAGTTCGACTAGATTGTTAGCTTCTTTGAAGTTTACCTCCAGACCAGGGGCGGACTGGCTACGTCAGAGGGGCCCGGGCGATTTGATGTAAAAGGGGCCCCGGTTTCAAAATCAAGTTGTTGTGGGTCCGCATGTGTAGGGGGGGGGGGGGGTCTGGAGGGATCATCCCCCAGAAAAGTTTTTAAATTTGGGTCTCTGAAATGGCATTTCCCGCATTCTGACAGCAGTTTTGAGCAAACTTTTAATAGTTTTAAAACATGTTTGTTATGGCACATTTCCTCATTTTTAACAAATATTTTGTCCAAATTAGACTTTGAACAGTATATTAAATGTTAAAATATGGACTGTAAGGTCAAAGGCTGTTAAGGACGACACATTTCCGTACGCATTCTTTCCCATGCGCTAACCACTATACAACATATATTTTAATTATATGATTGTAGATCAGATGTTTGAAGCGTTTAAAACTTTTTAGATCCACATTTTCTTTTTGAGTAATCTCAACAAATTATAAAGAACGACTCTATATTAGGAGGGGGGAAAGGGGAAGATTGGTACATGCACTTCCCTCCAACACTACGGACCATAAACATTGGTCTCTTTTCAGAGGAGCTGCTTCTTGCAAGTCTTCCACCTTTTTTTACGCCTTTTCTGTGCACCACGTTTACCAGTGAACTGGTTTAATTCCGGAACTCGAAATGTCGGAAGAAACTATAGTTTCCACTATAAACGCTAGATAATTATTTTATCCTAAGCATGTATTGCCTGATTGATACATAGCCTTTTTTTGCTTTTGCAAAGTCAAAAACATGTAAGGGCCCAAAGGGGGCCCAACAGGCAAGGGGCCCACCGGGCGTTTGCCCAGTAAGCACGACTGGCCAGTCCGTCCCTGCTCCAGACCGTGTATATTTAAGAAATGGCTCATGGTTTCGCGTGCTCCATCGAGTTATGGATGCACGCGGGAAATTGGGAGAGCACGAAAAAATCGTAAGAGTTGGTCGAGGCGTAGCCGAGACCAACTCTAGATTTTTGAGTGCTCTCCCAATTTCCCAAGTGCATCCATAACTCGATGGAGCAGACTAAACCATGAGCCATTTCTTTTATAACATAGCATTAAATCCTTTCACAAGCCGGCGAATCGTTTTGGTTGTTGTGTTTTTCTACTTTCGTAGCCAAGGCTTTTTTGTTCACTAAAATCCAACCAAAAGGACAGTTTAAACTCGGTTACCCAGACCCAGTTTATGTCTTCTGGGTCGTTGTTCTTTATTACTCAATAAAATTAAATGACTCGGCATTTTGATAATATAAAAGGCCGTAAAAGTCAAATTTTTTCCCGCGCTTTTTTGCCGTGCTCCATCGAGTTATGGAGCACGCACGACAGCCAATCAAAAACGTTGCTATATCAAAGCTATGTTATAAATACTTCTATTGACTATATATGATTAAACAAATTAAAGGATCTCTACGCTTGTCCGGGAGGCGTGCTTCGGGGAACAGAATAAGAACTGAGCCTTGGGTTTTCTCATTCTTTCCACCCAGCTAATGCGCGACTGAATTCTGAATTTTGACTGTTACAAATTCACCGTACCTGATCTGCGTCATTCAGAAGCTTGATAGGCTTCAGGTTGTCGATGAGAGACTTTATAACAAATGGAAGACCAATTCCCAAGTCAATGTCAAAAACATTTGAGCCTATGGCGTTTGACACTGCCATGTCACCAAACCCATCACGTGCTACTATGATAGAACTCAAAGCATCCTACGAGAAAGGATAACAAGTCAACATTTAATAGTGTTTTTAGCTTGAAGTTGGTAAAGCTTTTTCGTTTGTTTTTGCTGTACAAGTTGTTGTAACCCTTACGAAAAAAACACACAGTGTGTACACCGTGTGTTCACAGTATTGTCTCAGTGTTCTCACTGTGCTCCAAGTATTAACACACGGTGTATCGCTACGTTTTCACACAGTGAAGTTTTCACTCACAGAGCGTTCGCTGTTTCAGTTTCACAAACTTTACCAACTTCAAGCTGAAAACACTATTAGCATAGAAATACATTTACTAAAAATAAACTGATACAATGCGACTTGTAACCCAACAAGTATCTGTGACACACGTACAGTTTGACTAGTTCCCAGGTATAAATATGGAAAAACAACCTCGGTCTACCATCTGAGTTCCATTGGCTCACCGGCCGGCATTCGGAAGGTTGTGGGTTCGAGACCCGTCTAGAGCTCAGAGTTTTTCTCTGATTTTAACTTACGACAGCTTGTACAGCAAAAACAAACGAAAAAACTTTAAGTCAACATTATTTAAACCAGCGACTGGTATACTTTTCTTTACATTAATTTCATTCCATCTAATCTCATTTCATCTCATCTCATCTTATTTAATCTCATCTCATCTTTTCTCAGCTCTCATCTCATCTCATCTTATCTCAGGTCTCATCTCATTCCATCCCATCTCATCTTTCATCTCATTTCATCTGACCTTTCATCTCATCTCATTTTTCATCTCATCTCATCTCATCCCATTTCATATCTCTCATCTCATTTCATCAAATCTTTCATCTCATCTCATTTTATCTCATCTTTCATCTCATCTCTCATCCCATTTCATATCTCATCTCTCATTTCATTTCATCTCATCTCTCATCTCATTTCATCTCATCTTTCATCTCATTTCATCCCATTCCATATCTCATCTCATCTCATCTCTTATCTTATCTCATTTCTCATCTCATCCCATCGCATCCCATTGCATCCCATCCTACCCTCTTTCGTTTCATTTCATTCCATTTGATTCCTTTTCATTCTATTCCATTATCTTCCATTGTACTTAATTCCAGTTCATTTCATTTATTTATATTTTATTGATTGCCCCCTATGGCCATATCGTTATTAAACAGACTTACTGGAATACTGGTGCCAATGGCGACCACCACCAAACCCATTGTGAACTTGTCTATGTTTAGAATACATCCTATACGTCCAACTAACGTAACCATTCCAAAACTAAGGATGGCGATCCACATGATCGAAGCGAAAAACGAGAGAAGAAAGTACTTCCTGTTGTGTGCCTCAGAGCAACCCGGAATAGTCCAAGTAAACAAGCATAGGAATGGAAACGAGGTAATGAACAGAAACCAATCAACCAAATAGCGAATACATCCTACGACTTTTCCACCTTCACCAAATTCCGGCGGGTTAGCCGACACAGCTGGCAAGCACGGTAAGATTTTAATTTTAACTGAATCCTCGTTTTCCTGTTGCTCTGAAAGAGCATTCGATGTGCCAACATCGGTGTCGCCTTCCTTTTTCTCGCCAGATTGGAGTTTCTCCTGGACTGATTGTCGTCTCATCTCCCTCGCTATATGACCAGCTGCGATCGATTTCACCTTGACCATTTCGTGCGGGAGCCCCACCACCGAGCTCTTTCGTCTTGTCTGTTTGTCATCAATCAAGTGAGTTTGAAAGAAGGAAGTTAGCAAAGGCTCAGAGTTAGTAGTGACTGCTACCTGTGCCGGTACGTCTAATTTCCTATGTCGAGCACTCCCAAAACGTATCTTAATTTGTTGCCATACAGTGGTGGGAAATGTAGTTTGGGGAAAAGGGTTTGATATGGCGGTAAATGTTTGGAAATAATGTAGGGATGGTTAAGGTAGGGGGAGAGGGTTACAAAGGAGGAGAGAAGCATAAATGAAAAAAAGGAAGAAATTTATTATCAGATAGTCGATTGGTATAATGATTCAATGCGACAAAATGAAACGATTAATAAGATGAGATAAGATGTGTTTGGGGGGATGAGATGGATTGGAATCGAATGGGATGGAATTGGATAGAATGGGATGGGATAAGATAATGAGATTAGATGAAATGAGATGAGATGAGATGAGATGAGATGAGATGAGATGAGATGAGATAAGATGAGATAAGATGAGATGAGATGAGATGAGATAGATAGAATGAGATGAGATAAAATGAGATAAGATAAGATAAGATGATGAGATAAGATGAGATGAGATATAACATGAGATGAGATGATACGAGATGCGATGAGATGACATGAAATGAGATGAAATAAAATGAAATGAGATATAACATGAGACGAGATAATACGAGATGCGATGGGATGAGATGCTAGGATATGAGATGAGATGAACTAAAATGAGATGAGATAAAATGACATGGGATGATATGAGATAAGATAAAATGAGATGAGATGATACGAGATGAGATGCAATAAGATAAGATGAGATAAAATAAGATGAGATGCGATAAGATGAGATGATACGAGATGAAATGAGATAAAATGAGATTGGATGGGATAAGAAGAGATGAGATAAAATAAGATAAGATGTGATAATATACGAGATGAGATGAGATGAGATAAGATGAGATGAGATGAGATAAAATAAGATGAAATGCGGTAAAATAAGATGATACGAGATGAGATAAAATGAGATGGGATGAGAAGAGATGATCTGAGATGCTAGCCAGGATATGAGATGAGATGATGAGATTACATGACATGACATGGCATGAAATGTGGTGAGGTGAAGCATAAGTACGTCCAATATAATGAAGTTAATACTTGAGGACCAGTGGTCTTTTACTTATAAGTAACTCATGCATTTGTGATTGTAGTTTCTCTTTTTAAAAAATACTTACAAATGATCTAGCTAATTCTCCTTTGTGGGAGTGTGAAAAATGCGGCAAATTGCCGTGAGCAACTGTACTGAAACTGTGATCGGATTTCACATCGCCTTCAAAAGCAATCTATAGTAAGAAAATTGACAGCTCACTTGTAACTTAGTTCAAACTACAAATAGAATAATGTATCAGCCACATGAATGTCATCAGAAGCAGTGTTGTAGTCAGTCCACCTCATCCAAGTCCGAGTTCGAGTATGAACTATCCCAGTCCGAGTCCGAGTCCCCCCAGTCCACCCATTTCGAGTTCAAGTCTAAGTCCGAGTCTTTTACAGTCCAAATGGAAATGCCTTCCCACTTCTTCTTCTGTAGTTCGTTGCGTATTACTGTATTTCTGGAGCCGCTACCAAAGCCTGAGAATTTTGTTTCGTTGAAAACTGTACATAAATAGCATAATTTAGGTTGATATGGCATTTAATCATAATACAATAGATGTTTATCCCTTTATTACTACTGTATTTCTGTAGCCGCTACCAAAGCCTGCATGATAATTTTTTGTTGTTGAAAACTGTACATAAATAGCATAATTTAGCTTGAAATGGCATTTAATCATAATACAATAGATGTTTAATTATCCCAAATCTATACCAACAGACAAATATACATCAAGAATTGGCGATTTTTATCGCTAGACTTTCCTCACGCTTCAGTTCTGAGCGGCTACGGAAATACAGTAATACACAACCAACTACAGAAGCGGAAGTGGGAAAGTATTTCCATTTTGACTTGTAAGACTTAAATGTGTACTGTAACTATTGTTGAACAATATTATACGTTGTTGGACAATATTGTTGAACAATAATTACGTTGTTGGACAATAATATTGAACAAGAATTGTTCACTGACAAATTGATAAGCTACTTTCTGTCAAAAACGTAGTCAATATTTATACCTTTACTAAATTACTGCACTCTAACTCTCACATGTTTCAAATCTTCCCGGAATGGAACCAGCAAATAAGGAGGCAAAGCGTCGCCGAACTTGGCCTGGACTCGGTATAAATCCTCGAGTCCTCACCACCCAAGTCTGAATCCAAGTCGGCCGAGTCTTATTTAAGGGCTGTTTACATGGGAGGGGACAAATAAGCGGGACGGGACGTTTTTCATCCCGGGTTTATATGAGAATGTTTTCAGGCGGGACAATTGCGACCGGGACGTTTCACTACACAGCTAGAAAGTTGTAAAAACCGAAGAATAACAGAGAAATTAAATAGAATTTAACGTATTATAAAGAGCTGGTGTCCTCCTACTAGCCGTTATCACTCATTTGTATCGAATAAACAGCTTAAGAATCAAAATAACTACTCGAAACGGTATCCGTCATATCGTCCCAGTTAGGCGGGGCAGAGTATTTATATGGCGAAGATTGTCCCTCTGAAGCCGGGATCCCGGTTGATGAAACCGGGATCCCGATTAGGCGGGACGGACTAAAAACGTCCCGGCAAACACATTCTTCATATGAACGAAATGAGATAAATAAAGTAAAAATAGAGTAGCCATGCGGTCCCACTTAACGTCCCTTCCCGGCAAACGTCCCGTCCATGTAAACAGCTCCTAAGCTGAGTTCGAGTCCAACCTTGGCTAGTCCAAGTCCTACCCTCGAGAACTCAAGTCCTACACAGTCACAGTGAACTCTATTTTCCACATCTGGAACACTAACTTCAGTCATTAGCACACTTTAAAATTAAAGTCATGAATTTTTGTGTTGCAAGTCAGATTCAGTTCCTTACGCATTCTGTTACCTTTTGACCGCATATAGGGAACAGTTTGAACGGAGACTGAAAGTGACGTGGATATAGATGTTTCTCTCCGTCGAGGGAAACATTCATGCAATGTTTCTCTCTGACGTCAACAATGAAGAGGGAAACAGTGCAATGTTTCCCTCTGACGTCAGATTTAATCATGCGTTGTTCACGTAAATACACAACGTGAAAACAAGAGCTCGTTTCCAGCTTGTTTGGTAAAAAATAGCCAATTTCCCAAAAGAAAGAATATCTATACATATCTTCAAAGAAGGTCTGAAAAACACCTAAAGAAATTTAAAGCTATTCTTGTACTTGTTGAGTCTGGTGTATTTGTTTAATTTAGTTGAATTAAAATTTACACGAAGACAAGGGATATTCCCGTTTCACAAACAACCCACATTGACGAAACCCTTGTATACCATTTTCATGTTGGCTAGGAACATCTGAAGTCAAAGTGTTTTGGTAAGTCTTTTTGCCTTTTGCAAGTTGTATTTTAAAAGTATATATATATATATATATATGCTTCCCTCTGCACCAGTCAACAAGTGTTTAATACAAATTGAGTTCACTGGTTCCACAATACTGATCGAAAGACAAGCAAACATTTAATACCTTCAAAGGCTGCAATGGTGGAAGCCTTCCTTGTGGTGGTCCGGACTCGATGTTTAAAACAGGATTTCCACTTTCCTGTCTTTCGTTGATTTCAACAACCGTTCCTACTGTTGGCAGATCTTGAGCCTCTGGACTAACTCGACTTAGTTTTTGTCTACAGAAATAAAGGGAAACCGATAATTGTTAATTTCCTGTAATTGTTTCAAAAGTTTACCAATAATTCTGCTATAAATAGGTGAGAAAGAAGAAAGAAAAAATGCTATTTATTCCATTCTGTACAATGACTGTAATCAGGAGTACATTGGCCAGAATAAAAAACCAGTTACGCGGTTAGAGAGCACCAAAAGGCTCCCCCCCCCCCCCCCCCACACACACACACAAAATAAGGAAATTTAGCTTTGTCGCCAGTGCCAGACCAGCCATGAAATTGAGTGAAAGGATTCAAAAAATTATCACTACCAATTCACGATATGATCAAAGACGTTGTCTGTTGGCTTGGCATATCAATAGCGCCGAGGTATGTCCAACATATAGGCATCGGACGTCGGACCGTAACGTTTGGTTAAAGGGCGTTGCAAATTGTACGTACGTACGGTATCATACGTCTGTATTCGGATGATCACGGACCGACATCAAATGGTACAGATGGCAGACACTTAGTAAATACACGTTGTTCTCAGATCTTCCATGTAGGATAATGCAGATGGTTTACTAAACCAGGATGACGGCGGCCTATTACCAGAACTGCGAAGGTTATTTGCTCCTTGTTAATCTCCGAGGGTGAGGGTGCTAATCTCGGCATGCGTGGTCACCATGAAACATTTCGCTGCATGTAATTTTGTCTCTTGTACAGTGCTTGGCTATATAATAAAACAGTTATACCATTCGCTCTCGTCGTATACGAGCTAATAGCCAACTCGGCGAAGCGCCTCGTTGGCTATGAGCTCATATACGACTCGAGCTCATGGTATAACTGTTAATTATGAAGTATTTGTTGAATACTGTTAATATCTGCTGTTACCAACGGTAATGACATTTGAAATTTGTCACAGTTTTCACGGTTTTCGTCTATTTATAGACGCATATCTCCAGTTTCCTTCGGTCAAAATTTCTAAGAATTGTCATCTGGTCAGTTTTCCCCCACATCTATAGAACACTACAGCAAAACATTAGGGAAAGTTGTCAAGACAGATTTTTCGCAGATTAAAAAACGTTCTGTCTTATGAATTTTTTTAAAAACTAAGTATGTTGTTTAAGTTTTTCCGATTTCTTTATGCACAAAATTTCAAATAATTTTACCGAAGAAAATGTATGATATTTGAGCATTTGTATCGCTCGGACAGCTGCTGACGTGATAGAATATCAACCACTGACCTATATATATAACTGGACTGCGTGCTCCTATTACCTTTGAGTTAAGAAAAGTGTCCCCAAAATCGTTTTCAAAATGGCGGCATTTATGGGTCCTTTTGCTAATGGTGCGTCGCTGACCGATATCTAAGGACCGGACTGATGACACATGTTTTTAAAACTGCCTGTATTTTGCTCGGCATTCAGTCGAATTATGTTATTTATAACTCGATAAAGTCTTCATAATTATTTATAGCAGATGAAAGCTTTCTGCATGACGGGTTTTGACGGTCTTCCACTGTCCCAGTCTGATATAGTTTGTCGTCCAGTTTCTTGTTTTAACGACGGGAAATTAATAGACGGACGAACTTGCCGTTTACCGGATTTTAAAACACCTGACAACTGATGAGTTTCTCGTCTGCTATTAACATTTGGAAAAGGTTGATAAAGACACTCTAAAAAGAACTCGGTACGCCTCGCTTCTTTACGATTTACTCGTGACTTTCAGCGATTCTTTATAGAGCTGGCGACTTCATAAAACGAAATGTTTGTAGATTTCCATGACCATATACATGTATGTGTATTGACAGCTTGTTTATTTTATTGCCAAGTGTTCGTACCGTACGCCGGCCGGTGTCCCAGTTAATTTGGACCCCCCTAAATTTGGACCCCGGGTCCAAATCTACTAGTAAATATGGACCCCCATTGGCGGATTTGGACCCCCCTCCAAAAGTTAAATATATTAATTTTTTTATTAGTCGTGAGCGGACGGAATCCTAGGCTTTCCTGCAATTTGATTGGCTACGTGAGCGGGCAGTTTTTTACGATATCTTGGACCGCGGTCCAAAAAGTTTTCTGTCATTAAAATTGATCAATTTTCATAACTATTTCGCTTGCGACAGAAAAAATATATTCAACAGAGAGCTATGGGGATGCAAATGAGTTTTATTATCCAAATGGTTTTGACAACTTCATGTGTAAACAGCGAATTTTAAAGGAAACGCTGGGAAAACGGTATTCCACGATATCTTGGCCCGCGTACCAAAAAGTTATTTTTTTACATTCTGTCATTAAAATTTATCGATTTTCATAACTATTTCGCTTGCCAAAGAAAAAATATATTGAACAGAGACTACGGGGATGCATATGATTATGATTATCCAAATGGTTTTGACAAGTTCATGTGTAAACAGCGAATTTTAAAAGAAACGCTGGGAAAACTGTGACAAAGCAAAATTTACGAGCGATATTTATAAACGAAACAGTTTAAAACGGTAGGAAAAACATACATAAACTTGTGAACACAGTATTTTGAATCACTAAATGAAACTATATAGAAGTATATATATATATATATAAAGTCATACCACGAGAAGATAGAAAAGCTGAAACCTTTTGACACTAAACTGTCTTTCTTCTGTTATCCAACCGCTATAAAACTCAACAAAACCGCTACAATTCTTTACCTTTTAGTCAAATATTTTCCACATGCCAACCTCATCGTGTCATGTCCGGCTTGAAACTTGAAATTACAAATGGCTTACTACAAGCATTTTCGTCTTCAAACTCGAAGAACACACTTTCAATTTTCATACAGTCAGCCAAATATTGAAAGCGACTTTCCAAGCGAACAGCCAAAAACGAGCAAGCGACGAAGAAGAAAGACGAAGAATCTTTATCAACTAAACTTTAAAAACACTGACTGCATTTTGACTTCCCTGCGTAACTAGATCTTCAAGTTTTGAATGTTTTTTTATCACAAAATATGTTCCAAGCTTCCTTGTCAGACTACATGTCGACAGTTGTTTACGACTGTCGAACTTTGGACTTTTGAGTATCACGTGAATGTCATCTCGATTACGCAACTTAATTCAATTATGTTAATTTATCTAATTATGTAACAAAAAAAATAAATATGTTATTTACCGTTTTGGTCGGTCGGTATAGAAAAATATTTGCCCTCGGTCTCAAAAATGTCCCTCGGCCTGCGGCCTCGGGCCTTTTTTAAGACCTCGGACAAATATTTTTCTATACGGACCTCCCAGCCGGTAAATAACATATATGTATTGTGAACACAATAATATAAACGAAATTCATAATAGCGAACAGTCTGAAGTTTTTTCGTCACTTTATATTAGTGATAAAGAACACAAACCGTAAAATAGAAACCACTACCAGAGTTAGTTAAACCGATCTCCACGCTCTCCATAGCACGGTGAAGAACGCTGGTGATTTATACGATCGAGCTAACAGCGTATACGCTGTTATTTATTCTATATATAGAATAATAAAATAAGATATAATTCAGTTGCAATGGATATACCAGGCGTGAAACGTAAGAACTAATGTTGTAATATACATTTTTCAGTAATTTTTTTTTATCTTTTACATATTTGGTCATAAACGATTATACCAGTTGAAACAGAACTAATTATGTATGTACATTTTTTAGCGATGTTTATTTTTCCTTGTAGTTCAGTGTATACATATTTTCCATTTGGCAACTTTCTAGTTTTTTTGTAGTACTTACTCAGTTTAATAATAGTGTTAAGATTTTTGAATTTAGATAATGTTACTGGCAGAATTGTATTTGATGCATATACGTCAACGAACCAAATTTTTGAACTATGAAAATGTCGCCCAACAATGTTTTCTATTCGCTATTGCAACACAATAAGCTCGACTATATGGCTTTGGATATGAAAATTAATGAATGTAACATATTCATCGTTTTCTGGGTTGTTTTGGGTATAAAAAATGTTTAAAAAGGGGGGTCCAAATCCGATAAAGGAGGTCCAAATCTACTGGGGGGTCCAAATCCGCTGTGACACCGGCACGTCACGGCTTTAATTCAGACTGCTAGAAAGCTACAACAGTAATTGTCTAGGAATATTATTATCATGCAGTATTGTAGTTCAGAACTATAAGACTCTTATCATGAAAACGTCCTGCGCCGCTCAGCAACAAACATAAATAATATACATGGAAAAACCACCGATTGCACCGAAATATTTTGTTTACACAAACTCGAGATCATATTCTACTGATATTCCTATTTGGTCAGATAAATAATCCAGCAGGCCTCTAGAGTCGTTCCATAAGAAATTAACAATGACCAACCGTGCATGCATTAACTCTTTCCTGTCCGAATTGGTCTTTAGTATTTTATTCTGGCTGACGCCAGACGATTTTATTCACCTCTGGGGAAGTCCTCGGACAGGAACGATTTATAAACTATGGCCTGTTTACATGACTGGGCTCACGCAATTGATTAGGATCTTACTGTGGTTTTGAAACTCGCATAGACTAAATGTACAAAGAAGAATTGGTTTAGTTTAGATGTAAACTAATCCTAACGTTGATTGAAATCTTTTTTTGTGCCCGAGGAAAGAATTTCGTGGCACGAGTCAGCCCGGTTTCCTGTCCGAATTGGTCTTTAGTATTTTATTCTGGCTGACGCCAGGCGATTTTATTCACCTCTGGGGAAGCCCTCGCACAGGAACGAGTTATTAATAAAGTAAGAAAATCGCTTTGTATTTAAACATAAATATTATTTTTTCCTGCGATAAGTGCATGTCAGTGGTCGCCACCATTAGCAGAAGGACCCATAAATGCCGCCATTTTGAAAGTGAAAATGGGGACTCATTTTTGGGCAGCACCCGCAGTCCAGTTATATATATAGGTCAGTGATATCAACTCGACAAGATTGCTATTTACGCATGTGTCGATGGCATACTCGTTACCAGTCCCTTCTTAAAATTACCGTAGGGAGCCTTGACAGCCATGCATGCAGATACAGTAAGAGGTATACTTACCCCCATCTCTCGAGGTTATCCATGAGATAGACGTTATATTTCATTAGCAAAATATAAAGAAAATATAGAACCAGTAAGATGACAGATTCGTAAAATTCAAACTTAGAGTCCCATGCAAAGACGATGAACACGGTTATAGAGAGAGCATAACACACGGAGTCTCGGAACAGTGGGCGCCAGTCTAGTTGAAGCGACTAAAGGGAAAAGTACAACACAAAGTGAATTCATCAATAGCATAGGGTACTAAAGAAATATTAGTCTCTACGGGCGCAAACGGAAATAAGTCTCTGATGGTATTCAGCCCGTGATTGAGTCACTGGATTGCTCATCCGGCTTTAAAAATGAAGCCATTGGCGATGACGAATTAGGAGTACCAAGATGGCCGCCGCGGTGAGACTTTGTACGTTTTCGTAGCACGAAAAGAGACGGGAAAAAGCCACATTAAAACAGTTTCTGCTATTGGTATCAAACAAAGAACACCGTAAAAGGTTTAGAAGCTTTGTTTTTGCATTTGTTTGTATTATTATTAAGCAGTAAAACATGTTATTTCGTACTTTTAACTCCAGTATGAAATCGATAAGCTTGCCTATATAAAAAAACTCGTAAAAACCCAATGAAATCAGTCAATAACTTCATTATAAAATTAATTATATACCTTTGATATAAAAACATAAGTCTTTACAAAGTCTTGAAGTATGTAGTTGACAATTTCGGACTGTATTTGCTGTGTTCACCTTCTGTTTTTCCGAGTGGTATTAAAATTGCCATCTCAGAATTGTTTTACGGCTTTTCCAACTCCTCCGGTAAACTCATACTACTCTTAAGCCCGCAAGGTAGACTGGACCTGGAGTACCAATATGGCCGCCAGTGGCTTCAAAATGTTTACTGCTGACCATAAAGAATGAGCAATCCAGTTATAGAGAGATCAGTGATGTAGACCCTTTGCCCTCAGTTTCAAGTTTAAAAATAAAAGTACCGTATATAGCTATGCTATGCAAAACGTGAGTTTACCATTGAGTGCCTTTAAAATACACTAAACAAAGCACCGCTGCCTTACATTTTGCGCTTGCGCAAGCTCTCGCCCAAAATAGAGGAGCTGGAAAATATGGAATGTTTTCACTCACGTGATCGGTAGCCCCGTTGGGGTGGTGAAACATTACGAAATGTTTTAATAAGAATAGCTTTATATTCTGGGTGTCACATTTTGTGGAACCATACGTTAGTCCGCGGAATCGTGCGCCACGGACACAGAAACGTGGGCTCTTGGACAGCGCCGGATTTAGGACTGTGGAGGCCCCTGGGGTCACTGACCAGCACAATATATCAATTCTATTTATGAACGAGATAATTTTGCTTTACGAACTAATACAACTTCGAAGTCACAATTCCCACACTGAATCAGGTTTACAATAACAACTTGTCAACTCCATCCATCAATCTGTCATAAGGGGCGGACCATTAGAAAAGTGATGGGGGACTTTTTCAGCATGCACGAATTTTTTTCTTTATCATTTGCTTGTGCAGGAATTTTTTTTATTGTCTAATCCTTTGCATGAATTTTTTTTATTACCCATGTACCTAGTTTTCACCATGAGAAGGCTCTGCTCGAATTTTTTTTCTCAAACTTTCTTTGTGTATGAATTTCCCCCCGAGCACATTGCCTTGCACGAATTTTTTTTTATATCCCCCCCCCCATCACTTTTCGAATGGTCCACCCCTAATCGTCATAGTATACACTTTTAGAAGTGAACCTATATATCATCCATATATCTTTTGTCTTGTTTTTGACTCATATTTTGGGCTCTCAAGATTTTTTTCATTTCGACACCTATTTTTTCAACTTTCAAGACATTTTTGTGGAGGCCCCCCTTTTAACATTATTTTGTGGGGGCCCTTGAGCGACCGCCCAGTCCGCCCTGTCCTAAATCCGGCACTGCTCTTGGAACGAAAATGCCAGCGCCCTTTTTTACGCCAAACAGGGCACCGCTCTTTAGCACTTTGTCTGGTTTTGTATCTTACTCATTTAGCTATAGCCCTGGTTAAACCACTGACAGTCTAAATGCTCAACGGGAGAGGCAGAAACATTTTGTGGGTAATTAACTTTGTACGCAGGATAACCTAAACAACCCAGAAAACTTCACTATATGCATACACAGCATAAACTTACCTCGGTTGTAAGAGCGGCTGTTAATGCTATAATAACCAACAAATTAAAAACGGCACTCCTGAAAAAATGAAACAGGCATATCACTCATATGTTATACCGTAGATGCAAAACCATGCACATGTAAAAAAATTGATAAATTATGCAAATAAAACATACACTCATTACGTTTGCAAAATTAAGAGTGTTTGTCAAAAAGTTTAAAAATAGCCGACGATTATAATTAAATGGGTAGTACTCTGATGTTAGGAAATCAGAGACACGTGAGCCATCTGGGGGTTGGGGGGGGGGGGGGTTGCAGTGTGCGAAATAAAGAATGCTACTTCCGGATATAATGCCACAAAGGAAATCTTGTACTGACAGGGTTAGGATTAGGCTAAGTGCTGGGGTTAGGTTTATTGCTTTTACTGCTGACCTCATTCTGCAAATTATCTCCCGTTCTGCATTCTGCAAATTATCCCTACCACATGAGTTACAGTATAGAGGATCTGAGGGATAGACCGATTGCAAAACTCCCTGGAAACAGGATTTTCGGTGGTTACCATTTCTATAGCCTGCGAATACAGCCGCCTCACATCGGGACCCCCGAGAGAGACGTCTGCGACTCGAGAGTAAAAATTCCGTACTGATGACGATTTCCTATCGAAATCGAACGATTTTCCAGTCATGAAGCGGGACTTCCTGTTGAATCTATAGTAAATCTTGCAATTTATCGCAAATCGAACTCGTAGTGAGAAGAATAGCTACCTGTTATCCATTGTTTGGCAATAACTAGGCTTTCGCTTTAGAATTTAGGACAGAAACTGAGCATTGACGTTGATCTTGGTGTGAGCGTCTGAGTCTTTCTAAGCTTCTAAGCCAATCAGCAGCTTCGTCCTGATTTAGGACGGACTCTACGTCATCAGTACGGAATTTTTACTTTCGGGTCGCAGACGTCTCTCTCGGGGGTCCCGACGTGAGGCGGCTGTATTCGCAGGCTACCATTTCTAGGGCCCGATGCACGTTACTTTATTGGCCGTTGTTATAATTAATAACGGAATAATAACGGCCAATCGGACTAACGTGTATGGAGCCCTAGGAATGGTAACCACCGAAAAGCCTCGCTTCCAGGGAGTTTTGCAATCTGCCTATTGGAAGTAATTTTTTATTAAAAAACAGTCTCGTTCCCAGGTCCCACGTTCTCCACCCGGGAAACGAGAGACTCTGGGATAATCCGTTTCAAATCGTTACGTTATTGGCTGAATAGTGAGCATGAGTTGGTCTGAAGTGACCAGAAGTAGAATTAATAAAACCAAAATAACAAAGATGTCGGACGACAAGACTCCAGTGAAGACGTTGCGCGATCGATATCTTCGCCGTATGTGTGTAGGTGCTGTAATTCGAGCTTCGCCAGCAACCCCATTGACTTGGTTTGGGAAAAGTCAAACAAGGAGAACGTACTATCCAGATTCCGGTCGGATATTTACGCACGCGTACCTCAACCGGAATTACAAGAATCCTGTGATTTGAAACGGATTATCCCAGAGTCTCTCGTTTCCCGGGTGGGGAACGTGGGCTCTGGGAACGAGATTGATTAAAAAATAAAACGTTTCTTACCCAACAATGGTTCCCACTCCTACGTCACTATCAGCGGTCACACCTGCTACGGACGTAAATAGTTCAGGTGCTGATGAACCTGCTGCCATGAATGTCGCTCCAGCCACATCTTCCGACAGATCAAGCTTCTCGGAGATGGCTTCGAGTGATGGCACAAAAAAGTCATCGCAAATGATGGCAAGAGCTAAAGCAAAAAAAAAACCAAGTTATCAGCAGTGGCACAACAACAGAATTACAAGAGTGGGGAAATTCCATATAGAAGCCTCAATAAACAAAAAGACGAAAGAAAAAAACGGGGAGGGGAACATTTTACGACGTTATTTATTAGTTATTTTAATGCTATAATCTAACGACTGGAATAGAAAATGTCTGAAAATGAGTGGAATAGATAAACATCTCACAGAAATTGATGGGAAAAATCATTGGGTTGAGGCAGTCAGATTTTTTATGTTATTATTAAGACGGGCTTCATTAAGGTTTGCAGGGTCATTTCGGTAAAGGGCTCTCATTCGTTAGAATTTATGCTACAAAAAAAAATAGATACCGTTAGAAAGCTATTAATTTGTGGAATGCAATATTGTATTTGATTTTGCGATAAACACAAGCCAATAATAGTTGTGAATTTTTCAAGTAAAACCAGAGGGCTTCGATCACTCGGGGCGACTTAAGAACAAAGCGTTTCATTTTGTTCAAAAACAAATTTCGCAGTTCGACTCCGAGATAAATTTCCAGTAAAACGGTGTCAGCGTTGTTTTTTTTTTATTTATTGCCTGGTTTTGATTTTATGACTTATGTTGTCCAAATGTTGGTGAAAAACAGCATTTTCAACTTTGGTCGTCAATAAAATCAGCAAAGCTCGACATATCAAAAAACGCTTTACTGGAAATTTACCTCCGAATTTTTTACTAAGATTTTGAACAAAATAAAACGTTTTTTACTTGAGTCGCCTAGAGTGAAGCCCTCTCAGTGGTTTTACTTTAAAAATTCACAACTATTTTTGGTTTGTGTTTATCGCAAAATCAAAGACAACATTGTATTCTACAAATTAATAGTTTTCCAACGATATCTATTTTATTTTTGTGGCGTAAATCCTGACGAATTGAGAGCGCTTTACCGAAATGACTTTGCAAACCTTAACGAAGACCTTAAATCATTTCTTAATTTAAACATAGTCAATCGAGATATGGTCTGGAAACTCGGCAAACTTCAAAGCGCCTATAATGAGCTGTGATTTTATGTTGAACCGTACCTTACACCGTGCACATCCTTTGTTTTAGGTTTATTAATATTTAAATAGCACGGTTGAGTGGTTGAACTGAAACGTTGCTATTGGAGAATTCGTTCATTATACTAAAATACAATGTGTTCAGTGACCGTGCACAAAAATGCATAAAGGCAAACAAAAAGATAGACCAAAGACTTTAGCAGAGTTTCCAGACCATATCTCGATTGACTATGATTTAAAGTGCCTCTATGGCCTGTGGGATCTTTACATATTTAAATAACTTAGGTTAAAAGAAAATGTTTCCCGAAAATTTTTCTCAAAAATATTAAATCGCCGCCCATTAACAGCGCTCCAAAGTTGGTATCTCTGTAACTGCGACCGCGCATTAGGGACCTGGTGCGAGTTTACTGTGTGACGTCACGGTTGGAACCAAATTTCTGGCTCCCAGGGACTTTTAGTGTGTTTTTGGTATTGCGTCTCTTAAACCGTTATTTAAGCAGTGAAAACTTTAGATATATTGATCAATATGTTCCAAGATGGTTCGTCTGACTCAGACTCAGCGGCTATCAATTAGAGCCCAGGCCCAAGAAAAACGGTCTAACTTTCAAAATGGCGCGATTTGGGCTGATTTTGGACAACTTCGGAGCGCTGTTAATGGGCGGGGATATAATATTTTTGAGAAAAGATTTCTGGAAACATTTTCTTTTAACCTAAGTTATTTAAATATGTAAAGATCCCACAGGCCATAGAGGCAAACGAGAAAAGGAAATCGCTTTAGAATTCGTTAAATTCAACAACCGTACTGGAATAGTTCAGACCCACCAGTAAAATATAAATGTCGTCAAAACAATTAAAAATGTTTGTTCTAATGCCTTCTGCATAATACAATCTTTGCAAGTATAGTACTTGACATTTAATCAGACGTTATTGTGGATAGGTTTAAAGATTTTAAAATTCAGAACATTCCTATCAAAGCAAACCACTAAAAGCCCACCCGATTCCAGACACACGCCCGAAACATTTGTAAACGCGGACCTCCGCAATTCCCCTTATGCCATTTTTGCTGACTGACACTAAAAATCTTCTTCTTAAAGGGTAGCGGCGATGTAAGAATTTGTGAAATTGTGAAATTGTAATGGAAGATACTTTACAACTTCTCTGTACCATTCTTCGTTTTTGAGATATTTCAATTTGTTTGATATGTAAATAAGATGGTTTCTGACGTCATAAGCAGGGTAGAGCATTTTCATGCAGTACAAAATTTCTTATACCTCCGTGATTGCACATCATGAAATGCTCAGTGTCACAAGGAGTTTTAATGCGCACAGTTTCAAGTGATTTTGTTGAACAAACTTGGAGATATAACTGACTTTGACTACAGAACCATTTAATTTACATATCAAACAAATTGAAATATGTAGAAAACGAAGAAAAATACGGCAAAGTTGTAAAAGGTCTTCCTTCACCATTACACTAGTTCTTTCAAATTAGACAAACTTAATTTATATTGCAAACACCCTTTAACTTTGACCAAAATGTTTCTTTTTCTGGTAATTTCCTGAAAAGGGCACTCGATGTAATATGTCGATGGGCTCACGTCCAGAAACCTAGTTGCTTTACTACAACAATTTTCCCGCTGCATGCTGTTTTAATTAATACCGTGCGGGTTAGTTAGAATAAAAAGTATCCAAGTCAATAAATACAATTAGATAACAAGCTATTATCTTGAGCGAGCTAACACTGACACAATTCACTAAATTCATGTTGTGATATATTCATTCTTCACGAGTCTGCAATATGGGTCTAGTCAGTCAATCATGCAACACCATCGACGCGTCATATTCAACCAGAAGAATTACTTAACAGTGAAATAAAAGTAGCGTGCTGCGTAGGCAGTGTTGAAACAAAAATCGAAACATAGTACATAGTATAAAGATTGGATATACTCAGTGCCGGATTTAATAGGACAGGGTGGACTGGGCGGTCGCCCAGGGCCCCCCACAAAATAATGTTTAAGGGGAGGCCTCCACAAAAATGTCTTGAAAGTTGAAAAAATAAGTGTTGAAATGAAAAAAATCTTGAGAGCCCAAAACATGAGTAAAAAAATAGACAAAAGACTGTTATATGGATGATATATAGGGTCTCTTCTAAAAGTGTATACTATGACGATTATGACAGATTGATGGATGGAGTTGACAAGTTGTTATTGTAAACCTGATTCAGTGTGTGAATTGTGACTTCGAAGTTGTATTTTAGTTCATAAAGCAAAATTATCTCGTTCAGAAATAGAATTGATATATTGTGCTGGTCAATGACCGCCCAGAGGCCTCCACAGTCCTAAATCCGGCGCTGGATATACTGCCGAAACAGAGAACGTATAGTAGCCTAACGTTTCGAGCGAAGGCCCTTCGTCAGAGAGAAGGGCTGGGCCTACGTTCTCTGCTTCGGCAATATATCTAACCTTTATACTATATTTCGATAATTACTTAACTCCTTCCTGACTGAACCAGTCTTCACAAACTGATGTATAAATCTTGGCAATTTACTAAATGGCTAACGCCAGACAATTTTATTTGTCAAGGGGAGAACTCCCAGTCACCAAGAAGTTAACTGTAGTTTTTGTCCCATAAATGCATAAACCAAAAATCATAATCTCGTTATTATTAAAAAGCATTGTTATATAGCTAGAGTTTTGCTGGATAAAACGATGACTGTCATTGGTTGGTTTGTGATCACATGACCTTAGCTAAATTCCAATCTAGACCGAGCGGGCAACGTTAACAATTGAGAACTTATTGCCCACTCGGTCAATAATATTGCAATTGTTTCCCGCCAGAACTTTGAACGCTTCACGGTATCTTATAAACAAAAGCTTGTTTGGTACAAAAAGGATTATTTACAGGTCTTCAAAGCATGTGTGGAGATTAATTGGAGAAACATTTCGGGAAACATTTCGTTCTGTTTTCCCTCGGGACATTAAGTGTATATTGTTTTTTAGAGACAAAGACGAAAGAACGTTTGATCGTTAGTTTCGTTTTCAAGCCAATTAAGAAAATAAACCCGTAAACAGCCAAAGCACTTATGGTCTATAGTATTTAGATTGTTAGTCGTCTTTATTTTTATGCTCATTGTCAGAAGGATCCCATAATTTTATAGCCTGTGGAGTATAAATCCCACGAAAGCACAACTCCCCCTTTCCCACGCCAGACAATTTTACAAATCCATCCTCAACCTTGTACCCACGGTCTTTACTTCCACCACTCCCTAACTATCGAGTAAGAGAAAAGCGGAATAGGCAAGTTTCAGGGTGTTGCGCGCACACCATTTTTCAAAAAAACTGGCAAGCTCCACGCAAAGAAAACATAGTGTTTAAAATCAACAAAGTATAGATACAGTTTCTAGATATTTAACACTGTTATTCTGCTGTTGTTGGCTCGCTAGCAAGTCTGTTTGCCATTGCTTACTTTGTGGGGAGCACACCAAGAGCCCACCAATTCCTTTGCAAAATTATGCGCGCGCAATATCCTGAAATTCGCCTATAAAGATTTTGGGTACGAGGTTGATCTATGCCCGTCAAGATAGGAACTCGCGGTTCCTCTTAAAATGTTGTCATCGGAATAAAATAGAAGCAATTATGGAAAGCAACAGTCGTCTATTACCTATGAAGATGATAATAACGCCAAAGATGTGAAGGGCCATCCATGCGTATGCTTTGTTGGGCGTGGTGTCCTTGTTATTTGGATCTGACTCGTTACGCAAATAATCGGTCTCATAGTCACATTTCTCCCATTCGCTGGTAGAAAGTAAATGTCTTGTGAAGTAGCTTGATCGACCTAAAATAACGCAATGATAAGGTTGCTTAATTTAGCTATTGAACATGACTTTTTCAGTTTTTCTAAACTATTTGGTATTTAGTAGAAACTTATTCAATTTGCTAAGCTTTCAGCCTGTTGACTCAGTCCTTCGTCAGAGCAAATGATGAAGGCTTGAGTCAACAGGCCGAAACCTCAGCAAATACTGATATTTTACGTGGTGTTTCCACAAAACTTTTTTATATTACATTATCGCCATGAAAACTTTCAAATAATTAATTGGTAGAAACTTAATAGACGTATACTATTGCAAATTCGGCGATCTGTTTGGCTACTCTACTCGATGTCTGTTTAACAACTAGATTCCATTTTGCCGTTGTCTGTTCAGTTATAGATGTACAGATGCATGGCGTCCAACATGGTAAGAACAAAAAAGTGGCTAACGAGTCGCCGATGCGAGTGAGTAGGAGGGACCTTAAGATCTACGACAGCAACTTCGAGGACGACGTCCTTCAAACAAAAGCATTCTTCGTGCAAAACAAAGATAATGAATAATTTCTAGTCCCAAGTGAAATCTGAACGCCGTCCTCGCTCTATATACAACGCCACTCAGAGCATTTTCACATCTTCAGGACGACGTTGACTCGTGGGGTGATGAGAACTGTTGGCTGAGATTGCCTTAACACAGACACTGCAACCGTTTTAAAACTTTGAAAATTATAAAACAAGCTTCAAGTATTGAATACAGTAGTCAGTTAACCGTGACTTCTTTTTAATGCTAAAATTTGAATTGCTTTTTAACCGCCGTCGTCGTCCTAGTATCTTAAGGTCTCTAGTAACTGATGTTCTTACCGCGTTGTGACGTCCTCTGTACAGTCTGTACATCTATTACTGAACAGACAACCGAAAATAGAACCTATTTGTTTTATACAATAAAAAATAGAAAAGCTACATGGAAGACTTGGAAAAGTGAATTGTGTCAGCCATAGTCAATCGAGATATGGTCTGGAAACTCAGCTATAGTCTTTGGTCTATCTTTTTGTTCGCCTTTATGCATTTTTGTGCACGGTGCACGGCCACTGAATTGAACACATTGCATTTTAGTATAATGAACGAATTGTCCAATAGCAACGTTTCAGTTCAATCACTCAACGGTGCTATTTAAATATTAATAAACCTAAAACAAAGGATGTGCACGGTGTAAGGTACCACTACGGTTCAACATATAATCACAGCTCATTATAGGCACTTTGAAGTTTGCCGAGTTTCCAGACCATATCTCGATTGACTATGCATCAGCTAACGCCGATGATCCATGATCTATACAAATCAAGTGAAGTCATTGGCTCGTGATATTGCAGTGAGATTTGTGATTAGGTAATCTATGCATCTGTCCTTTAAAGTGTCACTAAGACGAAAAAATCGTGAATCTAGTATTGATACGAGTAAAATATAATTTCGAAATGAGGAATACTGGCGTTTTCAGTTTCACAAATGCCGGTATTCCTCATTTGGAAATTATAGTTTACTGGTATCAATACTAGATTCACGATTTTTTCATCTTAGTGACACTTTAATAGATTACTGCCGACAACGAGTAGGAAATTGAGTACCGGGACCCGCGCGATCGTGCAGTAAAACAACATCGAGGTGACAAGGACTACTTGATGGAGATTTGTTTTACATTGGTTTTCACACATAATTGGTACGATTCTGCCTTCCGTTTTCGCGGGACTTACAAAGCCGGACGAATTCGAGTACGGTTAACCGGACGACCGTGTAAACGCCGAAACCGGTCGATATTTTAGCATGTATAGCGCGGTAGAGGATTGGATATGAGAAGAATATCATATTCCACATAGAATTACTAACATGGAGTATAGACCCCTTGGCAAAAGATGACCTCTGCTCATGCGCACGATAGCAAAAACTCGAAAATGTTTAGTCATCTGCAATTAATTGTTGACATTGGATATCCATTTTATAGCACTATAGGTTCAGACTATACGTTACCGGACGAATTCGGAACCATACTCGAATTTGTACGGTACTGCCTGTTTACACGGAGCCGTGCACTGTCCAGCACTCTTTTTTGAAGTGTTTACACGGTAAATTGTAGACTAATCTCATACCCAGAAATTTGCGAGTAAGTGGCTTGAGTAACAATCAGAAACGCAGAACTTTTTTTAACTCGTCTGAAAATTAGGAATATTTCAGGATGTTTTATCCGAGTTAACATATTGTTTTTATTCAACAAAAACTAATAAGAAAATGTCACAATGCTAAACGCATTGGCAATATTATGATACAATAGCTTCTAGGTAATAAGAGATTATCCGAACTTAATTATGAATTATCAAGCTTAACTCGAAAGTTTGGGGGGGGGGTTAAAACATATAAAGCTTCTAAGTTTTGATTATTGATATATATGCCCAATAAGATTTTCCGATCAAAGTCAAAGAAAACAAAATTCACCAAAACATTTTAAGATAAGACCATATTCTGTTTGTTTCATATCCAATGACTTGCTGTAATTTATCATTCATAGAGGCGGTTGGCAGCAGTGGCGTAGGAAGCAAGTTGATCTTGGAGGGCACAGCTTCAAAAGGGCACTTTGTTCAGGGGGTAGGACTTCAAAAGGACACTTGAAACACACGTTTTATCATAAGAAGGGCACTTTTCTGTTGCAAAAAGGGCACTCCATGACAAAGTTTGGGGGTGGGCACATGCCCCGTTTTCCCCCCGGTTCCTACACCCCTGGTTGTCAGATACTAATTCTGAATCTGAATCTGAACAGCTAATTCTGAATTCTGAATTAAAGCTTATTACTCGGGCTACCTGTGGTAGCCGAGTCTAGGTTTCGGTGGCGTTTCTGTATTATTATTTTTATTCATCTGGGGCCGGTTGTACGAAGTCCGGATAGCGCTATTCACTGGATAGCGATTTTTTCAACCTTCGTAAAAATGGCCGAAGAGCTGTGAAACTACGGATCTGGAGCCCACAATAGATCATAAAAACTTCAGTTTATAAATACCAAATCCTAATCTGAAGTCATAACAATCAACGACCAATTTTACGAAGGTTGAAAAAATCGCTATCCAGTGGATAGCGCTATCCGGCCTTCGTACAACCGGCCCCTGGTCGACAAATTGCAATTATTGCATCATCCCGAAACCATGTAATATAGTAAATATACTGCTTACTGGGTAGCAATCTACCGAAACTAGCACTGTAGATTGCACTGTAGGTTATTAATTTTGTACTTTTTAACAAACGCTTAATATGTGCACGCTGTTTCGTGCATAGGCTATGCCAAGCTGCAGTGCTATGAGTGGCCCGAGTGAACGCCTAAGCAGGCGTCTTGTTACATTTAATATAAACACCAAATTAGTTTGATTTAATGTTCAGGTTTTAACTCTTCTAGATTGAGTATTTATATACTGTAGTATCAAATCAGATATAGCTAGAGCTAAAGTATTAAGGTATAAAAGAAATGATATATTGTTTGTATTATTCAATTTGTCAACATATGCAAACATACAAAGAATTAAAAATATACTTGTCATGCAATGGCAAATGTAATTTCTGAAAGTTAACCTGCAACTGCGGGGATTTTTAATGTTCTGGGGCCATGCCAGTTGTACGAAGCCCGCCGGATAGCTTATCTGGTTGATTTAGTCCTAGCTAAAGAACAGCACTAATCATGCTTTGAACAACCTAATTTAAATTTTATGCACTGAATAGCGAGTTAGCGACTTTTGTATCTGGGGCCATTCTGATGGGTGATTTTTAATGCAGCTTTTCACTAGTCTACACAGCTTAATTAATAAACTTTTGAATTTTTTTATACAATAGCGGTTGTAGCGATTTTTTCAACCTTCGTAAAAATGGCCGAAGAGCTGTGAAACTACGGATCTGGAGCCCACAATAGATCTTAAAAACTTCAGTTTATAAATACCAAATCCTAATCTGAGGTCATAACAATCAACGGCCAATGCGCTATCCGGCCTTCGTACAACCGGCCCCTGATAGTGTTGTTCAGTGGATAAAAGTTAAATTGGGTTGTTCGAAGCATCACTGGAGTGGTTTTCTAGCTAGGACCTATCCACCGGATAAGCTATACGGGCTTTGTACAACCAGCCCCGTCTGTATTATTAACCGAACTACAATTTTAAATTTAACATAACGCTCAATGGGATTTACATGATGAGCATTAAAATACAAGAATTTGACAATGATCATCAGTTGACTTCAAATTAAGCATTTTTGTTTTTATCTATATTGTACTGAAGTGGTTAATTGCTTTTAGGCTCATCTTTGTCCTTTCGACTGACACACACTGTTATTTTACCTGAATTAAAATTCCCTAGTCCAGATGAAAACGAGTGGAGTATTGAGCTACAGCCAAGCAACCCGACGACGAAAAGTACACGAGTAAGGAGCGTGCTACGTCTTCTGCGATTCCTAAGACCCGATGATAATCTCTCTATCATGTTGCTTTAGCCAATTAATTCTAAACAAAAAAGCAACCCAGAAACGGGTTCAAGAAAAGATTTATATACTATAGGTAAGATTCATAAGATAAGTTATGTTATAAGTTATGTTATACATGCTGTAAGGTCACAGACTTTAGATAATTATGTTGATGAAACTTTAGTCTAAATTCAATTCAGATACAAGCCAGTATTAGTTTGACTATCCATGGTTTGACTAAAGGCTTTCTTCCAATATTTGAGATACGAAGTTTATGCCCGGCAAATTGTTAAAAAATCATTTATATGTAGTTGATTACTTTAGCGGGTTTTCCTGTCACAAACCGTAAAAGAACTTTTCCTTTTTTGAAACACAATAAGGTATTGCAAATTTGCTCGGCATATTTCAAATATGTTTATAGTCAATGTCTTATAACAAATGTCCTTTAGCGCTGCAACAGATGCTGATTGTGTTGTACACAAAAACGTCGGAAACACTTGCAATCCTGTTTTCCAAACGACTTCGGATGTACATCGTTTTTCGTAGTTTGTTGTACAATTCAACGATCTACAATTCCAAGTAAAACTTGGCTGCACTTCTCTTCATAATATCACCGTTTGTGAATTAAGCAATTACCCTTTTCGCTTAAACGGGTCTTTTGTCTTTCTTCAAAAGAATTCAAATAAACGCATAAAACAAACATGGAGTATTATTATATTAACACATGAACATTTGACTGCTGTCTGACTTACCTGACCGGTTCTCTTCAAAACCAGGCAGTTCATGCTGTTTCCGACTTTATCCTGGATTAATTTATCTAGTGAAATTGAGTTAAAAGTTGATGAATCTCAGAGAGGTTTATTTTCTTTGAATGCAGCAACGCTCAAGCGAAACTGACGTACGCAAACAAGAAAAGTCTGAGTCGTAATTGAGTTTGTTGTCATGGTTACAAGCAGAACGAGTTTATTTATAGTAAGCAATGATCGCTGACATTGCAATAATTGACACAGTCTGTCTATAGCGCTTGAGGTAAAAGAGATATATATTGAAACGAGAAACACTGTAGGCTGCTGTTTAGTTTTTGAATGGCCAAGAAACAAGATATCAATTTCAACACGGTATCGTGTAACTTCCGGCGATAATCCCTTGTTATCCAAACGATTATGTTGCGTCAGACTCGACAAACAATCGCCTACTTCATAAAAATCAACTCTTATTCTTATATAAACATTTGTGTATTAAAATAATACATAAAGACTACTTGTTAATAGTATGATATATGGAAGTGTTTTTCATTGGAAGACAGGCCTTATGATTAAAAAAAACACTTCATTCATTTATAATGTATAGATGACCCTCGTTCGTGGAAAACGATTTGCATAAAATGTAATCGGGCACGTGACTTATCTAAACCCCCCATATAATAAGCACATATAGAAATCAATTTTGAAAATTGAAGTTGTCTGAGCCGCAAAATCGAAGAAAAAGTTCATCGAAAATAGCGAGCGTGTCTCCTTTCGTGTTGTTTTTCTAGATGTCTGTATATATAACTTTGTAAATATGTTTCTTTGGCTTGAATTTATTTGGGACCACAGTAATTGGCCCAGAACTGTTGTGGTTACCCTGCCACCGTCTTAAGCCCCGCGCAGACGACCAAGTTTTCCTTGACAAGTTTTCCCTTTACAAGTTTTATTTGTTCGTGTGTACGACACAAATTGACAAGTTTTTCTTCGACAAGGAGCCTTGTTCAAAAGCTGGCATGACCAGCTTTTTAAACAAGAAAAATTGTTCGTGTGTATAGTCGTCAAGGAAACCTTGACAAGATATTGCACAGTACGTCACTGGGCACTCATCTCCGAAGCTCATTACGTGATCATTGTCGTCAAGGAAAACTTGTCCAACCGTACACACGAGCAGTAATAACTTGTCAAAGAAATTTGTTGGAAAAACGTGTTCATCGTACACACGAGCAAGGAAAGCTACCAAGGAACTTGTCAAGGAAAACTTGGTCGTCTGTGCGGGACTTTATATTATGTTTTATTGTATAACTTTGTTCAGTTCATGTTTGTATAATAGGTAAATTGTGGTAAAGCTAATAAAATAAAATAAAATAAATAAAATTCAGTCAATTTCAAGCGTGATCATCTCGCACCGGCATTCGATAATTTTTTTAAGAATGTTGCCAAGTGTGCTCGAAAAAAATAGGTTGAAAACCGATAAATTTTGTCACTTTTACTTCTTTTGACGCTTTTCTTTCTTTTCTCTGAACATGCTAGGAAAAAAGAGCTTTCAACTCAAGTACTTACAACTACCGAAATATTTCACGAACAAAACGAAGTTCGGTACTCGAAAAGGCGCGCGAAAATGTTTGGTTTATCTGAGTTTTCAGTACTTGCCTGGAAAGTTTTGAGATGTTTATACCATCATTTATTAAGTTACATCTTAGATCTTGTTTCTAATGAATATCTAAGCATCCAGAAACTAACTTTTAACAGTTAAAATAAGGATTAGATTAATAAAAACAATCTTCGTGAAATATCCAGTGTTTTTCGCATCTATAGTCCTTTTCTGGCTGGCAGAGCGCAAAATTTTGGCAGAGCTCGTATAAAATTTGTCTTTGTAGGGTTCAATGAGCCTCACCCGCGTACCCAGTCGATCGTCTCTGGAAATACTATTATTTGAGAATTTGCGGCATGTGCGCCTGCAAACGCCCCGTTTCGTTGCCCACGCGAAAACTTTGCGCCTATATTTTGTTGAGAAGTTGATGTAGATTCAGAAAAGCTTGGGTTTTAGTCAAAATTCGTTCAGGAAAGTTTAAAAAAAAGCTAATAACCAAAAATAGTCAAAACTCACAAAATCACGTTTTTCAAGAAGAAAACACTAAAATGCGGCGTGTCATCCAGTAGGAATGTAGCATATAAATTTTACTTTGGAAGTCAAACCGTGTGATCAGGGCCGTCGCGAAGGGGGGGGGGTGGGGGGGGGGGGTGCCACCCTCGCCCGGCCCCAGCAAAACTGCTGTCGGCAAATCTTTTTTCGGCCAGATTGCAAATTACCATTCGAAAGCACCGTAATAACGAGATATACAGCAGAGGAACTGAGGTGTGAGGAACTATAGTTATAAATACACATTTGCTACCTTAAAGATACGATTATCGTTGCTACTTGCTTTTATCCAGGGTGTCGCTTTCTTCTCGTAGACGGTGTCTCGTTCTTTTTCGTCGATAATGAATGTGCCGCCATTTTGTTTTCTTTTGCGGCTGACCGGTTGACCGCAGTTAACAATTAACATTCCATGTTTCAGCAGTACACTAACCTTATTATATTACTATGTTAGACCGTATTTTTTGAAGAACTGATTGAAACTTATACGAAGGTCAAAACTATAGAAAGAGTAGTCAGAGTAGGCTATTCTTTTTTAGTAAAAATAAACCAGTCTCATCAACAAATTTAACAGGTCAGAAGAAATGTGGGAGACGCATGTTTCTGGGTAAAGACTTTTAATGTTAAAAGGCATAAAACAAAGCTTTAAAACGATTCATTTTCTTTTTTAAAACATTTTACCGATTGGAAAAAAGTTAAATTGATAAATGAAATATTAATGCGTATTCGTACATTTTTTTATGTTTGAAACCCAAGATTAGACATGCGCAAAAACAAATCTTCTGTTTCTCTCTTCTTCTTTCTTCTTCTTTCTTCTTCTTTCTTCTTCTCCTTTCTTCTTCTTTCTTCTTCTTCTTTGTTGTTGTTGTTGTTGTTGTTGTTGTTGTTGTTGTTGTTGTTGTTGTTGTTGTTGTTGTTGTTGTTGTTGTTGTTGTTGTTGCTGTTGTTGTTGTTGTTGTTGTTTCTTCTTTATTCTTTCTTTCTTTCTTCTTCTTTCTTCTTTCTTCTTTCTTCTTCTTTCTTCTTTCTTCTTCTTTCTTCTTCTTTCTTCTTTCTTCTTCTTTCTTCTTCTTAGCTTCTTTCTTCTTTCTTCTTTCTTCTTCTTTCTTCTTTCTTCTTCTTTCTTCTTCTTAGCTTCTTCTTCTTAGCTTCTTCTTCTTTCTTCTTTCTTCTTTCTTCTTCTTTCTTCTTTCTTCTTCTTCTTCTTTCTTCTTCTTCTTCTTCTTCTTCTTCTTCTTCTTCTTCTTCTTCTTTCTTCTTTCTTCTTTCTTCTTCTTCTTCTTCTTCTTCTTCTTCTTTCTTCTTCTTCTTTCTTCTTTCTTCATCTTTTTTCTTTCTTTCTTTCTTTCTTTCTTTCTTTCTTTCTTTCTTTCTTTCTTTCTTTCTTTCTTTCTTTCTTTCTTTCTTTCTTTCTTTCTTTCTTTCTTTCTTTCTTTCTTTCTTTCTTTCTTTCTTTCTTTCTTTCTTTCTTTCTTTCTTTCTTTCTTTCTTTCTTTCTTTTATATATGTTCTTTCTTCTTCTTTCTTCTAAATTTAGTAAGTATTTTAAATATGAATTGTGATGTACTAGACGTTGTTGGAATGACGATAAACGTTTTTGAAAGAAAATTAATGGTGGTTGCATGGACGATTTCATATTCAGACGAGGCAATTTATATGGCCAACATGTCTGCGTTGCCGAACAGAAATGGATGACCTTCTTCTAAGAAAACAAAGTTAGCTTTATGGTCAAGCAACAATGTGCAAAACATATGGTAGTAAACCAGCGAAATATTGACAGGCTATGCTGACAGCGTGAACTGGCATTATTATAAAGTCTATGTACAGTATTAATGGAGTAAAATTGTATGCTGCAGTTGTCAATGCCATGCAAAATCTAGATCTGTCATCATGAATTGTGCAAACATTTATTCTACCTTTTACTGTTGAAGAACAATTAATGTATGGTTGCTCTCATAATTTTGATAACATTGCTGGACATTAATGCTGAGCTGAGCTGGCTTCAGCTGAGCTGGCTTCAGCTGAGCTGGCTTCAGCTGAGCTGAGCTAGTCTCAGTTGATCTGGTCTCAGTTGAGCTGGTTTCAGCTGAGCTGGTCTGGTCTCAGGTGAGTTGAGCTGGTCTCATGGGAGCTGCGTTGGGCTCTGGGAACGAGATTGTGCTGAGCCTTGAGTTGGTCTCAGCTAAGCAGAGCTGAACTGAGCTTTGCTGAGCTGGTCTCACCTGAGCTGAGCTGAGCTGAGCTGAGCTGAGCTGAGCTTAGCTGAGCTGAGCTGAGCTGAGCTGAGCTGAGCTGAGCTGATCAGCTGAGCTGAGCTGAGCTGAGCTGAGCTGAGCTGATCAGCTGAGCTGAGCTGAGCTGAGCTGAGCTGAGCTGAGCTGAGCTGAGCTGAGCTGAGCTGATCAGCTGAGCTGAGCTGATCAGCTGAGCTGAGCTGAGCTTTGCTGAGCTTAGCTTTGCTGAGCTGGTCTCACCTGAGCTGAGCTCAACTGAGCTGAACTGAGCTGAGCTGAGCTTTGCTGAGCTGGTCTCACCTGAGCTGAGCTGAGCTGAGCTGATCAGCTGAGCTGAGCTGATCAGCTGAGCTGAGCTTTGCTGAGCTGGTCTCTCCTGAGCTGAGCTGAACTGAGCTGTAATTGGTTTACTGGTGCTTGAGGAAAAAAAGAAGTACGAGAATGGTTGATTATTATAAGTAAATGCATGGCGTTGAGGGATATTAGTGATTAAATGTCCCCGAAAGCCGAGGGAGGGTTTTGTGATATGGTCACCGAGGAAATAAACAAAACAATGAACGCTTTAGTTTTGTGTAATCTCTAGCTCTGTCGAATTGGTTAAATGAATTTGTGTTTAAATTGGTTTGCAAATACACGTTAGTTTTTTTCCAGGGGTTGATTACATGAGCCGGGCTAGCCCTGTTAACCGGGCTCAAAGCGATTGATTAGGATCTCATGTGGTTTTGAAACTCACATAAACTAAATTTACAAAGAAGAATTGGTTTAGTGTAGATGTAAACGAACTCTAACGTTCATTAAAATCTCCTTTTGTGGCCGAGGAAAGAATTTCGTGACACGAGTCAGCCCGGTTAGCCGGGCTAGCCCGGCTCATATAATCAACCCCTCCTTAGTCGGCAGTGATGGCTGATGACCGCTTTTCTTTTGTGAGCAATAAAGAAGCAAGGCCGGGACAACAGAATGTAGCAGTTAGTTCGTCCAGTAGTGTTAGTAATAACGTTGAACTAACTAAGGATGATTTGTTGTTAATGAAAGCGTGTGATGATTATGAAAAGAGAATATTCATCTAGGCGGCATATTTCTGGGGCTAGTCTTCAAAATGTGAGCATCAATATTAATATCAATAAGTAAAACAATAAATGGATTAATAATTTATGTGTAAATCAGTTAGTTCTTTGACGCATGCGCAAAGACAAATTCTTGTCCCATAACTTTTGGATGCTTAATTAATATTCGGACGCCACCTGATGCTTGTTGCGAGGGAAGGTTTCCTCATGAATAGTAATGAGGGACGTTTAGTCTAATTGTCCCTCATGAATACTGGATGAGGGACGTTTAGTCTAATTGTCCCTCATGAATACTGGATGAGGGACGTTTAGTCTAATTGTCCCTCATGAATACTGGATGAGGGACGTTTAGTCTAATTGTCCCTCATGAATACTGGATGAGGGATGTTTAGTTCTAAATGTCCCTCATCTAGTATTCATGGCGGAAATACGACATTAATCGTCCCTCTTGAAACAAAGGATTTCGAGGTGACCATGTAATTACACTGATAATTAAGCGACATGCTATCAAGCAAAAACATCGGTAGTATGGACAACCCATGGAGTGACGGATGAATTTCTGATAGAAGTAAGTTTAGAAGTAAGTTTACATTAAGGAAGATCAACACTCATTATTAGCCCATTATTATATATAATAGTGTCAGATGTTGTCAGTGAAGAATTTAGAGATCGGACTACCATTGGGACTGTTGTTTGCCGGGATGATTTAGGAGGTGTTTTATCACTCATTTATATCGAATAAACAGCTTAAGAATCAAAATAAATACTCGAAACGGAATCCGTCATGGTTAGGGGGGACAGAGCATTTATATGGCGAAAACTCAGTAGTACTGTCCCTCTCAAGCCGGGATCCCGGTTAGGCGGGACGGGCCAAATACTTCCCAGCAAACACATTCTTCATATAAATAATATAGCGATGCGATCCACCGCCTTCCATAACAGCCCCTTTAAAAATAAGAATTTAAATAAATTTAAATAAATTAAAAAAACAAATTTGATGACATATTTTGAAAAAGCCGCTATAGGACTGGACGGGTCCTTTTGAGTCATCCCTTTTAGCCGAAACCCAAACTGTAAAAACTGATTGGCTGAAATAACCAATTCAATTGGTTGTCTCAGATCCATTTTTTATTTAAGCAATATTTATTGATCAAAACAACTAAAATGTTGGTTAAAATAACCCAGTTTTCGGTTGTTTCAACCCATAAAATGACAGTCAAATAAGTGACTCTGAGACAACCAATTAAATTGGTTATTTCAACAAATCAGTTTTTACAGTGCAAGAATACTGGCGAAGCATTCTGGTAGTTGTTGTCACCCAACGCCACGATTAGCTGTGGTGAATCTAATTAGTTGCAGAATGACTTTGTGGAATGGCATGTCATACGGAATAAATTGTGGAATGACAAAAATTGCGATTTTCTTGGTCGCTCAAAAACTTTTGAAACTCAGAATCGTGCCTCCAGCTAACTTATTGCACTGTTGCCAATTAAGAATTATCCTCTCCTACATGAACTATATATTATACGGTCACTTAAGTAGGATTTTCTTTTACCAAAAAGCCTAACCTTAGTCACAAATAAAACCGAGTTTATCATCTTTCATAGCAGTAAACCATGCATGAGCTAGCTAGTACATAGTGGGTCAGGTTAGCAACCTGGTGTATAATTAGCTAGACAATAAACCAAGTTTCTGACTAGAGTCAAAATTTCTGTTGGGGTTCGGTGACTCAGAAAATCCTATTTTGGGATACGGTTAGCTTTTGCGCCAGGCGATAAACGAGATATCGGACTTTATAGTAAGCGACCTATAAAATCGCAATTTTTGTCGTTTCCACAATTTATGCCACACGCGTCATTCCACAAAGTCATTCCTCCTTTTACATATAGGTGATATCTAGCGCGTTCTGCGCATGATCCGCCATCTTTGTTTTGAGCACCTTAAAACATGACATTCGTAGATAATTACATGAAGTACTCAGCTCAGTGTAAATCTGGATTGTCTATGGTGTAAACCGTTCGAAGCAAACATGGCAGCAAATTAAGCAATTCAAGGACGATATCTCCTCGGATTTCTTCTATTTCTTCTGAAAATGTTTTGTTTTGGGTACAATTAATGAAGAGGAAGCAAGAAAAGCTTACAATCTTGAATAAGGTATCAGTATATATTTTTGTAAACGAAGATGTAAACATTAGTTTCGTACATGCGCAGAACGCGCTTGATATAAAGAGCCTTTATAGCATTTAACTTGTATCGTGCGGTTCTTTTTAATACAAAGGAACTTGCCCCCTATAGCAAAAGGCATCCTTTCCACTCCCATGCACCCAACGTTATTTAAATATTAATAAGTAAAAAAACCAACAACAAAAGATTTGTGCAGGGTGAGGATCGTCTCAACACAAAATCACAGATCCTTATAGGCGCTTTGAAGTTTACCAAGTTTCCAGACCATATCTCAGGTACATTAATGCCTGGGTCCCTTGGAAAATCTGGCCAAAAATAGAATAATTTCATGAAAAAATTAGAACAAAGAAAGTAAGGGTGGTTGATGTTTAGATAGGTGGACCATCATATTCTACTGCTATGAACATTTCAGTTGCCATGGAAACAATCACGTGATAGGCGCAGGGGTGGTTTTGGGGGCTGTGAAAATATCGTCGCTGCCGACCCACAGAAACCCTTTGTTAAAAACCCTCAGAAACCCTTTGCTGTAGTTAATCGCCCAAATTAGAATGAAGTACTTTTATTTTACGATCATGAGATAATAGCGATGTTACCAGTTGACCGCGCAGTCTCTGCACCTTTATGAAACATTATTCGGCAACAAGCTATTTAGTGACTTGGTTCTAATTTGGGCGATTAACTACAACCATCAAAGTATCGACATGACCAAAATCAAATAATTGCAAAGGGTTTCTGTGGGTCGGCAGCGGTGATATTTCCACAGCCACCAAAACCACCCGTGCGGCTATCACGTGATTGTTTCCATGGCGACAGAAATGTTCATGGACAGTAGAATATGATGGTCCATATATCTAAATATCAACCACCCTTACATTCTTTATTCGAAATTTTTTATGAAATTATTCTATTTTTGGGCATATTTTCCAAGGGACCCTGGTAAATCTGGATTGATTCTGTTTTAACACCGATTTGAAATATTTTAATACCAACTTGCTTAGTCCACGCATGCACGCACCTTGGTTGACCGCGCGCCCACTATTTTTCTCTTGTCTGATTCACCGACCCAGATTTTAGAAGACTTGAACTTCTCTCTTCCCAATCCTCCGCGGTTTGCATTTATAGTTCGTTGCGTGCTCCAACTCTTCCACCATGTACTTGATACACCAGAACTTGTGAATCCCATGTAACGTTTGACTCGCGTTACCGAACGCCAAGCTTCATCGTTACGTTATTTATAAAACAAACAAACAAACAAAGTTAGGTATACCTACTTCTCATCAAGTACTATAGAAACAACAGGTTTGGCGGGAATGGAGCTACGCTCATCAGAGAGGAACTCGTCTCGACATAGCTTCCTGATATCACGAAGATCCGACTTGGCTTTCGTGTAAAATCCATCGAAGTAGTCTTCCATTGATTCAAGCTTCTGTTCGATTTCTTTTCTCGACTGCTCGCCATGCGACCTCGTCAAATCATTTCTCATGCATTCGCTCCCCGAGATACTTGGTGAGACCAGTGGTGAGACTGGTCGCCTCTCATCCAGTACTCTTTGTTCAGACGGTACGGCTCCGGCAGAAGAAGATCTAAAACGATAGCTATCAGACGTGGATGACAGTTTCATATTCGAGTCTGATTTCGCGTTGGTTACTTTGGCACGTTTCGATCTTGGACGCTCCTATATAGAATAGCAAAGCATTGAAATATCAGAGGAACACAACGGTAACAAATTATTTAGACATATTATTTAGACAATCTGTCTTTCTTTCTGTCTGTCTGTCTGTCTGTCTGTCTGTCTGTCTGTCTGTCTGTCTGTCTGTCTGTCTGTCTGTCTGTCTGTCTGTCTGTCTGTGTCTGTCTGTCTGTCTGTCTGTCTGTCTGTCTGTCTGTCTGTCTGTCTGTCTGTCTGTCTGTCTGTCTGTCTGTCTGTCTGTCTGTCTGTCTGTCTGTCTGTCTGTCTGTCTGTCTGTCTGTCTGTCTGTCTGTCGAAGAAGAACATATTGTTGGTCATCTACAACTCACTTATCTTTCCATTATTTGATTATTGTGATGCCGTATGGGCAAATTTGAATAAGGGCCTTTCTAGCAAATTACAAAAACTGCAAAATCGTGCGGCTCGCATCATTACTTTTCAAGGATATGACTTTTCAAGGAGATGACTCTTGCGGAATAAATATCAATTCAAAAATAAACTATCTGCATACACGGAAATTGTCAACTAAATCAATCCTCTTTATTTTTCTCAAAAATTCAAAATTGTAAAAATATTTACTATGTTGTATTTAATTAGTTGAAATAATTACTGTTAGATAGTAATTCTTTTTATATTTTTAATAACACGGCTTTCATGGAAAGAAGTTTAATATGTAACTTGTCGGAATTACCGTATTCAAATAAAGGTGAATCTAATCTAATCTATCTGTCTGTCTGTCTGTCTGTCTGTCTGTCTGTCTGTCTGTCTGTCTGTCTGTCTGTCTGTCTGTCTGTCTGTCTGTCTGTCTGTCTGTCTGTCTATGTGTGTCTGTCTGTCTGTCTAATCTCAGAAAAGTAATAAGTCTTGACTAATCCATTACACTTTGTTTAAATATGGGCAAAATTCCCGCTAAATTCTGTTGTGTAGAAAAATTAAATAAATAAAATGCTTGTACTCGTTACTGCATAAATATTATGCTTATATTTAACACAATGGTCAATCTCAGTTCACTAACAACAGAGATAATTGCATGCCTGCTCCACTATTGTTTGCAAAGATCCGTTCATAGACGAAGAACAAACTTTAATAAAAAGTTTGCATGTTTAAATTTATACCAAAATATCATTTAAAGGGTATATATTGGCAATAAAAATTAAGTTTGTTTAATTTGAAAGAACTCGTGAAATTGTAATAAAAGATCTTTTACAATTTTTCCGTGTCTTTCTTCGTTTGCAAGATATTTCAATTTGTTTAATATTTAAATGAGATGGACTCTGACGTCATGAGCAGGGTATGTACAGTATTTTTACACAAAGCAACATCAGTTATGAAATGCTCAGTGTCACAAGGCGTTTTTATGTGCACAGTTTCAAGTGATTTCGTTGAACAAATTTAGAGATATAACTGATTTTGCTACATGTGAAAATACTGTACCCTGCTCCTGACGTCAGAGACCATCTCATTTACATATTAAACAAATTGAAATATCTTGAAAACGAAGAAAAATACGACAAAATTGTAAAAGATCTTCTATTATAATTTTATAAGTTCGTTCAAATTGGACAAACTTAATT
This sequence comes from Paragorgia papillata, assembly GCA_035771165.1. Lineage (NCBI taxonomy): Eukaryota > Metazoa > Cnidaria > Anthozoa > Scleralcyonacea > Coralliidae > Paragorgia > Paragorgia papillata. Next base: position 379,146 of record JAWNZC010000338.1, read on the forward strand.
TTTGTTGCCAATGTCCTTTAAGGTGGCTCCCTATAGTTTCAATAAATACGTGCTATTTCATACGCTCATTATCTAATGTTATTCACAAGTTTAAAAATTTGTTAGATAAATACTAAGTAGACCTTACTATAGCAGAACTATGGCAGATATATAATATCTATCAAAAAGTAAAATTATTTGCTGTTACCATGGTAATAATGACGTTGGAACTTTGGTATATTTTCAAATATTGCATAATTGAAGCGGCATGTCTTCAGTTTGCTTCGGTGAAATTTTTTAAAAATTGCTGAGATGATAGATACTGTTGTGGAGAATATCCAGGCACAAAATTAGAGAGAGTTGTATGGGCAGATTTTTCGCTAGAAAAATTATCGATTTAAAAACGTTCTGTCTTATGAAATTTTTTTTAAATTATGTATACTTTAGAACTTTTTATAAACTACTTATTTACAAAATTTTAGCAAAATTCACCGAAGGAAACGTCTACAAGTCTAACATCTATGTCGACGCGGTCATAGAATTTCGAATCGACAAGATCGCTATTTACGCATGCGTAGCGATACTATTTCTAGTCACCCGTCCCCAATTGAAATTACCGTAGGAAGCCACCTTAATTAATAAGTGCTGGCAGAGGGATGCAAGATGTACGCTATGTAGTTATTATTTTTTTTATTCGGATTATATAAAAAAAAACCCAACGTTCTTGCAATTGCATGTATACAAACCTCGAGCTCCTCATAAATTATGCCTTTTTTGAGGGGTTCTTTCTTTAACAGTCCCCTTCTTCCTTGAACATTGGTATATCCTATCCTATTTAATGTAAACTGAATCTTATCCACAGCTCGTCCCACGTCAGTTACCATCATTGCAATGTCGTCAGAAATAAACTCCTTGTACCAATGATCCGCTAAAATGAGTCAAAATCAAGTATGCATGTCATCAGTATTTAACCCTATAGCGGCCAGTGACCACCCCGTTGACGAGTAAAATCCTCTGGCGTTAGCCAGAGTAAAACATTAAAGACATCGCTGGACGATGAAGGGTTAAACTAGGTGCGAGCTGGAGCTTGTGTTTCGCTGGGATATCAAAACACGAGAAAACAGTGAATAAAAACATGTACACGAGGCATAAAGACGAGTGGTTTTGTCGATTGTTTACTCATATTTCGATATCCCGGTGGAACACGAGCAGATAGATAGTTTACAAACAATAAATGCAGCCATTCCACATGGGAAGCACGGGTGGCGTGTACTGTTAGGGCGCCGCCTCTCACTACTGCAATTAAGGAGTTTACGAACTACGACGACGACGGCAGTGGACAACGCGATATAAATTTTGGTATTTAAAAGAAAACACGGTTGAATAACTTCCCTGTTTGCACTCAAAGCTTATTTTATGACTTTTAAAACGTTCGACAACTCGTAAAATGAATGCATTGAAAGTGTTGAAGGCATTCATAAGCAACAGCCTTCATCGGTCCATGACTTCACGTCGTCATGAAGACGTGAAAATGCACTCAATGGCGTTGTAAACATAACGAGGACGACTTAAAGATTTCTCTTGGGACTGCAAATTATAAATTTTCTTTCTTTTAAAGAAATAATTATTTTGTTTGAATGGCCGCGTCGTCGAGGTTGCCGTCGTAGATCGTAAACTCCCTATTAAGCCCGGTTGGACGGGGTTAGTACTTGGATGCGTGACCGTCTAGGAATAACCCCGTTCTCGAGCTTGGAACTCATGTGAGTAGAGTTAATTGGTCTTTCCTGTGCTTCGAGGGTTTTTCACCAGGTTCTCCTCGCAAACTTTTCCAAGCAAACTTCTAACAAACTCGTTCACTTGAATACACTGACACTGTACGCGTACAAATAATTTGTCACAGAAAACGTGACCCTAATATTTGCTCGTGTGAATAAGGGCGTAAAGGGTAATGGCAGCAACAAAAATTAGTATAGGTTAATTAATGGCACGAGCAAGGTCCATAACAGTGAGGGTCCTTACTCTCACTCTGACTTTCGCTTCTCCAGCTTTTTCTGGGGGCCCTTACCTCCTTATATATATATATATATATATATATATATATATATATATATATATATATATATTTAATTAAGAAATAGAAAATGGCCGCCCGTGTTTATATAGCCTGATGCAAACACTAGAGTGAGTTGGGGGAATTCGAAAGTTTATGTGAACCCGATCCGTAGGCGAGGGTTTACTGCTTTAGGTTATCAGTATCTAAATATTGTCATGTGTTACCCTCAATAAATATATAAGGTCGCTTACTTACTTACTTTCTTACTTACTTACTTACTTACTTACTTACTTACTTACTTACTTACTTACTTACTTACTTACTTACTTACTTACTTACTTACTTACTTACTCACTTACTCACTTACTCACTTACTTACTCACTTACGTACTCACTTACGTACTCACTTACTTACTTACTTACTTACTTACTTACTTACTTACTTACTTACTTACTTACTTACTTACTTACTTACTTACTTACTTACTTACTTACTTACTTACTTACTTACTCACTTACTTACTCACTTACTTACTCACTTACGTACTCACTCACTCACTCACTCACTCACTCACTCACTCACTCACTCACTCACTCACTCACTCACTCACTCACTCACTCACTCACTCACTCACTCACTCACTCGCTCGCTCGCTCGCTCGCTCGCTCGCTCGCTCGCTCGCGTGCGTGCGTGCGTGCGTGCGTGCGTGCGTGCGTGCGTGCGTGCGTGCGTGCGTGCGTGCGTGCGTGCGTGCGTGCGTGCGTGCGTGCTTGCGTATTTGCGTGTTTGTTTGCTTGCTTGCTTGCTTGCTTGCTTGCTAATGTAATCCAAGTAATATGAACGATTTTTATCAACATCACTAATTTCGACAATTTCGACCGTGTTTATATCAGGCTATGCAAACACGGTTGTGACGTCATGGCACATTTCTTAGCCTATTTCATAAAAGAAATAGAGAATGGATGCCCTATGTTTCTATAACCTGATGCAAACACTCGAGTGAGTTTGGGGGAATTCGAAAGTACTTATGTAAACGGGCTAAAGGCCTCCCCCGTTGACGGAACTAGTAGATTTTAACAATTACGTAGAGGTAAGTTAGTATGTTTAGTAATCATAACGTCATAAATTAAAAATTTTGCTTTTTGTTGCCATTATACCCTTTAAAAATAAGCAACGTAGAACAAACGTTTCACGTGACGTTTCAAATCTATTTGTTAAACTTATCCAGATTTACCCCAGAAGTTCTATACGCCGTCCGCACCCTCTCAAAATGTTGAAAGCGGTGAGAGAACCTCTGGTCGAAGACGCCACCAATCTCGTTTTCATGTTGCAGTAATCTCATTAACGCCCGACCAATAAAAACACTTGTCTAACACATTTATACCCCTAATAGAATTCTAACCTATCACGGGGTAAAGATCTGATCCTGGCGACTTTATTAGTTCAGAGCAATCAAAGAAGACCAGAGGTTCTGTAGCCGCTTTTAGCATTTCGTAAAGGAGCGGACAGCGTCGAACCTCTGACACCAGGGTAATCCAGATCACATAAACGAACAAATAAAAGTCATGTCGCAAGGAAATGAACAGGCATGTATTACAAATAACTTTCTAAATTATTAAATTCATACCATTTATCCTTTTATGCTGTCTCCAGTTGTGTAAGTTGGCATATAAATTATTCTTTAACTTCTTCAGGTGTGCAATTTGTCTTATACGTTTCCACGCCAATGATTCTCGATTTATTTTAATATAATGGTAAAATCGCCAGGAACTCTGAATTAACCTGGCAGCTGCTATCTTCTTACTGTTGTTATGATCTAAAAAAATAGAGAAATATATGCATACATGAGTGTACAGGACGGGTGTCAGCTATTTGTAGTCGGTTCGAATGAGTGCCGGCCCCTCTTCAAATAAACGCGCTCTATCGAAAAAGCACATTCTCCAATTAGCGCCTCCTCCGGACTACGTTTTTCTAAATAAGCGCCCTCCTTTAAATAAGCACCCCTCTCCAATAAGGGTCCCCCAATCGAACAAGCAATCCCTCTCCGATAAGCGCCCCACTCTAATAAGCTCTCTCAAACAAGCACCCCCTCTCCAATAAGCGCGTCTGCCAATCGAATAAGCTACCCCTCTCTAATAAGCAAACCCCTCTCCAATAAGCGCCCCCACTCAAATAAGCACCCCCTCTAATAAGCGCCCCTCATTCGAGTAAGCAATCACTCTTCAATAAGCGCCCCCCCTCAAATAAGCACCCCCTCCAATAAGCACCCTCGCCCCACCCCACTCGAATAAGCACCCACTTCCAACAAGCCTCTCACACTCGAATAAGCAATCCCTCATCAATAAGCGCCCCCCTCAAATAAGCCGTAGCGAAAGCCGATTTGATTTATACGCAGAATGGAGTCAAGGTGAGGAGAAATCCTGGTCAGAAGCATAGTGTGGTATAACTTCAAAGCGAGTACCGACAGTGTTATACCTCTGTAGGTGGAGGGTAGAGAAAGGTCACCTTTCTTTGGGAGAGGTATTATTCCTGATTTTGACAGTGCGGCTGTCTTATTCCCATTCTTGGTTTCATTGGAGAATTCTAGCAGCTTCCATATGGTAGCTGGACCAGGAGTTGTAGACTTCCTAAGCTTGTTCAGACCTTTTTGTAGTTCCTCCATGGAGAATGGACCAGTCTTGATTGGAAGTAGGTCAGAGATCCTTTTGTTGAAGAAAGGGGCATTTAGATTGATGTTATTTTGCTCAGGTTTGCCTACTATATTGGGAAAATGCTGAAACTTGTTCTCTCGACGCTCTTCTGCGTTGTCACCTTTTATTCAGATGACAGGAGAAGCTTTCGTGTCGGTGATTTCATGTTGGTGATTTCACCTCCCATGCAGGCAGCTGCATGTTTATATTCATAATGTAGGTTATCAAGATCACTCATGATGTGCGTTTCCAACACCTCAGCACCCCCCTCCAATAAGCAACCCCTCTCTAATAAGCGCTCCCATTGAATATACATGCACCCCCTCCAATAAGCACCCCCTCTCCAGTAAGCACACACATTCAACGAGCTCCCTCTTCAATAATCACCCCCACTCCAGTAAGCAACCCCTCCAATAAGCACTCTCTCTTCAATAAACACCCGCCTCCAATAACACCCCCACTCCAATAAGCACTCCCTCTTCAATAAGCACCCCCTCCAACAAGCACCCCCTCCAATAAGCACCCCATCCAATAAGAACTTCTTCTTCAATACACCCCCTCCAATAAGCACTCCCTCTTCAATAAGCACCCCCTCCAATAAGCACTCCCTCTTCAATAAGCACCCCCTCCAATAAGCACCCCCTCCAATAAGCACCCCTTCCAATAAGCACTCCCTCCAATAAGCACTCCCTCCAATAAGCACCCCCTCCAAAAAGCACCCTCTACAATAAGTACTCCCTCCTCAATAAGATCCCTCCAATAAGCACCCCCTCCAATAAGCACTCCCTCAAATAAGCACCCCCTCCAATAAGCACCCCCTCCAATAAGCACCCCCTGCAATAAGCAACCCCTCCAATAAGCAGCCCCTCCAATAAGTACTCCCTCTTCAATAAGCACCCCTCCCAATAAACACCTTCTTCAATAAGCAGCCCCACTCCAATAAGCAACCCCTCCAATTAAGCACCCTCTTCAATAGGCACCCCCACTCCAATAAGTAACCCCTCCAATAAGCACCCTCTTCAATAAGCACCCCTTCCAATAAACACCCTCTCCAATAAGCACCCCCTCCAATAAGCAACCCCTCCAATAAGCAACTCCCTTTTCAATAAGCACCCTCTCCAATAAGTGCCACCTCCAATAAGCATCCCCCTCTCCAATAAGTACCCCCTCCAATAAGCACCCCCTCCAATAAGCACCCCCTCCAATAAGCACCCCCTCCAATAAGCAACCCCTCCAATAAGCACCCCCACTCCAATAAGCACCCCCACTCCAATAAGCACCCCCACTCCAATAAGCAACCCCTCCAATAAGCACTCCCTCTTCAAGAAGCACCCCCTCCAATAAGCACCCTCTCCAATAAGCACCCCCTCCAGTAACCCCATCCAATAAGCACTCTCTCTTCAAGAAACACCCCCTCCAATAATCATCCTCTCCAATAAGCACCCCACTCCAATAAGCAACCCCTCTAATAAGCACCCTCTCCAATAAGCACTCCCCCTTCAATAAGCACCCGCTCCAATATTAAATCGCCCCACTCCAAAAAGCGCCTCCTCCCAACTGCGCTCTACTCAAATTAGCGCCTCCCATTAATGCTCTTTTTACCTGTATTTTCTAAGTGTGCAAGGATCCTTTTTTCGTTTTGACTTAGTTGCAAAGTCTCGTGTATAACGGATATTAGGAGTGCCATGAGGAAAATTCCAAGTACGGACATTAACCCTGCAATTAATCTTCCAAACAATGTCACCGGAACCACGTCACCGTAGCCAAGGGTCGTCATGGTTACAATCACCATCCATGTCGTATCCTTGAAAGAAAGAGCTTCAGTTCAAATGTTTATTTACGAATGCTATTCTACCATAATACAAGACCATTTGAAAATCAATCCCTCGCGTGTAACATAGGCCTAACATAAAGTAAAAATTAATGAAAAGTCAACTGTTGACTTAGAGGTACCAACTTTAAAATGCTAGGACGCCAGTACAAATTCGTAGTTGTAGCTACTGGCTAAAAAAAACCCACCCCAAGAAACACTAGGATATGTGGAATGCCGCCTTGCTAATTGGCAGAGTTAGGGGGCTGTTTACATGGGAGCTGGAACGGAAGAAGTAAGCGGGACGAGACGTTTTTTCAGATGGGATAATTGCGACCGGGACGAATCACAATACAGCTAGAAAGTTGTAAAAACCACAGAATAATAGAGAAATAGATAGAAATTGATGTATTATAAAGAGCTGCTGTCCTCCTATAAGCCGTTATCATTCATTCGTATCGAATGTACAGCTTAAGAATAAGAATAAATACTCGAAACGGTATCTGTCATATCGTCCTGGTTAGGCGAGACAGAGCATATATATGGCGAAAATTGTCTCTCTCAAGCCGGGATCCCTGTTGAGGAAACCGGGATCTCAGTTAGGCGGGACGGACTAAAAACGTCCCGGCAAACACGTTCTTCATATAAATGAAATGAGATAAATAAAGGAAAAATATAGTAGCGATGCGATCCCACTTAACTTCCCGTACCTGGGAACGTTCCGTCCCACCTTCCATGTAAGGTAGCTTTATATTCTGGGTGTCACTTTTTTGTGGCACCTGTAAGCCACGGACACAGAAACGTGGGTTCTGGGAACGAGAGTACAAGCCTAGGATTTTGGCGGCTTAATTTTTGACGACATCATTTTGTGAAGAAAAGCATTCCGCAGGTAGACACAGTTGTGGTGCCCTGACGTACTAGCGGCTAGCTCGTCAGTCAGTTTTATAATTTTGCATGTAAGTTTATGCAGAATTGATAGCCACAGCCACACAAACGTCATGGGCTCTAGTATTGTCGCATTGAGAACGGAAGCGATGTTTTTGACACGAGGGATTTTTGGCGACTTTTTGACGATTTCCGTGAAGCGAAGCGTTCCGCATGTAAACACAATCTAGTGCACAAAATTGCAGTGCCCTGACAAGTTACCGGCTAGATCGTCACGCAGCTTTATACTACGGTGCCCTGATGACAAGCCAGACACTGCCCTGACGACCTGTTAGGTAGCTTTATATTCTGGGTGTTTGACGGAATCTTACGATAGGCCGTGGCACCCGTATAGCCATGCACGGACACAGGGGCGTGGCGACTGGGGTGTGCGGGGTGTGCGACACGGCCCCAATAATTATAAATATCAAATAGTTGGTCAAACGAGGAAAACGAAGAATTAGCATTGCCTAGATAACTAGATTACCACTGTAATTGTTAAACATGTTTTCCGCTTTATTGGTTACTTTTAGATTAACATTCACTTTCAGGGTTTCAGTGACTTTTGATTGTGTCCATAAAAATAAAATGTTTCTGTCTTGCCTTGTCTTGTTTTGCCCAGCTCCTAAATACCCGTTTGTACATTGCAAGTTTTTCGATCAATTCTCGCCTTTTTTACACTATGACTCTGATATGAAAATTTTCATTTATCATTGCAAAAAGTTGGTGATTATCATGACACGCCGCCAATCGTGATTCCTTTGCCACGTCCCTGCACGGACACAGAAACGTGGGCTCTGGCTCTGGGAACGAGAATAGAAGCGGCGACGTTTTTGATGCCCAACAGGGCACCGCTTGCACTTTGTCTGCTTCTTGTTCTTCTTTTTTCTCAGACAGTTTGGTTAACATGTTCAAAACATATTAAACTTTCCACGCATTTATCATTCAAATCATATTTGTATCTAATTATTGCTGCCTTACACCAGTGAACTCGATGTTATTGTGATAACTGGAACGCTAACGCGTAAACCAAAAGGTGAGGCAAAAAGTTCCAGGCCCCTACGCGGTTTGCAGGTAGGTTTCAGAGGCGAAGGCTCGAAAAAAGGTTTGAAAAAATTATTTATCAATTATTTTGTCATACTAAACGTGCTTTTAATGGTTTCCCATTGTTGTGCAGTGCTGTTGTTGTTTCATTTATTGCATAGTTATGCTAACGGCATATTCTATACTAACTTATACTAAGTAACGAAACTCTAATATATCGTTTATTCTATAACGAAAAGTTTGATTTAATTTCTTGACTGACAAACTTCGTGCACGTTATGTAAAGACAATGACTTTTACTATAGCAACAAATAAACAATTACTGCATAATTAGTTCGGCAGCATAGCACAACCAATCAAAATTTAAAATGCGCGCTTAGCAAAGCGTGATAAAATGATTCAATAACTCAATGATTAATATCTCAAGACCGGTGGCCGTGTAAAAAAACATTTTGTGGGAGACTGAAACCTACCTGCAAACTGCGTAGGGGCCTGGAACTTTGCCCCACTTTTTGCCCCACGAATGATCGACTGGACGTTAGCGTTCCAGGTATCACATTTTAACTTACATCGAGTTCACTGCCTTACACATACACAAAGGTCAAATTAGTCCAAGTTCGGTTACACTTCTTTTCTTTTCGAATGGTGAAGGGTATTCTTATAAGCTGTTTGTATTCTAAATTGTATATGATATGCAATGGCAGCCTAAAAAGTAAGTTGCTATAGCTCGTCTTCAAGTAGTCCACTTCCGTGGCGAAGATAATGCGACATTCTATCGCACCTGCATGTGCTGCGCAGCATATGGACACTATCGATCGAACATTTTGGTCATTAACGTTTACATTAACACTAGTCACGTCTTGAAATTCACACAAATCAAGTGTAATAAAGAGAATGGCAGAGCTCGAATATTTAAGTGCATTTCTGTTGTCTATATGTGCATTAATTTAAGGGGATATCTTACTGGGACCTACATATGCGCCGCTACGGTCTTCTTGTATATTGGATAAATTCTGAGCCGTTTTGTGCTAAAGCTAGTATAGAATGGCCGAATGTCGTCGCGTCGTTACACACACCGATTTGTGTCGCAAGGTATCCCGAGATAAATCGGTCACCCGGCTTACACACGTCAATTTGTGTTGAAGAAAAATCAAGTATAAAAATAAACCAAGGATGGGCGGAGCTTGAACAAAAGAAATTTGGCTTGATTGCAACACAAATCGGCGACAGGTATGTTACACTTGTCGATTTGAGCGGCGTTGCAGATTTTCGTTGCAAGTTTTTGACTTGCAATGCTTCAGCAACGCATAAATCGGCGTCGACTGGGTATGTTACACACACCGATTTATCTCGCTAGAAGGTTCTAGCATCCTGTATATAGGGTATAATCCAAAAGGTAAATATTTCCTTTTTCCTATTTCAACAATTTACTATCCTTCATTATTAACCTGATGATTTTCATTTGTCAGTCATGTTTAAGTTAGAAGTAGACTCGTTTCCATTTCTGTACATTAAGTGAGTGATTAGCCGCAAAATGCCGGTTTCATAAACAGATATAAGATAGTGTAGATGAGGCAATATGGATAGTGTCTTTCTGCATAGACTTTATATCTGCTAGCTGATACCAGGGGCGGAATGGCATCAGAAAAGTTACCGGGATATTATATGAAAGGGGCGCTTGGTTGGGTGGAAAGCCTGAATGTTCTAAGGGTCCCGACCGGGGTATGCGTCTCTGTGCGCCTGGGGCGTTCCAGCGTCTAGGAAATTTTTGAGCCTCTGAAATCGTATCTCCAAGATTTTGAGAGTGGCATTAATAATTTTAAGCACAATTTTATGTATTGTGTATGCCCATATTTTTTTGTGACTATACAACATTTAATAGACAATAATATATCATATACTATGTATGAGTATATATTTAAGTCACAAGTGAATTACTGTCCCACTATTCAACTATATACTCTTAGTCTTACAGTTACAAAATTTATTATATACCAGAACTGATTACATAAGGTTACATCTTGTGAAGGAAAAGATAACACAACTACACCCAGAGACAGTATAGTTTAGAAAATACAAATTGTATATCAGTGTGTTTGGAGTTTACGACTAGTAGCCTAGCAATGCAACTATAGTAACAACTGTATTTCGTGGGCTAGACTGAAGAATACCCGTCAACTCGCTTTCTCATGACCACGTAGCCATAGTTTGAGTGGATATGCGGATACGCGGTAAAAGTCGCAGCAATTATGACGGTCAGCGGTTTATTTCCACTGCGTATCCGCGTATCCACCAAAAAATAAACCTAACTTTACTTTATTAATGACGATTCTTGTTACTTAGTTACTATAATGCCTCGTTCTTTAAATAATCTCCACTGCGTATCCGCGTATCCACCAAAAAATAAAGCTAACTTTACTTTATTGACGATTCTTGTTACTTATAGTTACTATAATGCCTCGTTCTTTAAATAATCCCCTTACTTACTATAATGCCTCGTTATTTAAATATAAAAATTTTAATGACGATTCTTCTTAGTTAGTTACAAGGATGTCACGTTCTTTAAATAATTCCAACTACGTATCCGCGCATCTTTTAATGTAACAGCTTAAAAAATGGACGGGTATTTTTCAGTCGCTCCATTTCGTGTTTATGTTATGAGCTGTATTTTGTTAATTGTCTTTGTGGGGGCGCCTGAAACGGAAAAGAAGGGGGCAGCGGGAAATTTCCCAGTATCCCGGTGGGCCAGTCCGCCTCTGGCTGATACGAGTGCTTTTTAATTAGATTCCCGCGCATGACCGGGGGTCTCTGATAAAAAGTAAAGTGAAAATTAGTTAATTGGCGATGGGAGGATATCTGCGCAGCGGTAGTGTCCGGGAGACGCTTTCTACTATATCCTCTGGGACAGCTGTTTAAATAAAATGTTTGCTCAAGAATATTTATTCACTAACAAAATATTCAAGGTTTTGTCTTGGACATTAACAAGCAAAATGCCGGTTTAAATAAATAAAATGTTTGCCCAAAGAGATTTACTACTAACAATATATTCAAAGTTGTGCTGGACATTAGCAGCAAAATGACAGTTTATATAAATTAAACGTTTGCCCAAGAATGCAAACAAATTATAAGTCTTGTGTTGGACATTAGCAAGCAAAATGCTTGCCCAAAAATATTTCACTAACAAAATATTCAAAGTTTTGTGTACTGTTGAACATTATAGTAAGCGAAATGCCAGTTTAAATAAAGTGTTTGCCCAAAAATATTTTACCAACAAAATATTTAGGGCTTGTTTACCAGGGTTACCCTAGCACGCGGGTCAAAGTTAGCCCGGGTTTACAAGCAAAATTTCATAGGTAGGGTCACCCTGCTACTTGGGTCAACTTCATTAGACGTGGTTACCAAGCATGCGCACTAATAACAAGAAGCCTGGAACTAGTAAAAAGTTGTCCTGGGTAGGCGAGTTATTCCTATCAAACGCGTTTACAAGGACAAAGCATAACCCGGCTACATAGCACCCGGGTTAACCTAGCGTCCTTATAAACACGACAAACAAAAAAAACAAGAAATGTACGAGAGCTAGGGTAACCTCCTTGTAAACAAGTCTTTACAGTTGTGTGTGGTATGGTAAGTAAAATGACCATTTAAATAAATAAAACTAATGGTTTGCAAAGAATGTTTACCAGCAAGATATTTTAAATATTGTGTTAAGACATTAGCAATTAATTAATGCTGACAAGACTATACGGTTGTTGTGTCTTCCGAATCCGCATACTTAGCATGTAGTAAGTGCATGGTCGTTGTGGTGCGTGTATGCCTTAAGGAAATAATGTTGAATTAAACTTTCAGTTGTTTTGCGGTACAAGATGTCGTGAGTTGTTAAATTCAGAAAACTCAGTCTGAGCTCGAGACAGAAGTCGGACCCACAAATTTCCGAGTATTATAGACCCTTTTAATAAGTGCAGGGTACGTCATTTTCCGCACTGTGTCGACATCATTTTCAGCCTATGTTCAGCCTATTTTCAGCCTAATTCTATTGAAAATATACAAAAGCTAAATTGAAAATAATTCAAAAGAAAAATTGAAAAGAAATTGGACGCTCTAGCCATACATTTGAGCCACTGGAACTCAGATAGCAAACCGAAGTTGTTTATAATACTTATACCCGGAAACGAGTCAAACGTGGCGTGTCACAAGTATATACTCGTTGGGCTACAAGTTGCATTGTGTCATATTTTTAAATATTTTTTATTTATTTATTGTTGTATTAGGCTACATCCACACGTATAAAGTTTTCGCAGCGTTTTCATATTGTTCTCCGTCCTCAAGGGAATAGAAAACAATGGTCTACTTAACTGAAACACTGTGAATATGAAAACGCTACGAAAACGTATACGTGTGGACGTAGCCTCAATTCAACTTTCATTTAAATAACTGTTTACTAAATAATGAATTAAAACACATGCGGTGTAGAAGTCTTATCTAACACAGTCTTATAGAACATCCCTGATGCATGTACATCACGCTGTTATTTGCTTTTCGATTATGTTCTTGCACACCATCAAATCGCGTATTCTTGGCTTTGGAGAAAAACAATTACTTTTGAACTAGTCTTCGGTCTTTTTAGTTCTATCGGTTCGTCGAGCAGAAATCTCATCTAGATTCAATTGGTTTTTAAAAAAATTTTTGCAGACAATAGCCATAAAGTGATACCGCTGCTAAACGTTATGGGTAACCCCTCATTGAAAATCAATCAAATTGCTTTTTGTACAAAAGTCAACATTAATTAGTGTGCCAGCGATTCACGTCGAGTTCTTTAGACCCCGAACAGCATGGTGGCGAGACCTTTTTGTTTATTCATCCTAAATTAATATCTTGCGGTAGATGGAAACAGTAATGCCTATTATCTGCATCGTTTCTAGAACGTTCGCTGGTCAAGACAACAACTGAGATTATGTCCTTCAACAATATCCACATGCCGCGTCGTTTGGCAGACTCTCAACAGAGAAATGTGAATGCTTTTGCGTAGTTGAGGCCAAAAGAAATAGCGTAGTGTTCAGAGTTTATTTCCAAATTCTGATGTTTGGGTCATTTAAACGGAGAAAATAAGTCGCGACTTAATTAAGACGCGTCCTATTTAAGTCACGAACACACCCGTATAAACGGTCAATTTCTGAGTAAGTCGCGACTTTTGGACTAGCTTTCAACCTTGTTCTTATTTTAGTCGCGACTTACTTTGGTCCCGAATAATTAAATTGACCATTTATACGGGCCTATACGACTTAAGACCCAGTATCGAATTACAGTGGTACGGTTCCGCCTGTTTACACGGAAGATAAATTTGGAACCGTTCTCGAATTAGTACGGTTCCGCCTGTTTACACGGCGAAATAGGACGAATTCGAGACTGGTTCCGAATTTGTCTTCCGTGTAAACAGGCGGAACCGTACTAATTCCAAACCAGTTCCGAATTCTTCCGGTACCGTGTAAACGGGGTCTTTATATTTTCTCCCGTTTAAATGGCCCTATTAATGTTTTGGCTTTAAGGTCGAACTATGACATTAAATGAGTAGAATCAATGAATCTGCAGTAATGAAACTCCTACTGGCTATATACATGCAGCTTACAGTTTTGAGAATACGCGGTTACTACAAATCTACAAAGACTACAATCACGCAAAGTCGATCCTCTATATAGACCATACTGTTTTACATTTTGTTGCATGCATGATACTGTATTTTTCAACAGCGGGTTCAAGAAAGTAGAACATTATGACTTTTTAGGCTTGACAGACACCGATGCCTGCCTAATGACTTTTATAGTGACCACGCGCTCTTTTCCTAATCTGGTCAATCCGTCATTATAACTTTAAATATTGACACCTTGACTTTAAATTCTGCCGGCGAATATAATATCAATAATGATATAGATCGTTTATGAAAGACAACGTACAGAATAAATTATCATTTCACGATGAGAAAAGTAATAATATAGTCGACGAAATACAGCATAATCTTCTTGTATAGCCACTTTGAAGGTAAAACCTGTGACAAGAATCATGACACGCATGCATAAGATAATTTTTTAACGGTCTGTGACGAATTCTTAATTTGCCCCAAGGGCACGGATTAAACCACACAAGATGCTATACATGTTAATATATCTAGATGCACGCAGAAGTACTATTTTTCTGTGTTTATGCCATTAATTTAGGTGTTAGCACACTATAAGTAATATATCAACAAAGCTATTTTATCTGTCATCGCGGCAGCGAGATCAAATGTCAGATTTCGACAGCTGCATGCGTGCTTGTGAACATATATATAGTCATTCGTGACCTGATATGTTGTGAAGAATTATCACTGTACTATTAAATACTGAAAAGTACGTATTTCTTTTCACTTGAACGCCACAACACGCAAGATTGATTGGTTTTCGCCGAATATTTCATGGAAACCGTGCGTATATAAAATGCTTTAGTGATATTTAGTTAGAGAAGATAATGATATAGCAACTTCCACTATATATAGTACATCGAATTCTTATTCTTCAATGTACTGAGTAATTAATTTGTCGGTTACTTTATAGCTTTGCCTAGACCTAGACCTATATAAAAAATGTTCAATTATTGAAGAATATATAATCGCAAACGTTTTGCCTTCGCTTTATTACTTCACCATTAATTTTCAAAAAAATAAACCCAACAAAAAAAGAAGAAAACAACATAATTTACGCCGCAGTAGCAGTATCGATTGTGGGATCAGTAGATAACGTGGAAAACAAAAGCAACACATTTACATTTGAGGGTGGCAAAAATGACAAGATAATAGAAAACATGACCAATTCAACATGACTTCGAGAACTTGAGCATGAATATGTAGAAAGAAGTAGCCTTGAAGTACTGCATAAATATAGGCGCCGCGGTGTGTTATACGATGATAAACTCCGAGATTATTTAACCCATTCCCGTCGGTAAGTTATCCTTGTGGTGAGTAAAATCGCCTGGTGTTAGCTAGAGTATAAAATACTCGAGAGTTGGATGCAGCAAAGAAAAAGTTAAAAACGGAATACTGATGTTTCGAGTCAATGTTTCCATCTTCCATCAATATATTTCTTCATTATTATACCACCTTCAACATTTTATAAAGTTTTGCCGCAATATGGAGTGCAGCTGCTAGATATTATATATACGAACTTTAGTTCTTTAAAATTTAAATAGATTGTCGCTTATCAAAAAATATATTTTTAAAACGATTAACGGCTCGTAAATGTCATGGCGTTACGACAAACATAAAAATTATGAGAATGCAAAAGTCAAGTAATGGTCTAATTTTCGGCGATCCACAGATATTCGCTAATTTTGATTTTTTAATTAAACAGGGGGGTAAATAGGGGTAGAATTTAGAACAAAATCCACCGATTCGTAAAATTGATAACTTTGCCAAAATTTCAATCCACAGAACTATTACGGGGTTGCGATCCATGATGGAAACTGAATAACAAGAAAAAATATAAAGTATAAAACAAGAATCCAAAGTAAATAAGACGCAAAATCCACAATCTGATAAAAAAGATTACAAAGATCTGCTGTATATGTAGGATCGGAGTCCATAAAAAATATCTGCCGGATCCTTTGTCTTCCGCAGCTAAAGAGTTTTCGTCGGAGAAACAGCAGTCAGACACAATCAGTTTAGTCGATGTCTAAGTCCCCATTTACACTAGAGCAAAAGTATCCGGATTCACATTGTTTTTCATCCTCATGGGAATAAAAAACAATGTGAATCCGGATACTTTTGCTCTAGTGTAAACGGGGTCTAAGTGAAATGGTCAAAATTAGTCTGGTATCCCAACATGCAAATCAAGCTCCAACTCGGGCCCAGGCTCCAGTAAAATTCAATAGAAGATTATTAGGGCCGGCAATTTGCTGGCCAAATAAGTATTGTGACTAAGTACTGTTGACGTTTCGATTCGGTTCCACAAAAAGTTTTGCGATATCTATCGATCTCAGCTGAAATGACATTGCGCATGCAAGTGTAAAACGGCATTTCATTAAATTCCGAAAACAACAGTTTTTCATTCTTTTATATAAGAGCCTTAAAGTGACTGAAGTAAAAAATTCGTTTGCATTTTCGTTGTTTTAATAAACAGAAAATTTTACGAGAATCTGATGTATAGTCTTCGCGCAATTAACTATAAAATTTTGCTATTGCTATAGTTCGTTTTTGAATAAAATTTTGGCTTTCGGTAACAATGCCTAATAATTAGTATTCTTTTAAAACAACCTATTGTAGTAGTTTGAAAGCCCTAAAAGCGCTGCGTTATAAATTAATCAGCACATAAGTTAAACAGGAAGAGAAAAAGCTTTTAAATACTTTCACCATGCATACACTTCAAGTTATCTTAATTTCCCAGGTGTATAAGACCGTGTTTTTTACGCATCCGTGGCTCAGAGGTGTTTAGGGCTTTCAAACTACTACAATAGGTTGTTTGAACAGAATACTGTTCAAACTTTAGTCATACGTTTTTACATGAGCCCCATTAATGACGTTAAATAAATTATTCCTATTATTCCTAATACTAATTCATTTTCTAAGGGTTCCGTTTTTTTATACACTGTATATATTATATACAAAGCCTCATTGTTAATGCATCTCCTGGCTCTGTGCCACATGTCAAGTCGATCGTAAGTTAACAGAGGCCCAGATCAGAGGTTCTTTTAATATTTTTCTCGTATTTTCCTTCCGCCCACAAAAAAGTCCGTCAGCGGTTCCTCGCGAAAACTCTCCCGAAGGAAAAAATAGTGTCAACTGTCAAGCAAATCTATGCGCCCCCCGCTCTTGGAAGCTGTATCAAATTACATCGCAAATGAGCGCTAGGATAGAAAACAATATTGCAGTTTTTGAAAAGCCAAAGGTCATTGTTAAAAGTTACGTCAGCACTCATCACTATACGTGATAAATGCGCGTAAAGTTAGTCAGAGCACGTTTGAAATAAATAATTGCAAAACGCGTGTTGTCGTTGCGAAAGGCTGCAGTTTTTTTGTCGGTTCTTCGCGGTGTTCTAAAAATGCCATTGTTTTTTCCCCCAGAAAATATATGGTCAAAAAAGTTTGTCTATAAAGCTCGGAGTCTGACCGGTGTTCGTAATCTAAATTTTCCACAGGCTGTGCGGGCGCTGCGGGATATCTGAATCGCGATTTCAATCAAAACACAATGTTATGTTATATACGTGTACGCTTCATGTCACAGCAATTAACAATTGCCGTCTGACATAAATTCAAAAAGCCGCAAATACCCTAGTCGAAAAGCAAAACAATTTAGTTTCCCAGTCTTTGCTTAAACTTTGCGTTGTTTTGAGCAAGGCCTTTGCCTGTGTTGTTTTTCTTTTCCGATATCTCGCGCGAGGCTCCAAGGAGTTCAAACCATAGAGAGATATGTATAACTTGAGTGGTTTACCTACCAGATACGTGTCCTTCTCCTCGATAACATAAATGACGTAGGCTCCTAAAAATATGTTTAGCAAATACGTCGTTACGATCACTTTGAAGGGCATTTTCTTGAGGCAGGTCTTAAACAGGAACATGTTGCTTAGCTCCGTTCTGGTCACAGACGCTAGGAATAGACAAGTCTTGTTCCTCGTAAACTTGTTATGTTCCTTCATGTAGCGAGCGATAACATACACTCTCACCAGCACTAATAACTGAAGTTTGTAGGATATGCCCAGGTAACGGTCCATTAGAGGAGGTACGTGGAACAGACACAACAAGCTTTCGAGCATATAGTAGACAAACAGGTTGGAGTTGAAGACAGTTGCCGAGTCGGGCAAAAGGTTTCTGGCAATATTGAACTTGCAAATACTTGCGTACGTCAGGTAAATATTAATGCACATTAATAACGTCAAAAACGAGATAATACTCTTCGCCACTACAGCTGCTATTTCGCTGGCGTTAAGCGTGTAAAATCCATCTGACGATAGTCGCTCTCTGTATTTGTCGTTGCCTTCCTGTCGGCGATGACGGTGTGTCATTTCGACGTCGACTACGGCTAACGCAGCGGCCATAAAGCCCAGGCAACAGGCCACTGTCGAACATTTTTGCAAGTGCTGTAGAATAATTTTCTTGACGAGTTCCATAGCATGAAGCGTCTTGAACGTTGTCCCAACTGAGCACAGGCTCGTACCGGGCATCAACCGGACATTATTCACTCTGAGTCTGTCCTCTATGCTAAACCGACGAACCCAAGCCACGGGTGAAGACACAGTTTTGAGAGCTTGTCCGCCTTGCTGTGCTTGCGGTTTGCTATTAATACTGACGTTGAGTATTGTGGGCCTGGTTACGTTAGCGGGAACGAAACTCTTCATCTCGTTACCCAAGTGTTCTCCGAAGACACTGGCTTTCGAAGAACGTTGAACGTCACGACGACAATAATAACTCGCAGTACAGCCGACGTTTTTTACCCGCATCGACGTACGTCGTCAACAACATTTATGACTGATTTAATCAATGAGATTTTCGATGGATTAATCGCGGAGCGCGAAACCCAACATCGATTCACTGTTTCAGCTCCCGGCGCCAATGAGAAATTTATATATGCTTATCGGTAGTCCAGTTACCACGGATATAAAACTAGCTGATTTTATCATAAGACATCCCCCACAGATGACAGCTGATTGACCTTTAAAAACATTGCCCCTGCTTGGCTTATCGGTTTTTAACCAGGGACCGATGGCGATACAAATCAGACTGAAAGTCAGTTTTTTTTTTGATAATCAAGGAATCTGTTGTCCAGCGTTGTTGGCAAAATAGTCATTATCGGAAAGGAGTGACACTACTGGGCAGGACACCGAACAAAGCTAACAGATCAGTTTGGTTAATTTTATGACGCCCCAGTTTCGCTTAATACTCGGGCAGTGATGCACCGCCGGTGCAGTATTGTATCGAAAATTTTTAGAATATATATATTTATGCATGTACGAGTGCCATGCCTCGCTCGGACTGTAGCGACGTCGTAACGTATATATTTGTTTTTCCTCTGTAATCTTCATCGTCTTGGGGAGCCATACTTTGTACATACTTAAACCGAAATTGAGAACTTGTTAATTTATTTCATTATTTATCACGTACATATTTATCACATAACACTTTAAAACAACATCTAACAAATTTCTAATTATTTTGAAGTACCAGTTGATACACACGGTATACATTTGTGTTGCAAATGTATATATGTATTAAGCACTTATTGACATATTGGCGTAATAAAGAAGTCATTTTGGTTTCAGCCGGAGTCACGGAGATCATTTATTCATTTTCGAAGACGCGTGAGATAATAAAGAAAGTCAGTTTATGTGAATTGGATGTGGTTAGTGGTCAATTGACATGAAACGGTCCGATCTTAAACTATTTTTAATAGTAAGCCATTAGGACGTAATTAACTGTATGAAGTATTCAAAACTCAAAGGAATAGTCTGCAAAAAAGAAAAATATTATTGGTATAATAAATAGCGGAAGTTCCCTGCAACTTGCTACACGCCGGTGTAACAGGACCAGATGCCCCCCTTCAGAATGCCCCCCGGGGCATCTGGTATACTAGGACCAGATGCCTCCCGGGGCATCTGGGGCCTCCCGGGGCATCTGGGGCATCTGGTACTAGGACCAGATGCCCCCCTTGTGAAATCCTTTAAAATACTTCTCAAATTGAAATTACCATTGAAATGTTAATCGCGGTCGGCAATGATTAATGGTTGTTTTTCTATTTTTGAAACAGTGCTTCGGAGAAAAACCCGTGCCGAAATAGTGCCTTTTTCAGAGTATGCCAGACCTGAAAACCGAGGTCTATTTCAACGTTTCGAAACATCAGCTCAACAATGTTACAATCAAGAAAAAACGAAACTTGAATATCTATTTAATAAATTGGAAATTCGGCAAATTCTAATGCGCTTCCGCGTGCTGGCTTTCGGACTTTCTCTCTTCTCATTATTTTGCCGACAGTTTGCGAAGTCCAATTTCGCATGCAGGCGTCTGATATTTTCTCTTACTGAGTGTATATGGCTATCAGACTATTCCACGTTATTTGATAGTTATGGTGTCAAAATAATGAAAGAGAAAGTCCGAAAGCCAGCACGCGGAAGCGCATTAGAATTTGTCGAATTTCCAATTTATTAAATAGATATTCAAGTTTCGTTTTTTTTTATTGTAACATTGTTGAGCTGATGTTTCGAAACGCTGAAATAGACCTCGGTTTTCGGGTCTGGCATACTCTGAAAAAGGCACTATTTTATTTTCAGCACGGGTTTTTCTCCGAAGCACTGTTTCTAAAATAGAAAAACAACCATTAATCATTGCCGACCACGATTAACATTTCAATGGCGCTTTGGGAGACATTTCAACGTCTATCGAACGCTTGCGAGCTCATTTAACCATCTCTCAGTTTTATCGTTATTTTCGAAACAAGTTTCAATACATTTCGAACTTGGTTTGAGAAGTATTTTAAAGGATTTCACAAGTGCATCTGGTCCTAGTACCAGATGCCCGGGGAGGCATCTGGTCCTAGTGCCAGATGCCCCGGGGGCATTCTGAAGGGGGGGGGGGGGGCATCTGGTCCTGTTACACTGGCAAAAATTGATGGGCTGAATTACGTAATGTTACATATATATGAATTACCTAATTAATTTATAAGAACTAATAAAATAGAAGGAGGGAAAGTTATAAATTACATTATTAAAATATCTAGTACTCAACTAAATGTTTGCTGGAATAAAACTGTTTTTATACCATTCGGTTTTACACAATGGTGATTCAATAGTACTAAATTTTCGCAGTCTGTAGTGATTGGGACGATTAGCTGGCAAGAGATGATCGAGTTGTTGGTGGTCTTCACTCTCACGATTTCGTGAAAAAACTTCGTTACTAGCTGTTGTCTACGCTCTTTTAATGTAGGAATTCTTGCCTTTTGGAGTGCATCACAATAGAGAAAATTATTGACATTGCTCTTTTTTTAACTCTCTCTCAATTTGTTGGTTTTTCCAACAAGAAGCTTTGTCGCATTTTCAGTAAGCTTTTAGCTCTCGATGAAACGTCGACCGTTTTGAGCTTCGTCTACAAGCTTAGTTGCATTTTCAGTAAGTCTTTTAGCTCTCGATTAATTCATAATGAGCTAAAAAGCCTGTCCGTCTCAAACGTCGACCGTTTCATGTGTCGAATCCGTAATACTAACTAGTAAACTTCGAATTCTTCCTTCAAGCTCATTTTCCAAGCCTTCAGGATCTTGAAGCAGTCACAAAGTTGTATATGGCCATGGATGCCATGCAGGCGTCTAAGAGCATACAGACCATTATCAGGTAATTTTGAATTTTGTAAACACGACAAACACATTTTTGGCTATTGCTGCGAGAAAATCGTCGAAATGAAATTGTCTGTTAAATATGATATTCAGACATTTTCAAGACCTTTTTAAGTAGGGTTACATGGCTTAATTGTCATGAAAGTACATGTTATTGTAGTTAAATATAAAATTTAAGAAATAATGCTTCATGGTTTGGCGTGCTCCATCGAGTTTTAGTATCAACCAACTGGTGGTCTATTACAAATCCGGCTTTGTGATTGGCTGAGCTACCATGGTCTATTGGTGATAGACCAAAGTAGCGTTATCCAATGATAAACCTCCTTATAGCTGTAATACTCCTATTCTGACCAATCAGAAGCTACGGCATATTCACGCCGCAAGCAAAACATGGAAACTAGGCTAAAAAATCAAACATGGCGTCTGCTAAATTTTTGTACGAGTGAAGAAAACGTTGGGTCGAAAGTAATGGAAATATATTCAGTTTGACATTTTGAATAAGAAAATAAATTCGCTTAATTATGCCTATGGAGTATATCTACACCAAATTTGAAGCAAAGTAGTTACAATCTTGTGTTTTGTGAGCAATTGTTTACCATACGCCATCGAACTGCTCTGCATTATGTATGGGGAGACTTCTGCCGACAAAAAGGTAAAACTATCTGAACATTTAGAACAATGTTTGATAAGACTTCTTTACGTTAAAGAAAAGTTGTTTATGGTTGATACTAAAACAATTAGACAACTCGTCCGCGTTTTCTAATTGTTAAATGGATGCACTTGGTAAGTTGGGAGAGCACGAATAAAGCGTAAGATCAGAGTTGCTTGAGACAGTGCTTGAGATTGTAGCCAAGAGCAACTCTACATTTTTCCCGTGCTCTCCCAACTGCCCATGTGCATCTATAACTCGATGGAGCACGCCAAACTATGAATCAAACACAAAACCATCCTCGTATACCCAGGGTCTTAACTCCGCTCCCCGCCCACGCTATGGTTGCGGCTAGTCACGTGCCACCTAAACGAATTTTATATCAAGGGAGGGGTGGTAAGCATAATATTAATATAAAGTTTAATATGAAGCCTTAAGATTATGAAGAATGGCGTTGAAAGTTCGGCGAAATCGATTTTTGTTGAAAATCTGACTGTATCATACGATACAGTTGATACAGTCTAGATCCGCCCCTGTTACTCTTAGATTGGCACGACTGTTATTAATATAATTTTGTTTATTGTTCCAAACACTGAAAAGACAAGAAGAAAGACAACAACAAAAAACAAACAAATTAAAAAGAAAGAACCCAAAGAAGCTCCAGAGTTGCGGATGTACCATATGGTCATGGGGAATGTCTCCCTTCGCAATCAGTCGATCCCCAATGTCGTTAATATGCTGTCTATCTTTCTTTCGCTGATAATATTAACTAACTGCAGCCTCCTAAAACGTGTCAAAAACTACCTGCGTTCAACCATGGGAAATGAACGAATGTCAAACCTTTCCCTCCAGCTCAGCATTGAACACGGAATGCTCGACTCGCTGCCCGAATGAACGAAATTATTTCTGACTTTGCATCAGTGAAAGCTCGCAAAAAGCCATTTTAACTTTTAAGTTGTGCTCTGTACAGTATGTATAATGTGTTTAACAGTGTTTTTATTTTTAAAACACAACCTTGATGTTTCTTGAATCGTCATTGGCAGTTCGTTGGCTCGTTGCCATGGTGAAGTCAGCCAGTCAGGCGTTTGAGTTCAACGAATCGGAAAGGTGCAGTTTGACACTCTTGACTTTGAGATTGTTGTTCAAGTTTTACATGTATGACTGTATATATATTTGGAGTTTATCGAGAGAGAAGGTGTTTGTAAATCGTGTAAATACAAAAGTCCAAACAGAGCTCTGTTTGGGTGTCAGAATCTATTCAGTGTTCCGGGGAATGAGAGCGACGGGGTTAAATTACCACTACATGAGAGTTAAAACTAGAGAAATTTTCAAAACTGACAAACTATTATGCGCGCTGTCCATGTCCGAACTAGCCTGAGAAAATCACACGCTATCTCAGCCACAGCCCCCCTTTTGTTTGAAAGCTGGAGGGGAGTGGCGCCTGAGGCAGCCTAAGTACGAACCTCCGATGATCCGATCAACCTACGCTTTCAGTTCACCGTACTTCGGGGATAGCTCGCATTTTGTGACCGGCCTAAAATATTTTTGCCCCCGGCCCTGGGAAGGTTAATCCAGCACTGGTACTCATATTCTGTCTTATATCGGGCAAGACCTCTTAACTGCCACAATGTTGTGCTAAATTTATGTATAATTCCGTTCGTACATAGAAATATATAATCAGTTTTTTTGTCTCACTCAGATCTTAATAAAATTTGACATGCCTACGCTAATTTCATTGCAGCGACGACATGAAAATATTGTCAATTTCTGCAAAATCTGCCTTTTTCTCCAAAACGATTTTTACCGATTGTCAGTCTTTAGTTGATTTTTAACGACACTTTTTTGTTTTAAAAATTGTAGAAATGGGGCTTTGAGCTCAATAGACCTTTCCGCATGAAGTGGATGGTCACGTGATCTTTCTTTTTGACAAATATGATTGGCTAATGTCCAATGTTTGTCCGAAGTTTTGGATGTCCGAAGTTTTGCCAGAGCCAATCAAATCTCTCAGCGCGTTATCCACGCACTTCATGCATGCGGAAAGGTCTATTAAATTGCGTGCATTTGAAGCCACGGCCCACGGCATGTTGACCACAACAGTACTGAACCCGTTGTCACCCAATTTAATATCGTACGATTCACTAAAATATCTTTCTATTTCTTCACGTTGTGGGAGGCTGCTTCTGACTGTTTCCAGTGTCCTTTCACAAGCCGTTTTACAAACTACACACCTTTTTCTGGGGGAAATAAGGGTTGTGGGGAAAAAATTTACCGCCATCTTTGTTTATGTTTTTGAAGTCCCCGCGACAACTCGCGCGACTATCTCGCAATCTCCACGAGCGCATGCGCAGACAAAATTCCCTGCCGTTATGAACCATTTATAATCAAACACAAAACCAACCTCGTACCCAGGGTCTTATCTCCGCTTATGCATTTCTTAATGCGAGAGAAAGCGGTTTGGTTCTCGCAAAGCAACGTCTTGAACTTTGTGAAATTTTGTAATCTTCTTTCACATGGCCAACAGATTAAACGAGGAACAACATTCGACCCAATAAAGCAGTTCAAAATTTGCCTTGTACAATTTTTTAAGGTACTTCACATTACCTGCGACAAATTCGACACGCTTATTCGACGGTAGAATTCGACGGTGCATTAGCCGATTGGTATATCTTCTTCTGGGTTTGTTTAACTTTTGAATTGACATGATCTTTGCATGACAACGTACACCACAGAAGAAAGCGAGATATGTTTTGTTAACCAGGGGCGGATCAAGCATGGGTGGGGCCCCTGGCACATTAGTGGCTGCCTTACATGTGCCCCCCCCTAAATGCCAGAAGTCAGAGAGACTAGAAAAATCGGAGGGAATTAACGAAAAAAAAATCTTCGTGTTTATCTATGATACCCAACTACATTTCTGAAACTCCAACCCACCAGCCATGCAACCAACCAACCAACCAACCAACCAACCAACCAACCAACCAACCAACCAACCAACCAACCAACCAACAGCATACTATCGAAATTTAGTATAATTTCATAGTGGAAAAGAGGCTTTCCAGCTTTCTGATTGGTCCGCTCAGCGGTGAATCTGAGGTGACAGTCACCGCCTAGCGCGGTGACTATTGCATCACAAGAAATTGTTATTCAAAAGTAGTTTTGGAAAAGAGACTGGTACTTATTCAACACTGCACTGACTTTACTCGTTTCAGTCTCCCCCTCGGAGTTGTCATTTTGAAGTATGAGATTTTAGAATTTGTTGGTCCATTGAACTGTTGATTATTTTTTTTCAAAATGGGGTCTGTAGTTTTTGAGACAAACAAAAGAGCATAATACTGAAAACATTTATCACTGAAATGTTGTACATATCAAATATCGTGAAAACAAAACTTTATAAAGGTGAGGAAGTATATTTTCTATAATTCTTCGTATTTTTTGTATGTTTTGGCTAGGTTTTGGTCGTAGCGATGTGGCGAAAACTTCGTCATGAGTGAAGAACATAAGATTGAACATGAATTAAGTGCAAAAAAGCCATAACACAGGATCCAAAACACCAGAATAAAAGTCTTTTTAGCATATATTTGAATGTATGTACAAGTTTAATTCCAAAGTAGGATGTTGTTTACTCTTTTTTTGAAATTATTTACTGACAAAGACTGTGGCTTGCTAACATCGTCTGTGAATAAACAGAATCACCACTGTTAAAATGAAAGCAGTTGTTTAAAAGTTTTTGTTTCAACGTGATTGGTTTTTTATGAACCTCTGAAATTATACTAAAACAATTAGTCACCTCAGTCTCGGTGACTATCGGTGTATTTACCTCGCCGCTTCGCGGCTCGGTAAATATTCACCGATAGTCACCTCGACTTCGGTGACTAATTGTTAAATAGTAAGGTTAGATATACTGCCGAAACAGAGAACGTAGGAGTCTAACGTTTCGAGCGAGGTACAGATGTTAAAAAACAAATCTTATATACTAGTTACTATATTTCGATTGTTGCATGTTTCAACACTGCCTACGCAGCACGCTACTTTTATTTCACTATTTGGATAACAGCATACTACGTATATACAGATTACAGTATGACCAAAGGCTACACCGCAAAACATGAGATACAATCATATAACTTAATTCAAACTCCACTAAGCAAATTTCGGCCGCAAGCATCGTTCAGAAATCGATCCAACATATAGTCGTGACTTATGAGTTATGTAAACATTTTTCGGGCCTTTGCAGCGGCAAAATCATTTGCCAGCTTACTGAAGTCAAGCGAGCGTACGTAAGATCTCCCATTCGACACTCATAATTGATAATGCAGTCAAACGTTTCTGTCCCATCGTGCTACGCAAGTAGATCTTCAAACGTTTAAGCTTCGAGAATGAGCGCGCTCCCCCGTACAGGTATACCATCATGCAAAGATAAATTCTCAAAGCAATTTCCACGTTGGTGAAGGTTTCACTGAGCTCATTTTTCTTCAGATCAAGGAACATGATAAACTCAATCGATTTTTGGCATCCTCGTCTTGTTCCATCCTCATCTTGCCAATCTTTGCTCCAGGTTGCAATGGCTCAAAGAAATAATGGACAAATTGCACAAGCTCGTTAGGGAAGGTGTCCTCCAAATCATCTGGATATGCTTGCACAAGCCTTCGGGCAGCTGCCTTCACTTCATCGTCGCCTAGATTAGAAAGGAAACCAAACCTCTCAGCAACGGTTTTATAAGCAGCAATTATTTGCTTCAGTGCAGCACATGTGGTCGATAATTGTAAAAAAAACCACTTCCACACGAAATTTATCGCGAGGCTGGAAAACTGTATCCTCAGCAGGGCCTTCATCAAACTGAAAGATACGACGATTTCGTTTTCGACTACGCCTTGAAGCATCTGCATATTCGCTATGGCCATACACACTTCTCGGCACCTTTCTCAGTCTCATATTCATCAAATTTGTCTCGAAGCGGTTCAACGAACGTCAAAAAACCCCCACAATTCAATGGTATAAGCCAGCTTTCTGAAGCGAACAACTTGTCTTCTGGAATCAGGCTTGGACTGGCCATTGTGCCATCTTGCCATAAAACAATGGCTGAGTATTGCAGAACAATGGATGCCCATTGTTCCAAGCCTTTCGAGACGCTGAAGAAGGCCAGATGCTTCGTTTCTTGTTTCAGCAGATTGTTCAGGATCAGCGGCATCTCCTCGTACCCACCAGCGTGTCTCTGACAAAGATTTGTCGACCGGCAGTCCCTCAAGATGCTGAAAAAAAATTGTAGACATTCTGAATAAAATTATTGCAACGCCAGCTGAACAGGCCTCTGCTGCATGTTTGCCCACCAGATTGAGTGAGTGGGCAGTGCAAGGAACATAGTCGGCATTGGGACAACGTGAGCGAACGGTAGATTGCACTCCATTATACTTTCCGCTCATGTTCGACGCATTGTCGTAAGACTGACCACGACATCGTTCAATAGGGATGCCTTAGCTTGCTCGCTTAGACGTTTCAGTAACAGTTCAGCTATATTTGAGCTCCAGTGTGCATGACCGTACATGGGTACAAATGTCAGGACTCGCTCAACAAGACCAGTAGCTTTAACGTATCGGATTGTTACTGCAAGTTGATCAATATGAATTATATCTGGTGTAGAATCGACGGAAATGGAATAATGGATTAACGAACTTTATTTCTTCTACGATGTTAGAAAGAACTTCTTTGCCCATGAGATTAATAAACTCCTCGCAAATTGACGATGACAAATAAGAAACATATACCCCATTGCCTTGGTTTCCATGCTTTTGGATATGCTGGGCCAGAAAGGGGTCATATTCGCCCAAAAGCTCCAGAATTCCCAAGTAATTACCATTGTGTGCCGATCCAATCAGCTCATCTTTACCCCGAAAGGCCTAACCCGCTCGCACAGGAACTTGATGACGTCGATAAGTCGCTTGAGCAGCTCTCGACCATATTCCACTTCATTTTGGTATTGCTTTAACCAATGCTGCATCGCGGACGGTAGCCCCCATGCATAGATTTTCGCGTGCGCAAGGCAATGATAGCTTCACGATGACCTGCACAGTTTTCATGTGCGGATATCTGCTCACCTCCGTGTTTCTAGTCGTTAAATCTGACGGCAAACTGAGAACTGGAATTCGTGGACATACTTTGCATGTAAAACATATACACGTCCTGTTATTTTTGAATAGCACAACCATTTGCGATAAATTCTCTCGCCCGTGCGAGGAATTTTGGTAAAATACGGCAGCTGACAGTAGCGATTAGTCTGTTCGTTTCCACACTTGTTGGCTGATTCAGGCAATCTATCTGGCCAAGCACCAAGATCAGTTGGGAATTTATCCGAGTCAGACGCTAATGCAGGCTGTTTAATGATCGACTCTTTGGGAAATGACATCAGCAGCGTCTTCCCTGCTTTTTCCAGCAGCTGCGTTTGTGCCACTATCAGCACCTGTTTCTCTAACATCTTCATCAGGAGTAATACCGTTGTCACCAATGGCCCCGGAGCTTCTATCGGTCACTTCGGAATGATCTTCAGAATTACAAGCGGCACTGGCAGGAGTAGCATCAAGGTGGCGCATTTTAGCTTGTTCGTTCTTCTCTTACTCTTCTTGTTTTTGTTTCTTGTTTCTTCTTGCGGCGTTTTTGATAGTCCGGCCACGGTCTCGTTCCCGACCGCTACCGGATTGTCCCGACATACATGATGTATATGATATATATGAATACACATGATATATATGAATATACGGCAATAGCACGTAAGCATGTTGCCATCACTTTCCAGATACAAGCAATTTGATGCAAAATGCTAATTATAAGTTTATAACAAAAGAGCATATCTGATTTAAGCGGAAGCACTGCAGCTGTGGTAGCAGCTTGTCAGTTGTCAATTTATCACGAAATCTTCCGCAAAAACGTCGATTCATATTTCATATCAGTTGGAGACTCGAATTTATCAAAGTTTAAAAAATGTTTAATAGTTCGTTCGAAAGCATAGCCAGCGCTACGTTAATTGATTTGATTGCATGAGAATTGTTGAAACGTGGGCCCCCTGCGCCCGTTACATATGTGATATCCCAAAAACTGGCGATGCGGTCCCGAAATACATGGCCTGGGCCTTAAAAAAACAAAAGGCCCGAAAATCTGAGGGGCCCCTGGCACTTGCCCAAACTGCCCCCCCCCCCTGATCCGCCGCCACTGCACCTAACCCTCAGTTTATTTCTCGGGTTACTGTGGTAGGCCGAGTCTAGGTTTCGGCTGCGTTTCACTGATCTCTAGTGCTGCGTTGCTGCTGCTTTTTTTTTCTACGTCGCGAAACTGCATATTTGCACAATTTACTTCCTGTGCTAGCAATTCATGCTTCCAGCGAGGCATGTTGCTTGCGCGATATTATTACAATGTTTCGAGTCCTTTTGCTTTTGCACAGTCTTGTTTTGGTGAAGGTGTTCTTGGACGTTGTTGGTAAATTTTGAACGGCGATTTAACGTATTAGCTGCTTAGTGATGTGGCTGAAAACTTTCTTGACCGTGAATATGCTCACAATGCTTATAACTGCAAGAAAAAATTGTAGTAAATGAAAGCATTCGATTTCAATCATACAATAAGCATGTCAGTATATATCACACTGCCACGGACCAGATTCTTACCTGTTTCAGCTATTTGTAATTTGCCTATCCGACTAACGCGTCAACTTTGCGTGGTGAACTCACTTTTCAGTGTTCAGTTTTCATGGACTTGAGATAAACGTTTTGGTCTATACAGCGGCGCGGCGAATATATTTCACCAAACTGGACAGTAGTCCAATACGCCATTTCGTCTAGCTATACAATATTGCTCATATATTACCTTACGGCTTAAGCTTTAATAGATACAATAACAACTCACGAGTGATGTCTTACTGAGTTTGTTTTATTTTATAGGAGTTCGAACCGGATACAACATCAAAACATCAGAAACCACTGAGCATTATTAGTTACGTCGGATGTTCAATGTCTCAGTTCGGAATCGCGTGGACTCTTTTCACCATGATTTACTTCAGGTTTGGTTTTCTTTATACCACATGTTTTTTTGGTTAAGGTGGCTTCCTAAGGTTTTGTGACCGTCCGCGAGCTTATTGCGAAATTTATATATTATCGGGAAATTGTATGACGTGCATGACTACGCGTAGAAACGCCTAAGGAATTGAACGCAGATATTTTGCGTTAATTTCCTTCGGTGAATGGTTTTGAAAGTTTGTCCAGTTCAAGAAAAAGCTTATATCTTTCTTCTGACAAATTTTAAAACATACTGCATCCAAACACTCATTCACTTGCAACCCGTTCTCTCGTGAGTCCCTCCACATGGCTTAGCTAGTATAATCTAAGGATTTTGGGTGAAGGAAAATTCGAGTGTAGAATATATACATTTTAAGACCAAACCGGGACCAGTTGCGAAAAATGCAACTACACAGGCCTTCCGGCAGGAATTGAACCCACGACCTTGCGATTCTAGTGCAATGCTCTGACCACTGAGCCACGAGGGCGTTCCCGAGACGCCTTCTCCCGGGAGCCAATCAGCAGTATCGTTACAGGCATGTAACAGCTTGCCCGTTTTTAGTTAAGCATAATGTAGAAACTACAGGGAGCATTTTTAATATGTTGGGGTGGGGGTGGTGTTCTTGCTGCTGCCGTTACTGTCGTCTTTGCTGCTGCTGCTGCTGCTGCTGCTGATGATGTTGCAGTAGTTGTTATTGGAGTTGTTGTTGCTGTTGTTGTTGTTGTTGTTGCTGGAGATCCTGCTGTTGTTGTTGCTGTTGCAGTTTGTGTTGTTGTTGTTGCTGCTGTTGTTGTTGCTGTTGTTGTGGTTGTTGTTGTTGTTGTTGTCATTGCTGCTGTTGTAGTTTGTTTGCAGTTTGTGTTGTGTTGTGTTGTGTTGTGTTGTGTTGTGTTGTTGTGTTGTTGTTGTTGTTGTTGTTGTTGTTGTTATTGTTGTTATTGTTATTTCAAACAAATGCTAGATGGTCTTTCAAACATTTCAGTGTTAGCTTATGTAGATCAACATTCTAAAATTTACAGGGAATTGCTTGCCAGTAAAGGTTCAAAGATCTTTTTTTTCGTTTGCGTGACTCTGGCTGCTGCTCTGATCGTCTTTGTTGCCGCTGCTGAAAGAAGAAGGCTACAAATGCGGCATGTATAGCCACTGGCATGATGATTCACCACCTCGTTATTTCGTCTTTGGCTTGGATGATTTTTGAAGCTTTGACGTTGTACTATGCCTTTGTCAAGGTCCTTCCCAAGGCGGTGTTGGAAGCCAAACTACCTTCATTATGGATATGTGGTTTGGTCTGCTGGGGTAAGTAACTAACCTTGATAAGAGACGAAAGAAAGAAAAAAATAATTAAGTAACGTACAATGAATAGTAGTAAACAGAATTAAATTAAAGAAAAGTAAAAAAAATATGCAAAAGTATAGTGGTGAAATGTGAATGAAGTGCCCTGCCCTACACTGGACTGAACTGTCCTGCACTACCTACACTAGACTGGACCGCCCTACACTGCACTGTACTGTACTGTACTGTACTGTACTGTGCTGTGCTGTGCTGTACTGTACTGTACTGTACTGTAGTTCGCTGCATTTCACTTCACTGCACGCACTCAAGTCCATTCGTGAACAAACTTTGAGGAAAAGGTTCAGTTGTTTTTGCAGTACAAGCTGTCGTAAGTAGTTAACCTTAGAAAACTTTGAGCTCTAGATGGGACTCGAACCCACAACTTTTCGAGTACCAGCCAGACGCTCTAACCATTTTGACACTGGAACTCAGATGGAAGACCAAGCTTGCTTTACGATATTTATAGCTGGAAGAGCCGTACGTGTGTACTGAAATGTACATCTGAAATGTCCTACATTTTCTAGGCATTCTTGGCATTATTGTGATTCACAGCTGGTGTAACGTACGACAGCTATAGCAACAAGGAATAGCATGGCCATGAAATTAGGGACAGTATGGCTGCCAGTTATGCGCACAAGTAACCGATTTTGCGAATTCAAGATGGCGGAAATACTAAGCTTTAACACTAAAAGCATACAAATGCGATGCGCAAACTGAAACAAAATAGAATTTGCAAAGTGCACACGTCTACAAATCTATAAAATACCTCAATGAGTCATGAGTGGTCTTGTAAACTCTTGATATGTCACGATTTGCCAATACTCCGCCCGAGTAAGTCAATTTTACAATGTTATCTCGCAACGTAAACTCTTATTAAGTACAACAAAATCCCCATTATATGCTAAGTTCAGGCCAGTGTAGTGTTGTTCGAAGTGTTCGACGACGAAATGCACACGATCACATTTCTTGTACGATGCTTGATTCTTCATTTTGTGTTGATTTAGAGACATCTTAGCTTGTATTCGCTCCGCCAAATACATTTAAAATAGTCTGTTTTTTATGAAAACTGTAAGCTGATCCTGTTACCAATTATGCAAGCATGCCAGAGAAGACAAAGTGCGAAATCCTCCAAAAAATTACGAGCGTTTCAGTGCCTTCTTGTCAACCATTTTGAAAACATTTATACGTACAGCCGCTGACTAACTTTTGAGGTACGAAGGGTCCAAAATACAAAAAAATCCCTCCAAATTCAATATATTTTGGTGTACTTTTGTACTTGTCAAGTTATAAAATATTGTGTTCACTTCACTTCATTAAAAGATTATACATTCAAGAAAATCTCTGTGTATAATTATAAATATCGACTATAAAAGACAACAACATCATGAATACTATGGCAGTGTTTTGACTTTTCTGTTTTTTTTTACGTTTTTTACTTTTGTTTTTTTGCAAGGATGGCCAATGGTGGTAGCCTTTTTTATCCCGGTGGCTTTCTGCGTCCTTGTTAACACGATCGCCTTCATCGTAATCTTGTATCATTTGCTGAGAGCTGGGACAGGAATAAGGTCCACCGTCCACACAGCAGTGTTCCTTGGCCTTACTTGGATTTCAGGAGCGCCAGTAGCCATACGCGATGCGAAAGTGGTCTTTCAGTACGTATTCTGCAACGTCGGGTACGGAATTTTTTTCTCACCTCATGGTGAGAAAAAAATTCCGTACCCGATGTTGCGGGAAATCTCCTCCTCCTAATATCCTAATCCGTGTAGGACCGACGACCAATATGGAGATGATAGCAATGAGACCAGAGTATCTACGACATCGCTGCTGTAGGGAATGTCACCAAGGAAAGTGATGATGAGTACCCAATTGAGTAAGCACTGGTACCTAAAGATATCTTCTATACAGTTGACGTATAGCAAGGCAAATACATGTTTAGTTGTATATTTGTCAGATTTGTAGAAACGTTATTATTGCATTAGCTA
Organism: Paragorgia papillata; assembly: GCA_035771165.1. Lineage (NCBI taxonomy): Eukaryota > Metazoa > Cnidaria > Anthozoa > Scleralcyonacea > Coralliidae > Paragorgia > Paragorgia papillata. Next base: position 412,980 of record JAWNZC010000338.1, read on the forward strand.
AGATTGGAATGTGCGTTATCATGTGCGTAGCTTAAGCTTATTCCCAGTTTTAAGACAGTTTTAATTTTTTCATGTCCAATGTAGACTCGTACGTAACGACATTATCAACAAGGAATATAATCAACTTCCTTGCTAGCAGAGATCTCTACGGAAAAGAGACCTCTGCAAACATCCGACACTTTTCCTGTCTGTCGCGCATGTGCGAAGTGGGCTCTGCCAACAAACTTGATCTTCGCCCCAAACTTCGAGTCAGTCGGGTTTTGAGCTGGTCAAACAAGTTCTAGTTTACGAGCACGTGCAATACGCCTCTGATTGTTGGTGACCGAAGTGAAACAGTCGATATTGTGGTGTTTTAATAGAAAAATCGAAAATCAAAAAACTGATTTGTAGATAATTTCGTTAAAGAAATAAATAGAATCGAAGTGATTCTGGTTTGTGTGAGTATTGTTTATAGTGTTTAGACGTGTTTGAAGGTAATCACAGTCGATTCGATCTCAAAGCGTTCTTGTGGCGATATTTCATATTATTTAAGCCGTTCTTTAATTTTAAGGAACTTTAAATGAAGAACCAATCGAGGATAAGACTTTAACGTTGTATCGCTTATTTAAGCAATATGGTTTAGTCATTGCATTGGTTTTTTATGCGGGTAATTTGTTAGCTCCGAATTCCGAAATCTTACTCATGACTTTGTTATTGTGATAGACCTCAGGGCTCAGGAAAATAGAAGTAACGCGTTAGAGCCTGGGTCCAAAATAGTATACCCGTTTATATTTTCCGTGCTGGCGCGCCGAAAAGGCTCGGGGGGAATCCAAAATCGGAACACCAAGATTCTTTGGTGTTCTTTCTAAAGCGCATGCGTTTAAGTTCGCGGTTACACCAGATCATTAACATCATTATGAACCAAAATAACATATAGGTACAGCCGCTGACTAACTTTATGAGGTACGAAGGGCTCCAAAATACAAAAAAATCCCTCCAAATTCAATATATTTTGGTGTACTTTTGTACTTGTCAAGTTATAAAATATTGTGTTCACTTCACTTCATTAAAAGATTATACATTCAAGAAAATCTCTGTGTATAATTATAAATATCGACTATAAAAGACAACAACATCATGAATACTATGGCAGTGTTTTGACTTTTCTGGGTTTTTTTACGTTTTTTACTTTTGTTTTTTTGCAAGGATTGCCAATGGTGGTAGCCTTTTTTATCCCAGTGGCTTTCTGCGTCCTTGTTAACACGATCGCCTTCATCGTAATCTTGTATCATTTGCTGAGAGCTGGGACAGGAGTTAGGTCCACCGTCCACACAGCAGTGTTCCTTGGCCTTACTTGGATTTCAGGACCGCTAGCCATACGCGATGCGAAAGTGGTCTTTCAGTACGTATTCTGCAACGTCGGGTACGGAATTTTTTTCTCACCTCATGGTGAGAAAAAAATTCCGTACCCGATGTTGCGGGAAATCTCCTCCTCCTGATATCCTAATCCGTGTAGGACCGACGACCAATATGGAGATGATAGCAATGAGACCAGGGTATCGACGACATCGCTGCTGTAGGGAATGTCACCAAGGAAAGTGATGATGAGTGCCCAATTGAGTAAGCACTGGTACCTAAACATTTCTTCTATACAGTTGACGTATAGCAAGGCAAATACATGTTTAGTTGTATATTTGTCAGATTTGTAGAAACGCTATTATTGCATTAGCTAAGATTGGAATGTGCGGTATCATGTTTGTAGCGGATGGTAGCGGATGACTATCGAGCCGGACGAGAAGGAGTTAAGCTTATTCCCAATTTTAAGACAGTTTTAATTTTTTTCATGTCCAATGTAGACTCGTACGTAAGGACATTATCAACAAGGAATATAATCAACTTCCTTGCTAGCAGAGATCTGTACGGAAAAGAGACCTCTGCAAACATCCGACACTTTTCCTGTCTGTCGCGCATGTGCGAAGTTACCCTGCAAGTCAGAGCCCCTTTCCGACCTACGCAGGCTTCGGAAAGTGGGCTCTGCCAACAAACTTGATCTTCGCCCCAAACTTCGAGTCAGTCAGGTTTTGAGCTGGTCAAACAAGTTCTAGTTTACGAGCACGTGCAATACGCCTCTGATTGTTGGTGACCGAAGTGAAACAGTCGATATTGTGGTGTTTTAATAGAAAAATCGGAAATCAAAAAACTGATTTGTAGATAATTTCGTTAAAGAAATAAATAAAATCGAAGTGATTCTGGTTTGTGTGAGTATTGTTTATAGTGTTTAGACGTGTTTGAAGGTAATCACAGTCGATTCGATCTCAAAGCGTTCTTGTGGCGATATTTCATATTATTTAAGCCGTTCTTTAATTTTAAGGAACTTTAAATGAAGAGTAATGAGTAATGATTTGAGTAATGATTTATTTAACGTCGCAAGCACAGGATGTGGTCGCCCAATCATCCGAGCCAGAGGCTCATGTTAAAAGTGCACGACATAAGCTAAGACCTAAGTGTTGATTTTACGGAGGGAGGAAAACCGCAGAACCCTGCGAAAAACCCTCGAAGCACAGGAGAGACCAACTAAACTCTACTCACATGAAATTCAAGTTCGAGAATGGGGTCATTCCCAGACGGTCACCCATCCAAGTACTAACCCCGTTCAACCGGGCTTAACTACAGCGGCGAGAGGCAGCGCCCTAACAGCACACGCCACCCGTGCTACCCTATAGAACCAATCGAGGATAAGACTTTAACGTTGTATCGCTTATTTAAGCGATATGGTTTAGTCTCTGCATTGGTTTTTTATGCGGGTAATTTGTTAGCTCCGAATTCCGAAATCTTATTCATGACTTTGTTATTGTGATAGACCTCAGGGCTCAGGAAAATAGAAGTAACGCGTTAGAGCCTGGGTCCAAAATAGTATACCTTTATATTTTCCGTGCTGGCGCGCGGAAAAGGCTCGGGGGGAATCCAAAACCGGAACACCAAGATTTTTTGGTGTTCCTTCTAAAGCGCATGCGTTTAAGTTCGCGGTTTGGGAGTTGGACACCAGATCATTAACATCATTATGAACCAAAATAACATATAGGTACAGCCGCTGACTAACTTTATGAGGTACGAAGGGCTCCAAAATACAAAAAAATCCCTCCAAATTCAATATATTTTGGTGTATTTTTGTACTTGTCAAGTTATAAAATATTGTGTTCACTTCACTTCATTAAAAGATTATACATTCAAGAAAATCTCTGTGTATAATTATAAATATCGACTATAAAAGACAACAACATCATGAATACTATGGCAGTGTTTTGACTTTTCTGGGTTTTTTACGTTTTTTACTTTTGTTTTATTGCAAGGATTGCCAATGGTGGTAGCCTTTTTTATCCCGGTGGCTTTCTGCGTCCTTGTTAACACGATCGCCTTCATCGTAATCTTGTATCATTTGCTGAGAGCTGGGACAGGAGTTAGGTCCACCGTCCACACAGCAGTGTTCCTTGGCCTTACTTGGATTTCAGGACCGCTAGCCATACGCGATGCGAAAGTGGTCTTTAAGTACGTATTCTGCAACATCGGGTACGGAATTTTTTTCTCAACTCATGCAGTGGAGGTGAGAAAAAAATTCCGTACCCAATGTTGCGGGAAATCTCCTCCTCCTGAATACCTAATCCGTGTAGGACCGACGACCAATATGGAGATGATAGCAATGAGACCAGGGTATCGACGACATCGCTGCTGTAGGGAATGTCACCAAGGAAAGTGATGATGAGTGCCCAATTGAGTAAGCACTGGTACCTAAACATTTCTTCTATACAGTTGACGTATAGCAAGGCAAATACATGTTTAGTTGTATATTTGTCAGATTTGTAGAAACGCTATTATTGCATTAGCTAAGATTGGAATGTGCGGTATCATGTTTGTAGCGGATGGTAGCGGATGACTATCGAGCCGGACGAGAAGGAGTTAAGCTTATTCCCAGTTTTAAGAGAGTTTAATTTTTTTCATGTCCAATGTAGACTCGTACGTAAGGACATTATCAACAAGGAATACAATCAACTTCCTTGCTAGCAGAGATCTCTACGGAAAAGAGACCTTTGCAAACATCCGACACTTTTCCTGTCGCGCATGTGCGAAGTTACCCTCTGTTAAGTCAGAGCCCCTTTCCGACCTATACGCAGGCTTCGGAAAGTGGGCTCTGCCAACAAACTCGATCTTCGCCACAAACCCCAGGGAGCCCAACTCTGACGCCTGTGATGGTCCTTCCTCTTTTTTTGTTTTATTATATTGAGCTTCTGACTGAAAACCGAGGCCGCTTAACAGTTGTGTAAGCTGGTTAACAGTTGGTAATATATGCATATATATGCAAATTGCAGCGCGCGGTAATTTGAAACGCGAAACAGCTGTTGGGGTGTTCCGCCAACGTCAATTTGTTCGAGCTCAAATTACTACGACAAAGAACGCAGGCCTTATTGCACTACGTGTTCAGTCGTCTCAGCTTTCAGTGAGCGTCACGCGCCATTCACGTGGCGCAGAAGCCCAACAGCTGTTTCGAGTTTCAAATTACCGCGCGCTGCAATTTGCATATATATATGCATATATTACCAACTGTTAACCAGCTTACACAACTGTTAAGCGGCCTCGGTTTTCAGGAAGGACCATCACAGGCGTCAGAGTTGGGCTCCCTGTGCCCAAACTTCGAGTCAGTCACGGATTTAGGGCTGATCACTCCTGTGAGACATCACTTTGTATGATTTATGAACTCTTAGTCACCGCGATTGATAGCGGCAAGATCAATGGTATGATATTGTTAGACTTTTCCAAGGCCTTTGATCTCGTTGATCACTTGATTTTGCTCTTAAAAATCAAATCTTATGGCATTACAATGTTAGCTTTAAAATGGTTTACCTCATATTTGACAGGTCGGTCTCAACAAGTTGAAATAAAGGGTTGCCTATCTAACTCACTTCCAATTAAATCAGGAGTGCCACAGGGTTCTATTTTGGGGCCATTGCTGTTTCTTCTTTTTATAAATGACTTGCCAATGTCAATTGTGAATTCGGATCTGTTTCTCTTCGCTGATGATTCAACGAGTACCTTTACACAGTAAAGGTCGAGCAAATCAGTGTTGTCACCTGCAACCGACTGGTACCAATCCTTATTGACTCTGGTGTCTCAGTGAATGTGTAATGTCCAAGCATCATTATGAACAGATTGCAGCCCATGCAGGGATCCATTAACGCGCAGGACACAAACATTTGTATCTATCCCTAATGCTATGGTTCCAAGAAGCCTCTTTCCTTGCTTGAAAAAACTGGACACAGTAGTGGGACTAATTGACTCGAAGTCAGCAAGTGTGCCATTTTATGTTGTGAATGGAAATCACCAGTCCCTCCTCAGCTACACAATGTACTGCTCAAGAACTGGGCCTTAATTATTAAAATTTTACAACCTGTAAACGCCGTCACTACAGAACCGGGAACTGCTAGGAGTTCACTGACATTTTCGAAGGAATTGGGAAATTGAAAGACGCATCAGTCCACATCCATGTAGTCTGTAGACAAAACCGTTATTGCAGTTGTTCAACATGCAACATCGACGTATCCCATTCAACATTCTTAAGCAAGTAGAAAAAGAACTCCAGCAGTTAGAGTAAGCAGGTATAATAGAAGATACTGATGGCCCAACACCATGGGTATCCCCACTGGTCTGACTGATATTATTAAAATGTATTAATAACTACTTAATAACCGAGAGTGAGGTCTTTATGGTAAAATATTAAACCGAGGTCTTGCTGTATTGACCGAGCGATAGCGAGGTTAATACGCTCAAGACCGAGGTTTAATATTTTACCGTAAAGACCGAATGGTTGAGGTTATTAAGTAGTTTATTATATGGCATCTTGTATTTCTTGGTCTTCGCATCCTTTAACTTCGTCAAAACACCGAACTAGCATTATTTTCTTGTTTCTTTCTCGTCTGGATACTAGAATTTACTTTTATAATGTTCATCGTCGTCTATTTCATCTATTTTCGCCGTTTTTCGGCAATAAAAGTTTCTAATTAGGATTTTTTGTTTGTTTCCAACCCTAGGGCATTAACAATTTTCATAATGCCCGTGAGCATTACGGAGAAATCTCGCTCCGTCAGCAACCAATCACAGCGCGTGATTTTACCAGAAGTAATCCGCGCCATATCATAAATATGTCATCACAAGCACTTAAACTATTAAAAATGCATTTAAATATAAAATACCTGGTGTTGTGTTGTTCCCTTTTGTATTTCAGTCTCATACCTGTATATTCGAGCAGTATTGCTCGCTTTGCAGTATGCTTACTTACCCTTGCAGAGTAAAATAGGAAGGCAGGCGACTCAGATTCCAAACGCCAACACTCGATGGCCGATAAGTCGATAACTATTAGGAAACGAATAAATCCTTTAATCTCGACCAAAATCACCACATTCGCAAAGATAAGTAACCGTCACATCCAGAAATCGGATTCGAGCTTGAAATTTGCAAACCAAACTGCAAAATTTCGACGATTTTCACGAACTCAGAGTTTCAATATACCCATTCTTTAGCACCCTGGTCACAGAATAGAAATACAACCAGAAGTCCAACTCGAGTGGCAACTTGTCCGCATTTCTTCCGAATGCGCAGGCGCGATATTTTACGCCATCCAACGCCACCCTACGCAATGTCCTACGCCATCCTACGCAATCAAAATGCGCGAGGCGACATGCGCAAGGACATAAACTTCAAAGGTTCCGACGCGAGTTGGACTTCTGGTTGTATTTCTATTCTGTGCCCTGGTCCCAGAGGTCCTACGCCGCCCGCTCCCCCCCCCCCCCCCCGGAATGCTGAAAGCGGCGAGAGAACCTCTGGTCGAAGACGCTACTAATCTCACTTTCATGTTGCAGTAATCTAATTAACTTGACCGGGGGGTTAAAACTTTTTGCACCACTAATAGAAATTTTTATTTGTTAAGGAGGTTTGAGGCGCAGGCTAGGAGAAATAAACTATAAAAGTCAAGGAATTTGGCCATTTTACCAGTCGAGCAACAAAAAAAACCCCAACAGCCCACGAGACAATTAAGACAAGACAACTTATTAGTTGCGCTGAATGACTCACCCGACCGCTTCAGTGATCAAATTATTTATTCGTTTGATCGTTTCAAAATCACTTGCAAGCTACAATAACAGGAAAATTCTTATCCATAGGGCAGAATTTCCCCCCCATGACGCTTTAGTTTCTATACCGCTGCTATTCAGAAAAATTGCGAAAACAAAACCGAATTTTATGTGTACAACTACAACGCAAAAATGTCACCCGTTCACAAAGAAATAATATGCATTATTCTAGAGTTGTGTTTGGGGGCTTTGGGGGGTAAAGATATATATAACCAGACGTTTTGAACTTTTTCATGTAATGACACGAGAGAAAATACGCCGCAACCAAATTATACAGGGACGTGTGAAAGAAATTGACACAAATAACGCGCAATTAATCCCATTATTGTTTACGTTGTTTTCTTTTGAATCAATGCGTGTGAATAATTTGCTTGTGTCGTACGCGCCAAATATTCTTTAATTTTTCTGTGCAAGTTTTCTCAAATCAGTGTTAGTTCACGTTCTCTTCTTTAGAGTATTCATAAACAACGGATTTTTATTCTTTAGCATGCATGAGATGACTGGATGAGGTTAAAATAGGAGTTAAAAAAAATTAGCGATAGGATTTATAAATTACAATCACAGAATGATATAACAAATTAAAAAAAAACACGTCATACTTGGATGTCACGGCGAACCCACTAGAGAATATTGAAAAGCTTGCTGACATTATAGTTCGGCGGCAGATTAATTTTCAGATTTTAATACTCGATCGCCCAATCCGTATGGCAACGTAGAAATATTTCTTGAGTAAGAGAAATAATAGTTTAGTCAACGCACTGAAATAATATTTATACCTCTCACGCACTGCAAACTCGGTGTACCAAGGTACAACCCGGGAATGTGCACCAGCTTTGTTAGTTCTTGTCCAGTTTACGGCTTTGTTTTGCAATTTTGCTCCGGAGATTTTAACATAACGATGCTACAAACGCCTTACAAGATGCAGTATATTTCTTCACGCCTCCACCTTTGACTTGTAGTTGTGTAATTATTTTTTATAATCTAAACCCCCCTAACAGATTTCTTAGCCAATCAGAAAATGGGGTCAAGATCTGACCCTAGCGACTTCATTGGCTTGGAGAAAGAAACGGCCAGTTCGACCAGAGGTTCTCTCGCCGCTTTCAGCATTTCGGGGGGGGGGGGGGGGGGGGGGGGTGTGTGGTAGCGGGCGGCATAGGACCTCCGGGACCAGGGTGATTCTTTAATTTAGCGTCGGAGATTGGACTTACGTCACAGACCTAGCCTGCGAAACAGGCTCTCTGGGAGGCGCGGGCGGAGTTGAAATAGAATGTGTTATAATGAATGTATAAACACATTCACGCAATATATTAATTAGCCTGCGTGCAGACGCTCCTCCCCCCTCCTGAAATAGGGGAAACGGAGGTCTGCGAAACGTCGTTCGTAATCATGTTCTGGTCACGTGAGTCGTCACAGTTGATTGGTTGACAAAGGATAATTTAAAGTAGCCGATATTTCATTGGTCAGATTTCTAGTGATCAGGAAGTGCTATAGCGGATTTTCCCTGTCTATATTGTCTTCTTTTGTCCACTTTGAAATGTCAACATGTATTCTCTGCTCTTCAAGTCTTGTGAAATTTTGAAGCATAACGACAAAAACCTGGTTGATGGTAAAGATGCATTTAAAGTGAAAGAAGAATTAGCTACGCTTGAATTTATAGTTGTGTCGAGGAGCTTAAAAAACGCCGCGGTGTAATAAATAATCTGCGAAAAGTCGAGGGCGACCTCTACGATTTACATCATTCAACACTTCCATGCCAGTCGTTCAATGTAAAAAAAAGAGAAATCGATTGTGCGAGTACTCACACGAGTTCTCCGTCGAAACGACTTGCTACCGTTCCAGACAATATCAATCGCAATCAGCTTGGAATATTAAATAACCGGCAACATCGACACCAACAAAAGTCTCAATTTCTTCGCACCCAAACGCGGTTGACATTTCGCCAGTTCGTCCATTCTATCATTAATATAATATCTCTCAGCACAGAACTGTCGACCAAAATGAACACTGTTTTGCAAATTTCAACAGAAAACGTTGAAATTTAAAAACAAATCAATCAACTTGCGGCGTCATTTCAAACAAACCTGTCAAAATATGACGCCGCAAGTTGAATGATTTATTTTTAATAAATGTTCAACGTTTTCAGATGAAACTTGCAACTTTCGAACGTAAACAAACGTGAAAATAATCGCAAGCCTAATAATATGGTGGCTTGCAAATGGACGTATTGGTGTGGTAACTATGCTAGCATATAAAATTAATTATTTTGGTTCACGTGCCCAGGGACACGATTACGAACGCCGTTTCGCAGATCTCTTGTTTCCCCGATTTCAGGAGGGGGAAGGAGCGTCTGCACGCAGGCAGATATATATTAATCAAATGACCGACGTTTCCCCATTTTAAAAATATTTCCCGTTTAGCTAAAAACTAGAAATTTCTACCCCAAATAACATTGCTCAATAGTTTCTGTTTGATATATATCTCATTTGTTATTAAAAAATTCTAAAATTCTGTATTATAAACACTTGTGAGAAGACAATTTCCTGTTTATTTTGTAATATTTATGTTTCGGACAGCGGTTCGCAGATTTTGGACATTTTAACGAGTTTTACTTAACGGAGAAACTTGAACTATACATCAAATGAAAGCTCATTCAACATGTGATAACATACGTACACAATATATTTTAGTGATGAGTAGTTCTGAAATTACTAGGCATCTTGTTCCACAACTGACAAGATGCCGCGTGCAATATGCCATGCCACTTCACACTCACCTGAGTCACCTCTTTTCCCCTCGGAATCATTCAAAAGTCGTCAACATGAAAGCCCATCGGCATCGGAGTTCAAAATATCACAGCCCTGCATTAAATAACTATATAACAGCCATAAAAATACCAAGTTGAGAGCGTCTGATGCGATATTTTGCAGAAACACCAGGCCTAAGTCACAGAACAAAGAACTGAGCAGAAGGGCCACTCAGGGTTAGAAGTGTCGCCGTTTTTCAGTGCGCACGCGCGAGGACTGCGAAGCTCGCAGCCACAGAATAGACAGCATAGTCTCTCGTTATGTATGACGATATATGACGCACCTCTCAGACGCCGACCACAACACCCCTACTGGTTTTTTCCTTATATGTTTTTTAGTTTAACATCCCACATGTGGGACAGTCGTTGCACGCGTATGACGAAATACATCATAGAACTACGTTTGGTTGTATGTCATATATCATCATACATAACGAGAGACTATGTTGGAATAGAAATACGACCAGAAGTCCAACTCGCGTGACAACTTGTCCGCATTTCTTTAATGCGCGTGCGCGATATTTTACGCCATCCGACGCCATCCTACGCAATGTCCTACGCCATCCTACGCATCTTTTGAAGGTCCAAACTGCCGGGGGAACTTGCCAGGATTGCGTCAACCTCGTATCCAGGGTCTTATCTCCGCTGCTCCGCCCACCGCTGCGAAAAGACCCTGGTTGCGGCTGGTCACGTGCCCCCTAAAAATTGACGATTTAAAAAATACTCAGGGAGGAGTGACAAAGGCACAATTACAACCGCTTCGGCCGTTTTGTTTATACAAATAATATATTACGTCTGGCGTCGTTGTCTGGCGCCTGCAGGCTAGTGTCTGATCGCTAAATATCTACTCGGTGTTGAAAAAACATATCTCGCTTTCTTCTGTGGTGTACGTCGTCGAAGAACAAAAGATCATGTCGAATCCGAAAGTTAAAGAAAGCCCGAAGAAGATATACCAATCGACTAATGTACATACCGTCAGGGCCGTCGAGAGCCAGAACGGGCCCCGGGTCATAATTTGCGCGAGGGCCCCCTCCGATATTTTTACCAAGGTTTTAGTGGGCCCCAGCGCTAAGTTTTTGATAATTATTATAATATATGATATATCTTCACAGACTGAATTTTTAGCCGCCTACCCCCCCCCCCCCCCCCCCTCTCGACGGTACTGCACACCGTCGAATACATATCGACTTTGTCGCAGTTTTGGTGATGTGAGGTACCTTAAGAATTTGTACAACAAGGCAAATTTTGAACTGCTTTATTCGGCCGAAATGCCTTACGGCAAAAGACTTCCTTGTGACGAGTGCTCTTCCTCGTTTAATCTAAAGGCCATGTGAAAGAAGATTACAAACTGATTTCACAAAGTTCAAGACGTTGGTTTGCGAGAGCCAAACCGCTTTCTCTCGCATCAAAAAATGTATTGACATTTCAGCCAATGCCCCGATTACCGCGGCGAAAAGTGCCGAAAGAAGCGATTCATGAAAGATTGCAACTATACAACATCAAGCCGACTGTCCTTTCACGCGCATTTGTCATCAACAGAAACGCAGGTATAAATACAGTTGTTGAATCGCGTTTTTCATTATTTTAATAAACTTTATAGTTCGCCTAAATCTAATATCAGATTTTAGAATATGAGTATTAAAACTGACTTGTGTTGTAGCATTGTCATTGAGTGTGCAGCTTACTAAAGCTTTAATACCACCCCTCCCATGATTTAAAATTCGTTTAGGCGGCACGTGACCACCCGCAACCAGGGTCTTTTCGGAGATCCTGGGTACGAGGTTGGGATTGCGTAGGATGGCGTAGGATGGCGAGGAATCAAGATGCGCGAGGCGACATGCGCGAGGAAAGAAATTTCAAAGGTTCCGACGCGAGTTGGACTGGTCGTATTTCTATTCTGTGTCGCAGCCAGTAAACCTCAGTCAGTCAGCCAGGTCAACAAGCTGGAGTGTAATGGCGAAATACGGAGTTGCTTCACTAAAATCGCTATATCTCACGAACTAGTCGCTCGATCTTCACGCTACAACCAGTAGTCATTCAGAGAAGGTAAGTGACAATATAATGCTGTATGAAAAGCATCTGAAAGTGAAAATTTACGGAATTAAAACCGCCACAGTATTAATTGAGCCACTAAAGCATTCTTGTCGACTTTCAACTTGCCTTTACGGCTAGAAAAGGAGTAGAAACTCTTTGAAAAGATTTCAAACATTGAGTACAAAGATGAAATCACACTTTTTGTTGTTGTTGTTGTTGTTGTTGTTGTTGTTGTTGTTGTTGTTGTTGTTGTTGTTGTTGTTGTTATTTATTAAATTGGACGAGTAGCTCTGAACAACGAAGCAATTCTGTTAGGTGAATTTCGGGCAATTGGACACTGAAATTTGGTGACCAGTATTCCTTATTAAAAGACAACCCACTTTTCAAAACTAAAGTTATATAGTTCTGCAATGATAACTTTAATATGTTTATATTGAGAAGCGTGGCTGTGATTTTTATGTTTGTTTTATTTTTTATTACAGTTGAATCGTGCATACAGTACTTCTTCTTGAACTTGTTTATATTCATATCATGTCAGACCCTTGATCTTCTTGAACTTGAAAGTAGTGTACTGAAATATATGCAATTCAGTCCAAGATTGGGGTTGCTAACCTAAGCTGTAATGTTTCATGGTAGAGGAATGATCATATATTTTAGATCAAAACTGGACTGGTGTATAATAATAATTTTAGTGGAGTATTTTGTTTATTGGATGGTCACTTGTAAATTATTTCTAAGAAAATCTATAGTTTGATACTGTACTTTGATTTTCACTACAGTGTAAATTATTTTAATATTTTTTGCTGTATGAAAATAAATATTTGGGATTGACTGTTTGTGATTGCACAAAAAAGTTTATCATTCGAGGTTGAATTTCTTGTTGAACTGCACCAGTGCAACAGCAAGTTTGCACTAACTTTGAATTTTGCATATTATTATGACCAAGCAAAGTCATTCAGAGAAATTCTGTTTTTCCTGTAAAAAGTCGGGTTTAATTTTAAGAGTCTCCAGGGTGGATGGATCTAGTAAATACATAAATGGCTCGTACAAAAAAAACCCAACAAATTAAATCATACTTGTTTATTGCTAATTCATCAACTGAGAGTTTTGCTAAAACAATTCCCTTGTCCAAATTGTATTATATATATATATATATATATATATTATTTTAATAGAAATTTTGTATATTCATTCATTGTAAATCCATTGTGATTCAGATTTTTAACTGCAGAATTGGTTATTAAAACATACATTACACTGATGTCAAACAACATGACAGCAAACTCAAAGGTGGTTACACCAAGCAGTAATTTAAACATGAGTTATGAAAAAAATATATGTTGTTGCATCCCTATGAAATAAAACAACAGCTGGCCTTATTTTCAAGTATTACTTGTAAAACGTCAACTAATAGAATTGCTTCGTTCTTCAAAATTACTCATCCCATTCAAGAAATAACAGGAAATATGTGCAGTTTAATTTTTATATTTAACGTTTAAACTGTTTTCAAAGATAGTCTGCTCTTATTTTTGCTTGTAAATACAAGTTTAAAGTAGACGGTAAAATAGCTTCACACAATGGAGGTTCGAGGAATAGGAATAGGAATAGGAATAATTTATTTAACGTCATTAACGTAGGGAGGAGTCGCCTCATCTCCCGAGCACTAGGCTCATGTAAAAACGTATGACTATAAATTAGTACTACATTAAAATAGGTATATATATGAATATAGAGAGATTACAATGTTGTTAACACTTAGAATCAACAAAGTTATGTTGACAGAATAAAGGTAGGGAAATATATTAGAGCTAAAAAAAACAAAGTTAATACTTAATACTTAATACAAACGAACAATATATTAAAACTACGATAAACATCGAGTACATTTGCAATTAAAATAGGAGTCAGCTAGGTCTAATTTCGATAGATGACTACGAAATAAATTAATAGAGTCAACGCTTCTTAGATAAGAGGCGAGTTGGTTCCACATGTGCGATGCTATGTAGGTAAACGAGTTTTGCTGGTAGAGACTTTGATAAGAGGGTTGTTCAACTTTGCCAGTATATCCCCTAAGATTATAAGGGACAATACGTTCGCTAAAAAATTTAGTAATATATGAGGGGCCATTCGACTTTAAACACTTGTACAGCAGAACCAATGACTGAGCTCTTCTCCCGTGATCCAGAGAACGCAAGGAGCAGATGTTTAGAGCTTGCATGATCGTAGTCCACACTATTTGTTATGTTCAGAATTGTTCTCAAGGCAAAGTAATTGATAGATTCCAGTTTTTTCGATAGTGTCTTATTGATACCAAGTAAAATAGGACTACAATATTCAAGGTGAGGAAGTATATAGGCTTTGTACAGTCAGTTCAGTGCTACTTGCTCCGGAATAATTTTTCTGATTCGTCGTAAGGCTCCTAATTTCGCATTGACTTTACTGATAGATTCTTTTGTTTGTCCAATGTGACACCAAGTATTTCAAGAGAGTCTTTAATGGTGATATCCTCGTTTTCAATAGTTAGGTTATAGTTATAGTTTGTGTCTCCAACGATCATAGCTTGCGTTTCTTTGGTATTTAGGATTAAAAGATTATCTTTCAACCAGTCAGACAGTGTCCTTAGGTCTTGATTTATACTGACAAATTCCAAGACCAGTGGACTAGATCTGCTGAATAACTGGTGGTGTCGTCGGCATATAAACGGAGCGACGATGTAGTCGAGTTCGTTTTAATCCGTAAATTTTCACTTTCAGATATTTCCCATACCTTCTAAATGGCAAAAATATTGTCATCTACCTTTCCTCTATTATTACTGGTTGTAGCGTAAAAATCGAGCGACTAGTTTTTGAAATATAGCGATTTTAGTGATCCAACTCCATTGCACTCCTTGTTGACCTGGCTGAGGTTTACTGGCTCCGAGATTTTCCGGAAGTGGTTAATTTTCGGTAACCAGCGCTGGGACAAAAACTTCAAAGGTTCCGACCCGAGTGGCCCTTCTGCTCAGTTCTTTATTCTGTACCAAAGTTACTAATTAAAAGGGATTAGCCAATGGGAATTTTACGTACATATATTCTGTAGCAGGCTCTCTTTCAACTCCGCCCACAACCTCGTCCCCAGGGCCATTTGTGGCGGCCAAAAACAAAATGGCGGGAACAAATGGCCCTGGCACAGGCTGCAAAAAAGAGCCATATTTTGACTAATTTTTGACTCGGACCCAGGCCACAGAATAAGGCTTCACTAAGTTTATCGCGCCCAGTCAGGCTCAATTTTTTCTGAATATTTAGTTCAGCTTGACTGACCCAAACGGAAAACAATCAAAACATTAATTGCCAAATACATTGTCGAATTATTAAAATAAATACACTTTTCATAAATATCTGTAAATGCTTATTATATATCATTTGCTTCACCGTTGTACCAAATTCACAAGAAACTGGATTGCCGTTGTCTGGCCGGGCCGCCTTGTTTTCGTGAGTTTTCGGTGGATTCAATCACAGCGTTTTGAAAATTATTTAGGCTTCGTTTAGTCAAGAATTCTTGTTTGAAAAAAGCCTACTTCTCAATGGCCAAATACGTACATTCTGCCCTGTGGTGTACTTTCCTTTCGCAGCCAAAATACTTTTTGACTTTATTCACCAAGTCTTTCGTTCGCCCGATTTAGAAAACACTCTAAATTGCCGTCCCATGGACTTCGTTGTATGGCGGCTAGGGCACAGAGACGACACGACCCATCATTACATATTCTTCCGACGTTTTTACGGGTGTTTCACCAGCTTTCCTCACATTTTCATTCATTTTGAAGTTGTTTTTAACAGCCGGCAATTCTGGTATCACTTATTTAATATAATTTGAGCCTAAAAACAAATACCCGCGAGTTACCCTGCCGCCCGTCTTGTTTCCACCAATCAGAATACCTAAAACATCCAATGTTATCTCGACCAATCAGATGTGGTGATAGCTCAGCCGGTGTCAGGGCCATTTGTTCTTGGCCGCTATCTTGGCACAGCCCCCGCAAATGGCTCTGGGGACGAGGTTGCTCCGCCCACTCTCGGGCCAATCTCGTTCCCAGAGCCCAACGTTCCCCTTACCCAGCGGGCGGGAAACGAGAGGCTCTGGGATAATCCGTTCACGCCATGCATCACAGGATTCTTGTTATCCGGAAGAAGAGTAATATAGAGTTCACTGTGTTCATCAGTCAATGAAATATCGATGTGAAACGGATTATCCCAGAGTCTCTCGTTTCCTGGGTGGGGAACGTGGGCTCTGGGAACGAGATTGAGGCTAGGAAGTCCCTGACGCGTGTTCATCAGACGTAATTATTCTGATTGGTCAATGGTTACCGGATAGAGCGTAAGCGAAAATTCAAAAACTGCGACGCTCCCAAACGACAAAAAGAACTAGCCAGTTTTCCCTCATGGGGTGATGGAGCGTCGCAGATTTTGAATTTTCGCTTACGCTCTATCCGGTAGTCGGTACTGGGTTGCATCGCACCATGGTATAAATTAACCATTGACCAATCAGAATTACGTCTGATGAACACGCGTCAGGGAGGCTAACGGATAATTACACGGTATATTGAAGCTCTGAGCTCGTGAAAATCGTCGAAATTTTGCAATTTGGTTTGCAAATTTCAGGCTCGAATCCGATTTCTGGATGTGACGATTACTTATCTTTGCGAATGTGGTGATTTTGGTCGAGATTAAAGGATTTATTCGTTTCTTATCGGCCATCCAGTGTTGCCGTTTGGAATCTGAGTCACCTGCCTTCCTATTTTACTCTGCAAGGGTAAGCAAGTTTACCGCAAAGCGAGCAATACTACTCAAATATACAGGTATGAGACTGAAATACAAAAGGGAACAGCACAACACCAAAGTATTTTATTTTTAAATGCATTTTCAATAATTTAAGTGCTTGTGATGACATATTTAATAAATTTTAATAATATCAGTCAGACAATTAGTCGCTTGAGTGGGCCGAAACCGTGAAAGCCTAATGAAGTTGACTGCTGCATTGATATGAGGCTTCCAAACAGAGCTGCCGTCCAGCGGGAGCAACATTCAACACCAACCATTGAAGAAGTTCTACACAACCTGAATGGAGCTTACCATTTTTCAAAGCTTGATCTTCGACAAGGTTTTCTTCAGATACCACTTGCACCAGAGAGTCGTAACCTCATCACATTATCGACACATTTTGGAATTAAGGGCTTCACCAGATGGTTTTTGGCGATTATCTTCAGCCCCAGAAATTTTCCCGCATGAAATCCAGAAAGCCTTGCAGGGAATTCCAGATGTGAAGAAGATCACCGACGATATAATCGTTTATGGCCCATCCCAAGCTGCCCGTGACCAAAGAGAGAGAGAGAGAGAGAGAGAGATCGAGAGAGAGAGAGAGAGAGAGAGAGAGAGAGAGAGAGAGAGAGAGAGAGAGAGAGAGAGAGAGAGAGAGAGGACTTACTCTCAACCAAGTCAAACGTGCATTTAACAAGCCAAACCTTGATTTCTTTGGCCTTGGGGCGGTACTTACTCAGAAATCGCAAAATGCTAATGGCTCTGAGGACATTCATATTGTTGCTTACGCCAGTAGAGCCTTAATAACAGATGTCGGCGAGACAGACAGAGAAGGAGGGTTTAGCGATAGTGAGGGATGTGCGAAATTCCATCTATACCTGTATGGCTCAACCGATTCAACTTGGTAACCGACCACAAAGCCCTCGAAGTTATTTCCCGCAAAATCCACGAACAAAGCCTCCTGCTCGCATCGAAAGGTCGTTGCTACGCTTGCAACAGAATGATTTTACGATCACATACCGTCCCGGCGATGGAAATCCATCCCTACAAACGCAGTGTCGCAGGGAAATATATGTTGCCATGCATGCAGCTAGTACTTCGTGCTATGACCCTTGACGAAATTTCATCAGCAACAAAAGCAGATCTAACCCTACAAGCTGCAGAATCATGTCTTCAATCAGGCAAATGGTACACAGTAAAGAAAGTATTTCCCAGTGCGAACGATAGTCGATAACTCTGATGCTGTTCAGCACCTAGTGACCTCAAGTCATTGGAGAAACTGTAAACCAAACTAACTGAAACAAGTGCTGGCCTGCTTTTGCGAGGGAATCGTATTGTCATTCCGCAAACGTTGCAAACGTGCACCATTAGGCTCACGAGGGACACCAGGGAATTGTTAGGACAAAAAAACTCCTCCGGGAGAAGGTTTAATTCGTTCCCGGGAATCGATCGTTGGGACCCATGGCAAGTTGTGAACATTGAATTCCTAGGGGCAGACAATCACAAGGAACATTTCCTTCGAACAAGTGCCTTACCAGATTCCTGTGGACATGGATATGGAGGAAGATGAGCCAGCACCCAATCCACCTGTGTCATAGGCGGCGGAACTGGGGGGGGGGGGGGGGGCTGGGGGGCAAAAGCCCCCTAACTTTGTAAAAGTGGAAAAAAGGGGGGCTGAGCCCCCCTGCCTTTGCGCCGAAGATAAGGGTGATTATACTTTCAATATTTATACATCTTTGATATACAGCATTTTGGAAATTCCATATCACTGCAGGGTGACAATCCTGGTGAAAATCGTAAGAAAAATCGTGCCGTGTGATAGCTCAAAACTCATTTCATGAAGTACTCAACGTGTTAGCATTTGATGACTGCTGACCAGAAGTATTATGAATGAGCCATATCAAAATGCCAAGAATTAAGAAAGGCCGAAAAAAATGAAGAATAATGAAAAAATTGCTGTGGGCGGTAAAGGTTTTATAACGTTTAGGATTCTGTAAAATCTTCCCCCAAAACGCAGGAAATGCCATTTCAGAGACTCTAGATTTCAAAATTTTTCGGGGGGCGTGCCCCCGGACCCCCCGAGAAGTTTCTCGCATCTTCGGCGCTCGAAGTTCAGGCCCTCCTACCAAACCTATCTTCCGCCGCCTATGACCTGTGCACGTGTTACTACTTATTAACTCGCCCACATCGAGCTCGGAACCTGCTCACCTGAAGGACTATGTTCTGACCTAATGGGACTGAGCGAACTGACTATTTCTGACTATTAGTTTTGTTTAGACATTGACATTTAGTTTTATTCATGTTCTAGTTATTTGCCTAAAGAACTCACTGAAGGACACTACATCCCTTCCCCTCCCTGTTTGCACTGGGGTACTAGAGGGTGTATATATTAATGGACACCCTCTAGAAGGGAATGGAAGACACGAGGAGTGCGAGAGGAAGAGCTGTTGTTAGTAAAGATTTGAAATAAAGTGGTATTTTATATTAAACTTGAGACATAACAATGCAGAAACTTGAATTATACAATCAAATGAAAGTTTATAAAATTTCTAACAGCATACATACATGCTGTATTTCAACAATGCGTCGTTTACATGCTGTATTTCAGCAATGCGTCGTTTTGAAGTTATTACTGTTTAATTATTAGCTATCTTTGGCCAGGGGGTGAAGCCGACGCTTGCTAGGAAAATGCGGGAAAACGAATATTTACTAACCAAGTAAGTAAGTAAGTAAGTAAGTAAGTAAGTAAGTAGTAAGTAAGTAAGTAAGTAAGTAAGTAAGTAAGTAAGTAAGTAAGTAAGTAAGTAATATAAGTAAGTAAGTAAGTAAGTAACTAAGTAAGTATAAGTAAGCAAGTAAGTAAGTAAGTATAAGTAAGTAATTACTTACGTAAGTAAGTAAGTAAATAAATAAATAAATTAATTAACAACACACGCCACGAACTTCTTACAATTAAATTTGTAGCACGACGAGACTGACAAGTTCGCAAGCGAGATGTCGCTCTGATCGGATTTTAGATCAACATTCAACGCGTACACATCATATGATTATGATTATCACTGCATTTTCATGGAAGCGTCATCCGAAGGCATCATCCTACTGACCTATATATATAACTGGACTGCGTGCTCCTATAACCTTTGAGTTAGGAAAAGTGGTTATAAATCCATGTCCTATATTCACGAATTTATTGGTTAGGATTAGGGTGTGTGTTGAGGTCAGGCTTTCATGAAGTACCTGGGTTATTTAGGACATGGAATTATTACCGGAAAAGTGTCCCCAAAATCGTTTTCAAAATGGCGGCATTTATGGTCCTTTTGCTAATGGTGAAGGTCGCTGACCGATACCGGAACCAGACTGATGACACATGTTTTTAAAACTGCCTGTATTTTAATATTTTGCTCGGCATTCAGTCGAATTATGTTATTTATAACTCGATAAAGTCTTCATATTTATAGAAGATGAAAGCTAACTGACTGACGGGTTTTGACGGTCTTCCACTGTCCCAGTCTGATATAGTTTGTCGTCCGGCTTTCTTGTTTTAACGACGTAACGCATCTAACGATTATCGGGTATGAAGAAGCTTCACAGCTAGAGAAGGTGCGAAAACCTAACTTAAATGCATAGGCGTACGGGCCGGGGGAGCTGGGGGGGGGGGGGGCTGCAGCTCCCCCTCCCCCAGTTAACTGGGGAAATTGATCTATTCGGGCAGAAATCGCCTCGTAATTCGGGCAAAAAGGGTCTTGTCATTAATAATTTAACACATTGACATTGAGGTTCAACTCGAGCCTCTGTTCAGTGTTCACCTGCATGTGTTTGGTATAAACTTTTAAGTATATAATAGTCCTTCGTTGATGTCTTCTACGACATCATCGCTTCAGTTTTTTTTGGCTGCCTATTCAAATACCAAACCTAGATGTCTACATCATGAAAGCTTCGATTTGATGTCACTCATGCGCAAACTTAATTCTGTTCCACTTTGATTCAAAGCTTAAAACCAACAGGTGCGCACACTAATTTACTCTTTTGATACATGTTCGTGTGGACACAATTACTATCACCTCAAAATGTCTGAAAAGTTTATGGCTTGGAAGCTAAAATACTGAAAATATTTTCCAGAAGGGGCAGAAAATACGTTTTGGAGGTTTCAAAATTCAAAATTTTCTGCCCTACACTTGCCTTGACATGAGGTTCAGAAGTCTAAACACCTTTCATTGCTAAGAAGAACAGTCGATTCAGTCCACTGTTAGAACGCAAGCTAACGTGCTGCCTCTGAGCTAGTTCAAAACCGGCCAGCGGAAATTAAACTATTTTTCTATCAACAGCTACTACGCGCATTGACGAATGCATGGGATCGAGCTTAATTTGAAGGCGGCATCAAAGTGTGCTGACTGTACATTTGCAGACAGTGTTTTCTGCAGTTCTCCAACCGATGCAAATATCAAATTTACATCGATCGGGGATCTATGGCGTTGACAATCAATTTCTCAATAGCGAGAAAGCAATTTTCGAGAAACTTCATACCAACGGACACATGCGAGAATGACGCGATGACGTAATTTATTGTCATGTGATGGCATATGACGTCACAGTTTATTCGGGCAAATTCTGCTCAGCCCCCCTTACAAAATTTTGCCCGTACGCCTATCACAGAATAAATATTGAGCAGAAGGCCCACTCTCGTCGGAACCTTTGAAGTTTATGTCCTCGCGCAGGTCGCCTCGCGCATGTTGGCCGCCATGTTGAAAGCAAGTAAAAGCCGCTCCTCTCAACAGTAAACAATATGGCGAAAAGTGCGGTCTGATTGTTTAAATGGCTATAACTCAAAATTTTGGTGGTAATATTTCTTGGGACGGATAGTACATTGAAAGTGAAGGTAAGTAATCAAATTTATTGTGGTAAGGAAGATATTTAACGAAATTTGAACGGGAAATTTACGATTTCATTATCTTGTTAATTGGTCCGGCCGGAGCTACCCGTCCACTTTTGAAGTTGTACTTTCAAGAATAAATAAGTGAGGAAACTATTTAAAAACAGTTTAAATCTAAAGTATAATGATAAAATTACACGTATTGGTTGTTCTATCTTAATCGGACAAGCAATTTTGAAGAACGAAGCAACTCTATAGCTCTCTATTTGGACGGATTGTAGGCAATTATGATTTGACATATATTTGTTGAAGGCTGTCAAACAAGTGCCAGTATTTCTCCAATTTCATTTAATATTTGTAAACGTTGCTGCTGATAAAAAGATTAACCTGAAATATCAGGTCCTTAGTGTTGAAGTCTAGGTATTTTACTTTATTCTACTATAAAATGAACGCATATATAGTTAGCTTGAAATGGCCTACTGTATCTTAATTCTCTAGGTTGGACAGTTCGTCTTGAGTTTTGTTCCCCAAGCTTTTTAAATATTTCATGATTTGTTGCTTAGATGGAGGTTTAGATTATAGATGTGCAACCTTCACATAGTTTCTCTCCTTTTTTTAGCTTCAGGAGACAATAGATTTGAAATGAAATCTTAAGAAACAATGAACTGTAGAAAATCAAGAGGGGATTCTTCACAGCACTGGCCACTGACACAGGAATAGTGGCAAATGTTCTTCAGCAGCTTCAGGCATACTGAGTGTAAACATTTTGAACAAAAGACTTTCTACTTTCTTCATGTTTAAGAACAAAAAGGTGTTAATTTCATGTCTTTATAATAAATAAAGAATTAATTGGTCTACTGGTTAATTTAATTAATAGGGTGTTGGCCAGTAAAATAATAAAGGACCAGTTACTACTATTTGTCCTGTGGTGGGCAACTGGTAATATATTTTCTTAATTTTGCACCTTGTGTACACAGAGCTTGTAACAGTAAAATTTAGTGGTCAAAAGAACTGCCCTTTACCTATTTTGTACTGTATATGTGAAATAAATGTTTAAAACTTATTGGGTTTGGTTAACATTGTAACTTGTTTGCAAAAACGTTTTGTAGTCAGTGGTAAACACAGTCAGGTATATGGGGTATGCAATATGTATATAAATAATACAAATACTTAAATGTATCTCAAATGTACAGTACATCCTCTATTATAGGGTGGATGGTTTATACCTAAATTAATCTACATTAAGAATTTGGAACACATTTCCAACAGCTGTCAACATTTTTGCAATTTATCATCTACACATCAACTTGACATATTTAAAATAATGCTTTTAAATGAAATGTACACCATGCAAGCCTTTGATACTCTAGCAAATACAGGTGTTGGTTTTGAGACTTTCAGAAACAGATAGAACAATATGTACTGCAGTAATGTTATATCATCACAATCACAACTGACAACACATATACACTTGAGTAGTTTTAGGTGGTGTTTATTATCAGTTTTTGTTTTTTTAAATCCAGTAATACAACAATACTCAAAGTTCGACTATTAATGGCACTTTAAAAGTGAAACAAGTGAATAAAAAACATGTGAGTTTTATAAAAGTCTCCATCAATTCAGGCATCAAGCTGTGTCTTTTCTGATGGAAGCTTCTGATTTTCATTCAGTAAGTTGTCATGTCCAAATACACACACAATCCAAACAAATTATTTACTAAAATTACAAGAAAAGAACAAAATCAAATCAACATTTCAACAGCTTGTCAAGTGTATCAACTTTCTTTAGCCATGGTAGATTAATGACAAAAATAAATCTTGTTCAATGTCTTCAATCACAATTCACTTAATACAACAGACAAACAATTGGAATAAGAACGTTACTAGAAGAAGGTAAACAAACACATAAAGATGGAATTCTGCGGAATTGGTATTTTTACCCATTGAACTGAACCAGACTAAAATACTTCATCAATTTACATGTAACAAATTTGGAGTGAGTGAGCCCTCGTGCGCATATTATAATATCCTTAAAATATTCATAAAAACAAGAGCACGGTTTACACACTGTGCAATTCTCAATTAAAAATATGTAACTGATGTGAAATGATTAAAAACTCTTCATAAAAGTTCTCTGTAATTTGAAATATGTACCGAGATACCGTAGCCGACTGACGTACTTCAGTCATTGAGGAGTGGGCAGGTCATCGCTCAAAAGTAGCTAAATTCCACGCGAAAACGTGTTTGTATGCCTTCTAACCGCAAGTAAATTGGTCGCTTACCTTTCATTTGTAAAATATCAAAGTTAAATGGAAATCGTCCAAAAAGCTTTCCAAGTAGAGCCGTTTTGGTGACTCGACTTCGTTTTCCGCCATGTTGTTCCTTGTTGATCCGCTGGAGTTTACTTGCTTTCAACATGGCGGCGTGTGACATGCGCACTAAAAAAGTGAGGACACTTCGTACCCCTGAGTGGGCCTTCTGCTCAATATTTATTCTGTGCGCCTATGCTTAAATGAACATATAGACACTTTCAGACGCTTTCAAAGATAGCCGACATAGTAGAACCAGGTACGTATATCATTATAGTCTAAACGGCGACATATTATAGTTCAGAAATTCAGGTGTTTTATCAAATTTAGCAAGACTTTCCTTCTGGCTGTTGAGTTAAAAAACTGGGTGATTCTGAACTGAATAACTGGTAGCCTCGAGCCAGTCGGCTTCGATAATATAAATATTAAATACAGACGCACTGGCACACAAATTGGATAATATCAATTAAGTTCCAGACAATAGCACAGACATTTAATGCAGAAAGAAACTTCGTTTGAAAAAGAACTTACCTCATTTAGCAATAATCTTTATTACACGAATTAAGTGAATGTGTAATCTCCTCTTATTAATATGTTTTGACGTTTTGAACGGCACATTATTATTGAGTCAAGGCGACGGACGGCGCTCGATTTGTGATGAAAGTGACGACACTTGCTTCTGTGTTATAAAGCCAGCCACTGACAGACAGAGAGATTCATGGAGTTTCAACCCGGATCTACTTTGCTATTTCTTTTCTTTTGTTCCACAGCGATGTGTTTTAAAAATATTAAGAGCTAACGGCGTCTTTAATAGCCGTCTCGTTGAAATATGTCTCACTGCATGCATTGTTGAAGTCCGTAAACAATAACTTTAAAAATAATTTATTATGCATTAATTTTGTTCGACCAATGGAAACTCGCGGCCGCCAAATTCGACCAATAGAAATACGCGGCCTCTGACGGCCGCGAGTGATGAAAAACCCCCATGCTTTGTTGCAGGCCCACATTTCACAGCAACAGGAGGGCCTGCCCGCAGGCTATACGCCGGCCGGCCGGCACGACTTTAATTCAGACTGCTAGAAAGCTACAACAGTAATAATTGTCTAGGAATATTATTATCAGTATTGTAGTTCAGAACTACAATAAGACTCTTGAATAAGAATCATGAAAACGTCCCGCGCCGCTCAGCAACAAACATAAATAATATACATGGAAAAACCACCAATTGCACCGAAATATTTTGTTTGCACAAACTCGAGATCATGTTCTACTGATATTCCTATTTGGTCAGACAAATAATCCAGCAGGCCTCTTGAGTCGTTCCACAAGAAATTAACAATGACCAACCGTGCATGCATTAACTCTTTCCTGTCCAAATTCCAGACGATTTTATTCACCTCTGGGGAAGTCCTGTACGATTTATAAACTATGGCCTGTTTACATCAGCCGGGATAGCTCGGTTAACTGGGCTCACGCAATTGATTAGGATCTTACTGTGGTTTTGAAACTCGCATAAACTAAATATACAAAAAAGAATTGGTTTAGTTTAGATGTAAACTAATCCTAACGTTGATTAAAATCTTTTTTTGTGCCCGAGGAAAGAATTTCGTGACACGAGTCAGCCCAGTTTGTCCGAATTGGTCTTTAGTATTTTATTCTGGCTGACGCCAGGCGATTTTATTCGCCTCTGGGAAAGCCCTCGGACAGGAACGATTTATAAACTATCTCTCCAACTCTTTCCTGTCCGAATTGGTCTTTAGTATTTTATTCTGGCTAACGCCAGGCGATTTTATTCGCCTCTGGGAAAGCCCTCGCACAGGAACGAGTTATTAATAAAGTAAGAAAATCGCTTATTCGCTTTGTATATCAGTACATAAATAATATTTTTTCCTGCGATAAGTACATGTCAGTGGTCGCTACCATTAGCAGAAGGACATAGATGCCGCCATTTTCAAAGTGAAAATGGGGACACATTTTTGGCCAGCACCCGCAGTACAGTCAAGTTATATAATGTTCTAAGGATTTTGGGTGAAGGAAAATTCGAGTGTAGAATATATACATTTTAAGACCAAACCGGGACCAGTTGCGAAAAATGCAACTACACAGGCCTTCCGGCAGGAATTGAACCCACGACCTTGCGATTCTAGTGCAATGCTCTGACTACTGAGCCACAGAGGGCGTTGCCGAGAGCTTGATCACGAGTTCTGTATATATAATAAGGTGGTATGCCAGGAGAGAATTGGGTATATTATAAGTGATATTGGGCATTTCACTCGATTACTTAGCATGTTCTAAGGATTTTGTTTAAAGAATAAGAATTCTTTAGTGGAAATGCAATCAAATGCGATGCAGATGTGAAATCAAGAAATTGGCCCCGGAGTTAACAACCAGTTTGGTCAAAAAGGGGTGTGTGCTAAATAATGACGTCATATGTAGTTGGAAAAAATATAAATTTTGGAAATGTGCAAGTTAAACATTTCTGCCAGATAGATCTAGATAAGTGGACAAAAAAACTCAATTGGACTGATTATTCCCAGTCATTCGTTACGGAAATATCGTTGACCAAATATTTTTGAAAAATGCTGACTAAGCATTTTTTATCTATTTTGTATCTCTAAATGGTTCGTTGTAACTCGTTTATTTTTCTACCAGCAAAGCTTCTATTGAGAGACCATCTTTAAGAGAATGGTCTAAAATATTTCTTTTGCCCTAGTACCTTAAATTCAGCACTCAAGTCTGTCCATTAAATGATGATAGCTTTTCTCTTAAAATGGTAATCGACAAACTGTGGAAATCAAGTTAAAATTAAACGTCCAGGAGAAAAACAAGAAACGTTGCTAAGTATTTCTTCATTTCTGCCACAACTATTTTAATTGTCCAGTTTTTAGGCGCCTCAGAAGGTCATTGTACTACAAAATAAGCGTTTAGTTGTTCTTTTGCTTTGATATACTATTGATTGAAGTGGCATTTTGATACTACGCTTAATTTTTAAGGATCGGTATGATTCATTGAATGCTTAGGAGTGTGGCAGAAAATCTAATTTTTGCTTGCTCTCCAAATTTTACTCCACATTTTTTAAAGAAATTTACCATCTTTTGATGCACACACTGGAGTGCCGAATTAAAGATACTAGTGCTATGTAAATCGTTTAAGCCTTTCGCTAAGAGATGATCTGTTAATAGGAGCTTTACTGGTAGAAAAATAAAGGATTTGAAATGAAGCATTTGGACATATAAAACAAACAAAAAATGCTTAGTCAGCAATTTAAAAAAAACTTTGGTGTACGATATTTCTGTAACGAATGACTGAAAGTAATTAGTGCAATTGAGTTTTTTTGTCCACTTATATAGATCTATCTGGCAGAAATGTTTAACTTGTAGGTTTCCAAAATTTTAATTTTTTCCAACATCAGTATTTAGCACCCCCCCCCCCCCCCCCCTCAGTGACCAAACTGGTTGTTAACTCCAGGGCCAATTAGTTGATTTGGCATCTGCATCGCATTTAAATGCATTTTCACTAAAGAAATCTTATTCTTTAAATGTGTCCAGCGAAACTTCATTTCTAGGCTAGTTTTTGACCCATAGGCGCCGGCCTATGAAGGAAAATTCGAGTGTAGAATATATACATTTTAAGACCAAACCGGGACCAGTTGCGAAAAATGCAACTACACAGGCCTTCCGGCAGGAATTGAACCTACGACCTTGCGATTCTAGTGCAATGCTCTGACCACAGTCCAGTCCAGTTATATATATATATAGGTCAGTGCATCATCCGCTTAGCCACTAGTGTATGCGTGGTACAATAATAATTATTTCCGGAGCCTGCGAACAGAGAATTTTGTGATCAGTTAAAAGCACGACTGCAGATAAGAGAATATTCGGTTTGATCATGCATATTCTTAATATTTTTATTTTAAAAATTATTTTTATTAAAACCAGGTTAAAATAAAGTATTCTAAAACTATTTAATTGCATACACTTACTATAAATTTTAACTTAATAAGCCGTGTTGTAACGCTAAAACAATTTACAAGTTCTCGTTTGCAATATTATTTACTATATTCTCCCCACTATACCACTAGAACTTCATGTTGATCAAGGCATTCATGAATGCTGTCAATTACAATAACATTGGCAATTTGGACTTCGAATTTCTTTCTTCCTATTTTCAAAATCAATTCATCGTAACCAGTGACATCGGTGGAAGTACTTGGTAATGAAAAATACGAATTAGAAACGTATTTGTGGTGGTTTTATCGCGTCCAAATACTACAACATGTCGTGGTGTTCTCAAGATTTTCGTCGTCGATTGGCGATTGCCAAAGTTTATAAAGTGTATTAAATAGTTTTCAGTTAGTGCCATGAGTGTCGCCGTTACTACTGATTCGGTTAATGTGAATTCTCAAAATGGTAAGTATGTCGTGTATTAACTGTTCTGTCTGGAATACAGTATTTAATGTGTTATTATAACAATTTAGTGATGGTGGCTTTATATGTTGTGATGATACATGACATTGGATGATACAGTATATACATACAGTGTACCGTCAACTGGACAAATATAACCCAAACCCCCCTGAATATAAGCCTCCCACATATAAGCCCACCAATTTACTAACACTCTGGCCATTCCAGTCTTATAAGCCATGAAAGTCTTCCCCCCCTCCCCTATACAGTATATTTAACAATTAGTCACCAAAGTCGAGGTGATTATCATTGAATATTTACTGAGCTGTGAAGCGGTGAGGTAAATATAAATGATAATCACTGAGACTGAGGTGACTAATTGTTTTAGTAAAATTTCAAGGCCTGAGAAGTATAACCATGAAATTTAAAACAGACATCTTTAACTGTTGTAGTATTATCATGTAAATTTAAATAATGCTCATTGTTCAACCCTACAAAGTTTTCTTGATGCATTGACTGCTCTCTTTAACGAGCCTTCAATTCCACATACGATTAAAACTGTCCCAAAATTCAAATAATTTTATGACTAAACACTTTCTCACCTTCAAATAGTTCCAACTTAGAGCTTTAATTTCTGTGTATGCATGCAGTCTCTATCTGTTTAGTTTTTTGACGATTTGTTAGGTTTAAAAGAATAGTCGCTGCAGTCACCATTTTGAAAAATAATTACAAAAAATGATGATTCCAACAATTTCTGACAACAATTTCTAGTATCTAGTTACCTTGCATGAGGTACATTGTAACTATTGCAAAATAGGTGACCAATCAGAGGATGAGAAATTCAGCTTGACCAATCAGAGGATGAGAAATTTAATAGTTACTTCTGAAATTTTACTAATTAACAATTAGTCACCGAAGTCGAGGTGACTATTGGTGAATATTTACCGAGCCGCGAAGCGGCGAGGTAAATACACCGATAGTCACCGAGACTGAGGTGACTAATTGTTAATTAGTATAATTTCAGAGGTTGATAAAAAACCAATCACGTTGAAACAAAAACTTTTAAACAACTGCTTTCATTTTAACAGTGGTGATTCTGTTTATTCACAGACGATGCTAGCAAGCCACAGTCTTTGTCAGTAAATAATTTCAAAAAAAGAGTAAACAACATCCTACTTTGGAATTGAACTTGTACATACATTCAAATATATGCTAAAAATACTTTTATTCTGGTGTTTTGGATCCTGTGTTATGGCTTTTTTGCACTTAATTCATGTTCAATCTTATGTTCTTCACTCATGACGAAGTTTTCGCCACATCGCTACGACCAAAACCTAGCCAAAACATACAAAAAATACGAAGAATTATAGAAAATATACTTCCTTACCTTTATAAAGTTTTGTTTTCACGATATTTGATATGTACAACATCTCAGTGATAAATGTTTTCAGTATTATGCTCTTTTGTTTGTCTCAAAAACTACAGACCCCATTTTCAAAAAAAATAATCAACAGTTCAATGGACCAACAAATTCTAAAATCTCATACTTCAAAATGACAACTCCAAGGGGGAGACTGAAACGAGTAAAGTCAGTGCAGTGTTGAATAAGAACCAGTCTCTTTTCCAAAACTACTTTTGAAGAACAATTTCTTGTGATGCGATAGTCACCGCCTAGCGCGGTGACTATCACCTCAGATTCACCGCTGAGCGGACCAATCAGAAAGCTGGAAAGCCTCTTTTCCACTATGAAATTATACTAAAAGCTGATAGTCTTATACATGGACAAGAAAACGAAATTGATGAGGATGATGATAACTGAAAAATGCAATATGTTATCTTAGTTGCTATCATTGTTTTGTTTTTATCGCAATGTTTATGTTAGAATAATGTTAACACTAACACAAAATCTTTTCTGTATTATACGTATAATATATACAGTATATATATTAAGCCCCAGACTGGAAAGTTTGTAAAACGCACAATGCAAATCAAATTTTGGCTGCCATTTTGCTCACTCAGTCATCTAGTGAAAATTTCCTGGGTTAATTAACATGGAAAATAAGTCGTTTCCATGGTGGCTTCAAAAAAAAGTGCAGTTACAATTGTTTTTCATGTGCAGTTTTCACTGAATCTGCATTAATAATTAAAGTGTGTGATTACAGGCAATTTTTTGAAAAATTGTGCAGCCACTTCAATTTTTTACAAAACTTGCACAACTGTGAGAATTGTCATAAGAAATCATGTGATATTTCCAGTCTGGTATACTGTAAGTCCCTCTGTATATAATCTCCCTTGTATATACCTGTATAAGCCCTCCCCCCTCATGTACGTATTTAAGCCCACCTTGTTTGAAGGATAAAGAGTATTCAATACTTAAAAGGTGGAGCATGTGCTATTTGTGGTAGGCTGAGTCTAGGTTTTGGCTCTGTTTTTTGGGGGGGTGTCACAATTTTGCATTTTCACTTTTTACTTCCAGTGAGACTAATTTGTAAACTGTCAGGGCTAATCTTCATGCTTCCTTTCATCATCTTTCTGATGACTGATTAAGTTGTTCAAGGTCAAGTGTTCTTTCTTCACTTGGATGTATATTCAGTGTGTTCACAACATACTGAAGTTATTGGTCAGTAATGTTGCTGGCAAGTACATATATAAGATCAAGATACTTCAAGTATCTAATTGAACTTATGATATGCTAACAATGCATGCTTACAATTGCAAACACCGATTGTCAGGTACTGTAGACCTACTTTAAAGATGATGAGCAATTTCAATGCCAAACTTACAAACCTACATATTAAACACTAATATAACTTAAATACAATGCCATAGGTGGTGTGCAACCAATTCCCTGAGATTCAAAAACAAAGATATTCCACCATGTTGGATGAAATTATCATTGTAGATCATGAAATGATCAAAAACTTTTGTCAGATTCATCCAACATACAGTACTGTACATGTGGTGGCACACCACTGATAATTATGACAACTCTTGTTTAATATGTATCATTGAAATGCTCAAATGCTGTACATACTGTAGAAGCACAAAGAATGTACAGTTTGATGAAGTACTGACGTTGCAAGTGATACTGATAGGTGAACATCACAGGTGTATGAACTGGGGGGGGGGGGGACCGGGTTACTGCTCAGAGTTTCATTATTTTATCATAACCCAACTCAGAGATAATTACTGTTATTTGCTGATCATTCACATGTTTTGTTAGAAGCTGCTGTAACCATCACAGACACCTAGCAGCTGTACTAAGCAAGGGCGGCGGAAGCAGGGGGGGTAGGTGGGAGGGCAACCCCCATGAAACCTAAAGTGTGGGCATTGCCCCCACGCATTGCCCCCACGATTGAGCCCAGCCTTATACATTTACTCATAATTTATTAATTATTGTCATTCAATCATCCATGTGCCTTCAAAATGACTTCAAAACACAGGAAATTTCCCAAAACGCAGGAAACGCTGTTTCCGAGACTTGCTAATTCAAACATTTTCCGGGGGGGCATGCCCGGACCCCCCTAGATGTCTCGGATACGGCCCTCGATTTTCGCCCCCTATATTTAAACTGTTCGGCCGCCCTTGGTACTAAGTACAGTAGAGTAACCTAGTCTGGCATTAGCCAGAGTAAAATAGTCTGGTGTTAGACAGAGTAAAATAGTCTGGTGTTAGACAGAGTAAAATAGTCTGGTGTTAGACAGAGTAAAATAGTCTGGTGTTAGACAGAGTATAATAGTGTGGTGTTAGACAGATCAAAATAGTCTGACCAGTGTTAGACAGTCTAGAGTAAAATAAAAGTAGTGTGCTGCGTAGGCAGTGTTGAAACAACAATCGAAATATAGTAAGGCTAGATATACTGCTGTCTGCTGAAACAGAGAAACGTAGGAGTCTAACGTTTCGAGCGAAGGCCCTTCGTCAGAGAGAAACGTTTCTCTCTGACGAGGCCCTTCGCTTGAAACGTTAGATTCCTACGTTGTGTGTTTTGGCAGTACAGTATATCTAGCCTTACTATATTTCAACTAGAGTAAAATGGTCTGGTGTTAGACAGAGTAAAATGGTCTGGTGTTAGACAGAGTAAAATGGTCTGGTGTTAGACAGAGTAGAATGGACGTCTTAAAGATGCAAAGATTATCTGATTCAGCGGAGAAATGAATTACTCTATGTTAGAAACAACCCTCCTGATCACATTTTAAAACAATTTTGTTAAGCTTGTGAAACTACTGTAGCACAATCATGCACTTGTTGTGAAGCAGGCGTCAAAATTTACAGTAATACAATCATATAAATAACTTTTATGATAACAATTGATATATTTATCTTTTTGTTTATTAAAACTCAACAGAGTTCTATGATCTGATATTTGACTAACATTATTTTATTACTTCTGTAGCAATCATTTGATGTAAGTACTGTATACCAAACATGCTTTTCTGCTAGGCAATATAACTATGACAATCTTTATTAGCACTCAAAACCATACGCCAAACAAAAGCAATTAACGAGAAAAAAATTACAAATAGATGAATGCAGGCCACCTGCAATATAACCATTAATGCAGGGCTAGACTAGGCAGGTGGTCATTAAATATTATTATAATTACTCGGGCTACCCTGTGGTAGCCGAGTCTAGGTTTCGGTGGCGTTTCTGTATTATTTTTATTTTTCTGGTCGACAGATTGCAATTATTGCATCATCCCGAAACTACGTGTTGTGGCTCATATTTCATGCACCGGGTAGCACCAAATAATGCAAAAAATACTGATAAACATGTACTATGTCGGTCGAACTGTTTGCACGTCTAGATTATATAACGCCGTGAAGTTAGCTGCCAGTTCGCCGCTGCACCTGTAGCTCGTTCAATCCAGCTTTTGCACTAGCGGCAGGCGAACTGGCACCTAACTTAACCGGGGTTGTCTAATGATCGCTTGAATCTACCGAATCTAGCACTGTAGAGTGCACTGTAGGGTATTTTGTACTTTTTAACGAACGCTTAATATGTGCACGCTGTTTCGTGCATAGGCTATGCCAAGCTGCATTGCTATGAGTAGCCCGAGTGAACGCCTAAGCAGGCGTCTTGTTAGTATAAATACACAGGTGATTCGGACTAATTCTCGATAATCACCTACTGCGTTTATTCAAAATGGCCGCCAGCCAATTTGTCACCTCGACTTCGACTCGGTTATTATTCACCGATATTCACCTCGCCTTCGGCGAATAATTGTTAAATAATTAAAAACAAAGAACTGAATGGAAATGATGGAATATGCAACCAGGAATGGAACGATGCTGCATATCATTGACTATTTTCTGTTCACAAGTGTTGTGGACTGAGCCTATACTGTAACTGGGAGGTCACAATTTGGTTTTCACTAAATAGTTAGTAAATTACACGTACATTGAAACTGTTAACGTCCTCACTATTCGATTGAAAACTGATGATGTACTGTACTGTACTGTACTGTACTTACTGTACTGTTCAGGTATATTATTTATTTATTTGTTTGTTTGCTTTGACACAATATTATATTACATGAATACAACAAGTAACACGTGGGCTGGAAGAGAAAAACAGGGCTATATCGCCCCAATTAAGGGGACATTTCCCCCCAAACAAGTTAAGAAGCGGTAAAATACACTGCTGGATTACAATTAGAAATTCATAAATTTAAGAAAATAAATATTAGAGAGAAAAGAAAAAAGCAAAGTTAAAAAAGGAGAAATTAAAATTTGAAAAAAAAAAGAAAGAAGGTTGACTATGGCGGCTGGTAAGTTGAAAGGTTTTCCTTATAGTAACACCTTAACTTATACTTAAACTGACTAATGTACAGCAGTCTACTACTCTCAAGTGCTGCAGTAGTACTGTACTACTGCAGCACTTGAGAGTAGTAGACTGCAAGCTAGTATTCCATAGGCTGATGGTTCTCGAGAGAAAGAACATCTAAAATAATTTTGTTTGTGGGTGGTCAGAGGAAGGTAATTATTAGGATAAAACTTCCTAGTATTGTAAGAAGGACAAGCAGGTGTAAAGTCATTTATCAAAGTTAACATTAATAAGACCATTTTATACTTAAAAGTAGTAAAACGTCAGACAGCTCGCGTCTAAATTCTTGCGGCGTTTCAAGGTGAAGACACTTGAGCAGTATTCTAGGCGAGGCCGAACAAGGGAGCAGTAGAGCAGTTTTCTGGTTTTGACATCAAGAACTCATAGGTCTCTACCGCAGACTCTTTTGATTAGGCCGAGTTTGCCTTTGCGCATGTCTCTTCGATATATCTGGACCAGGATAAGTCCCAAGCAACAGTTACTCCCAGGTCCTTGATGTAAGGCACGCATTCCAATTAATTTTCCTCGAGCTGATAGTTATAGGTGTTACTGACAGGAGATGTTTTGCGAGACATGTGCATGACTTTACATTTGCAAGGAGGCGTTGAAGGTCATTGTCTCAGTCAACACTCCACTTGTGTGGAGAGTTGAGATCGGCCTGAAGTCCGTGGGTGGCACTTTCGAGATCCATAGCTCTATATAGCTTCGAATCGTCAGCAAACAGAGCCAAGTTCGATCCATTGGATTATTCAGGTATATCGTTTGCGTACAGAAGGAATAGAAGCGGACCAAGTATAGATCCCTGTGGGACGCCTGAAGTCACTGGAAGCCCAGTTCGAAAAAGTGCCATCAAGGACCACACGCTGTTTCTCAGATAGGGACGACGTAGCGCATAAGTTTGGTAAGGAGCAGATGGTGGGGAACTTTGTCAAATGCCTTTGATAGGTCCAAATGAACGGCGTCAACCTCTTTCCTGCTATCGAGATGATCTAATATGTCCTGGTAGACTTCAAGAAGTTGTGTCACATAGATCTGCCTTTTAGAAAGGCATGCATGCTGTAGGTGGGAGAACGTACGTGGGCGAAAGATGTGAATAACAATGATTGAAGACGCACCGTTCTAGAACTTTGGATA
The DNA here is from genome assembly GCA_035771165.1 of Paragorgia papillata. NCBI lineage: Eukaryota > Metazoa > Cnidaria > Anthozoa > Scleralcyonacea > Coralliidae > Paragorgia > Paragorgia papillata. The sequence continues at coordinate 448,305 of JAWNZC010000338.1, forward strand.
CAATGCATAGCAACGAGATAGGTCGGTAGTTCACGGCGAGAGAGGGTACGGGTCGTCCTTTTTAAAAACAGGCGTAACATTCACAAACAAATATTGTTCAAAACATTATCGTTCAGAAGGCAATTATCTCGAGTTGCAGAAAAAATGGATGTATCCGCGCATGTTATGTAAAACGGTTAGCAGTATACAGTAAAATAGTAATAAAACTCGTGGGAACGATATGCATAGTTTGTTAAACTATTCACATACGTGTGAGATTATCGATTTTTTAAGTGGCGGAAATCTCAATAAAACACTCCATTTTATCCCCTAGCCCGGTGTGGACCCATGCAGGAGTTTTATTACTATTTTACTGTATACTGCTAACCGCTTTACATAACCTGCGCGGATACATCCATTTTTTCTGCAACTCGAAATAATTGCCTTCTGAACGATAATGTTTTGAACAACCAGTTTAAGCTGGGTTTTTGACAAAAACGAGTGATCTCCCCCCGTATCGTTGTATCGCTGTATCGCTGTATCGTGTATCGCTTTTTAGTGTTAGCCTCTTATATGTTGTCTTAATTACCGATGTTACCAAGGATTATGTTAAAAGATTAATTGTAGTAAGTTAGGTTTAATAAATTAATAAATAATTAATAAATTAGGTTTAGGAAAGTAAGTTATACAAGTACTTTTAGTTTCCTTCCTGAGATAAGTTTGATAGAAATTACCAACCTGTAAATTTGACAAGCTGTAATTATATAAGAAGAAAATTGTACGAAAATAAATCAGACTGAGTTTGGTAGCGAGCTTCTTGTGTCTTGATATTATCGGCACGCTACACCGGGTATGCCGTAAAGTCCACAAGCCTTTTTTCGGGTTCAATTCTTCGAGGACCTTACTCCTTTGTGACTTCAGAGATCGAACGTTGTATATAGAAGGTGGCGTATTATTAGTCTCTTCAGAAGGATCCGGGTATACCATGCATGAAGTACAGGAAAGTTTAAAGTCAAAAGATTTTACACAATTTTTCTTTCTGATTTGTAGTTCCAGTATGTGTTGCAACAACGACAGCTTCATCCAGCCCAGGCAATCCAGTTCCAACCAGTATGCTCTCATTTAGGTTTGCAACACCAAACAATACCCAGACGCCTTATTATATTTCATCTGATATTGTGTTGAGGTATTGTTGAAGAAATTTTTGTATTTTGCCCAACATGATTATATAAATGCATGTCAAGTTACAGTATTTACCGGTAAATGACTTTATTATATGGCTGGGTTTGATTTCCGGTCCGTATGCAAAACGACGCACGCTGATTGGTTCCCGAGAGGTCGGGATTTTACGATTTGACCGAGCGGTCAATACGCTTTTTTCTCGGCCCTGTAAGTTTTGGCGAGAAAATTTCTGAGTTGATTTGAATACAAATAAAAGAAAACTAGGTATCTTTATTCAAATATTCTGAACTATAAACATTTGGAACATTCCTGCTGGTTTTCTTTAAAGCCTGTTTATCTAAAAAGCCGAACTGGTGTAAACAAGAAGGCCAAGAAGCGACACGAAAAAGTTGACAGATAAGTTAAACCGAATACTCCGAAGACAAAAACAACCAACGCTCGAAACTTAAAAATAAAATGAAGCAATAGCCATATAATAAATTCCTTATTAACCTCGTTTGCTCGGTCTGTACGGCAAAGTATTTGCCCTCGGTTTTATCGCACAAACCTCGCTCCTTCGTCGCTCGGTCTGTACGGAAACCTCAGGCAAATGCTTTCCCGTACAGACCTCGCACTCCGGTTAATAAATCCTTAGTATTACTATTATGTTACTATTGACGAGGCTGTCATGTGAATTTAGTGAATTTTTATGAGTGCAATGGTAAGTTTATCTTCATGAAGCGAAAGATAAAACTATTAAATGTGACATTTAACGTCGTGATAATCGAGTTGAATGAAACATTTCACTTTTATCAAATGAAAAGTTCTAGTAAGATTTTGGAACATTTTCTAAGGTGTAAGTAAAGCTGTTTTAGCACGATTGCATGGATTTAATGAAAGCCAAGCCGTACAATGGAACAAAATTTTTGCATCTTGAATGGTACAAAAATTTCGGTGAATGACGTACAGGCAGTGCAATGAAAATTCTATTGAATTCAATACCATGTGATCCATACATGTACATGTAATCTGGCAATTAAATGACGATAATTTAGTAAGGTGTTATAATAGTGTCAGTGTACTAAATGATATGCCGTGTATATTAATTTTACTATTACTGTATATTTTATTGTACAGTATACTCTATCAAATATTTTTTTAAATTTTCCGATTGTTGATTTTGCCAATACCATGTTACCTCCGCCGCCAACTTCAAAACCTCAGACGATTTTATTCAGCAGTGGAAAAGATCAAACAGTTCTGGCCAATTTTGGTCATTTCAAACTTAAATAGTTTCCAAATAAACCGTCTTGTTATCAGTAATTTGATTGGCTATTTTAGTTCTAACTAGTTTACAGTGTAAAACGTTTCTGAATGGAATGCAAGCTACATGTAACGGAAAATCTAACCATTCTTTATAGCAGATTGATTAAAATGTTAACCACAAACTTCTTCTGATAAATTCAGGAATAGGAAAACATAGCTTTTTATTGGCGTTAATACCGAGTTACATGTACCGGGTGGCGCAAAAAAATGTTCCCCCTCTTTGACACATTGTAATTAAAAAACTGAAAAAGCTATCTTATACAAATAAAATTTATTGAACGTAGTTATGTCTAACTTAAATTTTGATGTATGCCTTGCACATTTCTATAAAATATTAGCCGAGATATAGGCGTTTACACTCAATGTAGCGTTTTTGGAAGAAGCGACAAATGGCAAAAATGGTCTATTAATTTGCATTATGGTAATAAAATGGTAGAAACACGCAAAAGTAAGAACAAATATTTGTCAGCGTCGTCCGATAAATTCTCATTCATTAGGAAATGCATGCCCATCAACCTCAATACAACGTCTTGCGCGGGAAAGCATGCAGTCGAACGCATTTTCGATCATTTCCTGCTACAAGTTGTTACACGCCATAATAATCGCTTCTCGAAGCTCTCTCAAATTGCTTGGCTGTTGCTGAGTAGGCACGTTCCAAATTTGATCTTTTAAATATCCCCAAAGAAATAAATCACACACGGTCAAGTCAGGGGAGCGTGAAGGCCAGGGCCAATCGCCGCGTTTACTCATGAGCCGATCTGGAAATTGGCCACGGAGATAGCGTATGGTTGCATTGCTCGTGTGAGAAGGAGCTCCATCTTGTTGCCAATTTATTCGAACGATGAGCAGTATTATTGGTATCTTTAAAAGATACTTCTAATGCATTATTCTTCTAATCTTTAAACATGTAAACACCGCATATCTGAAAAACCCCACTTTACTTTAGATTGTTTGTCAACACCTATCGTGCAATTTGCAAACAACCTCGTTGAGTCGCCATTTTTGCCATTTGTCTCTTCTTCCAAAAATGCAACCTTGAGTTTAAACGCCTATATCTCGGCTAATATTTTATAGAAATGTGCAAGGCATACATCAAAATTTAAGTTATACATAACTACGTTCAATAAATTTTATTTGTATAAGATAGCTTTTTCAGTTTTTTAATTACAATGAGTCAAAGAGGGGGAACCTTTTTTTGCGCCACCCGGTACAACACAACACAACACAACACAACACAACACAACACAACACAACACAACACAACACAACACAACACAACACAACACAAGCATATACTGTAGCAAGACATCACAGCTTACGTTTTCAACGACTAAATATTAAGCTTTTTATTGCTATTACTTATTTGTTTTTATAATCCTTTTGCTTTTCTGTAGCGGTGGTATTGCGCAGCAGAACCGAAGAAGAATTGTTCACAATGAAGGTACAGTACGTCTAATTTTTTGGCACAATGTATTTCCCAAACAGAGCTTTGTTGAAACGAAGTGGCTATCGGTCCGGTAACTGGAACTCGTTCAAGAAAAACTAGAGGTCCGGCAATCCGTTCCAGTACCAAACGCGGCCTGATGATTCGATCAACAAAGCTTTTACGTTATGAGAATGTTTTACTTTATAAGGTAATCCTGAACCAAAGGTAAAAGCTCTGCTTACATTTACCAAGCGTTTATCAACTCAAGACCTTTTTTGTCCGGGAGCCCCGTTTCTAAACTGAGATACTGATAAATGTAAAAGGTAGAGTGCTGCATAGGCACTATTTGCGATATGACAAAAGCAAAGCGAAAACCTTTGTGAACTGCTAAAATGTTAGTGAAGAAATGCTAACATTTTGAGCAGAGATTTTTATCACAGTAAAAGGTAATATGAAAAATACAGTTGCCAGTGTTAGGACCCATAATTTTATTTTCGATACATGGAACTGGAACTGATTGGCGGACCTTTAGTTTTTCTTGAAATTATAGCCACTTCGTTGTTGAAAAGCTTATTAAAATGATCTGGAATCTGGATGGAGATCATAAACTCAGCATGATTTTTGGCAACACTGCAATTGGTCACCGTTTTAAGGCCCGAACGATTTTTGCTATCCTTCCGACGCATGCGACTGTATTGATTGACTTAGAGCCTTCGGCCCAGGAAATTAACACAAACATGGACCTTGATAATTCTCGATATCACGCTCAATCTCAACTATCAGGGTCGATCTTTGTATTGTCTACCGAAGTCGAAGGGTAAGACTAAGACGACGGATAACACATCCCGAGGGTTTGATAATTCTTGAATAATTGTTAAAAATAAAAAAACCCAGTTATTGCGCATAGGATGTGTATATCTTCTAACAACGGATACTGTGTCTCATGGGCCACCTTTTTGTTCTTACCACGTCGTGACGTGGATCGGCAAAATGGATCTATTTGTTAAGTAGAAATGACGTCATATATGTCATATGATGAAGTATTACCTCTTGGTTGTGATGAAGTATTACCTGTTGATGTGACGTCCGAATTTAGCGCTATCACGAATTATTATATAGCATGCTATCGGATATGAGCTTTTGCGTAATCTGATTGGTTCCCTACTACCAGGCTATCAGCTCATATCCTGCTAGTATAGGAAAAACAAGATGGCGGCATGTTTTTTTAAACTGCCGAAAAGAGTTGAAATTGACGGATTTTTGTACAGAAAAAACATCAACACCCTCAAACCAATGTATAAAAAAACAACATTGTGTAAAAATACATTAACACACCCGACTAAATTAACGGGTTGATATTAATTTGTTGCCAAACAAAGAAACTCACGGTTAAAATCAAGCTTACAACACACATTTCGTAGGAGATTACCAGTAAAGAGACTTTTTTTTATTTAGATAAGCATTTGGAGTAGTAAAAAGCATGCTCTTTTTCAAAAACAACCAACTAAGTAATTTAGTTTCACTGCCGAAGGTGTTTCAGTTTCATTTTTGCATGAAATCAAAATCTTTTTCACGACAACAATGCTAACATAAACAATTGACCCACCTTTTGACTTCATAAAGGTACCTTTTAATTGTTGATCTGCTTAACACATTTTTTGCCTCTCGAGCAACATTTATGCAACATTTCAAAGCTGTTTGCCGAACAGCTCAGCGAGAAACTCTGTGTGAATGCATCATTACGCATGGGGGAAGTATTAGTTGCCTATGCCGGAAGTTTGTTGTTTCAAACATTGTCTCTTGTACAGTGCTTCGCTATATAATAAAACAGTTATACCATTCGCTCTCATTGTATACGAACTAATATTATATCTCAACTGTAAATTGTCCAGTCAGAGAGCTTGATTTGTACCACGTGACGAGTTAATTTATCGTAGAATTACCCTCCACAGCGGGGTATAACCTCGAATACCCCGCCACAGTGGGGTATTCGAGTTCGTGTACCACGCGTGAATGTCACGCACGATTCACGAAGCTGTCAACAGTGGCGGAGTTTTGCGAGATAAGAAAACGTTTCGCCTGAACATTCAGATGTTGGCAAGAAGATTGTTAGGTTACAAGAAAATAAGGATTCAGGGAATACAAAGAAAGCAACAAACAATACATCCCGAAGCATTGAGACGACAACAGAATGGAAACAGACAAATGAAAAGCGGACAAAAGCTAAGCTAACTTCATTAACATTATTTCAGCTTATTTTGGAAAGATTAATTGTTTCGATATAATATATAATTTATAGACCTTTCGCTCGGGGAATTCGATGAAATATTACCCCTCGGGATGATATATCATACCTCGGGGTAATATTTCATCGAATTCCCCTCGCTCCAGGTCTTGGCTATGAGCTCATATACGACTCGAGCTCATGGTATAACTGTTAATTATCCGTATACAAACAACAAATCAAAATCGTAAAAAATGCATAATACTGTAAATACAGTAAAATTAATGTATTTTATAGTGGAGAAGAGGAGGAAGGATAAGATTACTAACTGGATCAAGAAACTAGCAGATCTTATTCCAAGACATCGTGTTTTGAAACAGGTAAAGAGACTACAATAGGTGCTACTCCGGGTGACGAACCATATTAAGGTGGCTCCCTATAGTTTCAATACTGATACGCGCTATTTCATATGCTCATTATCTAATGTTATTCACAAGTTTAAAAATTTATTAGATAAATATCAAGTAGACCCTACTATGGCAGAACTACTGCAGATACAAAATACCGACCAAAAAGTTCAATTATTTGCTGTTACCATGGTAATAATGACGTTGGAACTTTAGTATATTTTCAAATATTGCATAATTGAAGCGGCATGTCTTCAGTTTGCTTTGGTGAAATTTTTAAAAAATTGCTGAGATGATAGATACTGTTGTGGAGAATATCCATGCACAAAATCAGAGAGGGTTGTATGGACAGATTTTTCGCTATAAAATTTATCGATTTAAAAAAGTTCTGTCTTATGAAAATTTTTAAAAATTATATATACTTTAGAAGTTTTTATACTGTAAGCTACTTATTTACACAATTTTAGCAAAATTCACCGAAGAAAACGTCTACAATCTAACATCGATGTCGACGCGGTCATAGAATTTCGAATCGACAAGATCGCTATTTACGCATGCGTAGCGATACTATTTCTAGTCACCAGTCCCCTATTGAAATTACTGTAGGGAGCCACCTTAAAGTAGAGAAAGACTCTACTCGACCGCGCCTGGGATTCGAACCCGCGACCTTTGAGCCACCCTCTAATAACTGAGCTACTGTACATGCCTACATGGTCAAACCAAAACGGTGAGCTAGTCGTAATTTTCATCTACTGTTTGAATGCTGTCCAAATGCGTGTATATTTTTCTTCTGATATCAATAAGTTCTTTATTCAAAGTTCATTGGAGAAATACTGACTCGCGAATATTTGTTAGGGGCCGTTCATATGAGGCGGGCTAGCCCGGTCACCGGCACGAAAATCTAATTACGACTATTTGGGAAATGCAAAATGACATAAGACAAACAACAAAATTGCCTTCGTTTTTTCTGTAAGTGAAGCACACAGGCAGCCTGGACACTAAGCCTTCTAAATCTCAGCGAGGGGGCTCGCGTGCCTGTAGGGGCCTGGAACCCGGCGAGAAACAGTGAACTCCATGCTTCCTCCATTCTCCCCTCATATCTGGAACGCTAACTTCGGCTCAAAAAGTGAAGCCAAGCTCTATTACGTCGCCTTCAGTCCCCCTATATACACGGCCAAGACGCGGTTCGCGTCAGGGGACTGGAAGCGACATAATAAGTACAAAATGTTGACTTCACTTTTAAAGCGTGATAATGACCGAAGTTAGCGTTCCACGCTGTTGGACATGTAGTGTAGATATATTGCTTAAAGAACCATGTAAAAAACAACAGAAGAAAGAAAGAAGAATAAAAGATATGTAACGGGAATTTTGCGTACATTCTGTACGCATAAATCCAAAAAGTTACTGCTTCAGTAGCAGGCTCTCTTTCAACTCCGCCCACTGCGCGCCCACGCCTCCTAGAGAGCCTGCTTCACAGGCTATTGAATAGTTTGATATTTTCTATTGGTGTAACTAGGGTAATTCGTTTACAAAACTTTACAAAATCCGAACTGAAAGACCAATACTTATCTAAATAATATGTATATACATGTACTAGTATATAATTATATATATTTATTTTTTTATCAATCGTGAGCGGGCGGAATCCTAGGTAATGCTGCAATTTGATTGGCTGCGTAAGCGGGCAGTTTTTTACGATATCTGACCACAGTCACGGAATCCTAAATTTAATTTTAAAATTCATTTAAAATTGACCGATTTTCATAACTATTTCGCTTGCCACAGAAAAAATAAATTCAACAGAGAGCTACAGGGATCCAAATGAGCTTTATTATCCAAATGGTTTTGACAACTTCATGTGTAAACAGCGAATTTTAAAAGAAACGCTGGGAAAACTGTGACAAAGCAAAATTTTCGAGTTGACATTTATAAAGAAAACAGTTTAAAACGGTAGGAAAAACATACATAAACTTGTGAACACAGTATTTTGAATCACTAAATGAAACTATATAGAAATATATATAAAAAATCATACCACGAGATTAAGATAGAAAAGCTCAGTGAAACCTTTTGACACTAAACTGTCTTTCTTCTGTTATCCAACCGCTATACTCAACAAAACCGCTACAAGTCTTTTACCTTTTAGCCAAACATTTTCCACATGCCAACCTCATCGTCTCATGTCCTTGAAACTTGAAATTACAAATGGCTTACTGACAAGCATTTTCGTCTTCAAACTCGAGGACCACACTTTCAATTTTCATGCAGTCAGCCAAATATTGAAAGCGACTTTCCAAGCGAACAGCCAAAAACGAGCAAGCGACGAAGAAGAACGACGAAGAATCTTTATCAACTAAACTTTAAAAACACTTGGACTGTATTTTGACTTCCCTTCGTAACTAGATCTTCGAGTTTTGAATGTTTTTTTTTATGACAAAAAAGGTTCCAAGCTTCCCTGTCAGACTGCATGTCGGCAGTTGTTTACTCTCGAACGATAAACTTTGGACTTTTGAATATCACGTGAACGTCATCTCGATTACGTTAATTATGTTAATTTCTCTAATTATGTAACAAAAAAATAAATAAGTTATTTACCGTTTTGGTCGGTCCGTATTGAAAAATATTTGCCCTCGGTCTCTCTTTTTTAAGACCTCGGGCAAATATTTTTCTATACGGACCTCCCAGCCGGTAAATAACATATATATATATATATATACTAGTTATACCAAGTATAACTTACTGCATCTCTTGTATGGGATCTTCATACTTTTTTAACATTATCATGGGTTTTCCCGTTGTTTAGAGCAAGAATTATGTCTTGGAGAGTGCTTGTGAATACATCAAAGAATTGAGAGAGATGAGCTCCCAGTATGGACCATTGAAGTCGAGTAAACAAAAGCTAGGTACTGTTTAAAAGAATAGGAGTATAAATGTCGTTACGAAATACAGAAAGAGATTTAGAGGAAACTTTCAAAGCCCACTTTATACGAGTGTGTTCGCGACTTTGATATAAGACGCGTCTTAATGTAGCCGCGACTCATTTTCTCCCGGTTAAATGGCCATAATAAATCGTGACGTAATAACACGCGTCTTATTTTAGTCGCGAACGCACTTGTATAAATGGTCAGTTTGTTTCGTGACCAAATTAAGTCGCGACTAAAATAGGAACAAGAATTGAAAGCTACAGTTGTTCAAAACAAGTCGCGACTTCTTAGAAATTGACCGTTTATACGAGTGTGTTCGCGACTTAGATTAGATTAGACGCTCTTAATCAAGCCGTGTTGAAATACCTCTTTTGTGAAAGTAATGTCCTTAAGGTGGCTCGACAGTCTAAATCACAAGAAATTATCGTTTTCCCCCATAAAACGTTCTGCACAGGTTCATGCATGAGCTTCATTTTAGTTCATTGCATAGCTCTAGTGGTGGTTCAAAGTTTACCTAAATGAAGAAATCGTGTTTCCAGTAAATGCCGAAAACCTAATTTGCATAAAATCTGTCGCTTACCACAGACACAATTTCTCTAGATACGCAAGTATAAATCTTTTCAACTGATCACGACCATGCCACTAGAGCTGTGCAATGAACTAAAATGAAGCTCATGAGACCTGTGCAAAACCTTCCATTAAGAAAATACGTCATTTCTTATGATTTAGACTGTCGAGCCACCTTAAGGCCTATCTACACGATACGATTGTTGTATACGATTGTCATTCTGGCGTATGGAATTTTGTGTACGTGACACAATTCTTGTTCATGATTCGATGCATGGTGAATGTTGAAAAACGTCGTTTACACAGTTGCCGGTGAATCACATACATCACCGATGACAAATCGTATACGACAATCGTACCGTGTAGAAAGGCCTTTAAGTTGACTGCGAGTTTTCTTTTCTTCTTTTAGAGCAAGAGGTAGCCGAACTGCGGAACAAAGTAAACAAACTGGAAGAGGAGAACAAACGTTTATCGCAACTGATTCATCAGAACAAAGTTACCATACCAACAACGTGGAGCGATTCCTCCGTCATTACTGCCACAATGAGAGCCACGTCATCGCCGAGAATCTGTAACCCAGAAACGAGATCCGCACCAAGTGAAAAAGTTCAGGGGACCACTGCCAACTGTCTTCCATCAACTGTCTCGCTTAGTTCTCAAACGTCTACTGCAAACGTATTGCACTCTAGCAATCCCACACCAAGGACTACTTCAAGCAGAACCAATCGGCTTTCTGTAACGTCAATTCTGTCGAACACCAATAACCAACATACCACTTCTAGTTCAGCTGTAAGAACATACAATGTTGTTTCAACTCCAGTATCGTCAGTCGGTGGTCCGGTTGTTTCGAATCCGACCTCATCTTATACGATAGCGAGGAATGTGTTGCCCTCTACCGTTCTCGCCGTGACGTGGGCAATCACACCAAATGCCACTCAAGTTACTCCTTCTCCCATAAGTACCATCCGGGATACTTCTGTCAACACGTGTTCTGGAAACCTTCAACATCTGGTCGTGGCTCAGGTTCAACCGACGTCATATCCAATGGTCGTGTCCAGTGTCCCCAATCAGGGCACGGTTGGCCATTTTCCGCAGCAAACTGTTACAACTCCTTCGTCTTTCGAAACAGGTTTCGCTTCGACTCCGATGAGATCCAACGCGGTGCAGGAAAATATATCTCAGTTGTCTTACAGCATCGAGGCGTTAACGGGGAACCAAACATCGCAGAACCGACACCAGGGCTCGGGATTGTCTAGTTTCTCTGCCGAATCGTTGATCGGCCGTCACGACTCTAATAGCGAAATGGTCATGATTAATAACACGAACAATCAACCTGTTATTCAAGACACCTTCACGTTGTCGCATCCGAGTACTTTAGCGAACTCTACTCCTCATAGCAGTGCTCCGCCACAGACATTTTCCAACTTTTCTGCCCTGTCTTTAGTCGGCAACACAACTCCATTTACTGGCAGCGTCAGTTCTACTGTGCCGACTCCGTCACGTTCTGCGAACACTGTGCCAGACCCAACCCCTATGCCCCACTCGAGCAGTCAAATGTTTACGGACTTTTCCACGGAATCACTGATTGGTTCGAGTGAGTTCTCTTCTGACTTCGCTATCGATAATCTCATTTCACGTTCTGATTCCAACGTTCACATGGCGGCCGTCAACCCTAACCTCATCCAATCCTTCGGCAAGGGAAACGATCCTATGATTTCTAGTGTGAGTGGAGATCCAGGCGGACACTCGTCTAATCTCCACGATCCTCACGGTTTAGCCAACGCCGTTTCATTTACTTCCTATCTACCGTTTGGGAACTCGTTTGGAAGCACCGGTCAAATGCCTTCCAGGTCACTTTCGGATCAAGGGAATATCTCGCTCATTCCGCCCTTCTCGACAATTTTATCCCCTCCACTGTTCACTCGTCCCCTTGACGTCGGCCAACGCAATACAACTTCCAACAATACGAACTTTTTTTCGGGTTCGTTTCCGACTCCGTTTCAAGTTAGCTAGACGCTGGTCACGTTGGAAATACAACGTCCGTTTAGGCATATTGCACCCGACGAATTGGGGTGATCTACTGTCAATCAATTAGTTTCGGGAATAACAAGCCACGAAAACGAATCCAAAGACAAAGTACCAGCCACGCAGGCGGTGTACGTTAGCAGGCCCTTGCGGGAGGGGGAAAGGAGAGGGAAATGAGAGGGGAAGCGTATGCAACTAAGCCAACCTCGTACCCAGGTTGGTGTGTTATGGTCGCGTGACTATCAAATTCTGGTTGTCTCAAATTTTGTTTGGACAGGGGTTCGGTAGGGAGGGTTTGGGTTTTTTTTTGCCTGAAAGATCTACCATTTGCGAAAACATTTCGATTTTCGATTCAAGAGTTTAGCGCTATAAGTAGGCACGAGAGTCTCGCGGCGGAGACAAGCGAGGAAGCAGTGGCCGCAGATGGTGAATAGTTTAATCGTTTTAAATTCCGATTCTTTACTGCTCATTTTTGTTATAATGCTATTCTTAAAGGGTATTGGCAATAAAAATTAAATTTGAAAGAACTCGTCAAATGGTATAAGAAGACCTTTTGTACTTTTTCTGTATCTTTCTTTCTTTTTTGAAATATTTCGACCAAAGACAGCGTGCTGTCCGCCATCTTGTTGTAATATTGTGTCTAATTAACTAGGAAATTGGTGACAGGGTAAATCTGATGAAACTACTCCGTGGGTGACCAAATTTTCATGGAAGGCTTTTTAAATGTTGTGGGTCAATTTAAAATGGAAATAGCGCAACAAAATCGAGTTTCTAGCTCATAATGTCATAAGGTTGGCAAGATAAAAATTTCACTTTACCCTGGTTATGTCACATGCATATCGAAAATAATTCCAAGATGGCGGACAGCACGCTGTCTTTGGTCGAAATATTTCCAAAACCAAAACAGATACGGAAAAATTGTAAAAGGTCTTCTTATACCATTTGACGAGTTTTTCAAATGAGATAAACTTAATTTTTATTGCCAATACCCTTTAAATACAACTTGTTTTGATGTAATCACTACGTAATTACTGAATGTAGTAATTACTATTCCTACAAATTTGTATCGAAGTGGAATGAGTTTAGTTGGAAAAATACTTGGGTTTAGTTGCAGGCCTTTCTTTGCTCCCCTTTCCTTTCCTTCCCCCTCAATGATTTGCTACCCAGGCTAGTGACCATCACAATACTCTCTGCGTGATTAGCATATATAATTAGCATTTATAAACCGTGAACTTTCTTTTTCGTTGAATGGTAATTTAAGGCCTGGCCAAACGCTTTCAACATCGCATTCAACATCATTCAACATTGTTGAACGATGTTGAAAGCACGAGTGACGAAATGAATTCAACATCGTTCAACATTCATGAATGACAATTGAACGCGGGCTACCACAAAAGCTGGAATCGACAATATCCCGCATGGCGCATGTCTCTGTTCAACAAAGTTGAATGAAATGTGGCCAAATGCGTTCAACACCTTTCAACATTTTGAGAACAATAGAAATGTTGAACGCGTGTTGAACGAAAATTTGAACATGTTCAAATTTCGTTCAACATCATTCAACACCATTCAACAACGTTCAACATCATTCAACAGGGGTGGCCAAACGCTTTCAACATGTTGAATTCAACATTGTTGAACGATGTTGAATGAAATGTTGAAAGCGTTTGGCCAGGCCTTTAATGGTTGCAATCAAGGCAAGGAATAGTTGGTAAATATTACGAGATGCATGCAATAACATTTCCATCAGAAATTGTCCGCGATGTTGACCGAAATAGAGGTGAAACTCTCGTAAGCGATTACTTCGGGGATGTGAAAAAAGTCGCCGTTTAACTAGAGCTGGTCGCATACGAGAGCTTAAAAACAAAGACAAAGCCCAGTTCGTAAACCCCAAAGGTAATCGTTATGAGAGCTGCTCGCTTACGTATAGAGTGGTCGCAAGGAGAACTTCAACTGTACTATCTTACGGCTATTTTCTATTGGCCAATTCCCAAAAGGGTTGAAGACTGGTGACTGGTTAGGAACGCTAGGGTACTTGGGATCATTTGGAGGGACAGATTTCAGATTTGTAGCGTAAGCACAATGAAACTGTCCCTCCAAACTGATCCTAAGAACACCAGCGCTCAGTGCTCTGTACCAGTCTTCAACTCTTTGGGGAAATGACCAATTACGTGCGCTTTGCCCGCGCTGACGCAGCGGGCTTTGAAAGTCGGAAATTTTCAACTTCCAAAGCGAACTGAATAATGCACGCTCCGCCCGCGCGGGCAAATCGCACGCAATGGCAAACAGCCTTTACATTGGGCTTTTCTTTCATAGCTATAATTAACCCAGCTTACAATGGTGACGTGCAGTATACTATTGTATGTCATCTACGTTGGAATATGTCGGGACACTAATCACTCCAGTATATCGAAACTCGGTAATCATGAATAAACCTGAATGGTCTTGAATTATATTTCAAAAATTTTCAAAGAAGTTCGGGGGAAGCTGTTTTGCCTTTGATATCCGAATAAAAGAGGAGCAGCAAGAAATACTCGAAATAATTTGTAACTAAAGATAATGACTATTAATAATCACATAAATATTGGATAAAACATTTTACCAGTTTTGTTCGATATATATCTTGCCATTTTGGTGTTTTAAAGGGACTGTATATGCATGTCACCGTATTTTTCGCAATTCTTACAGAAACAAAAGTGTCCTAAAATTATAACCGTTCTATATTTTTAATAGAAACATACGAGATACTAGCAATCAGCACATGCAGAAGTACGGATATCGATGGTCAAAATTGAAGCGAGATTGCAAATGTGCAGCATATCCTCTCATCTATAGAATTCAGGATTATCCTGAGTTGTGAAATGGGCTGGAATTCAGGATAATCCTGAATATTAAAGAAATTAGATCCCTAAACCTAACCACAACCCCCGGCGACCCTAAATCTAACCACTCCTCTCAGACCCCGACCAGAACACCCATACTGGTCTTTTGGTTATATGCTTTTTGGTTTAACATCCCGCATGTGGGTCAGAGAAGTCCCCCAGGCTTCAGATCGTGAATTCTAAGTGAGAGGACATGTTGAAATGTGAGTCTTTTGAACGTCACATCCAAGGCCCCAATACGCGACGTCTATCTTGGACGTTATGTTGTCTGACAATGAACCCGTAGAACAATGTCCCGTAGACGTTCAATTCGTCGTCAATCTCAAATACTCTATCTTTTTGGTCACGTTTTATAATGATGCTAACTTTTGCACGGTCAGGTCATTGTACGTTTGCTATAATGAAAATCATCTGCCAGTGGCGGATCCAGGGGGGTTATGGGGTTGCAACCCCCCCTGGCCTATTATATATGTATTCTTTGAACGGTATATTATATTATATATAATATATAAATTGTGTTTAGTGTATAATATAGCGTATAAAAATAACTATTTCTGATCCTAATATTGTCCCCAAATTGCAGTAAATAGCATTTCAGGGTATCAGAAATCAAATATTTTCCGGGGGAGCATACCCCCGGACCC
This sequence comes from Paragorgia papillata, assembly GCA_035771165.1. NCBI lineage: Eukaryota > Metazoa > Cnidaria > Anthozoa > Scleralcyonacea > Coralliidae > Paragorgia > Paragorgia papillata. The sequence goes on from JAWNZC010000338.1 coordinate 463,870, forward strand.
CCTACAGGTGTCAACCCCCTCTTTAAAAAAATCCTGGATCCGCCCTTGTCTGCATCACTCAAATCTCAACCATGTTATTTAAATATTAATAAGCAAAAAGCAAAAGTTTGCACACGGTGAGGACCGTTTCAACATCAAATCATAGCTCATGCTAATTATGAAATGAGGAATTATAAAAGACACTGTAAAATTATAAAAGATACGTTAGTGTCATTGTCGTTATAGCAAACAGACTAAATTTACATATATTTGCACAAAATGCGGTGAAACAAACCAAAATTTTAAATGATTGCAAATGAGCCATTATCTATTGTTCGAACTGCAAGAATTATGGGTAAAAGCGGACAAACTTGACGTCATCACGACGGAGCGCTATTGTGGAACCAAAACAGGCGTACTGAATTATTTGTCCGCCCAAATAGGAATATCAGTAGAACATGATCTCGTGTTTAAACAAAATAATTCGGTGGACTTTCATGTATATTATTTACGTTTGTTGCTGAGCGGCTCGAGACGTTTTAATGATAAAAGACCTACTGACAATTTCTAGCAATTACTAGACATTAGACAATTACTCATGTTGTAGGCTTGCAGCTCGCCTCTGATCATGAATTGAAGGCGTCCCGATCGTACGGCACGAACATTCAGCAATAAAATTAAACAATACACGGTCGTGGAAGTTCTACAAACATTTTGTTTTATGAAAGTGCATATGACATGAAAATTAAGTTTGGCTCGTTTTAAAGAAAACTTAAAATGACAAAGTAAACATCTTTTGCAGTTTTTCGTTTCCTTGATTCGTTTCTGAGATATTTCAGTTTGTTTGACTTGCACATTTGCATGTGTGATGTAACGTACACGTGCATAATGACTTATCGGCGAATTAGGTTATATATAATGTTATTATCACGCAAAGTCACTTGAAATTCTACATGTTTGGTGTTGGGGGAAATACACACGCACATGCTTCTTCATCCGAATTAAATTTGGTTTTATAATAGCAAAGATATATAAGCTTCTCCAATAACTCATTATGCACATGTACGTCACACCATGTATGATATTTATATCAAACAAATTAAAATATCTCAAGTCTCAATAACGAAGCAAGGAAACCAAAAACTGCAAAGCTAGTGTTATTTCAAATAGAACAAACTTAATTTTCATGTCATAAGCACTTGAAGTCGCCAGCTCCATAAAGAAGCGCTGAAGAACACGAGAAAATCCTAAAGAAACGAGGCGTAGCCGAGTTCTCCTTAGAGTGTCTTTTATCTACCTTTACGAAGTGTCGCGTTATAGTACTCGATAAAGTTTTCATATTAGAAGACGAAAGCCTTCTATAATTGACGGATTTTGACGGTCTTCCACTGTCCCAGTCTGGACAGTCTGGTATAGTTTGTCGTCCGGCTTTCCTGTCTTAAGCCCTAATCAAACGAAAACGCAAGTCATCGCAAGTTGACAGTCAGAATTTCCGTGGCGGTCGTTCGAACACCCAAATTAACAAAATAAAGGTTTCATGAGTGTTTTAAACAAGTTTTAACTTTGTCACGGTACATAATATTTTCGGGAAACTATTCAGAGCGGCTGGCTGAGATAGCGTGACTGCCAACTTGCGATGACTTGCGTTGTCGTTTGATTAGGGTTTTAAAGTGCTTATGAGTCGAAATTTCACTTCGTTTTTTAAGGTTTTTTAAGATTGTATTCGGAAGAACACCTAACACGGGACGAAAAATTGGATTTGCATGTTTGCAAATTTATGTGCAAATTTGATGCAAATTTCATATTTGTCCATCTTTGCCATATTTGCACTTGTGCAAATTTGGAGTTTTGCAGTATCTTTGCGCCGATTGCAAAGTTGCAAATGCCGCGATTGCAATGGATGCAAAGTTATATGCAAATTAATTGCAAAAACGAACTTTGCAATATATTCAAAGAACAGTGCAAATTTGATGCATTTTTATAAATTTGCAATTGTCGCAAATTTATATGCTTATTTGTTGCAAAGACGAACTTTGCAATATATTCAAAGAACAGTGCAAATTTGATGCATTTTTATAAATTTGCAATTGTCGCAAATTTTTATGCTTATCTGTTGCAAAAACGAACTTTGCAATATGTTCAAAGAACAGTGCAAATTTGATGCATTTTTAAAAATTTACAATTATCGCAAATTTATATGCTTATTTGTTGCAAAGACGAACTTTGCATGATGTTTAAAAAGTACAAAATTGATGAATATTAACAAATTTGCAATGATTGCAAAATTATATGCTTATTTGTTGCAAAAATGAACTTTGAATTAAGTTAAAAAAACAGTAAAAAATTAATGCATTATTTTAGATTTGTAATGATTGCCAAATTGTTTGCTAATGTTTTGCAAAAACGAACTTATATGATGAATAATATGCAGTTCAAAATTAAAGCATTGTTTACACTATATATGACATATTAGGTAATATTTTGTTCTAAAAATAACTTTTTTTATTCAAAGATATGAGCAAAATTGTCCCAAATATATTAAGTATTTGAAATGGATTACAATAGTTATAGTTATAAAATGAACTTTACTACATTTACTAAGTACTTTTTAGCACTAAACTTAAGGTGGCTCAGTACAGTTACTTGTAATACCGAGGAATGTAAGTTTGGTCTGCAATAAAGTATAAATACATGTATTTTAGGGCACAGAAAGTTAATCCAACAAGTGAAAATACAGTTTGGCACCAAATACTGTAACTACAAAAATTGTAGGGACCGTTGCTATGGTAAGAATGACGTTTTAAAATGGCGTAAAATCACCATTAAACCAAATTTATTTCTAAAAGGAAGTCGGTGACCCTCAATTTTTTTCATCAAATTTTTTCCACAGTTTTAATAATTTTTCCATTTTAGAAAGTGATTAAAAATGTATAACAATATATTATACTTAACATATATAATAAAACTGTTTTAATATGGAGGTTTAACAAAATTAATAATTGTTAAGTCAAAAAGTAAGTTTCAGGTAATTAAGCCCTTCTTTGCATCCAATCCGGAATATCATCCGGGACATGTTTGGTCACAGCATCGCCAACATAGCGCTTTTTGACCAATGACCTTGCTTTGGCCGAGCATTTCCTCATCCATTTTCTGTCCAGGCTGTTCAAAAGGTTTGTAAATCTTTCAGAACGCCTCCTCCTCGCTATTTTCTGGAGACATTGCCTCCTGTATCAGCCCCCTCCTTATTTCGACCTTTTCGGTCTCTGGACACATTGAAGATTTGTTTAAAGTATCTATGCGACGTCGAAGTTTCTATATAACAAAAGTTATAAATAAGAATAATAGTAAAAAATAATAATGATAATGTAACAAAACAGTATTTTTGTCGTATACGTAGTGACAAATTTAAAGTGCACATAAAGCCAAATTTTTTATCATCTGAATACGTTCTACATAGAGCAAACAGTTGTTCAGTGAAATATTTTTTTGATTGGAGATATTCTTCAATGTTTTTTGGCGATTCACACTTCTAGTATGGTAATGAGATGACGTCTATGTAGGCATTTGGCTTTCTTTCTTTTTTTGGTAAGATAAACTACCTGAGAATTTTTGTGAAAAATCTCATAACAATATAGAACATGTTGTTCAAAAAAACCATTAATGGAAGAATTGGGCCATGTCTCTCCTGTAAATAAATATTGTATAGATAATGATGACTACTTTGACGTCATCTCATTACCATTTTGAAAACAAAAATCTCTATTCAAGCAATAAAGGTTGCACCAATAAAAAAAATATATGCACTTTAAATATTGCATGCAAAAACGTTTTAACTTAAGCATGGTGAATGGATATACGAGGCAGTTCTGAAAAGAACTGTTCGAAACTTCGTATTACAGTAAGAAGAATAATAGAAATTAAATTAGTAAATATTTACTAGAAGAAAGCTTGATGCATTTCGGCATACCTCCATAAGAAAAGCGGTCTGCAAAAATGCTTTTTTCGGAAGAGAGTACTGCCAAAATGCAAGGTGTTTTCAGGCTAGTATCTATTCTCTTGTTTCATGTCTACTATTATTCTTATTACTTTACAAAGTTTTGAACAGTTCTTTTTACAACTATCCAGTATAACCATTCACCATGGTTAAAACGTTTTTGCTTGTAAAAACAATGTCAATTACAATGAGTGTGGCAATAATAATAATAATAATAATAATAATAATAATAATAATAATAATAATAATAATAATAATAATAATAATAATGATAATGATAATGATAATGATAATGATAATAATAATAATAATAATAATAATAATAATAATAATAATAATAATAATAATGATAATAATAATAATAATAATAATAATAATGATAATGATAATGATAATGATAATGATAATGATAATGATAATGATAATAATAATAATAATAATAATAATAATAATAATAGTAGTAACAACAACAACAAAAACAAAAACAACAACAATAATGATAATAATAATAACAATAATAATAATAATAATAAAAATAATAGTGAAACGTGTAGTGAAACAGCTCTAAGATAATGAAATATATAGATGTTTAAATTCTGCCGAATGATAACAGGATGATTATTCTGACTTGTTTATAAGTTTAAGAAGAAATCCTGACTGTATTCGACTAGCAAAAACCACTGTATAAGAGAAGGCGGGAGAAATGAAATAGTCGAGTCTTCAATAAGAACGCCAGACAATAATAAACACGCGATGCCACCGAAGAGGAAGAACCCAGCCTCTGGAAGAATTAAATGGACGGAACATATGACAGCTGATCTTCTAATCTGTAGAGAAAAAGCATTGGCAGAGCATCAGAGACAAAGTGGCCAAAGCATCGCACCCGGTTGTCGAAGGAAAGGCTACATGGAGTTAATGAGGCTGTCATGGGAGGAAAAAGGATATGCTTCACTGGGCCTCACAGCCCAAAATCTGAGAGATAAAGCAGCTCAACTGATGAAAAATCAAGAAAGAAATCGACAAGAAAGTGTGAATGCGGATGAAGAAGTATGTATTAACGAATCAAACACATTCGAAGTTCAAGAAGGAAACCAACAAGAAAGAATCGTTGTCGATGAAATTTGCATAAACGAGGAAGAAAATAATGCAAATTATACTTCCTCAGCAGAGCATACCTCGAATACACCAATTCAATTTCAATGGGGTGAGCTGAGCGGAGAGGTGTTTGTCCAAAGTGTAAATGGGGCATATGAGGAAATAGTTAAATGGAGGAGGAACATATTTCTGTTACCATCTGGGAAAGCGGGAAAAGCATTCATTAAAAAACTAACAAGATTATTTCAAGCCTATGCCGATGAATCGCCGCTTTCATGTATTGCTCTCAAAGCATGTTCAGTCATGCAGTGCCTATTATTACAAAAGCCTCACGCAAGAAGCAAAACAAAGGAACACATAGCTTGTTTAGAACGCAGGATGATTTTATGGTCGGAAGGGAAGATTGAAAAATTAATCTCAGAAGGGAAGTGTATCCAGAAACATCTCACGTCAAACGCCACAGCAGAAATTGAGATGGAAAAGATCGCAAGGGGTTTTAATCATCTCATGCTTCAAGGAAAGGCACGGCAAGCTGTCCGTCTAATCTCCAATGCAAATAAAGGAGGTCTTCTAAATATTGATTCATTAGTGCCTTCAGGTGAAGATGAAGATGAAGATGGTAATGTTCAATGGAAAACGACACGAGAAGTTCTACGCGAAAAACATCCACAAGGTAGAGCTGCAGTAGCAGAGATTCTTCTACCCGAGCCAGAGATGAATGAGACCCATCATGATCCCACCATATTTGAAAGAATAACCGGGGAAGCAGTCAAGGCAGCCGCAAACAAGACGCAGGGTGCTGCTGGCCCATCTGGAGTTGATGCTTACGCATGCCGCCGCTTTTGTTCATCCTTCAAAAGCGCCTCGGTAGATTTATGTAATGCCCTGGCTGCATTGGCACGACGCCTGTGCACCTCATCAGTCCACCCTGAAAGTTTGTCAGCATTTGTGGCATGTCGATTAATTCCAATTGACAAAAGTCCGGGAGTGCGTCCGATTGGTATAGGCGAAGTACCGAGGCGTATAATAGCGAAGTCTATTCTTAAAGTGGTTAGTAACGATATTCAGGAGGCAGCGGGACCATTACAAGCGTGCGCGGGCCATGATGCTGGATGTGAAGCCGCAGTCCATGCTATGAATGAAATCATGTCATCAGAGGAAACAGAAGCAATATTATTGGTAGATGCCACCAACGCTTTCAACACCATCAATCGACAAGCCGCACTACATAACATTAGAGTGATTTGTCCTGCAATATCAATTGTGCTGAATAATACCTATCAAACCCCAGTAAAGCTGTTTGTCACAGGAGGAGGAGTAGTTGAATCATCCGAAGGAATTACCCAAGGGGACCCTCTGGCTATGGCGATGTATGCTCTTGCAGTAACACCACTGATTCAAAGATTAAGATCTGAAGAGCCGAATGTAAAACAAGTGTGGTTTGCCGATGACTCCACTGCCGGCGGGAAAATTGAAGCACTAAGAAGATGGTGGCAGTGTTTGTCAGCCATAGGTCCACCAATGGGATACCATCCAAATGCCAGCAAAACCCATCTCATTGTCAAACCAGAATTCCAAGAAGATGCAAATCATATCTTGGAAGGAACGGGAATAGTGGTGACAACTGAAGGTCATGAAATGCTTGGGTCTGCTGTTGGATCAACTAGCTTTGCCAAATAATTCGCAGCACACAAAGTTGAGGAGTTTGTTGAAGAAATTGAGAATCTTTCCAAAATAGCTGAACTTTACCCCCAATCTGCATATGCGGCATTTTCTCATTGTATTGTGGGAAAATGGCGATACATGATGCGAACAATGAAGGATATTGACACTCTATTTCAACCATTAGAAGACGCGATTAGTCAAACCTTTATTCCTGCATTAACTGGTAGATGTCAGTGCTCCTGTGAAGAAAGATCACTTCTCTCTCTACCCCTAAGATCTGGTGGCCTAAACATCATCAACCCCGTAACCACTGCAAATGGAGAATATCGTGCCTCACAAAAGATAAGCGAACCACTGAAAGAGATGATGGTCGAGCAAAAAGAATCATTCAATAGACCACAACTACAGTCTATTAAATCGAACTTGCGTCGGAAGAAGCAGCAAGAAATTGACATCGTGGCACTCCAAGTAAGAGAAAGTCTACCTCCATCAAAGCAAAGAGCAATGGACTTGCTATGTGAAAAAGGATCTTCATCCTGGCTGTCAGTTTTGCCATTACAAGACCAAGGTTTCAATTTGAATAAAGGAGAATTTCGGGATGCAATCAACTTACGATATGGATGGCAGCTGAAGAATGTACCTCATCATTGCAAATGTGGAAAGAATTTCTCTGCAGATCACGCTATGATATGCCCCTATGGAGGACTACCAATATCAAGGCATAACGAAATCAGAGATATAACCACCAAATGGCTGACGGAAGTATGTTCGGATGTGGAAAAAGAACCACAGTTACAACCACTCACAGGCGAGACAATACTACCAAGATCGGCCAATAAGCAAGAGGAAGCAAGAGTAGATATAAGAGCAAAGGGTTTCTGGAATAGGCAGCAAAATGCATTTTTTGACGTTAGGGTCTTTCACCCAAACGCATCGAACTACCGAAACACAGAGATCCCAGCACTCTACAGACAACAGGAGAATGCAAAGAAGAGGGAATACGGAGACAGGATAAGGGAAGTGGAGTATGCGGTATTCACACCACTTGTTTTTTCTACAACTGGTGGACAGGGGAGAGAGACAACCATCGCATATAAACGACTGGCAGAATTGTTGGCAACGAAGCGAAAATCAGAATACAGCATCACACTTGCATGGATACGATGCAGCAGCCTTTCCTTCGCCTTGATCCGGTCGGCGGTGACGGCGATTAGAGGCAGTCGTGATGTAGCTTCTAGTCGGGACCGAGATGCAAACATTGAACTGGGTTACAGAGAAAGCCGTCTTGGAGGTTTTTAGTTGTGTAAAGTTTTAACAAGAAGATAATAACAATTCTTATGACATATCATTATTTGGAATATAGAACATTTTAGGTTTTTATATGTATATATTTAATTTACCTTGAATATATTGTTGTTAAAGTGCATTTTTTAAATAAAAATTATTATAAAAATAATAATAATAATAATAACAATAATAATAATAATAATAACATTAATAATAATAATAATAATAATAACAACAATAATAATAATCATAATAATAATAATAATAATAATAGATTCAAGACAAGATGCAAGACAAGATGCAAGACAAGATGCAAGACAAGATGCAAGACAAGATGCACGACAAGATGCAAGACAAGATGCAAGACAAGATGCAAGACAAGACGCAAGACAAGATGCAAGACAATTTAAGATGCAAGACAATTTAAGATGCAAGACAATTTAAGATGCAAGACAATTTAAGATGCAAAACAAAATGCAAGGCAAGATGCAAGACAAGATGCATGATGCAAGACAAAACAAAACAAAACAAAACAAAACAAAACAAAACAAAACAAAACAAAACAAAACAAAACAAAACAAAACAAAACAAAACAAAACAAGATGCAAGACAAGACAATATATAGATTTCATCTATTTATAAATAGGTATAGGATATAGTTGTGCATAAAATAGATATAAATTGTTCTTTTCTACTTACTTGTCTATACTTGTAAATATCTTTCTGTTTCTATGTTTGGTGGTCTATAGTTAAACTCTGGTCTAGAAATAACACATGAAAAGTTATGATACAAAATAAATATACTTGCAAAGTTACAATGCATTAATTCGAATCAATCCAAATTGCAATGCAAATGCATAACATTACCTGAGAAGTAAATTAGGCAAAGTGAGGTAACCTGCAAGGCAAGTTCCAAGGCAAAACGAGGCAAGACAAAACAATTAAGGCAAGGGAAGGGAGGCAGTCCTTTAAAATTATAAACTGTTTTACCAAATACAAGACTCTGCCAGATAGCAGAATTTTACTGGATACTGCCCACTGGGCAGACTTTACAATACTTATACAGAACAACATATAAAATCATATTCTATAATTTATAAATAAGTCACATTAAAAATAAACATATTTTTCTACTTACTTGTTAAATATAGTTAGTAGAATAAAATTATATCTTTCTGTCTTTTTGTTTGTTTGGTTTTCTAGAATATACTCTAACTTAAAAAAATACATGAAAATTTAAGATTTTGAAATAGAGAGACCTGCAAAGTTACAGTAATATTTTCAAAATAATGTATTTCAATGCAATGCACTCCAATACAATGCGTGTAATACAATACAATGCAATGCAATGTAATGCAAAACAATGCAAAACTATGCAATGTGACACAGTTCTCATTACAATGCAATAAATGTAATACACTGCAAAACTATACAATGTGACAATTTATAGTTAATATAAATTATGGTTAATGATATAGAAATTTCACTTAGTTTGTTCTGCCCACGAAGTCATCATGTGCCCATCACGTGCCCAGCACAGCCTGTACACTTGTGTACAAAACAACCAATTATCCCTAGAATACAACCTTTGTCTGTGCCATAACAAAGGCACCACACAACTAAGCACTAATCCAAGGCATGCCATTATTCATTTCGATCATTCGCGCTTTTACTTTCCTGGAGTAAGTTACTCAGGGAACGATAATCAAGAAAATAAAGCGTAGGAGATAAAGTTTTTCAAAGATGCCTGCCACTCGAAGCACTAGAACATCTTCTACCCGACAAGGAACGCCAGCCGATACTCACTTGAGCCATCTCACCACCGAAGTATTGCGTCTTCGCCTTGGCCAATTGAATCTGGTCACGACAGGAACACGAAGCACCTTACTGGCAAGACTAACGACAGCCGTACAAGATCGTCCTCACCACGAAAACCCACCACAACAATCCCAGTCCAACGACGTCCTTCCACCGCCAGAAGTTCCAGAGTCATCTCCAGTCCAGCGGGAACCACGAGAAGAGCCAACAACTGGAGGTTTTACCACCGCACAACTCGACACCCTACGATGCCTGTTTTCTTCATCTATCGAAGATTCTATACCGCGCTTGAGAGCGATACCTGCCGAACCTCTGTTCAACAACGTCGCGCAACCACACCAAATGCCAACCGGCCTCAATTCCCATCCAACACAGTCTTCATTGTTTGACCACCTACCAGAGAAAACGATCAACTCCATCACCAACGGCCAACAGCGCCAAGTCGCAATTCCTCGTTCTGTAAAAACTTCAACCGCAATCAAACCTGCGCCACCGAACCATGTCCCTACAAGCATCGATGCAACAAACCCATTTGCAATGGAACACATTCCGCCGTTGACCACGACGCAAACCTTAATGACGCACCTGATAAAAGACGACACCGTCGCTAGCTATCTGGCAAACAAAACAGCAGTAACGCCGGTAAGTGCAGATCGTTTGGAGACTGAACTTTCGAACTATCCATTTAAACCTTTTGTCACTCACTTACTACAGGGCTTTCGTTTCGGTTTTCGCATAGGTTACGAGGGAACTCGTCAGTTTCGTTTTTCAAAAAATCTAAAATCAGCGACGGCTTTACCAGACGTGATCGAAAATAATCTTTTGAAAGAAGTTTTGCTTGGCCGGACTGCCGGCCCATTTCGCTCTAAGCCATTTATTAATTTCCAAATTTATCCAATTGGTGTTGTGCCAAAAAAACATTCGAACGAATGGCGCACAATTTTTCATTTATCACACCCAAAACAATCCGATAATAGCGTTAATGCCAACATTCCTAAAGAGGATTATTCACTTCAATATGTCAGAATTGACGACGCAATCAACATGTTGCTAAAACTTGGCAAAGGCGCATTCATGGCTAAAACCGATATTCGCTCAGCCTTCAGGAACGTTCCAGTCCACCCAGATGACTGGGAACTTTTAGGCATGCATTGGAACGGGTTTTTCTATTTCGATAAAGTTCTCCCTTTTGGTCTTCGGAGCGCGCCGCACATCTTTAACAAGCTCTCCGACGCAATCGAATGGATTATGTCAAACAACTACAGCGTTGACAATATCTTGCATATACTTGACGATTTCTTTATAGCGGAAACCGCTCCTCGACGACATTGCGTGACCTCACTTTGTAAGCTCCTTTGTCTGCTAGCCGATTTGAATATCCCAGTTGCGCCTAAGAAAACGTTTCCTGCTTCAACCACTCTAGAATTTCTCGGCATTCGACTTGATTCAGAAAACATGACTGCTAGCCTTCCGGAAGATAAATATGAAAGGTTAAAAACAGACCTTTCCTTATGGCTTACCAAAAAGCTCTGCACCTTAAAAGAGCTACAATCTTTGATCGGAACCCTACAGTTTGCATGTCGAGTAGTTGTTCCTGGGCGACCTTTTCTCCAACGCATTATAGCTTTAACCAGGGGGGTTTCACCGCTGTCCTACCATATAAAATTGAATGCCTCCTTTCGAAAAGATATCGCTATGTGGCAAATTTTTCTTGACCACTGGAATGGCTCAAATTTTTTCCTTGAACCCAAAACAACTCAGTCTCCCGATCTGCATTTCTTTACCGACGCCTCTGGCAGCCTTGGGTACGGTGCTTTTTTCGACAAGAAATGGTTCCAAGGACAATGGCTGCCCGAGTACCACTCCCACGTGGAACAACAAAGCATCGCTTGGAAAGAACTCTTTCCTATCTACCTTGCCTGTATGGTTTGGGGGCCCCAATGGTCTGGAAAACGAATCCGCCTTTGGTGCGATAACCAGTCCGTCATTAGCATTCTCAATTCCAAATCCTTAAAAATACCAAAGATCATGGACCTTGTCCGCAAAATTACAGTCCAAACCCTTATTTGCAACTTCACTCTAACTTCACAGCATGTTCCAGGCGTCGACAACTCCATTGCCGACTCCCTGTCCCGCTTTCAAATGGCCAAATTCCACCAACTGGTTCCATACGCTTCTCCCCAACCTACCACCATCCCACTATCACTGATCCAGGTCTAACTTCCAAAGTCAACCAATTGCTAACTGGGTCCATCGCCACTTCAACAAGAACTACTTACTCTTCTGGCGTCAAAAGATATCTAGACTTCTGTTTTAACCACCACCTAATCACCGTCAACAACCTTGTACCCATTGCCACAGAAGAAACTCTGGTTTATTTTCTTGCCTCGCTTCAAGACAAGGTACAGTACCACACCGCCAAACTCTATTTAGCAGCAGTTAAGAACTTTTACCTCGAACATAACTATCCCATTGATACAACTCAGATGCTCCAACTCCACCGCATACTCAAAGGTTTCAAACGTACATCAGAAGTAAAACGACGTAAACGTGAACCAATGACAATCTTCATCTTGAGCCAGTTATGTGACTTACTAAACCCAGGACTTTCAGAGGATCTCGACACTGTTATGCTCTGGGCCTCGTTCACGCTAGCCTTCTTTGGTTTCCTACGCGTCGGCGAATTTACCTCTCCACCACCTGGCAAAGTCGGACCATGCCTGACTGTTGACGACGTGTGCTTTACACCAAGCATCCAAAACCCAACTTCAATCTCTGTACATATACGACAATCCAAAACCGATCCGTTTCGTGAAGGTTCTACATTGTCAATTGCCAAAAGCAATTCTCGTATCTGCGCCGTAGAAGCTCTTCGCGATTACCTGCTTCAACGCAACCCGGAAAACGGACATGAACCTTTGTTTTCTTTGACGTCTGGAGAAGCTCTTACTCGGACAGTTCTAAACCTTAATTTAAGGTCCTTACTATTATGTTTAGGTTACCAAGAAAAACATTATGCTCCGCATAGCTTTCGCATAGGGGCAGCTACAACAGCTGCAGCTGCTAAATTACCCCCATGGCTAATTAAAACACTAGGCCGATGGCGATCAGACTGCTACGAACTATATATAAGGACACCGCACTCTATCATAGAATCAGTTCCAGCCACACTGGTTTCAATTATTAATCCTTAAAACTTAGGTAGGCTTAGCTATACTCTGTTCACACCTAGCAAAATCACAAAAAAAATAAAAAAATAAAAAAATAAATAAATAAATAAATAAATAAATAAATAACATATATATATATATATATAGATCTATATATGTATATGTACATGCATATATGTATGTATGTGTGTGTGTGTGTATGTATGTATGTATATGAATATGTAGCTATAGGGAATAGAATTGATTTGAATTGTAATTGTTTTATCAATCGCTTGCTGAGTTTAAAAATGCTCAGCACAACAATCAGTTTCTTTGGGTGGAAACTTGGTCCTTCAAAGATTAGGTTAGACGTAACAGTGCTAAAACTAATTCAAAACTTGGGCTAAAATAGTCCCGACTAGCAAAACGTGGTCTTATCATACAGCTTTGCTTGATTTCTGTATTTTGCGCTTGGTGTGAGCTGGGTATTAATATCTACAACAAATTATCTCCAGAGACAATTAATGGCAGGTAGTGGTGTCCTCCAGGCCGGAACATGAGGGCAAGGTCCTATCCAAAAGGAGTGCCATGGCCCTTACCATCACTCCGACCTTGTTCCTCCCGCTTTCTGAGGGCCCTTACCCTCAGAACTGCACTGCCTGTCCTAAAATCAAGGCATCTAGTAGTTACTCTATAACATTTAGGCTTCACGTGGGAATTCTCTCTAGTTCCAATTAATGGCAAGTAGTGGTGTCCTCCAGGCCACACTTCACCCACGGTGAAGCTGACGTGGGGACATGAGGGCAAGGTCCTATCCAAAAGGAGTGCACGGTGAAGCTGACGTGGGGACATGAGGGCAAGGTCCTATCCAAAAGGAGTGCCAGGGCCCTTACCCTCACTCCGACCTTGTTCCTCCCGTTTTCTGAGGGCCCTTACCCTCAGAACTGCACTACCTGTCTTAGAAAATACAGTATTTCCTAGTTACTCTGTAATATTTAGGCTTCACGTGGGAATTGTCACTAGTTCCAATTGGTGGCGGGAAGTGGTGTCCTCCAGGCCACACTTCACCCACGGTGAAGCCCACACGAGGACATGAGGGCAAGGTCCTATCCAAAAGGAGTGCCAGGGCCCTTACCCTCACTCCGACCTTGTCCTCCCGTTTCTGAGGGCCCTTACCCTCAGAACCGCACTTTCCGTCACCCAAACTATTGCCACAAAAATGGCGTATAATCATTAAACAAAACTTTATAACACTCCAACACAATGCAATAACAATAAAACAAAACAATGCAGTACAGTACAAATAAAATACAGTGTAGTGAAATACAGTGTAGTGCAGTGCAATACAGTGCAGTGCAGTAGAGTACAATACAATACAATACAATACAATACAATACAATACAATACAATACAATACAATACAATACAATACAATACAATACAGTACAGTACAGTACAATACAGTACAATACAGTACAATACACTACAGTACAGTACAGTACAGTGCAGTGCAGTGCAGTGCAGTGCAGTGCAGTGCAGTGCAGTGCAGTGCAGTGCAGTGCAGTGCAGTGCAGTACAGTACAGTACAGTGCGGTGCGGTGCGGTGCAGTGTAGTGAAGTGCAGTGCAGTGCAGTGCAGTGCAGTAGAGTACAATACAATAGAATACAATACAACACAATACAATACAATACAATACAGTACAGTACAGTGCAGTGCAGTGCAGTGCAGTAGAGTACACTACAATACAATACAGTGCAGTGTAGTACAGTACAGTGCATTTAGTGTAGGGCAGTGTAGTGAAGTGCAGTGCAGTGCAGTAGAGTACAATACAATACAGCGCAGTGAAGTACAGTATTAGTACAATATTATAAAAATTATTTATTTAATAAAAAATAGGTAGTAAATAGGTATGAGTTAAGCAGCACTTAAAAGATAAATGCTTGTATATAATATATAATATAATACAATATAATATAATATATAATATAATACAATATTACAATGCAATGCAGTACAATAAGCAATACAACACAACACAACACAACACAACACAAAACAATGCAATATACAATACAGCACTCTGCAATAAAATGCAAAGAGAATGTTTGTACCTTTGAATACACTGTAAAACTATACAATAATAAAAGAAATGTTTACAAAACTGCAATACATTCAAGCAAAATACAATGCAATACAGTACAATATTATAAATATCATCTTAAATAATGCATCAGCTATAAAAAGTATTATATAGGTATGGGATTAGCTGCACTTAAAAATAAACAATTTTTTTTTATTTCTACTTACTTGTTTTGTTTAGTTGGTAGAATATCTTTCTGGCTTTATGTTTAATTTGGTGTTCTTTTGTTAAGCTCTGGCCCAAAAAAAGAATTGAAAAACACAGCCTTTGATATATAAACTTTTATTTATAAAACAAAGAGTTGCAAAGAGTAACCACAAAATGCTTTAACTTATAAAATACATTAATAAAATACAAAAACTAGTAACGGTTTAACTTGTTTTTACATGCCAAACTTAGATATTTGATGTATGGGTCAAACACTGTCAAAATGTATATTTTTCGAAGACTTCGATGATGCAAACGCTATTTATCCCGTTGTGGAATACTGGAATTTAATCCAAGATACAGAATACTATTACTAATAGTTCACACTCCTTCAGTTTACTAACCTCTTTTTATCAAAGTAACGCGATTTCTTCAACTTTTTGGCGTCGTTTGTCGTGATCAATCATCGTTTTCTGTTTTTGTTTGTACAGTACCGTCACTGCAGTGTTTAACAAGCTTTTTGGACGTCAAAAATCCACATATTCAGACAGATAGTACGGGATAAACAACAGAGGTTTCCTAAGGCACCACTTTGATGACAAATGACGGCGTTTTTTGTAGATGCTCACTATAAAAAAATTATTTTTTTCCTTGTGTCCATTTAGACTAAACCAACCCGCCATCTTCTTGCTTGAATAAGTGTGTTTTAGCGGGAAATTTCTTGAGATATGATTGGCCAATAAAACTATGAACAAGGCTCCGACTTTATTCCGACGACTTCCGATGACGCATCCATGGAAACATCGAATACGACAGCGCTAGCAGTCCATTTGCAAAAGCAGTCCATTCGTTTCCGTCGTCGTAGATGTACCTTTTGTTTTGCACGCGTTAGCTGCTTTCAGCGCCACCTCCATCAGTTCCTGTGTGGAAGATCCGGAGGAACCCCTAAAGTTTGGTGCGCTAACGTATTCGAGAGTTTTGGTCCTGCATCGTTCATACCAGTCCAACGAATTTCCAGAAAATTCATAGCTGGGTATGACAAAGTGGGTGGGGAAAACGTTCTATTTGTATTGCTATTGGAGAAGAAGTCCCTTTTATAAACAACTGGAATTAATGTTTGTATTCCGCAGTGCAATGTTTCATATATTTTATAGCGGTTGATCCAAGCAATATTTTCAACTATTTGTGTTTTGGCGCAAACATTTCTTAGGTTACTATAGTGTACCTTTGATGTTCAAATTGTGCGCAGACTAAGTGGCGTAACTCTAGGTGCTCCACCCGGCTCTAGGGCTGGGGTGCCCTGCTAGCCCTGAAGCCTGGTCATCTAAATGACGTTTTTGTTCTTTAATTTCTTTAAAACGAACTTCACCATAATAAGCTCCGTTGAAATCAACCATCTTGATTTCTGCATAATAAAGCACACCATGGCCATTAATTTATGCGTCTGGGCACAAGTGCTTTACTGTTTTTTAAGAAACTTCTAGACTTGCTCCAAGTCCGCTTCTCTTTTTCTGACGGGAGAAAGGCAGGCGGGCGAAATCGGAAAGGTGGGAGACGAGAGGCGGTCTTGTCTCACTTACAGGGTTTTTAATTTAATTAAATATTTTGGCGGGAAATCGTTGAAATGTACATCAACCGGAATCTCTTAATAAACAGTGCCCGCTTAATAAACAGTGCGGAACATTTCTGGGTGTAAAATATTTTTTACACTGATTAGCGTTGCCGTAGCAACCACGTTTTTGATGACGTTTAACTGATGACTTTTTTCTTTGATGACTGCTTAAATATAGTACATATTTTTTTATTTTCTTGAGTATTTGACTGACTTTAGTATTTTTAATATAATTCCATGAATTTTGTGTTATATAAGTTCATCTAATGACGTCACAAATTCAATATGGCAGAATCCAAGAAGGCCGAACAGTAACGTCATGCAGTAACGTCATCAATTTTATATTTTCACGCTAATTCACGCTGTAAACCTAGCGACGTAAAGAAACAATCAATTAAATGAAGCAACAACCAGTACCAAAGAAATGGGTTATTTTTTCGAACAGGTCTTGCAAACAGTATCCCACGGCATGTGAACCCATCACGAACACCGACGCGACGTGATGAGAAACTAAATACTCTTCATTCATATTTCAGATGTGACACACATTGTTCCTGTCCGAGTTACTCATCCTTCTGATAATGCGCCTCGCACGTTTGGGAATATAGTAGGGCGAAACCGTAATCTGTGCAATCTACCACCAATCCCTTGTACCGATATGCCAGTCTCCAATATGCAAACTGCATCTGTTCATTCAAGGGTTTCTTTGCCATCTTTGTTCCTTTCAAACACAAGATCTCTCGTTAATAAAATAGAGGATTTAGAAAAGAAAGAATGACATTTATATTGTTAAAATTATGACAAATCTCTTCATGAAATCTTCAAAACTTAAGACGTTCTAAATTATTGTATTTTGATTAATTTGCACTGTTACATTGGATATGTAATATTAATTTTCACCAAAAATTTTCATATCAAATTTATGTGCAGATTTAAATCAGCAAAGTTAATAAAAAAAACACTGGCGCAAGTTTGTGCAATTTTGGTGTATTACCTTTGCAGTAAATTTGCTCTATATTGCAAATTTAGTGCAAATTTAACTACAGATTTGCAATTGAATTTTTCATATGCAAATGTGTGTGCAAATTTGTTGCAATTCCGGACTATGCAAAGATGAAAAATCACATGTGCAAATTTGATTTGTGTAACGTTATATTTGCAGTAACTTTGCACTATATTGCAAATTTTATGCAAATTTAACTACAGATTTGCAATTGAATTTTTCGTATGCAAATATGTGTGCAAATTTATTGCAAACTTTTAATCTGCAAAGTTGAAAATACACATGCGCAAAGTTGTGCAAATTTAGTTGTCATATTTGCACTAAATTTGCACTATGTGCCAATCTATTGCAAATTTTGAATTAAATTTGCATGGATGCAAAGTTATGGGTAAAGATGATGCAAATTTGATTAAGTGCAAAGTTGAAAATACACATGTGCAAAGTTGTGCAAATTTAGTTTATTAAATTTGCAATAAATTTGCAAGCATGCAAATCTATTGCAAATCTAACTTTTCGTCCCGTGTAAGATAATGAAAAATGGCTTTTACATGCCTTTCAAATCTTATCCCATTCTTGAGTAATTGGCTACGCAATTTGAGCAATGACGTCACACGTGTATTTTGGAGTTAACGGAAAATTAGGCATTTGATTAGTTTAACTACACGAAACCACACATTGCAGATGTAATCAGACCATATCCCAAGGAAAATTTCCAACGTTTAATTCAGTGTAGTCAAACCTATCCAAAGATATGACTGATTTTCCGTTTTCTCCAACATACAACGTGTGACGTCACTGACGAGTTTCTCGTCTAAGGCCTTTAGCATGAAGCGGATTGACAGTCCAATCGGATCGAGAAACGCGACTGAAGTCAATTCGGGCACATGTTTACATGGAGAATCCTAGCCAATCAAAGCAAAATAATATTATCTCATTATTAATCTGTTATTGTTATTTTTATCTGATTGGCTTATTTTTGGTCACATGATTATCTTTCTTATATAAGCTCATTGTTTGTTTACACTCTTTACGTTTCTCTCTGACGAAGGGCCTTCGCTCGAAACGTTAGACTCCTACGTTCTCTGTTTCGGCAGTATATCTGACCTTACTATATTTCGATTTTTGTTTCAACACTGCCTACGCAGCGGCAGCACGCTACTTTTATTTTACATGAATCAGATTGGAGACATTCAAGTCGATCCTTGCTTGAATCTCAAGTCAATCCACTCCACTGCGTGGATTGACTTCAGCCATCCGTTTCGATCAGATCGAAAACTTTCAATCTTCTCCTTGTAAACGCAACAAAGAGAAACAACATGGGAGATTTGACTTGAACACTCAACCCGCTTCATGTAAGCAGGGCCTAAGACGAGATTTTTTTTTTTTAGTCTAAAACTATTTTCTCGTTTGAGAGAGTTTCTCGTCTTAGACAAGTTTTCATCTTCTAATATAAATCGACTGAATTATTGCTACTGAATTATTCACAGTTATAAAAACATGTGTCAAAGGCCAGCGACCTTTAGCAGAAGGACCTATAAATGCCGCTATTTAAACGTTTTTGGTCACGTTTCCCAACAGATTCAAAAGTAATAGGAGCACGCAGTCCAGTTATATAAAGATCAGTGCCTGGAGTGGCCCTGATGCCATTCCAGCTGACTTCCTCATCTCTTGTTTAGATCGACGTGTAAATTGTAATCAATTTATTATATTTGACCAAGGCGTGTTCTCTAAAAAATATATACATAAGCCTAATTTAGATCAAGAAACCTCAAGTGACTATACAATGGTTTAAAAAGACGGATACGATAAATATAACTTAATATGCATGCGTATCTGAATGCCTCAAATAATTATGTCATATGTAAGAAGTGGAAAACGTTTTCGTGTTCGATTGAGTTCTGGAAACACGTGCGAAAGATTGAGAGAGTGATTACGCTCAGCTATAGTATATATTTCGAAACTTCGAGTTCTCTCAAACAGTCAAACTTTCACACGCGGTGTTGGTATAACTCAGTAGTTCCAACCTTTTTCTTCTTTCTCTATACTGGTGTCAGATTGCAACGTGTAACACCGTTTTATGAATTTGTGTCGCTTTCCACTGCGAGACAGGTTTCACAAACCGTTGCACGCGAAGTTAAAGTGCATCCTACTTTGGTGAAACCTGTCTCGCAATGCAAAGCGACACAGATTCATAAACAAGGGAGTGTTACAATCTGTTTTGAAACCTGTCTCGTACAAACGTTTCACGAAAAATTGCATCGTATAACAGCGGCTTTAGGCAACCACTAGCCTGCACAAACCTACTGGGGTTTAGTCGTCTGTGGCGCCGCAGGCTATAGCAACCACCACTGCCTGATGCCCTGATATAATCGGGAAAAGGCGTTTTAAGTAGTTGGGTCTTGCATGTGACACAACAATACATTTTTTGATCGGCATAGGTAATTAGAATATTTGAGGAACATCACTAACGATCTTCCTCAAATATCTTAATTATTTATGCAAACTATCAAATTTTCTTATCCAATCAAACATAATCTATACTTGTGTTCATTAATTTGAGAAGCTATTTAAACAACTCGACTAGTGAGTGTCCCACATACATCGTTTTCTCGTGTTTGGATATCCCGGTGAAACACTCGCTCTCGTTGTTCAAATATCACTTCTAAATTCTATTAGCATATTTCTAATTTGTTGTTCTTCATTTTACACTCTTACCTTTGTTCGAATGTGGAATGACAAAAATAGCACCATTGTGCAAGGATGTGACGGTGAGGCGTGGACTAGAGACAATTACGCTTGGCGCATTCGCAAACTTCTCCATGGCAACGACGTTCCTGCCAAACTGGCTGGATTTCTGTATTCAGAGATTTATAGAAAAAAGATTACCAAGCGAGAATTTCTCTACAAAGAATAAATAGCTACCAAAGATTTTCTGGGCGGAAATCGTAATCAGAGTATGGCAGTATATTTTCTACATGTATGAACAATACATACTAGGGAAATATTCTAATTGTCGAGTAGACACAGTGAATAAGTCTCCACTTACCTGAGTATATGAGACTAAACTCACTCTCCAACCATTCAATTGAAGTGTGAATTGAGTGTGAGGGGCCCCTCATTGAGTGTGAGTGTGAGTGTGAGTGTGAGTGTGAGTGTGAGTGTGAGTGTGAGTGTGAGTGTGAGTGTGAGTGTGAGTGTGAGTGTGAGTGTGAGTGTGAGTGTGAGTGTGAGTGTGAGTGTGAGTGTGAGTGTGAGTGTGAGTGTGAGTGTGAGTGTGAGTGTGAGTGTGAGTGTGAGTGTGAGTGTGAGTGTGAGTGTGAGTGTGAGTGTGAGTGTGAGTGTGAGTGTGAGTGTGAGTGTGAGTGTGAGTGTGAGTGTGAGTGTGAGTGTGAGTGTGAGTGTGAGTGTGAGTGTGAGTGTGAGTGTGAGTGTGAGTGTGTGAGTGTGAGTGTGAGTGTGAGTGTGAGTGTGAGTGTGAGTGTGAGTGTGAGTGTGAGTGTGAGTGTGAGTGTGAGTGTGAGTGTGAGTGTGAGTGTGAGTGTGAGTGAGCTTTTAGAATACATGCGATAGTATTGGTCAAGAGTGAACATCTAACAACAGAGAAGAGACAAAACTTTATTTTGAGAGAGCTGCTAGATTACTAACCTGATTGGATAAGAAGTATTGAGATGCCTGGATAAAGAGAATGGTGAAATAAAGTAAGAACAATGTATATATAAACTATAATAATATCTCGTTAAAATCTAGTGTACTATCAGAATACTCGAAAAGGAGGTTTAAGAAGGAAATGAAATGAAAATTAAGTTTGTTTTATCTTCAAGATCTCTGAATTGTTTGGAAGAATTGTTTGATATATGTAAATGCGATGAACTATAACGTAAAGTTATGTGCAGATCAATGTAATTTATTGGAAAGTCATGTAAATCTTACTTGCAATTACATACATTTCAAGACATTGTAACATCGCAAGGCCAAATTTCGTTCTATAATGTCGACGATATACATGATTTTCCATATAACCTACAATTATCTGTACATAACTAAGTCATAGCTTATCGCATATTCTCAATACTCGGGCTACTATGGTAGGCCGAGTCTAGGTTTCGGCTCGGGTTTCCCCCCTTTTTTTGGTGTCACGATTTGGCATTTTCGCACTTTTTACTTATTGTTGGACAAAAAGTTGAACAACTTTGCCTTTTGATCAAGATGTTTTTGCACATTGTTGGTGACTGGCTGACTTTGTAGTTTAACACCACATTCAGCATTCGGTCTGATCTTCCTCGGTCGACTCCCACCTTAGAGCCTCTGCGGAGGAGGCCTCCGCACTTTGCCAGTAGCCCGAGTGAATGCCTAGACCCTGCGAGTCACAGAGCCCCTTTCCGACCTACGCAGGCTTCGGGGGAAAGTGGGCTCTGCCAAGAAACTCGATCTTCGCCCCACGTTTGTCAGTGAGTCAGTCAGGTTTTGAACTGGTCAAACAAGTTCTAGTTTATGAGCACGCGCAAGCAGGAAAATAGCAAGTGACGCTTTAGAGTCTGGGCCCAAAATAGTATCTCGGCCCAAATAGCATGCTCAAAAAGAAATATCGAGTATGTTGGCAGAGCCCACTTTCCCCCGAAGCCTGGGTAGTGAATCCAGGCGTCTTGTTTATAAATCAAACAAATCTAAATAACTTGAGAACGAAGTGAGATATGGGAAAACTGTAAAAGCAATTCTTCATCATTTTTAGGAGGTCTTGAAAAGGAATTAAGTTTGTCTAATAATTTGAAAAAAAAAAGGACTCGTAAAATGGCAAAAGAAGACCTTTTAAAATCACTTTTTCGTATGTTTCTATATTTTCAAGATATTTCAATAGCGCAGCGCGCCGTTACTATTTATAGACCAAAAACTCAAACAAACAAACCAAAATTGAATCGCGAGTAATTCGTAAAGGAGTCATTTTCTATTGTCAAGAATGCAAAAAATATTATAAACTCAGACAAACATGACAACTGACGTATAAATAACCGTGCCGCGCTATTTGTTTGATATATTAATGAGATGGTCCTTGACGTCACAGTATTTTCACACATAGCAAACTCAGTTATATCTTCAAGTTTGTTCAACAAAAATTGAAACTGTGCACATTATAACTCCTCGTGACACAGAACATTTCATGTTTAGCAATCATGGGGTGTATACAGTAGCGTATTTAGGGGGAGCGCCCGAAATTTTTTACACTTAGCACTCGCAGTTTCCGCACCTATATATAAGTAAAGTAAATAACAACTAATTAGATGGTAAGATGGGGTTAAAAGTTATAATAGTTAAATTATTCTTTCCACATCGAGTTTAAAGTGCGATACATCCATTATTTCCTTCCCAAAATCGAACCTGTATATTTCCTTCAAAAGTGCCCTCAAAATGCGGGAAATGCCATTTCAGAGACACAAGAATTGTGTGGCCTCCCCCTTCACAAAATCCTGGCTACGCTACTGGGTGTATATATAAATTTTAGTCCATGAAAATGCTGTACTGATAATAGCAAAGATATATATATATATATATACTCATATATATACTCATATATATATACTCAGAAATTATTTTTTTTATATCTCTTTATATATATATATATATATATATATATATATATATATATATATATATATATAAAGAGATATAAAAAAAAAAATTTTCTGAGTAAAATAGCTCGAAGAACATTTACACTTAATTCTCATATCCGAGCTAGCATATTCATCTCTTCTCTTAACAAGATATGTAACCTTCTTTGATATAAACTCATTATGCACACGCGCATGTCGTCACAACGTGTGACATTTACATATCAAACAAACGGGAATATCTCAAAAACGAAGCAATGAAACCAAAAACTGCGAAAGATGTTATTTTGTCATTTTAAGTGTTTTTTCAAATGAGACAAACTTAATTTTCATATCATATATGCACTTTAAAATCTTGAGCATAAGTATACGTACAATTCGTTCGGGGCAGGGTTCAACATCCAAAATATCACAGTTCCGCGTTGCATCTCCACGAGGGAAAGACTTTCCTCCATAAAAAATATACACAGCGCCTTCTCCTATAAATAGACAAAAAATTGTTGAATATAACTACGTTTTGTTGTTTTCATAGTAAGACACCTAATTGGTCATTTAATCGGCTCTATTCGTGTAGTTAGTTGGCTAGTTCGCAAGTTCGTTAGTAGGCATAGCGGTTAGTTGCTTGGTAATTGTTAGCTGCATGGTAATTGCATAATAATATGTATAATAATCGGCTAGTCAGCTGATAGGTTATCTAACTGTTAGACCAGTACTGCTGGATCCATATGCACTACCTTTCTGGCGGAAGCAATAACAATAATAATATAATATTAATAATGATAATAATGATAATAATAATAATAATAATAATAATAATAATAATAATAATAATAATAATAATAATAATAATAATTCAAACGCGAAACAGAAAGCCTGATAGTTGCTGCACAAGACCAAGCGCTAAATACAAACTCCATAAAGAAAAGTATATATGCATGGGTTGAATGTCTCGGATAAATGTAGATTATGTGGCGAGAAAGTGGAGAGTGTGATGCATATTGTAAGTGCATGTAGCATTCTGGCGCAGAAAGATTACAAGAGGAGACACGACAAAGTATGCCTGAACCTTCATTGGACACTATGCAGAAAGTTCGGCTATAGAGGTCAGTGACAAATGGTACCAGCACAAAGCGGACACTGTGGTAGAGAACGAGAGGGTCAAAATCCTATGGGACTTCAACATCCAAACGGATCGAGAGATCAAGCACAGAAGACCAGACATTGTCGTAGTGAACAAGGAGAAAAACGAGTGTATGATCATATATAGATGTGGCAAACCCCGGCGATCACAATCTGGAGCAGAAGAAATTTGAGAAATTAAATAATTACTCTGAACTGAGACTGGAAGTAACTATAATGTGGAATAAAAAGACGGTGGTGGTACCAATTACAATAAGTGCATTAGGCTCAGTACCAAAGGATCTACAGTCCTATCTCAAGCGTCTAGATATTACGCATGATTTAAACATCCTACAACATTCGGTGCTACTAGGCACAGCCAACATTCTCCGAAAGGTACTGTCGATGAATTGAGAAACGTCAGAAGTACTCACTGGCTTAAGTTGAATAAACCTGTCAGTGAGGATTAAACACCGGTATCTACATCTTTACCGTGAAACAACAACAACAACAATAATAATAATAATAATAATAATAATAATAATAATAGTGAGAATCATGCCAAAAACAGTGCTCATGATGGAAAGTGAGACATTGCTGCGCAAAGTGTTAAGTGGAGTGGTCCAAGAGGATTGATATTGTTATTTTTTTGGACTATAACCTAACAAATTTTGATAGGAGAAGCCATCAGAATCATGGCTAGAATTCCAGGACACACAGCGGCAGTGGCCTGTGGGCTCATATTTAGATGGAAATATTAATTTGAAATTTCTGATGGCTAAATATCGATCATTTCGGATATAAACAGAAGTCTATAGCAATAAATTAAAGTAGAGTTATTAGCTAAAGTGTCTTATTGACCCATTTCTTACCCAAATATCAAATTACAAAAGGTTTAATCGTCTAGACAGGTCTGTACACTCATACTCACAAAAATTGCCGCATAAATTTTGGTTATTATTTCTGAATCCAGTCACATTTAATAATAATAACAGCGGTTAAGACTCGGGCAACCCAGCAACAGCTCCATAAGAAATGGCGGACAAGAACCCGAAATTAACGAGGAATGCATTGCTTCTTCACGCCGAGTTCAGTATTTATCTCGGCGCTTGATGGATTAAATTACAACGACTCGGCTGCAATAAATCGTACATTTTAAGGTCTTTGGGAACCTATTAAACAACGAAAAAGTGGAACGAACAACTCCGCAAAACAAAGTAACGTTCATCCCGAGCAAATTCAGACGTTCGCATCGTGGACAAACAACACAGAAGCAGCCAAAATTGGAGCTCCAAAATAAGTGATATAGCAGATTAATAGACTTTAAACAGCGAAAAAGAGGTATGCTTGTGAGGGGCTCGGGAACCTATTTAGGACGCTCCAAACTTAATAGAAATTGTAGTGCTGAACGATTGTTCAATTTGGTGAAGTTTTGGACGTTCGCATGTCGGAATTTACAATAGTAAATAACTGAAAATGATTGTTCTTTATATTTCCTTAAGAAATCTATTGAAGGACGCCATATTGAATTAATTAAAAAGGGATTCAGTGCGCATGCTTTGCCGCCATGTTGTCCTCGATTTCTGGCCATGAGATACATCAATAGTAAGCACTACTGGCCGCTACAAAAGCGGTTATCAGAAACCATAATAATACCTCCGCCAACTTCAACCAGGTCTTTTGCTTGATATGGTGAACCCAGAATCAAATCACTCACGTCATCACCATTTACATCTTGCCAAGACACGTCCCATCCAAATCTACTGTAATCTCGATTTCCCTCAAGAAGTGTGACGTATTCTGTTTCTGGCAACATCGCTTTTCGTTTGTAAGCTAACGTTTTAAGACTTAAAAGGAAAACTTGTCCAGCTTGATCAAATGTTGCTGGAACTTCTAAAGGCAAATGTCCATTGACAACTAAAATAAAAAAAGAAACAAAAGGGCACTCAGAGACTGCATAACTCGATCCGCCGGCGGGTTATAATTAACAGTTATACCATGAGCTCGAGTCGTATATGAGCTCATACGATAAATTAACTCGTCACGTGGTACAAATCAAGCTCTCTGACTGGACAATTTACAGTTGAGATATAATATTAGTTCGTATACAATGAGAGCGAATGGTATAACTGTTTTATTATATAGCGAAGCACTGTACAAGAGACAATGTTTCAAACGAACAAACTTCCGGCATAGGCAACTAATACTTCCGCCATGCGTAATGATGCATTCACATGCATAGAGTTTCTCGCTGAGCTGTTCGGTAAAGCAAATTGAAACATCTTTGAAATATTGTATAAATGTTGCTCGAGAGGCAAAAAATGTGTTAAGCAGATCAACAAAAAAAATTAAAAGGTACCTTTATGAAGTCAAAAGGTTGGGTCAGTTGTTTATATTAGCGTTGCTGTCGTGAAAAAGGTTTTGATTTCATGCAAAAATGAAACTGAAACACCTTCGGCAGTGAAACTAAATTACTTAGTTGGTTGTTTTTGAAAAAGAACATGCTTTTTACTACTCCAAATGCTTATCTAAATAAAAAAAGGCTCTTTACTGGTTATCTCCTACGAAATGTGTGTTGTAACCCGCTAATTTAGTCGGGTTTTTGAAGTAAAAAGACGTAATTTTTAGGTGAATTTTACCATTTAACATGCTAAATTGTGCATTTGTTAATGTATTTTTACACAATGTTGTTTTTTTATACATTGGTTTGAGGGTGTTGATGTTTTTCTGTATAAAAATCCGTCAATTTCAACTCTTTTCGGCAGTTTAAAAAAACATGCCGCCATCTTGTTTTTCCTCTACTAGCAGGATATGAGCTGATAGCCTGGTAGTAGGGAACCAATCAGATTACGCAAAAGCTCATATCCGATAGCATGCTATATAATAATTAGAGATGTTTAAAGAAAAAAACGAGTTTAAAGATTTCTAGGGCACCTCGCAAAATAGAGATGGTGGGTCATGCGCTGAATCGATTGGAAATTATCTATATATAAAAGATTCCATAGTGAGCGCACCACTGATCTCTATATAACTGGATTGCTACTGATCTCTACTGGATTGCTCCTCCTTTATGGTCAGCATGCAGTAAACATTTTGAAGCCATTGGCGGCCATATTGGTACTCCAGGTCCAATGTACCTTGCGGGCTTAAGAGTAGTATGAGTTAAGTGGGGAGTCGGAAAAGCCACAAAACAATTCTCACATGGTAATTTACTGTTACTACCGAAAAACAGAAGGAAAATACAAGCAAATACAGTCCGAAATTGTCAACTACATACTTCAAGCCATTGTAAAGACTTATAAATACCAATGGTATATAGATAGTTTTATAATTCATTATTGACTAATTTCGTTGGCTTATACGAGTTTTGTGGTATAGGCAAGTTTATAGATTAACGGGCTACAAAAAACACGTTTTGCTACGACTGAAATAATACCAACAAATGCAAAAACTAAGCTTCTAAACGTTGTACAGTGTTCTTTGTTTGTTACCAATGGCAGAAATATTAATTTTTGAATGTGGATTTTTTCGTCTCTTTTCGTGGTACGAAAACATAGAATTTTCCGTGGCGGCCATCTTGGTACTCCAAATTCGTCATCTCTCCTGGCTTAATTTTTGGAGCCGGACGAGCAATCCAGTTATATAGCCGGAAATCATGCAGTGGAGCGCACTCACTAACCTGCAGATGGACTTGATACAGCCAGAATATCATTTTGCCCAGAACCAAATGGATCACCAATGGCCAAATTGGTTCCCAATTTGCCAAACGACACTTTGCCTGTCACTTCAAATAGCAATTTAGACGTGCCAGCGTTTTTAGTAGACCATTGGTAGGCGTACAGCTTCCCAACGCTTTGTGTGTCGTTGAGTGAATACTGACTGCAGTTTTTTAAGGCACAAATTCTAAATTTAAAGAAATCGCGAGTACTTTTCACACCCATCTTTGTTTAGCAAAACTAAAACTAATTAGATCACGTCCCTTCCTAATATTATTTCATTTTTTCGTTTTTCACCACAAAGCCTTTGACGTTAACAAAACATCACTACCAAAGCGAGGCTTGGTGATTATATATAAACAAAAGAATAACGTAATCGCGCAACAACCCCGTTTTGCAATGTGCATAAAGACATGATATAGTTTTGAGTAATTTGCTACTCGTCGAATTGCCAATAGACTGCACCTACAAACTGTGTTAGCTATAGACCATTTTATTTAAAGTGCTTATGAAATTAAATTTTCGCTAATTTCTTTATTCCATAATATAAAAATACAGAAATCGATTTTATAAAATAGGTTGCGTCTTACGCACGCTGTGATTGGTCAATTACCATGTTTATATCAGGCTATGTAAACACGGTTGTGATGTCACGGCACATTTTTTAGCTTATTTCATAAAAGAAATAGAAAATGGATGCCCTGTGTTTATATAGCCTGATGCAAACACTCGAGTGAGTTGGGAGAATTCGAAAGTACTTATGTAAACCCTCGCCTACGGCTCGGGTTCACATAAACTTTCGAATTCTCCCAACTCACTCTCGTGTTTGCATCAGGCTATATAAACACGGGCGGCCATTTTCTATTTCTTAAATATTGCTCATATATATGCTCACTTTGTTTTTACGTGTTTAGAAAGTGCTTTATTTTTATATTTAAACTTGCCAAACCGTAGCATTTCTTAAGTCGAAATGTCAGCTAGGACTGCACGAGACGAGCAACAATACCTGTAACGTCACAAGGTGGATCAAAACCAATCTCGTTCCCAGAGCCCACGTTCCCCACCCGGGAAACGAGAGACTCTGGGATAATCCGTTTCAAATTACAGGATTCTTGTTATTCCGGTTGAGGTACGCATGCGTAAATATCCGAGCGGAATCTGGATAGTATGTTCTCCTTGTTTGACTTTTCCCCAAAGAAGTCAATGGGGTTGCTGGCGAAGCTCGAATTACAGCATCTACACACATACGGCGAAGATATCGATCGCGGCAACGGAGTCTTGTCGTCCAACATCTTTGTTATTTTGGTTTTATTAATTAAACTTCCGGTCACTTCAGAGCAACTCATGCTCACCATTCAGCCAATAACGTAACGATATGAAACGGATTATCCCAGAGTCTCGCGTTTCCCGGGTGGGGAACGTGGGCTCTGGGAACGAAATTGGATCAAGAATAAACAAATTTATGATAATGATCCACCGTGTGATGTCAAATGTGTTTCATGGCCCTAGCTATCAACTTTGAACTGAGAAATAAAGTGTTTTCCAAAGACGTAAATATTAAATGAATTATATTATCAAATAATATAAAAGCAAAAATTTCATTTTATAAGCACTTTAATGGCCACCACAGACTATATAAATATTATTTTGGTAATAAAACAGTTATTTTGTAGTGGTGACAAATTTAAATATATAGCATGGAAAACGTATTGACCATAGTAAATGGCTATACTGCATGGATAGTTCTGAAAAGAACTGTTAGGAGAATAATAAAAATAAAAATAAAAGAAATATAAATAAATACTACATTTCTTTTATTATTTTTCTTCTGCTATGTCTCGATCAGTTCTTTTTAGAAATATGCAGTATAGCCATTCACCATGCACGGTCAATACATTTCCCCATGCCAAATTATTTTTTTAAGTGCCTCTAAGTTTCCTGGCCTCGTTACGAAGCCAATTCTTTTGAATTGCAAACACACACACGAGGCGAGAAAGGCTTAATATTTATAATTCGTCGCAATTCTGAACGTGGTCTATATCCTCACCTGTATGTTGGAGCGGACACAATTAACACCGGACCAATAGATGTCTTATTGTGAAACGCTACTTGGTAACCAAACCAACTGTAGTTTTGTTCGCCTTTCAACAGCCAGTTTGCTTGATGAGCAAAGTAATACAGCGTTCCTTTATCATTTTTTCTTTTCCCAGAGAAGAAAACGGCAACTGAACCACGTTGCTCACCACCCATGGGCGAAAATCTCGATCCTATGATAAGGTCTTTAAATCCATCCATGTTAACATCCGCAGCGACCAAGCATGTCCCAAGGTTGAAATAGCGCTGGTCACCCGTAATGATCGCGTCAGGTTTACTGTTCACACCTCGAATACCATTGCCGTAATAAACGTACACTTTCCCAGTGTAGTTTAACTCATTTGATCCTAGAAATTGTCGAAAAGAAAATCCCATAAAAAGTAAATCAGATACTTTGCGAGAAAATAATTTTTTATGGTCCTTAAGGTTACCGTATGCCACCTTCTAGGGCGATATTTTTTTTTCAAAAAGAATATTTTTGGACAACGCGTTAACCTTTCGTGCATAGCTCTATATTCTCTATACTTGACGAGTAAAATCGATCGGCTGGCGCTGAGTAAAAAGATAAAGTTGTTCCAAAACAACAATGCGCATGAAAAGTGTCGCGCTAATAAACTTTTAATACAAAAAAATAAAGAGGAACAATAAAGTACTAAATAGTGAAGGAGAAATGACAATATAATGTTTTTGACGGGAATTAAGTAAAATTTAGAGTAAAATTTTCTTTAAAGCGTGGTTTATTCAAAATCAGGTATTCTTCGCAACAAGAGGAGATTTTAAAAAGTTACAATTTTCAGAGACGATGGATATATATCTTTGAAACCTCAAATCTTCAAAACTATCGAAATAATTCGGAAAGCTTTTACGTCGACGGTCATTTCCTCATTTCAGTGCGTTTACTTCAGGCGTTTTCTTTAAAATTACAAAACGTTGTATAACTTTTCACTAGAATCCAATATCGAAAAATCTCGGCATGGTTTTTTCGCGCTTACATACATATATATATATACATACATAATTTATTTATACTCGGTAAAATCATCAGTATAACTATTTACATAATTAAGGAAATTAACAAGAATAAAACTAATTAAATATTGTGTCAGGACTCCAATTAGAGTCTAATTGAAAAATAATAAGAAAACCCAACATTTGAGTTAAAGCTTATGAAAGGCAATCGCGACATCCGTCTAAAAGGATCGTGAAAAAATCGTCGATTCGTTAAAACCGAAAATTATTGGGCCTGGCGCCCAGGCATTATTCTTGTCGAAAATTTTATACGCTTTAATTTGATGTCGGAGTTATAAGGTATCTGCGACGTAATGCGGACGCTCGCGCGACGACGTCCTTTAGGATAGAGACACCCCTGAAAGTATACGGCAACCTTAAAATACAAAACGCTTCACCAACGTGGCAACACCAACACTTTTATACCTGTTCAGAACCGAAATGTCACTAGAAAGGGAAGAATATTCCTATAGGTCGCCTATAGGAAATTTTCCAATTGCCTTTATACAATAATTTGAATAGTGCGTGCGTTTTTATTGGTCGATAGCCGTGATCTATTATTAAAGGACAGTTGCACAGATTACGTCACTGACATGGTCTGATTTCTCTAAACCAATCACGGATTTCATTGCAACATCACGAGCCAATGACGTTGCTTGCATGATTTGTATAGATAATGGATCACGTGATTTATCTTTTTCAAAGCCCCGGAAATTCGCCAGGAAAATTTAGTAAGTCTGTTGAAACATAATTTTTCTATTTCTTTCAGTTATAGATGCACCGAAAACGTCACAACTCACAACGTGGTAATAACATTAGTTCTCAACTGCGTCTCGTGGGCCACTTTTTTGTTCTTACCCGACGTTGTGATGTCATCTGTGCACCTATAACTGAACAAACAACAACAAAAATGCAATCTATTTGTTAAATAGAAACCTACAGGACCCTATAGGTTGGCCTATAAACTACTCTATAGGTCAACCTATAGATATCGAACTGAATCCGAATGAACTACGAAGGAAACATGGCGGTTTTTGTTGTTGCGACAAAATGAGTCGGACATTAATGTACTTTTGATCGAACTGAGATTAGAATGAATGAATGAATGAATGAATGAATGAATGAATGAATGAATGAATGAATGAATGAATGAATGAATGAATGAATGAATGAATGAATGAATGAATGAATGAATGAATGAATGAATGAATGATTGATTGATTGAACGAATGAATGTGAACGTGATTTTGTTAATTGTGTTAAGTTAAATCTTATATTAAATAATTAAAGCTTTAAAAGAAACAAGAGATTTGGAACTGAAGAATACCTACAAGAAAACCAACACCAAACAACAACAAACAAACAAAACAAACAAACAAACAAACAAACAACACCAACGCCAACATTCAACCGGTAACAACACCACCAACACCAACACCAACAACAAGAACACCAAACACCCACCAACACCAGTGCCAACACCAAACACCACCACCACCACCACCACCACCAACAACAACAACAACAACAACAACAACAACAACAACAACAAAAAGTAACACCAACACCATACAGGAACAACAACATAAACATCGCCACCAACAACAACAGGATAAAGGACAAAGGACTGGGGGCTAATCATCCTTACTTGCAGCCAGTGGCTGAATTGCGAAGGACGCAGATCAACGTGGCCGTGTCGAGGCATATCAAAGGCGCTCCAAGCAGCCGCCAACGACACAGTTCAGACCACGGATCACAGCTAAGATGTTAGGTGTTGATTTTATGGAGGGAGGAAAACCGGAGAACCCGGCGAAAAACCCTCGAAGCACAGGAGAGATCAACTACAACTCTACTCACATGAGTCCAAGCCCGACAACGGGGTCATTCCCAAGCGGTCACCCATCCAAGCACTAACCCCGTCTAACTGCAGTGGGCTTAACTTTTTGGTGAGAGGCAGCGCGCTAACAGTACACGCCACCCGTGCTCCCCTGCAACATCTTCAGAGACAACCTGTAACACCATACAGTAACAACAACATAAACATCAATACCAACAAGACCACCAACACCACCAAACTCTAAAAAGACACCAACACCAACACAAGTACCAAGATCACCGCCGTTTAATTACTACATAAATTCCATACATCGTATAATCTACTGCACCTTCTGAAGGAGCACTTATCGCCAAATCATTTATTCCATCAGCATTGAAGTCAACTACAGCAACAGCGAATCCAAATCTGCTGTTCTCCACATTTCCATCAAGAATTTGATTAGCAGTTTGATCTATATCAGTATAGTTTGCTCGCGTATAATTCATTTTCGCCGACAATATATATACACGTCCATGTTGACTGTTGCCAGGGTTACCATACCAAGGTGCGCCAGCAATCAATACATGGTCCAAACCAGTTAGCTGGCCAGAAATAAGACTCCTGAAAACAGAAAATATATTAATGCTAAAAGAAAGAACTTGTGTCTTTTTTGTGGCCTTTGATGGTCATTTAAATTATTCATTTAAAATGTGTTCCCATTTTAAATCTGTCCGTAATCTCGCAGTTAATTTTGCATAACAATTAAAACTCGTTGAAAACTTGTTAAAGGGTAAGAGCAACAAAAATTACAAGTATACAATTATTTTAATTTCTGATTAACAAACTGTCTTGTACTCATGACCCTCGTTAAATTGTACTCCACCCTCTTTAAATAAAGTTTTTCTTCTTCTTCTTCTTCAACTCTTGTGCCAAACAACGTCACTAATTTTGACAAAAGACAATCTTGCCGTTCACCATCTTGTTGTAAGACCTTGCCCAATTAATTGACGTCACTAGCTGGGTAAACCTGATGAAACTTCTTCTGGCAGCTGAATTTCTGTGGTATGTTCTTAAAGTGTTGTGGTTTAATAAAGAATAAAAATTATCTACAAAAAATGAGTTTCAGACTTATATATGTGAAATAATGGCTAACATTTTCGCTTTACACAGCTTGTGACGTCACAGGCATATCAAAAATGTATCCAAGATGGCAGATACTGATTCAGATTAGCAACTTTAAAAGTGCAATTAAGTTGATTTATTGGAATACTTTGGTTCTAAATAACACACTAGATTGTATCTTCATATCATTGGTTTGCTTTTGAGGGTTTTTGTTTTGTTGCCCATTCCCTTTAATGGACAAACAAATAAAATCGACCTCAGTCGTTAGCTGACGCCACGCACATAACACAAGCAGACCTCAATGACCATTATCCAGGTCATATACTTCGCCTTTGACAGTTAAAAATCACTTTATTCATGTCATTCTCAATTTCACCCGATTACACACACACGAAAAAATGTAATCTAATTGTTAAAGGTAGCTACTGAAATATAAAAATATTTTCAAGAGGTGAAAAGTAAAATGTTATGCAAGCCAATAGCCGAGTTGAATGAAGCATTTCGTATATCCCAAATGAAAATATTCCGGTAAAGACCTACCTAATATGAACGAGTTTTCTGATTGGTTATAAGTAACCAATCACATTGTCAATTATATCAATTCCTTCCCATGCTCCTTACTGATTAGGGTTAGGGGAAGGTTACGGGTTTGGGTTGGTTAGGATATCTAAACCAATCAGAAGCCTTCTTAGTTTTGGTATAGGTGATAACCCAATTATAAAAATCCTTACCATTGCACGAATGAAAACACCATTATTTGTTTTGTATAACACCAATGAAAATATATCCTCGCGACCGTTATTGGTTTTGAAGGTTTAATTTACAACGATTGCGTTTAATGCACTGACCGAGCCGCGCAATCGAACAAAACGTAAAGCACAAAAACACACGATCAATGGAAAAGAAATATACAGTGAATGGAACAAATACAGGGTAAATGGAACAAAAATACAGGGTAAATGACGTAGGCAGTGCTAAACTGATTATATTTATACTGGACAACTCTATCAGTTATTTCAAGAAGGCCAGTATAAGGGCTATCCCTCAATGCAATGCAATGCAATGCAAATTCTATTCAATACCACGTGATCAATAATCTCCCAATCACGTAGTGATAATTTAGTAAAATGTAAATAACTAGAGGTTACTATCGCAAGTAAATAAAATGCTAGGCACAAAGGAAACATAAAACTATAAAAGGGTGTACGTGGCATATAATTATACGAATTTGCTAAATCATTCAAAGTCAAAAATGTTAATCTTCCCTTAGAGATCTTAATTTTTTTTTTGCAAGCCATATGATCAATGTAAAACATAATTAAAAAAACAAAAACATAAAAAAAATAAAAAATAATAATAATAATTTAGCTGACTTTCATGCACACCGTACTTACCATCCCAATCTTGCATATTTATTTTTCGTGAAAAACGCAAAAGGCTTGCTCACTCCCTTTTCTTTTGAAATGTTATTAATGTCGCCAGTCGAATGGCTACTCAGAAATCTCTTTTTTGCTGCCCGTACTTTAGCCGCTGTCTTTCCTTTGATAGACAAATATACACCTCGCGACGTTCGTGTAGTAGTCACATCCAGTTCATTTACCTTTTTGAAGTACATCAATGATATTCTTGGTCTATATTTAAGTTTGTTATCCTCTTTGCGATCGCTCGATATCGAATTTCGTGCAGGATTGCATCTAAGATGTATGGTACTTTTTGGAATGTCACAAGTTTCCGGTCCATTCTCAAACATGCGCGTGGTCTCATTCCAAATTATAGACGACCATGCTGCCATATCAGATTTTCCACCTACAACATATTCATTGAAAATATTTGAGTTGTAGCCCGGCATTGTGATAAATTTACTTTATTTGAGTTTGTTGTCACTGACTTTTGATTATAATTTCTTAGTTTTCTACATATCTTTTTCCATTGATAGATAGGTAATTGGACCTAGCGTCTATTCATCTTTCTTCGTATACAGTGACACACTGGTGTTAGACATTGTGTCTATTACACGGTATCAAACAATACATACTAGGGTTAATTTAATCCTTCCTCTTTTCTCACTTACTATAAGCTTATTTTATTCTCGCTTTTCATTGGTTAAAACCTTTTGAATGTAAATTCAAATATCTAGTTTTACTGTGATTGTAATTTAGTTTCTGAAGATGCTGTACGTAATACAACGAAACGTTAGATCTTAATAAATATTTAAAAAATATCACTGCTATCACTGCTAAAAATACCATCGCATTGGGTGATTACTGAAATAAACTTATTTAGGATGTATATATATATATATATATATATGTTAGTTGAAATTGTAGCTTGGTGTAATATATATATATAATGATGTGTGATTTTGATTATTAGTAAAGATAGATAGGTAAGGCGTATAGATAGAGGATAGAGTATGAATTAGAGAGAGAAAAGGGAGGGCGTAAAGGATATTATAGTGCATGGATAAGAATGCGTTGGGAAAAAGGTTATTTTTTATGCAAAGTCGGCAAACCTCGACGCGTTCTGACCTTACAGTCTTGTTCAGGAGGGATTTTTAGGAGAATGGGAGTTCTGTTGTATGTATAGTATAGAGAGGGGAGAGTTGGAGGAGTGTAAGAAAGGGGATTACAGAGAGAGCGGGAGAGAGAGTTAGATGTCTTAAATTTATACTAAGAATCCAAGACGGTGCATAAACATGCAGTTACTTTAAGTTACCTCTAGATATTTATAAAAATTGGGTCGTTACTAAAAGAGATGACTCAAATTGGACTCTCACAGTCTTTCCGCGCGGGGCTTTTCCAAAATATGTCGTCGAGTTTTTTAATTTTTTTTCCGAATTTGTCGTCAAGCTTCAGTGGGTTGCCTAAATATTTTAGCCATCTCATGGATTATCTAACCACAATAAAAACCCTAACAGTCAGAAATCTAGCTAATTGCTTATCTTTTTGAAAAAAATACAGTATATTTTGGAAAAGTCGACGGAAAGAGTCTTGAATCTAACGTAATTATTTCAATCTGTCATGCATAATTGTTGTTGGGGTACTTTTTCTCTGTCTAACGCCAAACCATTTTACTTGTCAAGGAAAAATGTAAACATGTATCGCTTCAATAATATATCGCCGTTAACATTACTGAGGAGCAACTAACAGGGTGTGATGGGAGGGGGGATGGGCGACCCCAAGTCTTTACCTAAAGAGAATCACTTTGCCATCATTATTACAAATATGTTCTATATTTAATTCAAAAACTCATTAATAATTCATGAGGAAAACACAAAGAAAAATCATAACCGTATCGTGGTTTTATATGTGATAAAACATTCTCCTGATTTACATAAACTTTAGCTTTGATTTTCTCGCCTTAGACAACGTTATTTTTCAAAATTACTACGCCAACGAACTTACCAAATGGTGATCGTTTTTAAAGCTATTCAAAACACTCGCAGAACGTGTTTTATCAGATCTAAAACACTCGGCTTCGCCTCGTGTTTTATATCTGATAAAACACTCCTGCTCGTGTTTTAAATATTACTTCAAAAGCATTCAGCATACCGGAATTATAGTCATAAATTACAAATTCCATTACACGCAGCCCCAATCTCGTACTCAGAGCCCGCGTTCCTTATAGCCATCGCCAGGAACACGAGACTCTTATGGGATAATCCATCACCCGAACCATAAAAATATGGTTCCGCTTCAAAAGAAGCGGCCTTTAGTTAGCCAATAAAAACACTTCCCGGTCACATGCGCAATATATTTTACGCCATCTGACGCCATCCTGGCAAGTTCCCCCGGCACTTTTGACCTTCCCACGACACTTGAGGGAATTAGAGGCAATAGAGGGAATTAACCAATTGCGAAAAAAGCCAATGAATTATTTTAATTAATATCGAAAACATGTCTCGAGTTTCATCAACCAAAAGACGAAAGCATGGAACGACCTGGACCACCTGGTGTTCTGCACCCAATTGCTCAAACAACGCAAAGAGAAACAAAGATATGACTCTTTTCAAAACTGTCGGGAGAACTTGCCGGCCGCATGCTACGCCATCCCATGCAATCCTAGCAAGTTCCCCCGGCAGTTTTAACCTTCTTTTGAAAAAACTCTTTCTTTCTAAAAACTCATTCTTCTTTTGACGTCATTTCCGGTACGTAGTTACCAACATTGTTCTCACCAAACTTTGGAACGTCAAGATACATTGGA
This sequence comes from Paragorgia papillata, assembly GCA_035771165.1. Taxonomy (NCBI): domain Eukaryota; kingdom Metazoa; phylum Cnidaria; class Anthozoa; order Scleralcyonacea; family Coralliidae; genus Paragorgia; species Paragorgia papillata. The sequence continues at coordinate 502,441 of JAWNZC010000338.1, forward strand.
ATTTTGTTCAGGAGAACCCATCAGGACAACAAATATGTAAAATATATGAGACAAGCATTTTAACATACAATTGAAAGATAATCCCGGCTGTATAAACTCCCATGCTCTTGACAGACTTGCGCCAACGTAAGTTTATACCGGGATACACGTGCGATTTTTAAAGACATAGCTAGCACAGGTATCAGGTATGTCAATATCATGGTCCCACCCAGAGCAAACGCTCTTGACCGCTTACTTCCAACTGACTGAGCAATCTTTATATTTACATTAAAATATCAAGCAAGTGGTTTAATAGAATATATTTCTCACCAAGGTAATAGGCGTGAAGCTCTTCCACAAGAAAAGGTGATTTATGAGCAAAGATTGAAAACAAATCCGCTCCTGCTAACTTTTCACCAATCCACTCGGCATAAAGAATGAAGGAACAAGAACGTATTACATCGGCACCAATTTTCTCTTCACCATATAGCCCCTTGTAGATGTTCACAAGATCACCTGCTGGGATATACCTACATTAAACAGAACATTGGTGAGAACAAATAGTTCTTTCCAATTAGAATGGCAGCCAGTGTTAATAACAGTAACAGAAGTTACATCTATGATAGTGACATGGACACCGCGATACTGACACACACTAACACTGCTCTGAAAAATGGCAGTTTGGTGGATAAATAACACAACAAGTGTGTCTGGGTTTGTAAAAATTCCAACTGAATACTTTTACAGTTATCGAATTTTTACTACTACAGCTAATAATCACAGGAGATTGAATGGGCTTGTATAAAGGCCGTAAAACGATAATAAAATATTGGAAAATATTAATTCACTCGAATATCAATTTTAAGATGATTCTGATAAATTCATGTTCACTTATAGCTTTTTAAAGTTCTCACTTTAGCTCAAAACATTTCTTTGAGAAAAATCCGTGTGAAAGAAACCTCTTGTCACTTATTCACACAAAATAAATAATGCGCTTTTTCCTTGTTTAGAAATAATAAAACACGATTTCCTGTCCAGAATCTGAAAGCCCTCATAAAATGCTTCACTTTCAGCGAATAAAAAAAATTAAATAAAATTATGATTTGATTGTCTACAGTAACCTTATATAATGACAAAGAGAAGGACAAAAACAAGAACAAGGACAACGATAAGAACAAAGATAAGAACAAGGAAAAGACACGGACAAAAACAAGAACAAGGACAGTGATAAGGAGAGTTATACAAGGACAAAGACAAAGACAAGGAGAAGGACAATGATACGAACAAGGACAATGATAAGGACAAAAACAAGACAGACAAGAACAAGAAAAAAGACAAGGCCAAAGACAAGGACAAGAAAAAAGACAAAGACAAGGACTCACAAGGACAAACACAAGAACAACGACAAAGAAAAGGACAAGGAACAATGATAAGGACAATGACAAGGGCAAAAACAAGGACAAAAACAAGAACAAGAACAAGGACAATGATAAGAACAAAGACAAGGACAAGAAAAAAGACAAGGACAAGTACAAACACAAGAACAAGGACAAAGAAAAGGACAAGGACAATGACAATGACAATGACAATGACAATGACAATGACAATGACAAGGACAAGGACAAGGACAAGGACAAGGACAAGGACAAGGACAAGGACAAGGACAAGGACAAGGACAAGGACAAGGACAAGGACAAGGACAAGGACAAGGACAAGGACAAGGACAAGGACAAGGACAAGGACAGAACAAAGACAAGGACAAAAACAAGAACAAGGACAATGATAAGAACAAAGACAAGGACAAGAAAAAGGACAAGACAAGGACAAAGACAAAGACAATGACAAGAAGAAGGACAAAGACAATGATAAGGACACAATGACAAAGACAAGAACAAAGATAACGAGAAAGGCAAGGACATAGACAAATACAACGATACTGTATAAGGACAAAGATAACGAAAAAGACAAAGACAAGAAAAAAAAGAATAAGAACAAGAACAAGCACGAAGATATAAGGACAAAGAGAAAGACTAGGACAAAGACTAGGACAAAAACTCGGACGAAGACACGAACGAGAATGACAAACTAAACAAAAACAAAGACAAGGAAAATAACAATAATAAGAACAAGGACAAAGACAAGGACAATGAGAATGACAAAGACAAGGAAAATTAAAATAATAAGAACAAGGACAAAGACAAGGACAACGAGAAAGACAATGTGATGATGACGATTATAATAACAAAATTAATAACAATATAATACCAGCGTTCCGGCGAGAAAACGTCTTGGAGATCTCCTTCAAACATGGAAACCATGTCACCACCAAAGTCACCCCAAGGGTGAGCTGTAGAAAACGAACCATGAAAATTGACTTTGGCCATCGTCTGCAGAAATCCTTGATCAATACCTAAGCTATGCCACGTAATGTCGGCAACTTGGTGAGAGACAACACCAAATGTAAAGGCAATCAGTTTTCTAGTTGCCTAAAGGGAATTTGAAGACAACCATGCAGTCATATCATTGCACGTACTTTAGCGGTAAAATTGTATGGGTATTTAACGCGACTTTATATTGAATTCACACATCTAATTGTTCAGCTGGTTTATCAACAATCTTTAAGATATAAGCTGTTTATGCTGAGAAAATCGATCGGAAAGCCAAAGAAAGATAGATATAGTTCCTCTCTGACGAAGGGCCTTTGCTCGAAACATTAGAAACTACGTTCAATAATTTCGGCAGTATTCAAACCTTACTATATTTCGATTTGTATTTCAACACTGCCTACGCAGCACACTTTTATTTCACTGTTCAGACAGATAGACGGATACAGCACAGACAAACAGACAGACCAGCGGACAGACATAAAGTTTATCTATATACTCGGAATTTCATCAATATTACAATTGTTTTACACGAGAGCCGATATTTTGAAATTTTCCCCGAGCCCGGGCGTAGGGCCGAAGGCCCGGAGCCCGGTGAGGGTGCTAATCTCGACACGTGTGTAGTCCACTTTACACGCGTGTAGAAAAAGCGAGGGAGACGAAATCTGGGAAATAGTTTATATATATATACCCGTTTAGGGTGAAACCTCTGGTAGCGAAGACTTTAAGGTAAAACTATACTTCATACTTTGTATATATATATATATATATGTTTGGTACCGGTGTCACGCGGTAAGAATTGTTGGACACTGGTGACTAGCGACGAAGAAAACTACAAACTCTCAAACAAATAGTATTTTGCTTTCGTTTATTTAAACGAAACGAAATGGAGCACGAAGAAAAGAAGGATACAAACAACCCGTTTAATATATCTTGAAGAGAAACCAGAGAACTTGAAGAAACCAAACGCCGTATGGTAAACAAAAACTCGGTCTGCAGTGCTTGTAGTCACTCCGTGCCTCCGTGGTCAAGTTAACGGTATATTCTTGTTGTTTTCAAGTTTTCGCTTAACCTAAACAATATACAGCTTCACGTTTTCGTGCTTTCCCTTTGCTCGTCCAAACCATAAATCAGCTTAACTAAAGCTAACTTAAAACACTACCTTTATAAGCTTATGTAGACGTGATGTTTTTTATTGGCATTGCATGCACGGATGCACCTTTTATTTATTAAGTATTCATGGGCTTTGGCGATATTTTTGGCTGTATTTCCAAATTTTCGACTGAAACGTTGTCTGTTTAATACTTCTTTCTAGAATCCGATTCTACCGAATTGTTTTTATCTCGGACTCTATTATAAATGTAATTTTTGAGCTGTTGACTTTTAATTCTGCCTTTGGAAAACATGTATGCATAGGGAAGCCATTTAAAGCTTGTTAAAAATAATACCTTTTGAAACCTCCTAAAAACATATTTTGTACAACCAGAATTTAATAATGAATGTAAGTTTTGCTTTGATATGTTAAGGCAGTTTAGTCATCTTATCCATAAATTATACAATTATCTTGAGGATTATCATTTGTTTTTATATCTGTTTGTTTTTATATATTGGCTGTATATCAGGTGTGCTTATTTTAATCAGGGTGGGTGGGTGGGTGGGTGGGTGTTGTTTCAAAAAAGCATTTAATAAAAGCGGGCGAGGGGTTGTTGCATTCATGTCTTTCAAGTTAGGCAATAATTATGGCGACTTCAAAGCGTGCTCGTCCAGAAGAAGGATTTTACCGTAGTTTGGAGCGCAGTGTCAGTATAAATGCGGAGAAAATATTACCAAAACAACAAGGGAAAGTAGATACAGAAAAGATGTATCCAATTGAGGTAAGCAGAGAGATTGAATTCGTATTCCTATCGAGCGAGCCGACTATAAACAGTACTTAAATCAATACTAAAAATCTGTCTTTGCTTTCTTATTGCATATATCATTGACCGGGACAAAGGCTCAAACAAAGTTAAAATTCACTTTTTGGGATATTCCAGCGATTTTGACGAATGGAGAGATGGAGACAAAGTAGTTAGTGGCGAGAAAGAGCATCAGCTTGGTCGTTTACTGCCACGATTTGTACCCAGTAATGATTCAATTCCTTGTTGGACAGGGCTTCTGCGTTTTTTTATCACCTTGGCAAAGAAATAAAAATTGGTTTATTTTCATCCAAAAGGGAATCCCCAGATGTACGAATCGAAGAACGCATTGATTTGGATATTTACCAGGAATATTTCAGAAATATTGGAGTTGTCGTGAAATCAAGGGGAAGAGATGTTCATGTGGTGAACGATAACAATGATCTTTGTGGCATTCTAGGAAGCAAATGGTTTGAGAGAATCCTTAATGTCAATGGGGACTTTTGCTATGCAGTTTCAGGGACTGTGAGATTTTGGTTGCACGAAAGAAAAGCAGTCAAAGAATTTTTTTACGTTGGGAATAGCCTTTTAGAAAACCATATTGCAAATGACTTGCAAGTAATATTTACATTTGTTCGTGGAGATGGTGTAAAAGCAGAGTATCACACAAATGAATGGAAATAAATTGACTGCAAAACATGAACTGGTTATTATTTACTGTTTATTATATGACACAAGTTACTTCCGTTGAAATCGTGTGTTCTCATTGGCTGAGACGCGTCACGTGCCGGTCGATAATTTTCCGTAATCGACCGGTCGATTACAGATTTTGGCAGACATGTTGTTTACAACTAAACAATGAAAGAAAACCGCAAAAATTTTGTGAATTCAATAACCTGGGGACTAAATTATGTATGAATGGGACGATGAGCAATCTGGCAGTGAGTTTTAGGATTCCGAAAGCGATGACAACAAGAGCAACAACATTGAAAACGATGAGTCTATGTCACACGCTCTATAGGTCACACTATTGACAATATATTAATTATATCCTTTAACATTTACCGTAAAGTAACATAACTTTAACATGACTTGAGGGAAATTAGCGATTAAATTTCCCCGCCGCCGAGGGGAGAGTTTTACAAATCTTCCCGAGGCAAAGGGGAAATTTAATCGCTAATTTCCTGAAAAGTCATGTTATTAGTTTGTAATATTATGATCGCCGAGGAAAACTTTGAGAATCTTACCGACAGGAAATTTAACGGTTGATCAGAGAAGTTGCATCTAATTTTCCCGTGCATGTTGATGAAGGAAAATATATGCAAGCGGGAAATTTAGAAGAAGACAAAATATTTCTTTGTCTTCTAATTTTCCCTCATCAACATGCACGGGAAAATTAGAAGAAGACAAAGGATTTCTTTGTCTTCTAATTTTCCCTCATCAACATGCGCGGGAAAATTAGAAGACAAAAGATAAATTTCCCTCTTGCATGAGCGATGAGGGAAATACGAGGTTTACATTCCCTCGGAGAACAAAAGAATCCGAGGCGATCATGGTATTATGTATAATAGATCCTAATATAAGAAAATGTAAGAAAAATAATTAATTATATGTTTAGAGTGTTTCTATAACTGTGTTTGATTGTGTTTGATTACATTTTTTAACCCATTTGCCACTTGATTTAAATATATGAAATGGAGAACAACATGGCTTAAATTCACATGAGCTACATGCCTACATTTGGAGAAACATGTCTTAATATTGTGGCCCTGTAAATTACAGTTACTACAACTGAAGCTTCTTTTTTCACGCTGGCATCCAATATCTTCCAGATATTCCATGCGGTTTCTTTTGAACACTATTTGTTTTAAGGAATCCAGTCCATGTTGATTGGTGGATCTAAAGAAGTCTTTTGTTGTTTTATCATTGACCTTTTCTAGGCCTTGTTGAGTAAAAGGGGAAATTTTACCATACAGTTCTATGAACTCAGGCGCATGCCATACAAGTGCATGCATATATGGAGTGACATGCTTTGTGTGGTATAATTTTAAAAATAGTTCCAGGCAGGGGCGGATCTAGGGGTCGTCAAACCAGTCACGCGACTAACGTAAAAATTGCGGAGTTAAATAGTTAATTAATTAAAATTCGAATGATAGTCCAGTTATGAGTTATCTATTTTCAAATTTCAAGCAGCGGCACCATTGTAGTCCAGTTATCAAATTTCATGCTGCGGCTGAGTTTCTGTAAAGTAATATTATCAAGTCAACGAACAGCGGACTTACGCGTGAGTTTTGACCGATCTGAGTCAGATTCTAGCCATCTGATTGGTCAATATGCTCATCTCCATGGAGATCAGCAATTTTGACCGATCTGTGGGGAGTTCTGACCGATTTAGGAATCAGGGGCTCGTATACAAGCTATCTGATTGGCTAATTAAAAAAATATTCGTATTCTTATTGGTCACATTTTTTTACCGATCTTGACCGATTCGCAGCGTGGGATATGATCTTGCTGTATACACTCAAGGGCTGACGAATCCAGCCTTTCTGATCGCTGCTTGGCCACTGAGGTTCAATTCGAAGTCCCACGTTAGAGTAGAAAGAATTTAAACAGCAATGTCTTGTAGTATTTACGATACTGTTCAGTCTGCGTTTGCGGGGAACGATCAAAAATGTCTACAAGAAATTTATGCTGATCTGATGAAGCGAATCGACGCTTCGCCGAAGAGTTCTGTTGAAGAGCTTTTGAGTGCGATAAACAGCACGAACTTCTGCCTCAGTAGAAATTTTGGTGCCGAGAGTTTAATCCCGAAGTGTGTTCGAGATCAAAAGAACAAGTCCTGTACTGCTATAAGGTAAATTAAACATATTTTGTCTTGTTTTAGAATGTCTATTAACAGAACAAGCTGTGCGCCGATTTTAATATTTAGGCTTGTATATGATAATCTCCATGGAATTTACCCAAATTAGCATATTTTTGCGGTCAAAAGGTTATTAATATCTAAATCATATAAATGCATTATAAAAGGAGCAGCATATCAATTAATATCAGCTAAAGATTTCGACTTAGGTATCGATTATTCTATATATTTATTCACCGAAGTGACCGAAGTGACCGAACAAAATAAGTGGCATTGTATATTTGTATCTCTTAGTCAATTTTGTTAGGCTATCAATAGACCGACAGCATGGTCTGGTGTAATACGATCATAACCTGCCAGGCTGCCAAAATTGCCTTTGGCTTTGCAGGAGAAAATGCTTTAACTGATGGGCATATTGAGTCATTGACTAGTGTCATAAATATATATTATCTATTCTATATATTTATTCACCGAACTAAATATGTGGCATTGTATTTTATAGTCTATTTTGTTGCTAATGTTAGGCTATCAATTGAGCGGACAGCATGGTGTGGTGTAATACGATCATGTGGGGGGGGGGGGGCGTTATTATGATGAATCATACAACCCCCCCAAAAAATTCCCCCCCCTGAGTGTTGACAACTAAAATTTTGACTAACGTATGAAAATTCCTGGATCCGCCCCTGGTTCCAGGAATGACTTGGATTTCTTTTGAACATGTTCTTTGCTCACTTGGGGTCCAGTGGAACTCAACATGTCAGTAATTGATATAGGAATTGGCCCCATAACTCGGACACTTGACCAGATTTTGGATGATTAGGCAATAGTTGACTAATATTTATATTCCTAAATAATTTAAGTTTTCTTGAATCTTTGCAAACGAACCAGTGAAAGGGAATTTTTAAAGTAGCTATCATTAAGATAAGATTCCCAACTAGCCATGTGCGTATATTTTGATCTCTCAAATCCATCATTAAATGTTTTCTTTTTGTCAATCGAATCTTTTCGGCGAAATTCTAAGATGAGGAGATTGATCAGATTGTCTGAAATTCTCAGGAAAAGATGCAGAGAGTCTATTACAACATGATCCAGAGGAATCGATGGAAATAGTGGAGAATGTTTTACATTGCAGCGTTCAACATTTCGTGACCTTTGATTTAACGTTTGTTGAATTTCTTGTATTGAGCGTGCACCTTTTGAGGTATCGGAGAGAGACCATTCTTTTCTTCCATCGTATTTGTCATACAGTTGGTACTTGCACCAAATACAGGGGTGAGATGCAGTTGCAGCACCAAGGCCACAAACACACGCTAAGAATTTCCAGTCTCCACCTAAAAACCACTCAATGTCAAAGCATTCTGTTCCAACTGACACATGTGTAAACGATTCCACATCTTGTCGGATATCTGCCATAGATTCAGCCAATTTGTCATAGTTTTCTGGTTCTTTAATTATGGCAACCAAATGGTTTCCATCTGCTGACATAGCTTTTGCACCTTCATCAAGAATAGTAAAGGTCACATTAATTACATGTAGCCTTTTCCAACATTGGTCCTGACAGTTTTACTCGAATTTTATGGTTCTGTTTGAATGTTTCATTGGGAGAACTGTTTTTAATTAATGATTGCAATCTTATTTTCAATCTTTTTTTCATATCCTGCTGAACTCCACATGTATCACCAGGGGTCTCTGTGAGATTCCATTTGGTATTTAAAGCCTTTATTCTTTCCTGGACTTTCCATGATCTAGGTAGATCCTTGCATGTCATTGATAGTTCATGGTATGCTTCATTTAAGATATAAAATCTTTCTTTGGTGTATAAAAGTAAATTTATCTCATCAATTTCCTCGTTGGTAAGTGTTTCAGTGCGAGGTGAAGTGTTCATGTCTTCCTCGTCGAACAAATTTATGGTCTCATATTTTTGAGTGTTCTCATTAAAGACTTTTGTGGCGATAAAATTGTGAAGCCCCAGAAATGACAAAGACGTTTCACAATCAGTGACTATTTGTTTTCGAATTCTGGACTGATGTCGATCGCCTGCTGTAGTCTGAAAATGTTTTCTTTTTGGATGAGCCTCTTGATGTCTGTCCTCTTTGTTGCTTTATTAATTTCTGTGTTAGCCTTTTAAATTTTTTTTAAAATTCCCAGTGATTTCTTGTTTTTTTTGCCACAGCATCCTTCAACTTCTTCTCAATTTTGGTTTTCTTGCACCTCTCCACTTCAAGATCCTCTTCAAGCTTTCTTTTCTCTACCTTCAAATTATTGTTTTCTTGCTTCAATCTCTCAGGTTCCAACTCACTGTAATATATTTTAAAACTCCAAGTTGAATATCTACCTGTTGTCCACTTCTTCAGGAGAGATCTAACCCCATTGCCTCCTTGGGTTGTGGCCTTCACCATTGCTTCATTTAATCTCCACATTTTGGTTTTAAATGCCTGAATTAATCTGGTGTTTACAATCACGCCAGGAACATTACACATCTGGCACGCTTGCTGGACTAGTTCCTTCAGGACAGAGCTCCTGTTCGCCAAGCTTTCTCCCTCATCAGCTTCTTCATCAGCTTCTTGCACTGATTTGTACAGTTCGTACAGGAGTTTACTATATTGGGCAAAGACATAGGACATGATCAGAAATTATTTTATCTGAAATTATTTAACAGGCACAGTCAAAATAAGCTCAGGGTTTCTGTATAAAAATCACAGTAATCTTACTTGTTTATTTGTGCTTGAAACGAGGGAGACTCTTCATGGCTCTGGCTCTGATTCCCGCTATTGTTTCTGTTCTCTTTGCTTGGTAATGCATCGACCGTACAACACAACAATAAAATCGTAACCCCAAACGCAATCCAGAGAGGAGTAAACCGGACATGAATCAGTGAAAACATCACTCGTGAATATGCAAAACAGCTTTGGGAAAACTCCAAAATACATGTGGTGATGCGATTGAGTTTCGTCCCTTAAGCCATAATCAAACGAGAACGCAAGTCGTCGCAAGTTGGCAGTCAGAATTTCTGTTGGCGGTCGTTTGAACACCCAAATTAACAAAATAAAGGTTTCATGAGTGTTTTAAACAAGTTTTAACGTTGTCACGGTACATGATATTTTCGGGAAACTATTCAGAGCGGCTGGCTGAGATAGCGTGACTGCCAACTTGCGATAACTTGCGTTCTCGTTTGATTAGGGCTTTAGAACTCAAACCGCGCAGTCACGGCCAATATACGGCAACTATCGAAGGTCACCACTTCGAATCTCGAAATACATGGATTATTTTTCGATTTTCGGTTATGCTGTAACATTTCTAGATAGAATAACAAATAACTGGCTAAAACCCGTGCGTACATTTGGAATAAGTGACATATAACAGGATAAAATTTTCATTTTAGTTCAAAATTTGATCGTTATATAGAAGATTTTACGGCGGAAATCGAGGGGCCTGGGAACGAAAATAGTATTCTATTCACAACCCTCACAATCATGCTCAGTCTATAATTAAGGATTGGGGATAATGGTGATCCAGCGGCCTAAGCCAGGCTTGAAAAGCATGGCTTAGGGGTGGCAGGAGTTTTACGACCCACGTAAATCATGAGTGGGTGGGTGGGTGGGCCGTTCGTCCTGGTCACTTGTCCGCTGGAAAGAAACTGAGCTAGATCTGAGGATTTCTCCCATATTTACACTCCTCGTATCATAAAACACACGTGTGATTGCTCAATCAAGCGCATATGGTAATATATGTCTTAATTGTTACTTCGCATATCATTATAAGGGTTATGAATAGTATTCTATTCACAACCCTCACAATCATGCTCAGTCTATAATTAAGGATTGGGGATAATGGTGATCCACGCCACCTAAACTTGTCTTTCCACAAACACAGCGGGATCACTTCCCTGACACCCAATAACCTCAAAAACCATATAATATATCCTTCTAAAACACCCCAAACTCCCAAACTATACATGGGTGAAAATCAGGACAAATCAGAATACTGTCGTTTTCGCATACTATCAGGAGGAAAAGCGCAAACAAATCGCTTAAGTTCATTAATATCGTTCCATGGCTCGGTCACCTCTGCAGCACGAGATGACGAAAGGCGTGCGGATGCACCAGCGGGATTAAGAACCTTTGCAAGCTGTAGGTAATAAAGGGCAGTATGACGACGAGACCAACCAACATGATCCATGATTTCTGATAAATCTGCTCCAGTGAGTGCTATAGCGTAATTGCACAACCAGATCGAAAACCATGTAGGGTTTCGCCTTCGTCTGCATTCATTTCCTTCAAGTATACCTTAAGGCGTGCCTCAGCAGCGGCAGAAGTAAAGGGAGAATCTTGGATTCCACCCGTCGGAGTCGTAGGGCGAAATAAATAGCCACTGGATAGATCGATAGATAACCGCTGTGCGACATCCATATACTGCTCGATGCCATTAATAGGGCAAATTGCCGTGTGCGTGTTGCGCCTGATCCCAAAAACATTCTGATCCCCATCCCTCAAAGTCTTTCCCCAAATGTGATTAAACAAAAATCCATCATCATTTGGGAAACGCAAAATCTCAGGTACTTTAACTTGAGACAGATCGCCCGGTCTATCCCCACTAAAAAATGCAGTCTTAAAATAAGCCTGGTCACGAGCTACAATAAACTTCTGAAGTGAAGGAATGTCCGGGCTTTCAAGTTTGCGCTGCAAGTGCAATAATAATTGAGTTAATTTATGAACAAAAAAGGGAGTAGCTTGCTTTGGCGTAACTCTAGCCTGTAATTGTTCTCGCGTAATACATCTAAGATAATCCTTGACAGACTGGTCAGCTGCTGGGTTACCCAAGGCAAGCCGCTTATCCCATTCACCTGAGCGACCCTGGGCATAAAAGATTGAGCGCAACTTGCCAATGTAAGAATCAACCGTCTTATATGACAAGTGTAAAGGACAACCGCACGGGTGTTGTCCTCGTTGACCCAAAAACTGACAACTGTTTCTATGAACCTGCGTCTTTCCATACTGATCTTTAAAAACAAGAAAACGACATACATCCCGTGGTGTTACAGTAGCCAAGGTAATACTGCCTGGAAGAGCCGCCAAAAAGGACTCCAACTCGCGTTGTAGTGAGTCTTTCTGTTTCGAGTACTTGGTAGCATGATCATAATTGAACAATTCTTGTAGACGATTATCAATCACCTCAAGGTCGACACGAAGTCCCGACTCTACGCGGGGAGGGGCCTGGATCCGTCGCTTATATCCACATCTTTGACAGAAACGAAAATCCTTGTCATTGGCATGGCTACATTCAGGGCATTTCACTGACGGGACAAATAATTTGGCTATCAGAGGCAAAATCTAAAGAGTTGAAGCAAAAGAAGAGACACAAACCGCGTTACTAAGTTCAACAAATGAATTGATTTCATTACAATACTGAACAAAATCACATGACAGAAAAAGGAGGTATAACATTATTCAGTTTTACACTGCAGTATTACACTAAAATACGATGGCAAATGCCCAGAGATCACTACCAAGTCCTGAATGAGCAATCCATCCATGCTTTGAAGGAACGAGCAGAGCATTAACATCTCCAGCGAAGGCTAACCTTCTGGACGAACGCGCACGAGACTGAAGTAAAGGCCACCAGTACTTCCTAGGGTATACGTCCAACACAACAATGGTACACGATTGCTGATAGGACTCAAGGAAACGAAGCACGGGACCAACTAATACCGACGGCGGAAATACATATGGACGCTGCATAATCAAACGGTGGGAATCCAGATCCTGGGCAAACACATTAACTCCAGCCGATTCAGGTGTCGGATAGGGTGTGAAATGAGGCAAGCGATTACCAAAGCAATCCAACATGGCATTTGAGTCTAGGGCCATCATATCACAGGTATGACCTTCACCACCAAATTTGCTCTGAACGACTTTCCAAAGTGAGTCAGTCAATTGACTGTCCATCGCAGACAATCGTCGTGAAGGCACATCAGCGGGATTTTCACCAGTGGGAACATAGGATAGATGAAGGGAAATGTTTAAGGTTAAAGTAGTAAAAAATAACCTCTTGATGGCACTATTAAGCGAAGCACTTTTACCGCCTTGGTTATTCCACGAGTGAATAACAGCCTGGTTATCAACCAAAACATCAACCCAGGCATTTGAAAGAACAGCACGACATGACAACAATACTCGCTCAATCGCCACAGCTTCCTTCGTAGCAATATCCCAAGACAATTCCTCGCCAATCCAATAATCCGAAACGTCCTGGACCACAGGTGACAGGACAGAACCGCCCCAACCAGCCGCAGAAGCATCAGTCGCCAGTGACACACGAAAATGTCGCTCGTCACGCCATGGAAGCGGTGCATCCCACGTTTCTAGAAACAACCAATGTTCAATCTCCTTTCTCAAAGGACCAGATACCGGAATTGGTCGAAGCGTACGCAAACCCCACGAGATCATACCATTCATGTCCCGAGTAAACAATCTTGCCGCAGGAACGGCTAAAGAAAATGAAACACATTTTCCCACGAGACGCTGAAGTGTCTTAACTGTTACCGTCGAACTGTCCAAAATTTTTCGAACAAGCTGAAGAAAACGAGCTTTTTTATGAGGTAGCAAATGGAACACCTGCAACATAGAATCAGACGAAAACCCAAGATAAGGTACTACCAACCGAGGAACCAAAACAGACTTCTTTAAGCCCAAAAAATAGCCCAAACATATCAGATGATATGATATCAGAAAAATCGCGGATTGAGCGGCCGCGAATCTACGTTGATCTTCCGTCTTGAAACTAGCATAAGCCCCCTCATGGAGTCGAACTTACAACTGTCCGTTATGCCTGTCATCAATGTACAAAGAACATGGCACTCCAATGGAGCGAAAGAAATTCGTAGCCACCAAACCGGTGTTGTGGTAAACATAAGGGGAGCATTTCCATCCAAAAGGCAATGTATTATACGTGAAAAACCATCCTCCCCATTGTATGCCAAAGAAGGTAGTGCTATCATCCGTAAGCAGAAGATGATCATATCCGGACTTATCATCGAGCACCGTCTGATAAGAAGCTTTCGACACATAACGTGGCAAATCACAAAGCTTATCAAGAGTAAAAGGCTTATCCTTCATCCACAAATTTAAATAACGAGCATCATAACAGAGGCGTGGCTTCTTTGGTTCCACCGTAAGTGGATGAACAATGTGCGGTGGCTCAACTTCTCCCACTCTTCCCAACAACGAAACTGCCCCAGTTCGCAACCGATCTAATAATGTCTGACGGACAAACGTCACAAAAGGCTTGCAAGATTGATTATTGGGGAAAAATCTCCGTGGCGGACAATCCGAGTCATAGGACTGAGCCTTATAAGAACCCTTAAAATGTCGAGCAAACTCAAAAACCGATATTTTTTCTCGTACCCAACGCACAACGTCCGATTGAATGGCTGAAGACTGCTGCTTCGTGATTGCTTCCCAATATGCAACATTTGTATGTAGCTCGCCTGGTCGAAACGAATCAGGGTCACGAAAAAAACAAGTCCTCGACATGTCCCACAGTTTTTCCCTGCGTAACATTGTCCACAACCGGAGCCAAACGGGCATTCGCTGCCATCCCCTCGCTGACCTTGGTGGGGTTGCCCAAAAAATCCACCCATTGTACTGGGGGTTGTTGCTCCATGGCTACTTGAATAACCCTAGTATCAAAAGTTTCGTCACATTCCCAGGACCAAAATTTCATCTGAAACAAAGGAGCAAAATACTCCACTATCAACAAAAATACGCCACCAACCAAAGCCAGCAGAGAGATGACAGCTTTGCCCGGAAAACCAGGAGGGTTTGTTTAGGTACCCATTTCAAAACTGTCAGGACTCACTAGCAACGGTCTCACAACGAACACTAAACAATATTCCATTAAGGTATTTGAAATTAAGTAACACCCACTAAGCGGAAGTCCAAATCAATAAGGCAAAGAAAACAACATTAAGAGACGCACAGAAAATATATTTTATTGTCTACAAAGAAAATATCAAACTGGATTTAAAATAGACAAAACACAATCACTGCCGATTGAGGCACATTTCTTCAGACAGGTATTTTGAAACACAACTCATCGCCGATTAAGGCTTATTTTATGCAAACAGTTATATGCAAAAAACATGCACAGTCCGAACAACTATGACTATGGTTGTTTCTCCTAACAACTATGTAAACACGCATTATTGCCTATTGAGGCTTAGTTTCTTCAGATCGTGTCCACTGGGTCGCAGTGTTGCCCGCAGGTCGCTGTGTGGGCAGGTCCCTCCGGCGTTGCATGCACTGGGCTTGAAAATGACCTGGCTGTCGACAATAAAAACAACGAGGACTGTCCGTCCGGCCACGGCCAGCGTAAGACACTCGTGAAGTAAAACTTCCCCTTTGGCTTTGGCTTCGATCCCGCTTGAAGCGCTTTTCAACTTTACCCACAATATCAAAGACCTTCTCGTGGTCTTTATCACCAATAAGACGTAATAACAAACTGCGAAATTGCACTGACGGTAGATCAATCTTTGCACGAACGGTCTGATACGCCAGGCGATAGTAATTGTCTTTGTCGTGACGCTTATCATGCGCAGTATTGTGTAAGGTCTCCATCATAGCCAACGCGTCGTATTTGCTGAAATCCGACAGCGGCCGCGAAGAATAGTCTAACAATCGCTGAACCAAATTTTCAACGGAGGCCGTAGTCATTGCCTCCACGGATGAGCGCAACCGTTGCAACTCATGCTTCATCGTCTAAAATAAATAATACATAGGTCCGAGTCATCCAACCGTATGAACGAGGAACACATAATACTCAGCGAATACTCGCGCACACATATCATATCCATAGCAATTATATTGGAATCATCCAACCGTAGAAACGAGGGACACACATGACTCAGGCAGCGGACACGCACATATGAAGTATATTCATAGCAATTGTTTACAATCATCCAACAATAGGAATGGGAAACACACAAGACTCCCAGCGAACACTCGCCCACCCATATGGCACAATCTGAACTACCGTTCCCATGCGAGCCAATGAAGCAATTGACAAGCACAACAAATGTCTGGCGAATTAATGGTTGTCCAACGTATTGAGCACAACAAATAATGTCGGGCGAACACTCGCTCATATACAATGTCTGGGGAACTCTCGTCCATATATTTTGTCGTGCGAACTCTCGCCTATATATTTTTGCTGGCGAACACTCGCTCATGTACAATATCTGGCGAACTCTCGCCCATATATTGTTTATGACGAACTCTCGCCCACATATTTAATCTGGCGAACTCTCGCTCATATATTTTGTCTGGCGAACTCTCGCCCATATATTTTGTCTGGCGAACTCTCGCCCATATATAGTCTGGCGAACACTCGCCCATAGATTTTGTCTAGCGAACACTCGCTCATATTTTTTTTTTGTTTTTGTTTGTTTGGCGAACTCTCGCCCATATATTTTGTCTGGCGAATTTTTTTATTTTTTTTATTTATTTATTTTTTTCTCTGGCGAACTCTCGCTCATATATTGTGTCTGGCGAACTCTCGCCCATATATATTGTCTGGCGAACACTCGCCCATAGAGTTTGTCTGGCGAACACTCGCTCATATATTTTGTCTGGCGACCTCTCGCCCATATATTTTGTCTGGCGAACTCTCACCCCTATATTTTGTCTGGCGAACTCTCGCCCATATATATATATATATTTTTGTATTTTATTTTATTTTATTTTATTTTTTTTATTTATTATTTTTTTTCTTTTCTTTTCTGGCGAACACTCGCTCATAGAGTTTAACTAGCGAACCCTCGCCCGTATTCTCACCCCTATGTATATAATATCTGGCGAACACTCGCCAATATAATTAATATCTGGCGAAGTCTCGCCCATATATTTTGTATGGTCTGGCGAACTCTCGCGTATATATTTTTGTGTGGCGAACTCGCTCTCGCCCATATCTCGTTATACTTTTGCACAATATGCAAGCCCGGCCAATCCAGCAAAAAGACATATATTTTAAATAGAAAGTCAAATAGTATACCTCCATTTCGTCGTTCTCAACATCGCGAGAAGCCACAGAAGGGGGTACATCAACAGGCGGTTGATCAACTGCTGGGCCTTGGGCTTGACCAGGTTGGCCATCCTGTATAACTCCATCATCTCCATTATCGGGAAACTGTATATCTGGCTCGGCCATGATTTACGTGATCGTAAAACTGCTTTAAGAAAAGTTCATCCTGGTCACTTGTCCGCTGGAAAGAAACTGAGCTAGATCTGAGGATTTCTCCCATATTTACACTCCTCGTATCATAAAACACACGTGTGATTGCTCAATCAAGCGCATATGGTAATATATGTCTTAATTGTTACTTCGCATATCATTATAAGGGTTATGAATAGAATTTAGAAGCAAATGTCACACAATAAACAGTAATCATCGCAATAATGCTAATGCAGGTCGGACCATCTGGTGAAGGCGTGTACTTAACATTGAAACAGTTACTCTACTAAAAACCTGACGTGCTGAGGCAGTGAGTTTACTTTAATAAAAGTCTGAGATGACAGAGATAAACAGCAACTTTAACACCACCAGCTTCCCACTTTCTTCTAACTTTCTTGTGGTCTCTATATTTATTAAATGTTTATGTTGTATTATTGGTGTATGTGGAAATATTGGTGTTATCATTTACAATGTCTTCCTACTTCGTCACAAGACGCCAAAGAGTTATTTAATAGTAAACCTCGCTATCGTTGATGTTTTCCATTGCTGTACATACTATCCTACTGGCATTGCCGAAGACGCGCAGATTTATGCCAAAATCGAACGAGACTTGAACGAAAACGTCTTTTGTAAGATTATTATTACAACTGGCTGCATGAACGTGTTTCTATCAATCTCAACTCTTTTAGCTATCACCATGGATATATATATCTTCGTAAGCAAACCCTTGCATTACTCAATGATTATAACACAGCGAAGAATGTATTTTATTTTGTTGACGATCTGGATTTTCGTTATGCTTTGTCTTCCCTTTTTTGCAATATTAACAACAGAAGGTGCCTTCCGTGCGTCTTGTTATGTTCCCTCCTTCTTATCGACAATTTCTGGTACTGTTTACATCTTTCTTCCAGTCATTATCATCTTGGTGTTAAACTACAAGATCTTCAAAATCGTTCAAGATCAAAGACGTAGGATTGCCAGATATCATGTGCAGCCATGCGTCGACTCTGAAGCGACTTCCAGCACAAATTCAATATCATCCCGTCAGCAAATCGTAAAAACACTCAAAGCCGTTAAGACATTTGCAATCGTGATTGGAGTATTTCTCTGTTTCATTTTACCGTATTCCATAATCTTGGGAATAGATAATTTCTTGTGCCATTCATGCGTTCCCACTGTATTGTACACTGTTTTTCTTGATCTTGTGAGTGTGAACTCAATTATAAATCCGTTTATTTACAGTATTAGACAAAGAGAATGTAGAAATGCCTTTCGCCGAATGTTGCAAAGACTTTTCTGAAACTGTCGCGAAAACCCCGAATCCGAGATGCTTTTTAACAGTCAGTGAAGTACATCCATGTACAAACATTTGCACCTCGTTGGGTATAATTGTTATATATATGTTATATATATATATATATATATATAAATAAAATATTCGTTTATAGTTAGAATTTAATAAAATTTGAAATGACCGATATATATAATAAAAATAATAATATATATTTAAGATTTTACAATTCTACGGAGTATGGAATACAATTCAGTATGCTTACCGCAATACCAATAATTTGTCAATTAACTTGCAGAGGACGAACTTATGATTGTTAAATCATCTAGGGGAAAAATTGATAATTTCCACATTGATAAACTAAGTCAAAAAAGCTATAATTATTAAGTATTTGGGTGTGTTTATTGACGAACATATCAACTGGGAACCTCAAATAATGCATGTTACGGGCAAAATATCAAATAATATAGGAATTATTAATAAACTTAGATATTATTCAGGGGGCGATTACATGGACCGGGCTGGCCCGAATAACCGGGATGAGTATACGAAACGATTACATGGAGCGATCTAGCCCGGTAAGCTGGGATGATTTCAGGCCGAAATTCGCAATAATCAAGCAAATAAGGGCAAAGTTACGTTAGTTTTACTTCAGTTTTACACTAATTAGTCTATTATTTATTTTTTAACCCCTCGTTAATAAAAAAATTGTTAAAGTCTTAGCTAACCCAGGAAAGCGTCTCCACGAAGACTAATTAATTTATTAAATCTTCGCTTTGATCACGAAACACACAAACAACGTTGATGTTCTATTTCAGTTCCTTTCAGCACTATTTATTCACACAGTCAAGCAAACGAACGCGTATCGAACCGAGTTCAACCGTTTTTCAGCTATACTTTGCCCCTATATTTTGTCTGGCGAACTCTCGCCCATATATATATATATATTTTTGTATTTTATTTTATTTTATTTTATTTTTTTTATTTATTTTTTTTTTTATTTTATTTTCTGGCGATCACTCGCTCAAAGAGTTTAACTAGCGAACCCTCGCCCGTATTCTCACCCCTATGTATATAATATCTGGCGAACACTCGCCAATATAATTAATATCTGGCGAAGTCTCGCCCATATATTTTGTATGGTCTGGAGAACTCTCGCGTATATATTTTTGTGTGGCGAACTCGCTCTCGCCCATATCTCGTTATACTTTTGCACAATATGCAAGCCCGGCCAATCCAGCAAAAAGACATATATTTTAAATAGAAAGTTAAATTGTATATCTCCATTTCGTCGTTCTGAACATCGCGAGAAGCCACAGAAGGGGGTACATCAACAGGCGGTTGATCAACTGCTGGGCCTTGGGCTTGACCAGGTTGGCCATCCTGTATAACTCCATCATCTCCATTATCGGGAAACTGTATATCTGGCTCGGCCATGATTTACGTGATCGTAAAACTGCTTTAAGAAAAGTTCATCCTGGTCACTTGTCCGCTGGAAAGAAACTGAGCTAGATCTGAGGATTTCTCCCATATTTACACTCCTCGTATCATAAAACACACGTGTGATTGCTCAATCAAGCGCATATGGTAATATATGTCTTAATTGTTACTTCGCATATCATTATAAGGGTTATGAATAGAATTTAGAAGCAAATGTCACACAATAAACAGTAATCATCGCAATAATGCTAATGCAGGTCGGACCATCTGGTGAAGGCGTGTACTTAACATTGAAACAGTTACTCTACTAAAAACCTGACGTGCTGAGGCAGTGAGTTTACTTTAATAAAAGTCTGAGATGACAGAGATAAACAGCAACTTTAACACCACCAGCTTCCCACTTTCTTCTAACTTTCTTGTGGTCTCTATATTTATTAAATGTTTATGTTGTATTATTGGTGTATGTGGAAATATTGGTGTTATCATTTACAATGTCTTCCTACTTCGTCACAAGACGCCAAAGAGTTATTTAATAGTAAACCTCGCTATCGTTGATGTTTTCCATTGCTGTACATACTATCCTACTGGCATTGCCGAAGACGCGCAGATTTATGCCAAAATCGAACGAGACTTGAACGAAAACGTCTTTTGTAAGATTATTATTACAACAATACAACTGGCTGCATGAACGTGTTTCTATCAATCTCAACTCTTTTAGCTATCACCATGGATATATATATCTTCGTAAGCAAACCCTTGCATTACTCAATGATTATAACACAGCGAAGAATGTATTTTGTTTTGTTGACGATCTGGATTTTCGTTATGCTTTGTCTTCCCTTTTTTGCAATATTAACAACAGAAGGTGCCTTCCGTGCGTCTTGTTATGTTCCCTCCTTCTTATCGACAATTTCTGGTACTGTTTACATCTTTCTTCCAGTCATTATCATCTTGGTGTTTGTTAAACTACAAGATCTTCAAAATCGTTCAAGATCAAAGACGTAGGATTGCCAGATATCATGTGCAGCCATGCGTCGACTCTGAAGCGACTTCCAGCACAAATTCAATATCATCCCGTCAGCAAATCGTAAAAACACTCAAAGCCGTTAAGACATTTGCAATCGTGATTGGAGTATTTCTCTGTTTCATTTTACCGTATTCCATAATCTTGGGAATAGATAATTTCTTGTGCCATTCATGCGTTCCCACTGTATTGTACACTGTTTTTCTTGATCTTGTGAGTGTGAACTCAATTATAAATCCGTTTATTTACAGTATTAGACAAAGAGAATGTAGAAATGCCTTTCGCCGAATGTTGCAAAGATTTTTCTGAAACTGTCGCGAAAACCCCGAATCCGAGATGCTTTTTAACAGTCAGTGAAGTACATCCATGTACAAACATTTGCACCTCGTTGGGTATAATTGTTATATATATGTTATATATATATATATAAATAAAATATTCGTTTATAGTTAGAATTTAATAAAATTTGAAATGACCGATATATATATAATAAAAATAATAATATATATTTAAGATTTTACAATTCTATGGAGTATGGAATACAATTCAGTATGCTTACCGCAATACCAATAATTTGTCAATTAACTTGCAGAGGACGAACTTATGATTGTTAAATCATCTAGGGGAAAAATTGATAATTTCCACATTGATAAACTAAGTCAAAAAAGCTATAATTATTAAGTATTTGGGTGTGTTTATTGACGAACATATCAACTGGGAACCTCAAATAATGCATGTTACGGGCAAAATATCAAATAATATAGGAATTATTAATAAACTTAGATATTATTCAGGGGGCGATTACATGGACCGGGCTGGCCCGAATAACCGGGATGAGTATACGAAACGATTACATGGAGCGATCTAGCCCGGTAAGCCGGGATGATTTGAGGCCGAAATTCGCAATAATCAAGCAAATAAGGGCAAAGTTACGTTAGTTTTACTTCAGTTTTACACTAATTAGTCTATTATTTATTTTTTAACCCCTCGTTAATAAAAAAATTGTTAAAGTCTTAGCTAACCCAGGAAAGCGTCTCCACGAAGACTAATTAATTTATTAAATCTTCGCTTTGATCACGAAACACACAAACAACGTTGATGTTCTATTTCAGTTCCTTTCAGCACTATTTATTCACACAGTCAAGCAAACGAACGCGTATCGAACCGAGTTCAACCGTTTTTCAGCCCGATTTGCCGGGAGGAAAACGATTACATGGACATTTTCATCCCGGATCCAGGCAAACCGGGCTAGCCCGCTTGCCATGTAATCGAAATGTTAAAACAACATGCGTTTTATATATAAAGCGGGCTAATCGCCCCCTCATCAGATATAAAATATACTTAAGAAACTTTATTATAATTTGGTTTACCATTGAATATGCTTAGTTGGTAACGCTTATAAAACAAGGCTAAAAAAATTACAAAACAAAATAAATGTAGAAGTATTAGAAGTATTTTCTTTGCTTCATCCATAGAAAGTGCTTCATCTTGTTATAAGCTTTTAGATATAAAAGTTTTAGAGAAAATACCCTGGGTACGAGTTTGGTGTACGTTGTGATTTGTGTATTTTCACAAAAAAGGTCCTAAAAACGTATTGGACAATTATCGTCCAATTTCAATATTGCCAATCATTAGTAAAGTTTTTGAAAAACTATTATACGAGCAACTGTATGAATATTTAACAAGAAATGATCTATTGTCTATAAACATCAGTTTGGCTTCAGGCGTTTTCATTCTACTATATGTCAACTTTACTTGACTGCACTAATGAGTGGTACGTAAACATGGATCGTGGCTTATACAATCTTGTCGTTTTCTTAGATCTAAAGAAGACTTTCGACACAGTTGATCATGGATTAGTATTATCCAAACTTCAAAAACTCATTAATAATTCGTGAGGAAAACACAAAGGAAATCAGTACCATGTCCGTGGTTTTATACCTGATAAAACTTCTTGACGTCAGAAAGAATACTAATGGGACATACAATTTTATATAAAGAATACTAATGAACATACAATTTTATATAAAGAATACTAATGAACATAACATCCAATAACGAATCGTTTTTGAAGTCATTCAAAACACTCGCATCGCGTGTTTTATCAGATCTAAAACACTCGGGCTGCGCCCTCGTGGTTTTAAATCTGATAAAACACTCCTGCTCGTGTTTTAAATATTACTTAAGTTATATGGCATTTGTGATACGGTCTTGAATCTATTCAAATCCTACTTCACTGACCGCTCACATGCAGGTCTGCTATATAAATGGTAAATTATCTAACCCAAAAACAATTGTGGAGTTCCTCGATCAAGGATCAATCCTCGGCCCGCTTCTGTTCTTAATTTATATTAATCATTTACCTAATTGTTTGGAGTTTACAACAACTCGTATATGTTTGCTGATGACACGAACTTAATCATGTAATCATGTGGTAATGAAGTAGAAGGGGCTGTGAATTTTGATCCGCGGAATGTTAAGGATCCGTGGCTCGCTGCAAATAAACTCAGTCTAAATATTGTCAAAACAGAATATCTATTAATCGGTTCGGTTTATAACACCAGAAGTTTGGGTTCAGAACCTAATGTTTTTGTTGGAGGTAAACCGATTAAAAGAGTTCGCGTAACCAAAGCTCTTGGGGGAACAAACATGTTGACCATATATCGAAGAAAATATCCGCTGGAATAGGCGCGTTAAAAAGGATTAAAAAATTAGTCTATTATGCTCTTGTTCAACCTCATTTTGATTATCCCCGAGCCGGGCGTAGGGCCGAAGGCCCGGAGCCCGGTGAGGGTGCTAATCTCGACATGCGTGTAGTCCACTTTACACGCGTGTAGAAAAAGCGAGGGAGACGAAATCTGGGAAATAGTTTATATATTTATATATATATATATATATATATATATATATGTTTGGTACGGTGTCACGCGGTAAGAATAGTTGGATACTGGTGACTAGCGACGAAGAAAACTATAAAGTATAAACTCTCAAACAAATAGTATTTTGCTTTCGTTTATTTAAACGAAACGAAATGGGGCACGAAGAAGAGAAGGATACAAACAACCCGTTTAATAGATCTTGAAGAGAAACCAGAGAACTTGAAGAAACCAAACGCCGTATGGTAAACAAAAACTCGATCTGCAGTGTTTGTATCACTCCGTGGGACCGTGGTCAAATCATTTTAAAGTTAACGGTAGGATTCTTGTTGTTTTCAAGTTTTCGCTTAACCTAAACAATATACTGTACAGCTTCACGTTTTCGTGCTTTCCCTTTGCTCGTCCAAACCATAAATCAGCTTAACTAAATTTAAACACTACCTTTATTTTATAAGCTTATGTAGACGTGATGTTTTTCATTGGCATTGCATGCACCTTTTATTATTAAATACTCATGGGCTTTGGCGATTTTTTTGGCTGTATTTCCAAATTTGCGACTGAAACGTTGTCTGTTTAATACTTCTTTCTAGAAGCCGATTCTACCGAATTGTTTTTATCTCGGACTCTTTATCTCGGAGCTGTTGACTTTTAATTCTGCCTTTGCAAAACATGTATGCATGGGGAAGGCATTTAAAGCTTGTTATTGTTGTTAAAAATAAACCCTTTTGAAACCTCCTAAAAACATATTTTATACAACCAGAATTTAATAATGAAATGTAAGTTTTGCTTTGATATGTTAAATCAGTTTAGTCATCTTATCCATAAATTATAGAATTATCTTGAGGATTATCATTTGTTTTTATATCTGTTTGTTTATATATATTGGCTGTATATCAGGTGTGCTTATTTTAATCAGGGTGGGTGGGTAGGGGGTGTTTCAAAAAAGCATTTAATAAAAGCAGGCGAGGGGTTGTTGCATTCATGTATTTCTAGTATAACATTAATAGCTATATAGTTCTATGTACTGCAGTGATTACTAACACAGACAGAGAGACAGACAGACAGACAGACAGACAGACAGACAGACAGACAGACAGACAGACAGACAGACAGACAGACAGACAGACAGACAGACAGACAGACAGACAGACAGACAGACAGACAGACAGACAGACAGATTGGATAAATTGTCAAAACTGAAAAAGACGCTGTACAGTTAACCACAACGATAAAATTGTTGACAGCATTGTTTAGTATACCCCTGATGTGCGAGAATACGAAATCTCATGTTACAATGTCAGAATCTTATTTCTCTGTTTACTTTGTGTTTGTTTTACTTCGTTAAAAAAAAATTGATGAAAAGTGCCACAAGCAACCAATCAGATGTCTGATCGGGTAAAAATCTAATCCTACGGGCGAAAAAACGAGACTGTAAAGGCTGTTTAATTTTCCACTAAGCGATACTTTTCGGGCAAAGTGATTTTTGACTTTTGTCTTGGCTCAAATTGATTTTGTCCAAATAATAATAAAAAATTTTCCGTCTCAAAATTAAACGATTTATTTTTGCGAAGAAATTTTTTTTTTCAAACATGTCCGGCCAACAGAACGCTTGTGCAGTGTGTCGTGTAGCAACGCGAGTCTTTGAATTGCATGGATAACTTACTTTCGTTTTCCAGCTCATGCGACTATTCACGCTACTAAACAAACGAACAAACAAACAATCGTGTGAATACTAGTAATAGACCCTTTTAAAAGTATAGAATCCATAATTTTCACCCTTTGATGTCAATTTCTTTTCAATTTTTCTTTTGAATTCTTTTTAATTTCGTTTGTTGTTTTAGCTTTTGTATATTTTAAATATAATTCAAAAGGCTGAAAATGACGTCATTGGTGAATGGAAAATGACGTATAGACCACTTACTTATTCAATTGCTTTATAAACTTGAACATTTTCATTAAATATATTTGTTTTGTTGAACGTCAGAATTTTGAAGTTGCATGTCTTCCGGAATCAAGCGTTTGGTTGGCAACAGAGAGCAAACAAACGAACCATCGAACAATTGTCAGTTCCTACATGTAATGTCGATCCTAATGTATAAAATATCTAATACTTCCCTCAACTTTCCCATTTTGGCAGGTTGGTGATCTTCAAAATCAAGAAAAACGCTTTTCTCGCCATTCTGAGACGAAATAAGTTTTTTTGCCAAAATAGGCTCCATATACCAAATTATCGGTGAAAATAATGTTTTTGATTTAGCTCCCCCATATTTGTCAGAGAATTTCGTCAAAAGAGTAACTGAACATAATTATAATACCAGAGGATGCCATGTAAAATTATCCATTCCTAAACCCAACACTAATTTTCTTAAATGTAGTCATTCCTACAGTGGAGCAGTAGCCTGGAATTCTCTGCCAGTTGAAATCCGAACAACTGACAACGTTAAGAATTTTAAAAGTAATTATCATATTAATAGCTTTAATAGTTAGTTACAATTTCTTAATTTCTGTAAATAGTTTAACTTACTTTTTTATATTTTTTTCCTTTATCTATTCTACATCCATTTATTTGTTTAAATTCTACATGGCTCTCTGGAAGAGCATTTGTATAATGAAGGGACTCCGTGTTTTTTTTTTAATAAAGTTCATCATTCATGTACGCTGCGTCACGCGATCTTAATTAAGCGAATATTTGGTAAAGTGTACATTTTTTAGTTAGATGTATGGTTTAGGTAGATGTTTCCTGAGTATTTGACAATAAAAATAAGTAAAAGTTCAAGGTCGAGTACTTTGTATAACCACACTCCTCGCGTGCCAAGTCGAAGAATAATAATTATTGATGTGCAACTATACGGAGCCGAAAAAGCTTAATAAATAGGACGGGAAGGGTGCAATTCTCCATCGATAACAAGATTGACGAATGATTTATGCTACATGCACTGCCACAGTCACAATGTCAATACGACGTGCATGTTGACTTCGTTTTATACTTAAAGATTCTTCACGTCATTGAAGGAAACACGACCGCGGGGCAAATTCGCTCGCAAAATAGCGCGAACTGCGGCTTAATCGGCGTTTCGTCAACAAACCAGCTATAACGAATTGTTATAGATATCTATCTTAGTCGCAGTAACGCCGGGGTGTCGTAAGTATATATATAATCATGTATCTACAACTATGACTAACATTTTAATTTGTTCACCTTATTCCATGGTTTTGGGAATGTCTTCCTAATATAGGTTACAGTGGCGTTCAGGAATGGAGCCCAGTGCGTGTCCTCGGAAACATTGTGGTAATGTCCACCAAAGCAAATCGGAGTATACATGGCATCCGGGTAATTACTCCCAGCAAAGAACGCGTCGAAATTTTCCAAGATGATGTCCCTGTAACTAACATTGTAGTGGCCATTGTCAGTGAATGACTGTAGAGCTTCGTCGGCGATAGAGATATGTGTAGATACTCCACAGGAATGCAACTGCTGGATAAGAACGGTTACTATAAAGATTAAAATGGCGAACATCTTCGTAGCGGTACGTACAAAGGATTTTTCAGAATACATCGCAGCTTCTTCCGGAAACCTTAATTAAAACTCATGATAACGAAAATGCACACGTTTGGGCATGCATCTGCCACGAGATGGTAAGACTCGCTTATGAGTGCTGAATTACGTCGTACTTGCCTTTTCCACAGGCAACGCGCCAGGTCTGAATGGGTAGGGAGAGGTTTATGTGTATATTTCTCGAGGTGAAGACTGATATCACCACCAACACAACTCATTAATTAAACCTGCCGAGTTTCGTGTAGCCTGCGTGCAGACTTCACCCGTTTCCGTTCCCCGGAGGGTAAAAAACGGAGGAAGTCTGCACGCAGGCTAAGTTTCCTGTGGTATGACGCTAAGGTCGAACAAGGTTATAAACGAATCAGATTACGAATGAAAGTCATTTCATTTTAACTTGATGAAGATCGAAGGGCCTTCGCTTGGAATGTCAAGTTTCGTTTATTTCCCAGCTAGGTCCCTCGACGCTCTGATATTATGCAATATCATATGCATATCTTATAATCACTGATTCTCAACAAATTCCTGTTTACTCTACTCATAGTTAATAGAACGTATACATGGTTTGGAAAGTCGTCCAAAATCATTGTTCTGTGTTTTTGTTCAAGTTCATGGAAATTTGTGCAACTTCACGATATTGTATTTTCTGTATAATGAAGCAGTTATCCAATAGCAACGATCGAGTTTAATTAGTGTGGTCCTTCATCGTCACGTGTTGTGGTGCTTCCTCGTCACGTGTTCATAGAATTTATTTCCATATAAGGAACTCCATTGTCTTTCAACATGAACATTACTTCAAGTTGAAAGACAATAGAGCTTCTAAACCATATGTTCTATTAACTATGCTCAACTCGATATCTATTCGTCGATAGATAGCGAGTAGAAAATTGAGTACCAGTACCCGCGCGATCAAGCAGTAATACAATATGGAGACGCTGGGGAATGGAAGATATGTTTTTTACCTCGGTTTTCACGCAGAAACAAGAGTTATGCTCCCGAGATACGGCTGGAAATCGAGCCTAGGTGCCTTATAGTTCAATTTCTTTAGATGAACTGATTAGCACGCGATGGGTGTTTGTTAAAATAACAATTGCACGCCGGCAGGCTCTATATTTGCCCCCCCACCCCAAAAACAAACAAACAGCCTTTCTAGTCGAGAGTTCTTCATTTTCTTGTTTGTGCTTGAGTGAAAAAAATAAATATTACGACAAATAACAATTCGATCACATTCCACCCCAGTACGTGACTATGAGTTTCTCTGTAATAATTAGCTTCAAGTAATAACAAGCAAGCCCACACAATTAAACAAACTTATAAGAAAGAATTTATTTCCAACCACCACCTGAGAACTGCAGTCCTTCCTTTTCGATGGAAAACTGCAGTGAAACCTTTCCTGATGGTTGTACCCTCTTGAAAAGAAACGTTGAATTAGTAGCTGATGTACGTGAAACTACATACCGGTATTTAACCAAATCTTGCCAATCGCGGCACATGTACTCATAATGTTCCTTGCGATTGTACTGTTTGTTTTCCTTATGGAAGATGGCAGGTTTCGTAGTGACAGTCACAAGGTAGTATGTTTGAATATATTTCCTAAGCAACGTCACAAGCTTTCGCTGGTATTTTTCCTGGTCGTATGTGCTGTCACCAGCATTACACTTGTCAAGCCAGTAGAACGCACTGATACTGTCGATCATCATTACACCGATGTCAGGTCTGTTTGAAAGAACATCATCTAGACTTTCCAATGTAAAAAGTAGTTCTACGCTAGAATTGCACCGCACTACAATGAGTCGAGCTAAACAGCTTTTTATAAACGTCTGTTTTTCGTTAGCACTTTGTACCAAGTGTGATTTGTGTCTAGAAACACACAATGTTATGCGCTGCTCCATGACTTCGACCAGCCTTATTAATGCAAAGTGATAATCAGTGTCTATGAGGATCACACTCACACCTCGTCCACCTAATGTCAATCCTTCCCAAGTTCTAGGTAGAATACAGTTCGCAATCAGATGAATTAGTATCTGTGTCTTGCCAGAACCTTCTTTACCATAAAGTTCGATGACATCCTGAGCTTGAACTGGATGTGGTAGGTCTCCAAACAATGTATTGTCTAAACCATCAACTGATTGCTTGAGACCCAGGCGACAAAACAGCTAAACGTAATAGTGTCAGAATGATTAAGACAAACTATAGGGTCTATAGCTACCTATAGATCGTTTTCATCTGACGTCACGGCGGCCATATTGGTGTACCGAAACAATGAAATGGCTGGAATATTGGTGTAACGTCTTTATCTTATTGTAATTTGGCTCTATTCTTATTAAAATATTTTGTATTGTTTTAAAACCCCGAAGAGATCACCGATCACGCGAGTGAAAACGACCCATATTTATAACTGCATCATATTTAATTGCATTGTTTTTTTAAATAACGTTTACTAACTGCAAATATCCGGTAAGTACAGTATATACATGACAATTAAGCATGTCTTATTTGAAATAACTTTGAATGCACATATTTTACTTCGTCTTGAAATATTTAGATTTATTACATAAATCACCGAACTGTGGAACGAAATGTGACCAAGTAGAGCGAAAAAACTAAAATCGTGCCACGTCCACAAATGTTGAAAAAACGTTGACATTTGCTTTTGGGGCGTTGTGATTTTGTAGCGAAAAATATGCTTACAGATTTTATTTATTTTTTGTTAGTTTGCCACAGTTCTTTACAAATTACATTATTATATCCCATAAGTAGCAGGAGATCTCTGCAAGCTCAATAGAGCTTTTCTATAAAGGAGAACCCCTTTCTAATTAACATTTGTAAGATGTATGTTGTCAATAGTATGTCTTTTGAAGTCAGCAATGAACATTTTCTCAGGTAGTCATCTTTGTTTACTGTACCTATAGTCAATACACCTTTTCGATAATTACGTCACGCTTCATGAAAACGAGGCTCCCAGGCCAAGCTTCACAATTTTGATTATCATAGTAATCCCGCCATATTTGTTTATGGAAGAAGATGGCTAATAACGTCCAAACTATATATGGTAGAAATACATCGTGTACGTATGTTGTTAGGCATTTCATAAGCTTTCATTTGGTTTATATTTTAAGTTTCTATGTTGTGTGTAACTTTTTAAAATGTCCAAAATGTTCGCACCATATATTGCTCGTCAAGTAATAATAATGGACTTCTCACAACTGTTGTAGAATTTCGGATATTGTTTTTAAAATACGTAACGCACAAATTTGAAACACATATCAAACAGAAGATACTGTAAAATGCCATTTGCGGTAGACCTTACCAAGATAATAGTACGTTTTCCCATTTTTAAAATACTTTTTCTTAAGCTAGAAACTTGAAAGTTCTACCGCAAATAGCATTTTACAGTATCTTCTGTTTGATATGTGTTTCAAATTTGTGCGTTATGTATTTTAAAAACAATATCCGAAATTCTACAACAGTTGTGAGAAGTCCATTATTATTACTTGACGAGCAATATATGGTGCGAACATTTTGGACATTTTAAAAAGTTACACACAACATAGAAACTTAAAATATACACCAAATGAAAGCTTATGAAATGCCTAACAACATACGTACACGATGTATTTCTACCATATATAGTTTGGACGTTATTAGCCATCTTCTTCCATAAACAAATATGGCGGGATTACTATAATCAAAATTGTGAAGCTTGGCCTGGGAGCCTCGTTTTCATGAAGCGTGACGTAATTATCGAAAAGGTGTATTGAGACAAAGTCTGGAAACTCGGCGAAAGTTATTCTGTTTTTGTTCTAGTTTTTGTTCAGTCTGTGTAATCTCACGGTCACGGAAAACACTGTATTTTCTGTGTAATGAAGCAGTCACTAATAGCAACGTTCCGCTTTAATTTTCGTAGTCTTTGGTCGTTACGTGTCGACAGAATTTCGCTAAAATAATCATAAAGGAATAGAGTTTCCAAACCAGGTCTAGTGCAGTGGTTTACTCGTTTACCCCATTTACATCAAAATTCGCCGAAGGTTTGTAGACGTGGCAGCAATTCCCTGACAGCAGCAGTGCCCTGACAAATCACGAGTTAGCATCGCTATATATATTGTGTTTGAGTTCGTTCATTACTATGTTCGTTAGTTCGTTCATGAGGAATTAATAGACACGGCCCTTTAGACTGGGTCTGTTTTATCAGTCCGTTCCACAGTTCGGTGATTTCTGTAGTATGTGATATGCAAATATATGATGATCTATGGTGTCAAATTGTTTGCACAAAATTTAAACATATTGGAAAGTTGTGTACATGTATATCTTTAAGATTTATCAGTGCATGAAAGCACTTGAAACTTTACATGCACATGTAGTAACAAACTACTGTACCAAAGTAAAAAAACATCGTTCAATGCCATCACATGATAGCAATAATAGTTGGACACATCTAAGTTCTTTAACAAAAAAATCTTTGTTTTCTGACATACACTACATGTAATAGGTTTAGTTCCAACTTCAAAAGTTCTCTGAATACTTAGAAGCTTATAACATGGTGTATACAAGAACAAAGTGAAATATGGATTCATTCCTAAAGGAACCGTCTTCCAAATTTAGGACATTCAAATTTAATTTTTCAGTCATATACAAGCACTTTAAAAATTAAATAAATGGAATTAAATTAATAGTTACATAAAAAATAAAGATATAAACAAACAAATCAACAGACAAACAATCAAACAAACATAGAAACAAACTAATAAATGAAGGAATAGATACATGAATAAATATTGAGTGTGAATGTACTCAGAAAATTTTGAGTTCCCAAGTGGGACTCAAACCCACAACCTTCTGTTCCCCAATGAGACCAATCTCATTCCCGGCTAGCTATAACCTGTTGCCACTAAAGGCCACTGCCTTTATAGCTAGCCAATCAAAACACTTTTTGGTGATGGATTATCCCAGACCGAGCCTTTGTTTGGGTGCTAGTGAAGACTGTGGGAACAAAATTGCAGTGAGATGCTCTAACCATTAAGTGACTGGGACTCAGATAATTTGAACCTAGGTTGAGTTTGATGTATGACATTACTGTATATGTACTGCTATGTTCCAGTACATATATGATATGATATCTGTTATAAATTAATGTTGTTATGCATGTTGTTAAGAAGAGAGATCAACATGCTAAGCTTGAATATTGAGTGTAAATGTTCTTCAAGCCATTTTACTAAGAAAAATATCTGAGTTCCCAAGCAGGACAAACCCACAACCTTCTGATTGCCAGTGAGATGCTCGAACCATTGAGCTACTGAGACTCAGATGATTTGAATGTAGGTTGGGTTCAATGTATGACATTATATACTACCATGTGCAGGTATGTTGAGAGATAGATCAATATGCTAGTTTGGATATGAAAATTGATTTTACAGTAAATGTTCTTCAAGGTGTTAACTGACAGTACATGTAGCTCAATAGTTAGAGTGGCATCTCACTGGCAACCAGAAGAGTGTGAGTTTATTAAAGTCCCACATGGGAACTCAAAAACTTTCCTGAATAAAACAGCTCAAAGAACATTTACACTCAATTCTCATATCCGAGCTAGCATATCCATCTCTTCTCTTAGTAAATAAACAAATAAATAAATAAACAAATATTGAAATAAATAAATATTAGTAAAGTTCTATAATTTCTTCTAATGTTTTTGTTTACTGTATGGTTTCGCCCATCATTGTCCTACCTCGTACATATAGTTAACACAATTTCTAAGCTTCTTCACTAACATATAATATAGGAGTTATATTTCAGCTATGTACATGTATGTACATGCATGTACAAGTGACTCGAGCTGGAGTGAGTTAAAGTGTTCAAAACATCTGAATCACTGTGAAATGATACTTCACATAGAATACATGTAGCAAAGTAAAAAAAGTGGTAAAAATCTGTAGTGGAAGGGACTTGGAATGCAGAGTTTATAGAGTATTTAATAGAGTGGAGTTCGGGTATATGTAAAAGATTCAAAGCTAAATATGTACAATATTTGAATTTTAAACAATAAACAAAAACAAAACAGACAAACATAACAACAAACTCAGTGACAATAGGAAAATCACTTAAATATAAATACCCCAGCAGCATGCTGGCGAACGATAAAAGCTTTCGTGGTATTAAGTGCTGTAACTGATATAAGATTTTTTTATAAATTGGAAAACAAAACAACCGTGCATTTAACAGTCAGAAATATGTTAATACAGTTAGAACAGCAAAGTTTACACTGCCTTGAGAAGTATAGTAATATTAAAATAATCCTCCTCACCTGAGCTCCAGATTCAGCCATGTTTGATTGTTGAACTTCACACGGTGTCCGCTGGTCACTAACTGCGCCAGCAAGGCGCACAAATAGCTGTGCGTGCATCCCGTTAGACTTGCCCATGGCCAAGTCCGCCTCTTAGCGCTAGTTTTTGCGGGCGAGCGGAAAGGCGGGAGAGCGAAAAAGCGGAAGGAAAGAGACGGACTTGTTTCGCTTGCAGGTTTTTGAATCTAATTAAATATTCTGGCGGGAAATCGCTGAAATGTACATCGCCTTGTTTTGACGTGTTTCGGGTTGTCGTACATGCAATGGAAAGTGGTTCTACCCCTACTAAAACGTTTTCAAGAGTCTGTTTAACTCCAACTTCCAAAGATAGCACTTGCATAGCAATTTAGCCTGAATATAATTACTTCCCGAATTACGTCACCGGTCGAAAAATTCACCGGTGAATTTTGGCGCGCTGCAGGTGGGAAAAGTCCTTTTCAACGAGGAACCGAAAGGTCAAAAATGTTTGAAAAGGACTTTGAGAAAGTCTAGCACCCCGTGAACAAGTTGTCGACAAGTTGTTCACTTATAGTTCGAACAACTTGTTCACGGATAAATCAACAGTCATGAACAAGTTGTTCTAACAGCACATTTTTATAACCAACAACTTTGTTCGCACACGACACAACATGTTGTAACAGCATGATGAAGTATTAAACAAGGCTGAACAACAGTGTTACAACAATTGTGAACATGACTGGTGTATCAACACGTCCTTCGGTTGTTTCAACATGCGTGAACAACTGCTGTTGTTTCATCAAGCTGTAACAACATGACGAAACAATATGATGAACAATATTGTTAATTCTCAAGGCTGGTTGTTCACACATGATAAGAACGTTGTTACAGAATTGTTCAGGCAACAATGCTGTAACAACTTGTGACATTTTTACGCGTGTACGAATTGATAATCGACACTGTGACAGATTGGTTACTTATAGCCAATCAGAAAACTCGTTCATATTAGGCAGATCTTTTCTGGCATTGGATTGCTTTTTATAGTTCTTTAGTGCGGCTTTTAATCGAGACTTGTCGTTCCTAAATCCCCCCACCCATCCCCCCACCAAAAAAACCCAACAAAACACACACACAAATTGGAATTAAAACGATAGAGAGTAATGCCCATAATTATAGCGTCTTTGATGGCTTGTAGCATTTAAAATTTCTTGTCAAGCGCAAATTTGATTATGATTCTTTGTCAAAATTCAGTTTATTTGAAGTGTTCATGCTAATGCTGTCCCTCTGGACATTCTGATTGGTTCTTTCAGGTATATATAGGTGCATAGAATACGTATTCTTTCTCCCAATCTCGCATTCCAATGCTAAGTTGGTTTAGCAGTTAACCCGAATAAATTTTTAAAGTGAAAAAAAAAAGTTAAACTGAAATATGTCAGAAGACCACAAAGCAGGTGATTGTCCATCTCATTCCCGCAACTATCAAGAGGAGGGCAGTCAACAAGAACCCAATCCTCAACTGGTTGTCCAAGTATTTTCATTGTTCAAAGGATACCTTAACTCGCAGCTAGAAGCTAAAGGCAAGCAACTCCAAGTTAAATCTAAAATAGAGAAGCAAGCCTGAAATTCAAAGGGAACAGAAAGCAGTCAGTCGAGCTGAATTCGCCGAACCTTGGACGACCCTTTAGAGGTTCAAAAGCTTACAGCAGAAGGAAAGGAGCTTATCAAGAAAAGGCAGAAATTGATATAGCTGGCGGATAGAAGCAAGGACAGCTGGCAAGTCGTTCAAGAGTACGAGTCCGACGGCCTGGCCTCTGATTCTGAGGACGAAAAGCGAATGCGGAAAGCAAAGAACGCCATAGAGAACCAAAGGCAGGGGCGGATCCAGGAATCTTTGAAAGAGGGGGTTGACACCTCTAGGGGGGTCCGGGGGTATGCCCCCCGGAAACTTTTTGATATCTGATACCCTGAAATGCTATTTCCTGCATTTTGGGGACAATATTAGGATCAGAAATAGTGATTTTTATACGCTATATTATACATTAAACACAATTTATATATAATATATAATATAATATACCATATATAATAGGCTAGGGGGGTTGCAACCCCCATAACCCCCCTAGATCCGCCACTGAAAGGAAAGAGGTCAAACCTCGGGACAACAATGTTTCTAAAAGGTTAATCTTCTGGCGATAATCAGCTTTTTCGCGGTAAGAAAGTTATTATAATACTTTGTGAATCTCACGGATGTTGGATTGCCTGAGCAACCAACCATCAATTTGTCTGTTTGTCACGTTATTACAGCATGGAAAGGGAAAATAATTTACGTTCGTTTGAACGTAGTGAATTAGAACGTGACAATAGTTTCGTATGGAGTTTAGAAAAAGGGACAACAATATTATGGAATGAAATGAAATTTTCAAAGGAAGATGCCCAAGTTTGAGGAATTAGGTTCGACGAATTAAGTTCGACGTTTGAATCGACGCCGCTCCAGAGCCGCTCCAACGTCGAATCTATTTGTATTAGGTTCAGCGCATGAGATCGAAGAGCGACGTTTGAAATGAGTATGAGACTCTTCATCTCAGGGTCTTGTGTTCGAGCCCCACCTTGGGCGCTAGTTTTACAATTTTTCTCAGAATTAAAATGCTTAAAAAATTTTGTACAGCGCAAAACTTGATTATGATTCTTTGTCAAACTGATTTTTTGCCATGAACAAAACTCGACTGAGCTAGCTTCAGGAACTTTTTTTGTCTGTTTGGATTGTGCTATATATACACAAGCGTGCGCATGCATGTCCTATATATACAGGCCAACTATAGGCTATATATGGCAAGAGAATAAGATAATAATTGAAGACTATAATTTAAAGATTCATATATACATTCACACAGACAAACTATGAAAAGGGGATAAGAAAATATAGGATTTAAACATTGATGAAACATTTATACATGCCAACTTTAGCAATTAAGTAAATAAGAGAATATAGTTAAAGAGAATAGATTCGTACAAGAAAACTATAATTTTATAGCAATATATTAGCAAAATACAGAATAACACTGTTACAAGTAAACTTCCCAAAACTGTACAAGCACTACTGTACAATATAAACTCAGGATTATAGACTTGAATTTGGATTTAAAATAACCGTGAACTTCCTTCACCCAGTAGTGCTGGCCCCTAGTGGCTGAGCCATCAACAAAATGACCTGCCAACACCAATTTGCACAATAGTACTAGTTCAGTCGGTTGTAGTAGATCGAGTTACAGGTTTGCGGCTTTCCAGCCGACAGAATATCCCCAGTAGAATATATTTATATTATAATTAGTAATTATTAAACTTATCTATCTCATAACTACCTTTTACGATCTTCGATGAATTTGTCTTATGTTGAATATTGTTGTATATATTATACATATCATAT
The DNA here is from genome assembly GCA_035771165.1 of Paragorgia papillata. Taxonomy (NCBI): domain Eukaryota; kingdom Metazoa; phylum Cnidaria; class Anthozoa; order Scleralcyonacea; family Coralliidae; genus Paragorgia; species Paragorgia papillata. Next base: position 539,689 of record JAWNZC010000338.1, read on the forward strand.
ACATGCCAAAACAGACAATTTAATTTTTATAACTGTATAAAATCAATAAAAGTTAAAACCAATATAAAACCCATTTCAGTCGGTAAAAATGTCTTTGTTTATATCTTTTCCCGTTTAATTCAGTTCCGTGCAAATACCTTAAATTGAAAAATAAAACTAATATGTATTAAAATTCAGAAAGTTTAGTTAAAAATAATTTTTTCAGATTATCAAAATATATTTCTCTCATCGTCAAAGTTGCCTGAGTGAAAACCATTACCTTCATAGAACGCCATGTTAAATGTTTGCTAAAAAATAATGATAAAGAAAGTAAATTTTCTATTCTCTTAATTTATTTATTTTGTCTGTTGTCGTTGCTTTGGCTCTGTAAATTAGTGTAATCTGCGTATAGCAGCCATTTTTCCTCGTCGAGAATTGAGAGTATGAGGAGCTTGGAGCCGCCCTCCTCCCCTTAACTACGCAAGCTAATGTAGCGCGTTTGTAGTCACATGGAAGTTAGCTAAATGCTGCAGGCGTTCACTTTTGTTTGCCTTTTTCGAAGGGTGTAAGGGAATTGTCCATTGTTCTAGTTGATAGTGACGTCGAGAAAGTTATTATCACGCCCGCCACTATAACATTTTGGCGGGAGGAAAAACCACAAAGGAAGAACAAAGTAGCTAATATAAAATGGGCTTTCTTTTTTGTAGGGAAACAAAATTGAAGATACCTAGCAACTAAACAACCAAATAGTTATAAAATATTTTTTATTTATTTCAGATTGTTCCAAGCTACACTGATGAGCTGTTGTACAGCGAAACACCGTGTCTGTAGATTGAACTATGTACGCTCCTTCACTTCGGTGTTGTTGAGCACTCTGTGAAGTTGCCATGGGTACCTATTAGCGATAATGCAACGCTCACTACCCTTGTGGAAGTTTGAGCACTCTGGGCCCATGCGCACTTCACGCTATCTGAATGTACTTCACCGATGTTGTCCCACATGCGGTTGTCACCGACGATCGCATGTGTATAAGTAATTCGTGAAATTCATTCAGATTGTTCCAAGCTACACTGATGAGCTGTTGTACAGCGAAACACCGTGTCTGTAGATTGAACTATATATATATATATATATATATATATATATATATATATATATATATATATATAGTTCAATCTACAGACACGGTGTTTCGCTGTACAACAGCTCATCAGTGTAGCTTGGAACAATCTGAATGAATTTCGCCAATTACTTATACACATGCGATCGTCGGTGACAACCGCATGTGGGACAGCATCGGTGAAGTACATTCAGATAGCGTGAAGTGCGCATGGGCCCAGAGTGCTCAAACTTCCATATATATATATATATATATATATATATATATTCAAACAAACAAAGTGTTGTTCGCGAAATGTCGAAAAGTGCTCAATACCGTAAAGATAGAGCGAATATACTATAAGTGGGCTTACCTCAAATGTTGTCGCTACCCAGCGTGAAACTGACAGTAGCGACCATCAACATTTGAGGTAAGCCCACTTATAGTATATATATATATATATACAAAGTATAAAGTATAGTTTTACCTTAAAGTCTTCGCTACCAGAGGTTTCACCCTAAACGGGATCATCAGGCGACTGATGATCCCGTTTAGGGTGAAACCTCTGGTAGCGAAGACTTTAAGGTAAAACTATACTTTATACTTTGTATTTTGCTCTATCTATATGGTATTGAGCACTCTCTAACATTTCGTGAACCATAACTCACTTATATATATATATATATATATATTGCTTCTAAAATAAACATTTTATTATAACTGTGCTTTTATGGTAGTGCATGTTCAATTGGGGGCATTTGCCCTGTTTGACCACCAGTTGCTATAATCCATTGTCTATTATATTTGTATGTTCTATAAAAATATATACATAATTGTTTGTTGACAATAAAGTTATTAAATCAATTAAATTAAATCAAAAAGAAAAATATTAAAAACAAAATAAGAATATTATAAAACATACGCTCCAGACATTGAGCTTCAAGTTGTCTACAACTGGCTATTTCGCCCATAGACAACATAGGACGACGGGTTGTCTAATTGTTTGAGTATAATCCAACTAGTTTGAAAAAGGAGTCAATTTTCAAATGCAAAGGAATTCTCGTGTTTTTTTCAAGGTTTCAGTTTTAAATAATCTTATGTCGCTATTATAGTGACAATTCCCAATATTTGGCACACTGTGAATATAGCTCATGCAGGCAATCAGAATGCTGGGGTTGTAATAGGCTACCAGTTGGTTTAGTCTAAAATACATTCACGCTTACTATTGGCTTAGCTGCTTCTTGGTACTCCAATATATCTTGAAACCAAAGAGAACGAGCTAGAATCTTATCACCACGGTATCGAAACTTGAAACAAAATAAAAAGATCATCATGACACGTTGAAATATTGATGACACTTGTGTATCAATGGAATAAATTTAGTGTTTTACAAGTGAAGGCGTGTGATTTCTTGTAAACATCTTTAGAGATCTACAGAAATACATTATATAGATGGTGTTTATGATACATTCTCAAATCATTAATAATTCATGATTTTTACAATTTAATTCTTTACATTGGTTTGTTTTTAGGTCTATTAAAGTTATAGTTTTTGAGCTATTAATGTTATTACGTTAGTTTTTCTGTCATTTTCGCAAATTATTAATAATTCATGTCCAAATTTTTCTCAATCAGACACTCTTGGAAACGCGATTTCCTGCAGTTTTGATACACTGTTTGTATGTTTCGGCGTTACTTTGGCTAATGGCTACACGTGTATTTGTTGCTTCCTGTCTTTTAGCAAAGACCACTTCATTGTCGGTTTATTGAAAATGCGAAGATAGTATACCTGTTGACTTTAATTAATTTGTCGGACCTCGACAAACTGCATAGCTTTTTGCCAATTGCTGCGATCAAATCGGTGATTTTCTTCTAATCAGTAAATGCTTAAGGCATATAACGTAGCATTTGCAGCTACAGAATTTCAGTATATTGGCAAAGATGTACTGCTTGAACAGGCGAACCGAGGCCATGCATGATTACAAACTGAATCAGCATTTCCAGTTTATCTCACGTTTTTAACAAAAAATGAAAATATTGACAGATCCTGTACCTTTCAGTTAGCTTAATCTGCTGCAAGTCTAAGAACTGTCAAATATGATTGGTCAGTTCAAATTTAGAAATGTATTAGTATAGGTAATAGCATGGTTTCGAGTGCAATTTGGAAAAAAACATGTACTTACAAGTGAGTTTTTCACAAAGGCTATCAAAATTGCACGAGTTGGAAGGACAAGTGCTATTTGAGGTCTTTGGAGAATCTTTCCAATCAAATTGCTTTGTGCAAATAACATACATGAAAAAATTTAACAGGAAGAACAAACTTTTTTTCGAGTCAAAAATGATTTTTGTTCAAATTTTAAAAAATAAAAAAATTGCACTGTATTTCCTTTTTTCTGCACTGTATTTCCTCAAAACTGCACTGCTCTCAGCCAATCAGAATTGAGAATTTTTTTCATGTGTATTATTAGTATAGGTAATAGCATGGTTTCGAGTGCAATTTGGTAAAAAAAACGTGCACGAGTGAGTTTTTCAAATACTGTCAAAATAGCACGAGTCCGAAGGACGAGTGCTATTTGAAGTATTTGAAAAACTCACGAGTGCATGTTTTTCCAAATTGCACGAGAAGCCATGCTATTACTTATTAATAATATACATGAAAAAATGTTCAAAACAAATGTACTATTAGCGTACGTGTTTAGCAGTCCACTCCTCGCATATTTATTTGTTAAAAAACGCTTCGCTTCCTTTACTACTTGAAAAAGTTTACTGGAGGCATAAAGAGGCTTCTGGTCTTCTTGTAGGTACTTCACTTGGCAATATTAAAGCATAACTAGCTTCAAATTTGAACAAATTATCCCCCAAAACGCCGAATCTTGGCAGCCATCTTTGTTTGTTTTGTGTCGGGAAAAATCCGCTGTACAATCAGTTTGATTGGTTCTTAGTGATAACAGATTTTTGCACTGTGATTACAGATTTTTGCACTGTGATAACACAATTCTGCACTGTTGTTTGGGATTAACTGCACTGGAATCAGCCAATCACAGTCGAGATATTTTTTCATGTATATTATTAACTTTGTAAATGGCCTCGGTTAGCCAGTTTTAGTAGTAAGTTTGACGTTATATATCATACACGAGGAGGAGTGTTTCATCAGGATTTCCAAACACCGAGACTTTTGTTGAAAATCGAGGCAAAGCCGAGGTTTTTGAACAAATTTCGAGGTGTTTGGAAATCCTAATGAAACACTCTTCCAAGTGTATGATATAGCTTCTCAAACAAATCAGTATTTTAAGAGAAAATCGAGGCGAAAGTTTGCTTAATTTATGTAATTTCTTCCTCCGATATCAAAACCCCCGTCTCGGTGCTGATTTCCTTTGTTTTCGGTTCATGAATTATTAATGAATTTGAGAAAATTATTTCTAGTATTTTTAATTACCTGACAAATATCATATCCGGCAAGGAGCTTTTCGAGTGTAAATTTCCATAAAATTTCCCCTTCTGAAATAGTCTTCATTATTGCACTATAAAACTATTAATACAGGAATTTATTTGGTTAAACAATTCAATAAGTTATTTTCTAATAAATAATGAAATAAAAAACACAAAAACTGTATACTTCTTTTATCAATAAAAATCAGGACGATATCTAATTTTGTTTATAGCAAATATAGGCCCAAATAAAGTATATTACCTATATATATATATATACATATATACCATTCAAGTATCCATTAAGATGTGAATTTTACATGTATTTCGTCTGTAACAGAATATTGTGGCGCGAATTGTGCCTACTTTGACGTCATCTTCATGATCGTATTTTCTTTTTTTATATTAAAAATTGCAAAAATTGCGACAATTCTTCTTCAAATTTGCAACTTAGTTTATTTTTTATTTATTTGTTTATCTATTTATTTAATTTTTTATATACAGTATGCTAAATATTGGCTGATTCTTGTAATTTAACACTTTTCTTCGCTGACCATAAGCCATTTAAGCCTTTTATTATTAATTCGCCCAAATTTAATTAATTATATATTATTTACATAATCTATAATATATATTGTGTAATATATATTACACAATCATTGTAGGGCTAGAAGCCTAGCTAGAAACCTAAAGTGGCTTTTTATTAAGGCCCTAGTTAAAATTGTAATCTATATTTTATTTATAAATAAGTATAATCAGTCAAAAACCTTTTCCAGCCGACAACTTTAAAAAGTATAAAACAAAACAAACTCCGAAAAGTAGCATCTTGTAAAACTCAAGATTTGAGAAAAGAAACAAGACGAGACAGTAATCGAGGTAATATTTCGAATCTATTACAGAATCATTGCCAAACATAACTACTTACAAGCAAGCTGTCGCCTGTATGCCTACACATATGCATGTCATGATGATGACATCATCAATTGAAAGTGTCAGAAACACACACGGGTTCACAGTTCTGAGTTAATGCATTGGGTTATCGGTGAATAAATTATGGGAAAAGTGTCAGCTCTTTTGTCGCTTTGAGGCCAGAGTTTAGTTCAGCCGGTTAAACGTTATATGAATAGATTCTAATAATAATAGCAAGTTAGGATTGTTATTTTTACAAGAATGTAGTATTTTAAAATTTCTACTGAAAGTATATATGAGATTATAAAAAAGGACAGAAGAGTTAGAAGAAGGAGCGGGAGAGTCATTGAGATTATCAAAGAGGTTGCTCAGGTCAGAGAGATGTTTGATTTGGTCACAATTCCCGAAATGGTTAATTGGCCACTGCACTATCTTTAAAATCCGAAGAATGCTCGCAAAGTCGTTTAGTCAAGCAACGTTCCGTTTTACCTATGTAACGTTGGCCGCAACCCGGACACGCATGTTATATCGTAAACAACGTTGTTTCGTGAGAGATCAGGAATTTTATTGAAATAAAAAAGGAAACTTTTTCGTTTGGTAAATAACGATAAATTTGACAGGTTTCTTCAAGTGCCGGGGCATTTTCTTTATGCAGGTCAGTTTAACCAAACGTTCACCTTGTTGACCTAAATATGGAATGCGAAGCCAAATCTTTGGCAGTAAATCATCATTATCTTCGGGATTATGTTTGGTAGTATTTGAAAGGTATTTCTTTTTAAGTTTGCAAATAATCGATTGTCGTACGCTAGCGGGAAAACCGTTCCAGGACATAAATGAAGCGATTTTGGAAATTTGGTTTTTGAACTAAACTCTGGCCTCAAAGCGGCAAAAGAGCTGACAGTTTTTCCAAAATTTATTCACCGATAACCCAATGCATGGACCATTAACTTATGTGTGTTTCTGACACTTTCAATTGATGATGTCATCCTCATGACATGCATGTGCAGGCATATATAAGGCGACAACTTGCTTGTAAATAGTTAGGTTTGACAATGATTCTGTAATAGATTCGAAATATTACCTCGATTACTGTCTTGTCTTGTTTATTTTCTCAAATCTTGAGTTTTTACAAGATGCTACTTTTTGGAGTTTGTTATGTTTTATATGATCAGTCAAGCTTTTTTCTATTTTGTAAATTAAGGAAAATTATCTTTATCAATTAATGTGTAGTACGTTGGTTTAACTAAAATTTGGCAATGCAAATGAATTGCCTTGCCAGATTCTGTCCAAACACGGGTCCAAACCACAGCAAGCTAAGTAACTGTGCGATATATTTACATGGTAATGTTGATTAATTAGATTTGTAAGAGGTGGTTGTTTCGTTTTTTTAAACATGTTATAGAATATACTTTTTTTTGTATGTACATATTGGTTTATTAAAATTTGGCAAAGCAGATGAAATTCAGTGTCTTGCCAGATTCTGACCAAACCACAGCAAACTATTCTCACTACATGTATGGTAATATAATTTCAATATTATTACATCCGCTATGCCTACTGACATTCACGTACAGAGTTTCTCGCTGAGCTGTTTGGTAAATATCTTCAAAATGTTGCACAGAGCCAAAAAATGTTAGACAGATCGACAACAAGATTAAAATATAGCTATATGTAAAGCCAATTGTTTACATTAGCATTGATGTTGTAAAAAGAGTTCAGTTGATTTCATGCATGCAACATTAAAAAACACTTTAATAGCGAAATGAATTCCTTGTTTTTCAATCTTCATAATTAAAGAGATTTAAACTTTTTTAACTGATGAAGGCTGAAAGCCAAAACTTTTTTTAAATAAAGAACCTGCAAAGAAGTTGTCTGCCTCTCTTATATATATATATTTAACAAATACATTCCATTTTGCCGTTGTCTGTTCAGTTATAGATGCACAGATGACGTCACAACGTGGTAAGAACAAAAAGGTGGCCCACGAGACGCAGTCGAGTGGATCACTGATGTTCTTACCATGTTGTTACGCCTTCTGTGCATCTATAACTGAACAGACAACAAAAAAACGGAATCTATTCGTTTTATAGAATACAAAAATTTAAAAGGTTTTTATCGAAACTCCTGCTGGATTTTGGGGCATGAAGAAAGAAAAAAGCAAATCAGCTGACGTGATCTGACGTCTCCATGTCTCTGTCCTCTAATAGATAATGGGCAACAGCCAATGAAAACCCGCATAGCAACCAGGGTATTGTATATATATATATATAACAAGCTATATAGTTTATTGTGTATATATGAATAAATGTATGAAGGTACATCATAATTATAAGAACAATGTATTCAAATATACAAAGTAACACCGGTACCAATTCTTTAAATTATAAATTTTTACATCGAATAAAAATTATCTTACCTTTCCTTCTTTGTTATGACAAATATCTTCATTTTCCTGAGAAACCTAATATATATAATTTGTTTAAAAATTATTATATGTCGACGTCAAAATATTATGCAAAAAATTGCAACAAGCACAAACTTACTTTTTTCAGGTCCTTTAAAGAGTTGTGTAGAATAAACAACCACTATATAGTAAAAAAAGACATATTTGGTTATGACAAAGATGAGTTTTTGCATTTTTTACTCGGACTAATGGTTATTTTTTTTAAATCTCATATCTCAGGATTTTTCATTATTATAACGCATTTTTGTAAAGTGGAACTTTATATGTGTCTATTTATAAAGGTGATCAAGTTTTGCAAAATTAGTTTGAATAGCATAAGAATTTGCAATGCTGTCTAGTTTCTTCTGTCTGGTATGTGCTTGTTTATCTGTAAATAGACCCTTTGCAATTCACCTCTTTGTAGAAAAAAAATGCTTTTAAACAATGAAATTCATAATTTATCAGGTCTTTTTTAACATACAAGCTGGCCAAGCCCCTCCCCACTGCTCAGCCCTTCAATATCACATCTCAGAGTGCAGGAAATGGAATCTCCGAGACTATAAATTTCCAAATTTTTCGAGGAGCATAAAAATCTTTAAAAACAATGGTCCTTTGTTGTCTGACTCAGTAAAGATAGGACTATATTATCATATGAATTTGATTTGTTATAATTCATCGAGTTTTTAACCAAATGTTGACCCATCCTGAGACTGATCCCTTTTTACAACGAGACCTTTATAACGATATGCGATGAAGTATTAACTAATAATGTTGACCAGGATCTGTTTAAATTCATGGAAAAATCTTGCGAAAACGCTCGCAAGAAGTGGCAAACAAGAAAAGAATATGAACACAGAATATAAAATAAAAAACAAATTTTGTACTTTAACAACTCCTAAAGCAAGTTTAAAAATTTGGTAAAATTTGACGAAAACCATGTGGCGAATCTTCCATTTTAATATTGAATAAAATTTTATCTAAACTTGGCGGTGTTTTAATGGCAAACAGGAATAAATCTCATACTAAATAATCTAAAATCTGAATAGCTGACATAAAAACGATCTTCATGTTTATTATGGTCTTGTGTCGTGGAATGACGACGCGCTGTGGCGCACAATGGGGTCCGTCACAATGGGTGGGCTTTAAATAGCAATATAATATTTTCGTTTTATTGTATTGCATGTGAAATGTTGCTTTTCATTTCATGTATACAAAGTTTGTTGGTAAAATTATTTATTGTTCAAATATTTAACATTTTGATATAGATTATAATATTTTTAACAATAATTAGCTTGAATTAGCATAATTTGCAAAAAGGGTTTTTCGACAAGACCTGACAACCTAGAATTTAAATGAGATAAACACGGTTCAAATTATATATTCGGGTATTATCTTTGTGGTATAATGCCATGTGAATTCCATAACACATTTAATGAGACCACCTGCTCGTTTTCAGGGCCTTTTTGAAGTTTAATAGGAGGGCGAGAGAAGGCCCTTGTATCGGCTGGTCACAGCACCCAGAAATACTGGGTGTAATAAATTAGCAATTTAATTTAGTATGCAAAATCATCCGGAGTATTTGGCGGTCCCGTGGGAGAAGTTCATTGAAATGGGCGGTCTCATTGGTCCTGTTGGCGGTTCCGTTGCATCTATTTAACAAATAGATTCCATTTGGCCGTTGTCTGTTCAGTTATAGATGCACAGATGACGTCACAACGTGGTAAGAAAAAAAAGTGGCCCACGAGACGCAGTCGAGTGGGTCACTGATGTTCTTACCACGTTGTTACGTCTTCTGTGCATCTATAACTGAACAGACAACTAAAAAATGGAATCTATTTGCTTTATACAATACAAAAATTAAAAAAAGTTTTTATCGAAAATCTTGCCGGATTTTGGGGCATGAAGAAGGAAAAAAGCAAATCAGCTGACGTGATCTGACGTGTCCTGTGTCTGTCCTGTAATAGATCATGGCTGGTATTGTATAATTGATTATAACATATGAGTCACGATTTAGGGGCATTTACTATTTTTAGAGTATATTGTCTATTGTATTCTGTTTTATTGTTTCTATTGTATTCTATTGTGTCGCCTCGTTCTTTGAAAACCACTGCAGGTATTGTCTACCCCTAAATCATGACCGGTTTAGATTATAGCTGGCACAAAAACTATGCATAATTACGTTTAACTGAAGGTTTAAGAAAAGCAATCAACCAATGAAAATGCAGAGTCCACCAACACCGCTTCCAAACGTTTTGCGCCTGCGCGACATCAGAGCTCGTATTAAAAAAAAGCGGGAAACACTGAAATATTTGGACTGTTCCGAAGGTCAACACAAAAGTTAAAATTATAAGCATACTACGAAAAAAATAAGGTATGTAATTTGTGCATGGCTTCTTAGTCAATATTGTAACATTTTCTGAAATGACCCCTTCGTAATTTTCATTACCCTTTATTTAAAACACAAATGAATAGTTGAGTTTTACTTAGTCTTTACTGTCTGGTTGTTGTTGCCACGGCTATATTATCACCTCTCTTGCAATGTTTACTCTAGCAAAGTAACGCATGCGCAAAAGTTTGGCAGCGGTGTTGAGTCCACCAGCCGATGCCAGGGCCTTTTCCTGCCCTCCCAAAAAGGCCCTGAACGAGCTTGGCTGTCACTGCCTGGTTGTGAGCCGGACAAACGTACAAATATGCAACTCCAGATATATCGGGCGTTTTGACGTCGTGTGCAAAGGGTATATTGTATGTTGTGTCATGTATTTGTTAGCTTTTTGTGAGAAATTAAATCTTATAGAATATAACACAATTTATATAAATTAAATGTTGTTCCTGCTATGCTAAATCTGCAAAGAAACTATCGTATACAGTTTAACCTACCAAATTCTTTCGATCTTTTTCAGACATAGTCCGCTCCTGAGAATTAAAGTTCCGACAACGAATGACTCCTGAATAAAAGGTTGAAACAAATCAATTCCAAAGCTATTTTAAATAAACAATTACAAAACTATATTTAATTAATGTAAATAAAAAAGAACTGTGTTAAGTCTCCGTTTCCAGTCATCGCAGAAACTGTGGCAACTTGCTACCGGTATACTTGCATCTAATTTATAGTGCTTGTTTTTCATGTGAGTTTTTTTTTTAGTTAAATGCAACTTAGTATATACTGGCAGCGAGTGGTGAGCCAGTTCTTTCGATGACTGAAAGTATATAGAAGCACGAGGCCTACTAAATAATTTGACAGTTAGCCATCACCTTATAACTTTCTTTTCATATATATATATATATATATATATATATATATATATATATTAATTAATTATAGTACATAGTACATAGTACATAGTACTATATATATATATATATATATATATATATATATATTAATTAAATATAGTACATAGTACATAGTACATAGTACGTAGTACATAGTACGTAGTACGTAGTGCGTAGTGCGTAGTGCGTAGTGCGTAGTGCGTAGTGCGTAGTGCGTAGTGCGTAGTGCGTAGTGCGTAGTGCGTAGTGCGTAGTGCGTAGTGCGTAGTGCGTAGTGCGTAATGCGTAGTGCGTAGTGCGTAGTGCGTAGTGCGTAGTGCGTAGTGAGTGCGTAGTGCGTAGTGCGTAGTGCGTAGTGCGTAGTGCGTAGTGCGTAGTGCGTAGTGCGTAGTGCGTAGTGCGTAGTGCGTAGTGCGTAGTGCGTAGTGCGTAGTGCGTAGTGCGTAATGCGTAGTGCCAGGGCGCTATAAAACACGGGCGGCGAAACGCGCATATAATTTGGCGAGCTATGTGTGATGCATCAAAGGACTGGCACGAGCGCGCTTGGGCTCTGAAAATCAACAAAAACACAATTTGAATGGCGACCAAAAAGATAAAGAGTACCCGAGATAAATTCCTCTTTTTGAAAAGGAAGAAAACTTATTACTGCCATTAGAAACACAAATAAAGAACAAGTAACTCCTTCAGATTAAATTTGTTTTAATTATATATTGTCAAGGATTTATTTTAGATTAATAAAAGCACAATTGTTTACCGGGAGAGTTGAAAAAATTCCTAAAAATTTACAATTTTTGAAGGGTGCACGCCGTTAAAATCATGTTTTCTCTGCGAATTGGTTGACAAAAGTGAATTTGAATACACCAACGTAAAGATATTTAAAAAAATATATGAAACTAAAACTAATACGAGAGTTGACTTAACATTTTCATATTACTAATGATTTCAAAGACATTCATAGACACGCACTTTTACTGAATTATATGCACTAAATATCACAAACCATGCATGGTTTGCAGCAACGTCATGACGAACTCCTCTCGCATACCAAAGATATACCTGACATTTTTTGAATTGCATGCTGTCGGCATCTTGATTTTGCAATAGATTTCACGGGTACTGTTCAGGGGCGGATTTAGACTACGTCAACTAAGTCGCGCGACGAAGTGAAAATTTGACGTGAATATATAATTTTCGTTTGTTGCACGTTGTCAAAAATTTACAAATAAAATCCTGCAAATGAGAAATAATTATCTAGTAGGAAGGAGTATGTTCTATTCTTAAAATGCCTATCTACAGAGGCTTCAGTTCATGCCAGAAAAATTTCCCCGTTGGCGTTTTCCCGTTTTCTTTACGCGCGAGGCCTAATTCTGTGCTACGACTGATTTCGAGGGGAAGTAGTGGGATGCATGGGACATAATGCGATAATCAAGGATCGGGTTCACAGTCATTTCCAGGCCACAAATGCGATGCAGGCTCTCGGCTTGATGAATTTGACGAAGGAAAGCAGTTAGTCACTTTTTGACGAAGTTGGTTGGTTTTTTAAGATCTTTTAACGTTCCTGATTGGTTAATTTTTTTTTAATTACGACTTACGATTGGTGTAGAGGCTGAAACGTCATTTTGCAGGATAAGCGCCTTTCTGAGTAATCAGTATGGTTAGCGATCGCTTCTGTGGTTCTACGAGGCCATGCGCATATTCTGCGTCCTTCCTAAATTATATTCCCAACACTCAATAGCAAGGATATCTACAAGACATTTATGATGAAACATGCGTGAAACTTTCATCAAGTGCTTTATGCACTGAAGATGACATTTTACAGAGGATTGAAAAAGATATATCGAAATATCAATTGCGAGAATTTTATACAGTGAATCAGTGATGCGCTCTGAGGTCGTCTGAGGTAAGAAACCCTTACTATACTGTATGATTTGAATATCATTATAGTCTTTATGATAATTTATAGATTAACTCTTGGGCTAGACTTCGCGTTTGCTTGTATTTGATCTATAACATGTTGAATTGATGCTTTGCAATGAAACGTGTATCGGACGGACTAGTGTATGCTGGAAATTTGATCTTGCTTGGAGATTTCATGGTTTTAATATTAATATCAGTAATATGATTAATTTTATCTTTGTGAGACTGTAACCTAGCCAGCCAACCTGGCAGTTAAAGCACTCTTCTCATACATTGCTAATTTCTGTTCCTTTAATATTAATTATTACAGTATATAATATATATATACACAACATGTCATGTACTGTATGTGACCTGTATGATTACTGTATGTGGTGTCATAATAAACTTGATTAGTAAATGATGATTGGTTTCTTCTTTTAATATAAATTTACATGTGTACAGTACTAAGTGCTGATATCCACATGAACCAATAACTACATGTGCTGTATTACAATTATTATTTACATTTTATTATCTGGCTTAAATACAATATCTGCTTAATTCTAGTATTCAATGTTTATATAATGACTTAGATTAGTTGGGGGCTCAAGGGTTAGGATGACTGGGATAATGTTGAGAGTTGAGCTCCTTTATGTCCATGTCACATTATGGTCATAAATAAAAGCATTCCTTAACAAGACATTGTCTGCTTGGGTAGATGTGTAAAAGGTGAGTATCTGGCACCTGAAAACCAGACAGCTCATAGTAACATAGATTGCTACTGGTGGGTAGTGGCTTGGATTAGTTGTGACTTAATTAGAATGACTGGGATGATGTAGACCCATTATTACCCTTGCTCTGGGTTATGCAGAACATTAAATTCAGCTAGACCTTTACTTGTATGTTGATCAGGCTGTCCATGTTGATTCACTGACTGCAAGAATATGTTTTTGGTGTCTCCAAGGCATGCTGATGAGCTCTGACATAGAGCAAAACAACCATATATTTTTTAAGTTAGTAATTAAATATAATCACATATCTCTGTTTGTTGTATTGCCTTCTTTTTAGAAAAAAATAATTACGCACTTACAAACAATTACAAGAATTCACTAATCCAAATCCAATTTTGACACTTTTTCAAAAGAAGTATAAAATCTGCTAAGAAAATATGTTTTTAAACTTCAGAAATTTTGATTAAAAGTGTTGTCAGAACGCGGGAAATGCCATTTCAGAGACCCAAATTTCAAAAAATTTCCGGGGGGGCATGCCCCCGAACCCCCCTAGATACTTTGACTAAGTGGGGAAAATTCCTGGATCCGCCCCTGCTGTTTTCAATTGAGAATACAAACTTTTCAAATAGGGGTGGATATACGTGACCCAGCAGCTTTTTTTACTATATTCCAAGAACATGCATGTTGTATTTTAATTACTAGAAACTACAATCTTGGACAAAAGTATTCGGACACAACAACACAATCTTCACTTATAACATTTCATTCTGCTTCAGCGGGTTCTGCTTGAACGATCGATGCCTAACAACGCCCTCCTCCCTTTCAATGTTGTTCACTGTATGAAATATAATAGACGGCCGGCCAACCTCAATAAAAGTGCCTGGAAAACACCTTTGATGGCATTTCGTGTTACAAGCAGGCAACCACCACAGAAATGTAGCTTAGACTTCGACAAAGACGACTAGGCCGGTTGCCATCCGAGTTTCGGGATTTTTAGGTGAAAATTTTGAGGTTTTTTACAGCTATTTCACGCGCTACGAGCTGGATTGAAAATTCCAAGTTCGGTTTCCCTAGCAACAATTTCGTTCGGGTACTTTCTTGTGATTGGCCAGGTTATAATTACATAGCCAATGAGAACACGCGAATCAAAACAAGCCCCCCGGCACATAGATACCGGCGCATTTCATGCAAATTTAATATTCGATCTCAAGTTTTTATATTGAGCGAAATCAGGCTATTATTTTATTGCAAGAAGGCAAAAGTACAACAACTGAAAGTTTGTATGAGATTGTAGATATATTCAAGCGTTTATTGTTATAAAATATTATTACAATATCGTAATTTTATTGGGTGTTGACATCTATCTTGTCGGGGTGTTGAGAGGTGCAGATTTGACTTTGTCAATTTGACATCGTTTGGCGTTTTTATTTAAAAAGTTTACTGTTTTATACTCGTGTACAACAAAGCGACTAAATAAATAAATGTTAAACAATGGCTTCAACATCGGGTTCGAAACGTAAACTGCCGAATATAATCCCCGTTACGGTTTTAAAAAAGAAGAAGGAAGAATCGGAGTATTCTCTAGACGCTTGTTTGTTTTGCCAAAAACCCAGTGACCTGTGTTGTTTCTCTGCAGATGGAAGAGAGTTGTACAATCTGCAATAGAAAGAAGGGAATTAAACGACGTTACATAAGTAGCATAATTGATAGGGTACTTCTGCTTCACATCATTGGCAATAACCAAAATTGTGTTCGGATGTAAAATGGCATCATGCATATTAAAGTCGAGCTAAGCAGTCATCTCTATTCCCTTGTCCATCTATTATTTAACCTTACTTACCTTTCTTTGACACTGTACCCAGCACTTCAAATGATACTTACTGTACCCTCTGCTACTACTAATATTTGCCAGTCTGACATGCATGGTAGAATCTAATTCTGACAGATCTATTATTTTTTGGGAGAGCTCCATTGTTGCACTTGGCAAAACATACACACCTTCCAGTCAATAGCTTTTTTCCTGTTAGTACTTAGACCTTTTGTACAATTCAAGTCTGCTTTATAGGCCATGTGTATGATATGGGAAGGGTCTGGCTTTACTACACCAAAATGTGTCCAAAAAAAATGTTGAACTTCCACAATGGTATACTACATGGTGAAGTTCTTTTTACAACAATGTTAAACAACTACTAGGTGAAAAGGTCAAAAGGCTGGTTTTGTTTGACCGATTGATGCAAGCTAGATTACACCTCCTCATATACCCCAGTGATAAGTCTAATTTTGTTATTGCTGAACATTGGACTACTGAACAGGTTACAGTAGACGATGAGTTGGTTGCTGATGACAACTCTGATGAAGTTGTTCCTCTGCAAAATAACATGTTAGTAGATTTGATAGATACTGCCCTACACATCCAAAATGATTTGGAAAAAATGCCAGGTCATAATGCATGCTGGATGGACTGGCATTGACCAAGAGCATGTCACCAGAGTTATACCAGATAGCTTGTACCTTTTAATTCAATTTGCTTTTGGTGCAAATGAATGAAGATTGTTTGCAGATCATTTGTGATTCATTCTTCAATTGGTTTGGCAACCGAAGACGATTTGGTGCGACTATTTCAGCAGCAATTAAGGTGCTATTTGAAAGAGACAAGAGAGTGAGATTTCAGCCATGGGATATTCTTCTCAGTCTTTGGAAGCCCAAACCAAACTCTTGACAGCAGTGTATACTTTCAACACTTGGCTATACAGACAGACAAGAATCTCTAATTTCATGGACTATCTGAATAACTAACTCTGGCTTTCAACCAAAACACTGGGGAAAATTGGCCAAATGTCTGGAAGAACATCTCGGTTGTTGTTCAAATGGTCGCTGTGAAAAGTCTTCTGCTGCCAAATACATCTGGGCAACGGACCACAAAATTATTTGGAAAGAAGCTTCTCTCATCTGTACTGAAGATAACTACTTCTCTGCTTGGATTAGGAAATCAACAAGAATTCACAAGCATCAAACTATTTCTCAAGAAGGCCAACCTCTCAACGATAATAGGACAGCACTTTTCAAAATAATTAAAAGCTTACCATAAGCTTTAGCGAACACAAATACGGTAAACAAATATTGTTAAACGAAATCAGAATAAAATATAAAACTTAAAGACAGTACTGTCGTGGATTAGTAGCTTGATAGTTGATACTCACTTTGTATATTAGCAACTTGAGTAGACCAATTTAACCTTTATTAGATTAGTACAACTTCTTACATTAATCACGTGATAAACTATAATCTTTAAACTCAGTATTCTTAATGTACATAGTCACAAGAGTCCCTGTCGATACGACATCGTACTCGCTTCCTTAATAAAGCAATTAAACCCACTGTGTAGATCGTCCTTCTAACTTGAACCAGGAAAGAACCACATAAAAGTCCGTGCGTCTATAGATCACAACACAACGCAATCCGAATTCAATATTGTAACCCACTCATAGACGACGCATGTGATAAGTACACACATTTACCAGATCCAAGGTACAATATTTATGTTTAAGTGATAAGTCATAACGAACAACAACTCAGTTTGGTTCGCTAGCTCTGGGACGACTGCTTTGCTTTAAAAGGAAATATATTATGGTTGTATCTGCAAATTACCAAAACCAACTGTAGCCCATAATATAAAGGACTTTACCGTAGCTACCAAATCCAAAAAAATTATAAAACTTTACAAATTTACCTTCTTGTCGCCTTTCTTCGAGGTGTTGTGTTCAAATTTAGGTGTATCCACGCCATGTTTCTTGTTTGTTTGTCATTGTGGCCGATGCGAATTATGACATCCGAAACTTTACACGCGCTGATTGGATGACAGAAAACATTAGCCAATCATCGTAAAACATTAGGACTCATTTCATTACTTCACCAAATTTCCATCTGTCGTCGACGCGGAACATCAAAGCCGTAGTGTGCTTTCAAAAAACTCCAAATTTTTATATTGAAATCCCGAATTACGGATGGCAACCCCCCAATCCTTCAAAGTAAACACTATTCGATACGATCTAGCGTGGTTGCCTGCTTGTAACAAAGAATGCCATCAACAGTAATATTTTGGATCCTTGGCCGGCCGTCTATACAACCTCGTACCCAGGGTCTTATCTCCGCTGCTCCGCCCGCCGCTGTGAAAAGACCCTGGTTGCGGCTGGTCACGTGCCCCCTAAAAATTGGGGGGTTTTCAATTAACGATTTAAAAAATACTCAGGGAGGAGTGACAAAGGCACAATTACAACCGCTTCACCGTTTTGTTTATACAAATAATATATTACGTCTGGCGTCGTTGTCTGGCGCCAGGCTGTTGATCGCAAAATATCTGTTGAAATGAAAACAACAAAAAACAAACGTACTCGGTGTTGACAAAACATATCTCGCTTTCTTCTTTGGTGTACGTCGTCGAAGAACAAAAGATCATGTCGAATCCAAAGAAATCCCGAAGAAGATATACCAATCGACTCGAATCGACTATTAAATGCACCGTCGAATGCGTGTCGACTTCATCGTAGTGTTGGTGATGTGAACTGCGAAGCATTTGTACAACAAGGCAAATTTTGAACTGCATTATTTGGCCGAAATGCCATACGGTAAAAGACTTCCTTGCGACGAGTGCTCTTCCTCGTTTAATCTAAAGGCCATGTGAAAGAAGATTACAAAATTTCACAAAGGTCAAGACGTTGCTTTGCGAGAGCCAAACCGCTTTCTCTCGCATCAAAAAATGCATTGACATTTCAGCCAATGCCCCGATAACCGCGGCGAAAAGTGCCGAAAGAAGCGATTCAGGAAAGATTGCAACTATACAATATCAAGCCGACTAGTACTGTCCTTTCACGCGCATTTGTCATCAACAGAAAGTCAGGTAAATGCAGTTGTTGAATCGCGTTTTTCATTCTTTCAGTAAACTTTATAGTTCGCCTAAATCTAATAACAGATTTAAGAATATGAGTATTAAAACTGGACTTGTGTTGTAGCATTGTCATTGAGTGTGCAGCTTACTAAAGCTAACCACCCCTCCCATGATTTAAAATTTGTTTAGGCGGCACGTGACCAGCCGCAACCAGGGTCTTTTCGGAGATAAGACCCTGGGTACGAGGTTGCCGTCTATAATGTATTTTCACACATATTTGCCATTTAGATCCGTCAACATTGATTAGGGGGAGGGGTTTTGGTGCTATATGTAAATTTTTGCGTAAACATGAACGTGCGCGTGGCGTGTCCCAATGACTTTTGTCCAAGATTGTAGCAATTTGCAATTTACTTGATCCAGCGTAAATATATTCATAATTAATCAAATATCGGGTACTAGTGTAAAAGATATATGTGCGAACATCAGCAATATAATTTCAATTATATGAAGATTAACTTCAAAACATGTTTATGTATATATTCAATCTCTTCGTTATAGAGTTAGGTTGACTTAATTGTTGATAAAATACAGAATGTTATTTAGAAGTTGCATTATTTGCAGAAAGAGATGTAAATTGAAAGCAATACATTGCTTGACATTATATTTGTTTAGTGTTATTTTGTTTTGTTCCCAGACTCGCCCGGCTGTCAAGAGACAGGAAACTTAGTTAACAATTCAGTGAAATAATTTTGACATAATTTGCCTGTGTGGCTAACGATGTTTAAGTTGCCTGTGTGGCTAACGATGTTTAAGTTGTCTGTGTGGCTAACGATGTTTAAGTTGCCTGTGTGGCTAACGATGTTTAAAGTTGCCTGTGTGACTAACTACTGTTTAAGTTGCCTGTTGTGGCTAACGATGTTTAAGTTGTCTGTGTGGCTAACGATGTTTAAGTTGCCTGTTGTGGCTAACGATGTTTAAGTTGCCTGTTGTGGCTAACGATATTTAAGTTGCCTGTTGTGGCTAACGATGTTTAAGTTGCCTGTGTGGCTAACGATGTTTAAGTTGCCTGTGTGACTAACTACTGTTTAAGTTGCCTGTGTGGCGATCGATGTTTAAGTTGTTTGTGGTGTGGCTAACGATGTTACATTGCTTGACATTATATTTGTTTAGTGTTATTTTGTTTTGTTCCCAGACTCGCCCGGCTGTCAAGAGACAGGAAACTTAGTTAACAATTCAGTGAAATAATTTTGACATAATTTGCCTGTGTGGCTAACGATGTTTAAGTTGCCTGTGTGGCTAACGATGTTTAAGTTGTCTGTGTGGCTAACGATGTTTAAGTTGCCTGTGTGGCTAACGATGTTTAAAGTTGCCTGTGTGACTAACTACTGTTTAAGTTGCCTGTTGTGGCTAACGATGTTTAAGTTGTCTGTGTGGCTAACGATGTTTAAGTTGCCTGTTGTGGCTAACGATGTTTAAGTTGCCTGTTGTGGCTAACGATATTTAAGTTGCCTGTTGTGGCTAACGATGTTTAAGTTGCCTGTGTGGCTAACGATGTTTAAGTTGCCTGTGTGACTAACTACTGTTTAAGTTGCCTGTGTGGCGATCGATGTTTAAGTTGTTTGTGGTGTGGCTAACGATGTTTAATTTGCTTGTGTGGCTAACGATGTTTAAGTTGCCTGTGTGGCTAACGATGTTTAAGTTGCCTGTGTGGCTAACGATGTTTAAGTTGTCTGTGTGGCTAACGATGTTTAAGTTGCCTGTGTGGCCAACGATGTTTAAGTTGCCTGTGTGGCTAACGATGTTTAAGTTGTCTGTGTGGCTAACGATGTTTAAGTTGTCTGTGTGGCTAACGATGTTTAAGTTGCCTGTGTGGCGATCGATGTTTAAGTTGTCTGCGGTGTGGCTAACGATGTTTAAGTCAGGGCCTATGTGGCTAGCTAACGATGTTTAAGTTGCCTGTGTGGCTGACGATGTTTAAGTTGTCTGTGTGTCTGTTGCATCGGCCGCGATGTCATCGTCAACCGCAATGTGGTGGCAACGTAGATGTTTTGAGAATCGATTGGCTATAGCTTCTGCATGTGCAATGTTGTTAATACAGGGTGAATAAAAAAACCCTGATGCTTTCATATTCAAATTAGCCGCATAGCGGCTGTAATTTGACAGAAGTTCCCTAAATATCTCATGGGTATACGAAGCCGATATCAAATAAGTGAACCCTAAATATCTCATGGGTATACGAAGCATATCAAATAAGTGAATATCAAATAAGTGAACCTTATTTGATATGCTTCGTATACCCATGAGATATTTAGGGTTCACTTATTTGATATGCTTCGTATACCCATGAGATATTTAGGGAACTTCTGTCAAATTACAGCCGCTATGCGGCTAATTTGAATATGAAAGGCATCAGTTTTTTTTTATTCACCCTGTATATGCATGGTCATTGCCCTTCTCGTCGTGAGAGTTTTGCGCAGCCTCCGAAGCATGCCCGTTGGGATGTTACTTTTACAAATTGGTAAATCTCTGTTCTTCGATTATGAACTCATGAGGTGCGCTGCCAGTGCGCTAATCAATGATGATTCTAATATTGGCAATGATAATACAAAAAGGGGTAAAATCACTTACAAATAAAACAAACAAACCTCGTGTACTGTTCGTTATTTGTTGAGGGTCCGCTTTATCTTGCAGACTTCGTTCCTCTTCAGGTGAACAACTCCCATGGGCTACCTCTATTATAACTGAGCTGTCTGGTTTCGGCGTAAGAAGTTGTTTCCCGATTTGGAACCCCATGGAGAAGTGATTGGGGGCGGGGCGAATGAGTACTTAATATATCTTTTTGTGTTATTTTGTTTTGTTTCCTGGCTGTCAAGATACAGGAAGCTATTAAGTAATATTCTTTTAAAACAACCTATTGTAGTAGTTTGAAAGCCCTAAAAGCGCTGCGTTATAAATTAATCAGCACATAAGTTAAACAGGTAGAGAAAAAAGCTTCTAAATACTTTCACCATGCATACACTTCAAGTTATCTTAATTTCCCAGGTGTATAAGACCGTGTTTTTTACGCATCCGTGGCTCAGAGGTGTTTAGGGCTTTCAAACTATAAATAGGTTGTTTGAACAGAATACTAATTCATTTTCTAAGGGTTCCGTTTTTTTTAATACCCACTATATATGAGGCGGGCTAGCCCTGGAATATCCTGTGTGCTTTACTTACCTAAAAACGAAGGCAATTCTGCTTTGTTATATCATTCTGCATTTCTCAAATAGTCGTAATAAGATTTTCGTGGCATAAAATCAGCCTGGTATATGGTAATCGGGATAGCCCACCTCATATATGAACAGCCCCGCAGAGGCTGCATATATACCTCAGCCAGCTGTGGGTTGTTAGGGGCTGTTTACATGAGCCGGGCTAGTCTGGCTTAAAGCCAGGCGCACACGCTACGATTTTAGTCGGCCGATTTTTATCGGGAGGTCAACTGATAAAAATCGGTGTTTACCATATACAAGTGTGACATGTAAAAGCTCACATCTTTAGCAACTGGAGCCACCATTTTTACGATCATCAAACGAAATAACTTCAGGAGGAATAATAAGTGATCATTGAACGATAAAAATTGTTAATTGCCACACACGGCATGATGTGATATTCAGTTGACCCGATTTTAATCGGACAACATCAAACCAATTTGATATTGTCCGATAAAAATCGGCCGATAAAAGTTGCTCAGTAATGACCGCACACGTAACGATTTTAGTCAAAAGCCCCAAATTTAGTTGACCGATAACCTGGCGGACACGCTACGATTTTAGTCGGCCGGTTTATGGTTTAGATGCATGGTAAGTAATGAAGAACAATGCAGAGGAGCGAGGAAAATGAGCCCACAGATCATGCCACTGACTATTTCTCGTTTTAACAAGCATTAAACCATAAATCGGCCGACTAAAATTGTAGCGCGTGCGCCTGGCTTAACCGGGCTCACGCGATTGATTAGAATCCTTCCTTGGCCACAAAAAAAGATTTTAATCAACGTTAGGATTATTTTACATCTAAACTAAACCAATTCTTCTATACACATTTAGTTTATGCGAGTTTCAAAACCAGAGTGAGCTAGATCCTAATCAATCGTGTGAGCCCAGTTTTAATAACCGAGCTAGCCCAGCTCATGTAAACAGCGCCTTTATATGTTAAGCTGTACACGGCGTATACGTAATCAAACGCGAACACAAGTCATCGCAAGTTAATTGGCAGTCACGCTATCTCAGCCAGCCGCTCTGAATAGTTTCTCGAAAATAACTAATAATTTTGACTAAATATGTTTAACAAGTTTGTTATATATAGCGCACTTTCATAATTAATATATTCGATCAGTGTGTAGTAATCCAATCTTGTTCCCAGAGCCCACGTTCCCCACCCGGGAAACGAGAGACTCTGGGATAATCCGTTTCAAATCACAGGATTCTTGTTATTCCGGTTGAGGTACGCATGCGTAAATATCCAAGCGGAATCTGGATAGTATGTTCTCCTTGTTTGACTTTTCCCTACACACATACGGCGAGGATATCGATTGTGGCAACGTCTTCACTGGAGTCTTGTCGTCCGACATCTTTGTTATTTTGGTTTTATTAATTCTACTTCCGGTCACTTCAGACCAACTATTAATTCAGCCAATAACGTAACGATTTGAAACGGATTATCCCAGAGTCTCTCGTTTCCCGGGTGGGGAACGTGGGCTCTGGGAACGAGATTGGTAGTAATCATGTCACGACGTGTTGGTCGCCCACATATGACATATATGAATTCAAAGAATTTTAGAATACCACGAATATCTAACATTTGGCAAATAGCTATCAAATTAAAGAACGTATACACATTTCCAATTACGTTTTTACAGGTTATCATGTGTTCTGAAGAGCCAAAACCGTCAACAAAACACTGTAATTTTCCAACTAATAGCTAATTTCCTATTCATACCATGATACCAATATAATTGTTTATATTATATGTTATTAATATTAGCACTGATAAAATACGAAGGCAATTCTGCTTCGTTATATCATTCTGCATTTCTCAAGTAGTCGTATAAGATTTTCGTGGCATAAAATCAGCCCGGTGAGTGGTAACCGGGCTAGCCCGCCTCATATGAACAGCCGGGTTGTTAGAGATAAACAGGCTAGCTCACGAGACCAACACATGCATTTATTAATAAAATGCTTGATTGCACTCGTATACCAAATTTATGCAAAGGATTTGCATAAAATTAGGACTATAATGGCGCAATCAAGCATTTCTTTCGCACGGAGAATCTTGCGGTCAGATTTTTATTATCTATGGCCAACCCTTCTACAAACTTTCATGAAAATCGGTGCAATACCTTTTGAGATATCCTGGCGACAGACAGACAAACCACTAACAAACAAACAGACAAAAGGAAAGAAAGGGGTAAATACAGAACCTCCTGGCGCAGGTAATAATCTTCGAACATCAACACTAATATGCCTGGCAACGGTCATGCACACATCGACTCAAATTGAATAATACACGATTTTAGCAGAGCTATAGCTTTTTCCTTCCCCTCAAAACATTAAGGAGGCTTGAGGATGAACTCTGCAACGATTGCTTAAACTTGCATATATATATATATATATATATATATATATATAAACTATTTCCCAGATTTCGTCTCCCTTTCTTTTGCTACACGCGTGTAAAATGAACTCCACGCGTGTCGAGATTAGCACCCTCACCGGGCTCCGGGCCTTCGGCCCTACGCCCGGGCTCGGGGAAAAAAACATGAAACTAAAACTAATACGAGAGTTGACTTTACACTTTTATATTGCTAATAATTTCAAAGACATTCATAGACACGCACTTTTACTGATATGTATGCACTAAATATCACAAACCTGCAACGTCATGACGAACCCCTCGTGCATACCAAATTAAGATACCTGGCATTTTTTGAATTGCATGCTGTCATATTTATTTCGCAATAGATTTCACGGGTACTTTTTTCAATGGAGAATGCAAACTTTCCAAATAGGGGTGGATATACGTGACCCAGCAGCTTTTATTACTATATTCCGAGAACATTTTGTATTTTAATTACTAGAATCTAGCAATCTGCAATTTACTTGATCCAGCGTAATATATTCATAATCAAATATTGGGTAAGTGTAAACAAATAATGTCAAGCAATGTATTGCTTCCAATTTACACCTCTTTCTGCGAATAAGGCAACTTCTAAATAACATTCTGTGTTTTGTCAACAATTAAGTCAACTAATAATTTATTTGTAAACCATTTAACTCTATAACGAAGAGATTGAATACGTAAACATATTTTGAAGTTAATCTGCATATAATTGAAATTATATAGCTGATGTTCGCACATATTCAACTTTCATAATGTACGATAAGATATCTTATCTCTTTCTGGATATAATAAGTGTAACATTACACGTTACATCATGACGTGATATACGTAGATGGAAGTTTACCTCTTTCGCAATTACGTACGTTAATCCAGAGTTTCTTATATGCGTTGAGCTGTTTATGTGAAATATCTATAGCAAAATAGATTCTCACCTGGAATCTTCTCTCTCTCTCTAATTTCTGCAAATTTCCGTTCTGGATTTCTATATATTCTCGTATTTGCGTAGGATACCCATACAATCAGCACTCATTGTTTATCATTTGCCAAATATGTACTTAAACTAGCTTCTGGCTGATGGGGAAAATACTGATTACGTCATTTCTATAAATTACAGAAGTAAACTGGTATTCTTATCATCCACCGTATGCTCTCTTTGACATATTTAATAAATATCTAAAATTCGTCATCAAGAAGTTTGTTACCGCTCACACGTGGTCTATATCTTTCAGAATATCATGAATACTTAACATTCAGCAAATAGCAATGCGTTTGACCTGCGAATGAAGTTTATTAATTAAATTATCAAAACAATGAACAATATATACCCCCTCGAGCCCGTTACACAGCTTATATTGATACCGGGGCATATAATAAGACTAATAAAATATGTATACTATCATTGATTTTTAACTTCATATAATATTGTTGGTACCACCTATTTTATGAAATAAACTAAAATTTGTCAACAAGAAGTTTGTTATATAGCAGACTTTCATAATTAATATATACGACCAGCGTGAAGTAATCATGTCACGACGTGCATGTTAGCCGCCCACATGACAAGTATGAATTCAAAGGCAAAGCTTCTAGAACACCACGAATATCTAACATTTGGCAAATAGCTTTCAAATTAAATAATGTATATGTTTCTAATTACGTTTGTACAGGTCATAAGCGTCTCGTTTTGCTTTCTTTCTAGAAATTATATATAAGTGCTTTGAAGTTTCAGCCAAACCGTCAACAAAACACTACAATTCTCCAACTAATAGCTGATTTCCTATTCATACCATATATTATCAATGTAATTGTTTACAATATATGTGATGAATATTATAGCAAAAATTGAGTGCTAATCACTTCTTAATTCCCCAAAATTTTCACCAAAGGCAAAACTAAGCTGAAAAATCTTAACAGTCTAGGTCAAGGGCAATAAACAGAACGCTCAAACGATTATTCAGTTTCATCCAAGATTAGCCGGACTAGAGAAACCAATTTTGCTCCTGCTTAAATGGCTCCGTCTGTACACGGCTCGGTAATTATTATATATAATCGAGTATATACCGTATAAGGTTTTCTTTCCTGTATAAAAAGCATAGTGACGGGTCCTTTGTGTATCATGTTTCCGGCTTTGACTTGCGACCACAAGAGCAATTGTTCAACAAGTTCTGCCGGTTGTGAGAGTTTTTGTTGCGACACTCATAATTATATTAATATTCAAGTTGATAACAGAAAACACACTAATAAAACCAATACTAATACAAGAGTTGACTTATAACATTTCCATGCATATTGCTAATTACTTCAAATACATTCATAGATATCCATTTTCACTGGATATCCACTTAGGCTATGTGCACACGGTAACGTTTCCAAGCCTTTTCGTATTGTTTACTGTTTTCAAGGGAATCGAAAACAATCAGCTGATTACCTCGCTCGGAACGCTCGGAAACGTTACCGTGTGCAAATATAGTCTTATTAGACCCCAACACACGTATACGTTTTCATCGATCCTAGCGTTTTCATATTGTTTCAGGTAATGAGACCATTGTTTTCTGCTTCCCTGAGGACTGAGAACAATATAAAAACGCTATGAAAACGCATACGTGTGGACATGCCGTGAATATCACAAACCAGCAATGTCATTATGAACCTCTCATGCATACCAAAGATACCTGGCATTTTATGAATTTCTGTCATATTGATTTCGCTATAGATTTCACAGTGCTTTTCTCAATAGAGAACACAAACTTAATTTCCAAATAGGGGTGGATACGTCACATAGCAGCTTTGTTTTACTTTATTTACTTTGTATTTTAATTACTAGAATCCAAGAATCTGCAATATACTTCCAGGGTAATATATTCATAGTCAAATATGGCGTACTAGTCAGTGCAAATAAAAAATGTCAAGCAATGTATTGCTTCCAATTTACGCCTCTTTTTCTACGAATAAGGCAACTTCTGAATAACATTCTGTATTTTGTCAACAATTAAGTCAACTAATAATCTATTTGTAGCGCACTTAACTCTAACGAAGAGATTGTCTGAATACGTAAACATGTTTTGAAGTTAATCTTCATATAATTGAAATTATATAGCTGATGCAAGTACGTATTCAACTTTCATAAGGTACGATAAGATCGATATTTTATCTCTTTCTGGATATAAGTGTACGCAACAGTACACGTTACATATCATGACGTGATATACGTATACTAATAGATGGAAATTTGCCTCTTTCGCCATACGTTAATCCAGAGTTTCTTATATGCATGTGTTGAGCTATTTATGTGAAATATCGAAGCATAATAGATTCTCACCTGGACTCTTCTCTCTCTATATAATTTCTGCAAATTTCCCATTCTGGATTTCTATATATTCTCGTATTTGTGTGAAATGCCTATCCAATCATCACTCATTGTTGAAGATTTGCCAAATATGCACTTCTGGCTGATGGGGAAAATACCGATTACGTCATTTGCATATACTCAGTATACCGAAGTAAACTGGAATTATTATTATCTACGCCTTCTTTAACATTTTTAATAAAATGACTAAATATATAAGTTAACGCGTTTACCTTTCGAGGGGGGATTATTATATTATAGTAGTTAATTATCAAACAATGAACAATATAATATACCCCCTCGAGCCCGTTACACACGGCATCTATCGATGCCGGCGCATAATAAGACCAATAAAATATGTACCATTGATAACTAAACTAAATTTTGTCAACAAGCAGTTTGTTATATAGCACACTTTCATATATAAATTAATATATAAGATCAGCGTGTAGTAATCATGTCACGACGTGTTGGCCGCCCACATATGACATGTATGAATTCAAAGCTTTAAGAACACCACGAATATCTAACATTTGGCAAATAGCTATCAAATTAAATAACGTATACGGTTCCAATTACGTTTGTATATGGGTCATAAACGTCTCGTTTTGCTTTCTTTCTAGAAATTATAAGTGCTTTGAAGAGTCAAACCGTCAATAAAACACTATAATTCTCCAACTAATAGCTGATTTCCTATTCATATACCTACCATACCAATATAATTGTTTACAATATATATGTTATCAATAATTCAATATTAGCAAAAATTGAATGAAGGTGTGCTGACACTTCTTTCCCCAAAATTTTCACCAAAGGCAAAACTAAGCCGAAAAGTCTTAACAGTCTAGGTCAAGGGCAACAGAAAGCTCAAACGATTACAGTCAGTTTCATCCAAGATTAGTCGGACTAGAGAAACCAACGTTTGCTCCTGCTTTAATGGTTTCGTCTATACACGGCTGACGGCTTTGTTTATAGGTATACATGTAAAAATGGCAATTAATATATATATATATATCAGACTAATATAGTCGAGTACTATATACCGGATAGGTTTTCGTTCCTGCATAAAAAGCGTAGGGACAGGTCATTTGTGTAATGTTTTCGGCTTTGACTTGCGACCACAAGACCAATTGTTCGTACCAGTTCTGACTGGTTGTGAGAGTTTTTGTTGTGACACTCATTATTATCGATTAATATTCAAGTTGATAACAGAAAACACACTAAAACCAATACTAATACGAGAGTTGACTTATAACATGGGCATATTACTAATTACTTCAAATACATTCATGGATATACATTTTCACTGAATATCCACTAAATATCACAAACCAGCAACGTCATCACGAACCTCTCATGCATATCATACCAAAGATACCTGGCATTTTATGAATTACTGTCATATTGATTTCGTTATAGATTTCACGGGAACTTTTCTCAATGGAGAATAGCAGCTTTGTTTTACTATATTTCCGAAAACATATTGTATTTTAATTACTAGAAACTAGCAATCTGCAATTTGTAAAACTCTGCAAAACTCTGTAACGAAGAGATTGAATACGTAAACATATTTTGAAGTTAATCTGCATATAATTGAAATTATATCAGCCGATGCTCTTACGTATTCAACTTTCATAATGTTACGATCGCGATAAGATATCTTATCTCTTTCTGGATATAATAGGTGTAACAGTACACGTTACATCACTGACGTGCAAGATACGTAGATGAAAGTTAGCCTCTTTCGCCATTACGTTAATTCAGGGTTTCGTATATGCGTTGAGCTAGTGTGAAATATCTATAGCAAAATAGATTATATTCTCACCTGGACTCTTCTTTCTCTATATAATTTCTGCAAATTTCCCGTTCTTGATTTCTATATATTCTCGTATTGGCATGGAATACCTATACAATCAGCACTCATTGTTGAACATTTGCCAAATATGTACTTAAACTTCTGGCTGATGGGGAAAATATATTACGTCATTTATTTATATTACAGAAATAAACTGGAATTCTTATCATCTATAGTCTATGCTCGCCTTGACATTTTTAATAATAATAATAATAATAATAATAATAATAATAATAATAATAATAATAATAATAATAAAAATAATATTAACTATAAATTTAATAAATATAAATATAATATTAAATATAAATTTAATAATATTAACTACAAGACCGAGATTTAATATTTTACCGTAAAGACCGAACGGTCGAGGTTATTAAGTAGTTTATTATATGTCACTTTTTATTTCAAAATCAATCTTGTATTTCTTGGTCTTCTCTTCCTTTAACTTCGTCAAAACACCGAACTAGCGTTTTCTTCTGTTTCTCTCTCGTCTGGATACTAGAATTTACTTTTATAATGTTCATCGTCGTCTATTTCATCTATTTTCGCCGTTTTTCGGCAATAAAAGTTTCTTATTAGGATTTTTTGTTTGTTTCCAATCGTAGGGCATTAACAATTTTCATAATGCCCGCAGGAATTACGGAGAAATCTCGCCCCGTCAGCAATCAATCACAGCGCGTGATTTTATCGGAAGTAATCCGTGACATATAATAAATCATATTTATACAGGTAAAAAACTAATTGTTCAGCAATATGGCTGTTGTTATCAGTCAAGGAACTGTCGTCTCAAATACTTAATATATTATACAAAATAAAATGAAATAAGTATCTAATAAGTATATAAAAATTATTCTACTTTACAGGTAAAAGTCGAAATTAAAATTATTGTAACTAAAGTACGTGTTCAACTGTTCAAGTAAAAAGTAATCACAACACCGTCCACGTTGGTCAACTGCCGAAGCGCTTTCACGTTTTCAAGACAACGTTGTGGCAAGGAACAGCAAAAGCTGTTAGTTTACTTAGGCGTTAATCTATTATACGTCGCCTTGTCGAATCTATGGTTGCTTTTTAAAGGTCTTACAAAATACATAAAGGGTTCCATGGTTTCTTTTAAATGCAGTAACTTAATTGCCGTCGTCGTCCTAGCTTGCTTTAATATTAAGTTCCTATTATTGATGCTGGCATAATAAGACCAACAAAATATGTATACTCAGTATCATTATTTTTTTTAATATAACATTGTTGGTACAACCTATAGTAAAATAAACTAAAATCTGTCAACAAGAAGTTTGTTATATAGCACACTTTCATATAATTAATATATACGATCAGCGTGTAGTAATCATGTCACGACGTGTTGCCCGCCCACATGACATGTATGAATTCAAAGACACCACGAATATCTAACATTTGGCAAATATCTATCAAATTAAAGAACGTATATGCGTTTCCAATTACGTTTGTACATGCTGGGTATAAGCGTCGTGTTTTTCTTTTTTTCTAGAAAATAGAAATTATTGCTTTGAAGAGCCAAACCGTCAATAAAACACTATAATTCTCCAACTAATAGCTGATTTCCTATTCATATACCTACCATACCAATATAATTGTTTACAATATATATGTTATCAATAATTCAATATTAGCAAAAATTGAATGAACATGTGCTGATCACTTCTTTCCCTAAAATTTTCAGCAAAGGCGAAACTAAGCCGAAAAGTCTTAACAGTCTAGGTCAAGGGCAACAGAAAGCTCAAACGATTTCAGTCAGTTTCATCCAAGATTAGTCGGACTAGAGAAACCAACGTTTGCTCTAACCTGAATGTCAGGCCTTTATTTGTTCCCGCCTTCCGCTAAACCAGGCAGCGCGGGCAGAGGTGCGGGCGAGCGAGAAGGCGAGAAAAATAAAGGCCTGAGGAAACTCTTATTAAAACCGTCTTCCGCCCACTTTGTTATTTTTTAAAATTAACGAGATATGATTGATATGTGTTGTCAAAAGAACAAAGCGTATGTTTTGATTTCATCCCACAGAAATATATAGTCTTTCTCCGCGTCTGGTTTTAGTCCAGACTAGTCTAGGTAGACTTGCAATAAATACACGAACTCGAATTGAAGGCGTTTGTCCATGGTATCTAGACCCGATCTAGAGAAGAAGTCGAAGAATTGGAAAATACGATAAGAAACCGAGAAATTTGACAATTTAAGAGTATACATATATATTGACATAATAAAAGATAAACACAATTTGATATAGTCTTGATATAGTTTTGACTACTAAATTAATAAAATATATAATTTTGTAGCACAGGCTAGAACATTGGAGAAAAGGATCGACTGGATATTGATGTTTTATATTAAAAACAAACGCAATAGTTTGGGAATTATTTTATACAGTTTAGAATTTAAATTTTAGAATGCAGGTAGGCCATTAATATGTTGATACATAATTCTAAACACGTCTCAACCGTATAAACTCAGTCATCCACAACTAAGACTAACTGCTCTTAGATTGCCGTTTTGTAACTTACGGGTCCACTTTAATTTCTGACAACCATTGTTCAGCACTGCCATAAACAACTTGGACTTTCGAATCGGCTTTGCCTTCAGTAGCCATCGCGGTCCCTGGTGATCGAACGAAGGACCCAAATAGACTGCTTTTCGCAAGGTCTCCACCTGCTACAACGAAATTCCTCACCGTGCCATGTTGAAGTCGATGAAGTTCAGAGAACACAAATGGCAATATCTGATATATCAGACTTTTACCAAAACCAGTGGCAAAACAGCAAAGACATCTTGGCTGTCAACAGCGAGCTTTCGAATGCACGTCGTTTGTTCTGGTTTCAAAGACTCATAGCCGAAATGTGTCAATGAATTTAACAAAGCGGTTTCGAAAAATCCTTCTATGGTTTGATTTCCCGACATAATAAATTATTAAATGAATGAATTGATCACAGAAACGTACACGATAAACAGATTCGAGAAATGGCGATGATCTTGTCACGGTGTGCACCTTGACGGTGCACCTTTGGGCAAGTTGTTTATCTGAATGAACCAATCAAAATCCTTACTTCAATTAGTCAGCCAATCAGAGCTCCCGTCCATGAGATGACGGAGTCCCAACAGTTTTGTTAGGAGTTTCCTCAGGCCTTTATTTTTCTCGCCTTCTCGCTCGCCCGCACCTCTGCCCGCGCTGCCAGGTTTAGCGGAAGGCGGGAACAAATAAAGGCCTGACATTCAGGTTACGCTCCTGCTTTAATGGTTTCGTCTATACACGACTGACGGCTTTATTTATAGGTATACCGATGTAAAAATGGTAATTATATTTAACAATTATTCACCGAAGTGGAGGTGAATATAGTTTAACAATTATTCGCCGAAGACGGGGTGAATATCGGTGTTTATTATATGGCACAAGTTACTTCCGTTGAAATCGCGTGTTCTCATTGGCCGAGACGTGTCACGTGCCGGTCGATTACGGATTTTGTCAGCCATGTTGTTTGCAACTAAACAACGGAGGAAAACCGCAAGAATTTTGTGAATTCAATAACCTGAGGACTAAATTATGGAAATTACGGAAAAAATCAGAGCTCGGTCTTTTATGCACAGCCCTCGCCCTACGGGCTCGGTCCGTACTGTCAAGACCTCGGTCTGATATTTTTCCGTAATGACCGCGCTCTCGGTTAATAAGAAGTTATTATTCACCGATATTCACTGAGCCTGAGGCGAATAATTGTTTTAGTATAAATACACATTTTCGTACTTTTAGGAACAACATTTTCTTTAAAATTGTTAATTTCCTCGTCTGTCGCATTGACAACTTGGCTGGCGCCTGGCGGCCATTTTTAATAAAACGCTGTAGGTGATTATCGAGAATTAATCCGAAGTAGCTCGACCAATCAGCGCGCGTGATTTTCTATAATCACCTGCATGTATTTATACTTAATAACAATTATTCACCGAAGTGGAGGTGAATAGTGCTGGATATTCGCCAAGCCGCTTCGGCAAGGTGAATATCTACACTATTCACCGACACTGAGGTGAATAATTGTTTTAGCATATGCCTCATAAATGAAATAACAAGTTTAACATTCTTATATTCTTCGGTATTTAAAACAAGACACGGCTGCTGGCAACTTGGGCACTAACGGCACTTGGCGTACTCGATATTTGTCGACAAAACAGTTTTTACAACTTTTGAATATATTAATGGGTAGAAAATTGTAAAGAAACATACCTGTGGACACTCTTCTACTTAATTTTGTTGACTTTTCCCATTATTCTACAACATCAGCCTTGTTTATCGACAAAATCTCCGCTTCGGTAAACAAAGCAAAACTGTCCGCCATTTTGTTTTGCCCGCAGGTGAATAGTGCCGGATATCCCGAGCTAGAGGAACCAATCAGATTGCCTGAAAAGCACTATTCACCTGCGAGGTATATACCAATGCTGGATAGCGGCGATATCTATTCTACACGTACTAGCTATATATTCACCGACACTGAGGTGAATAATTGTTTTAGCATATACCTCCTAAATGAAATAAAAAGTTTAACATTCTTATATTTTTCTTTATTTCCATGCAAAAGCAACAAGACACGGCCGCTAACAACTTGGCGTACTCGATATTTGTCGGCAAAACAGTTTTTACAACTTTTGAATAAATTGATGGCTAGAAAATTGTAAAGAAACATACCTGTGGATACTCTTCTACTTAATTTTGTTGCCTTTTCTCGTTATTCTACTACATCAGTGGGTAAACAAAGCAAAACTGGCCGCCATTTTGTTTTGGCCGCAGGTGAATAGTGCAGGATATCCCGAGCTAGAGGAACCAATCAGATTGCGTGAAAAGCACTATTCACCTGCGAGGTATATGCTAATTAACAATTATTCGCCAAAGGCGAGGTGAATATCGGTAAAAAGGTTATTATTCACCGATATTCACTGAGCCTGAGATGAATAATTGTTTTAGTATAAATACACATTTTCGTACTTTAGGTAAAGCATTTCCTTAAAAATTGTTAATTTCCTCGTCTGTCGCGCATTGAGAAATTGGCCGGCGGCCATTTTGAATAAACGCTGTAACGCTGTAGGTGATTATCGAGAACTAGTCCGAAGTAGCTCGACGTGCGATTTTCTATAATCACCTGTGTATTTGTACTAAATACTAATATAGTCGAGTATATACCGGATAGGTTTTCGTTCCTGCATAAAAAGCGTAGGGACGGGTCCTTTGTGTAATGTTTTCGCCGGCTTTGACTTGCGACCACAAGACCAATTGTTCAACCAGTTCTGACCGGTTGTGAGAGTTTTTGTTGCGACACTCATAATTATATTAATATTCAAGTTGATAACAGAAAACACACTAAAACCAATACTAATACGAGAGTTGACTTATAACTTATAACATTCCCACGCATATTACTAATTACTTCAAATACATTCATAGATACGGATTTTCACTGGATATCCAGTAAATATGACTGATATCACAAACCAGAACGTCATCACGAACTTTTCATGCATACCATGCAAAGAATCAAAGATATATCTGGCATTTTATGAATTTCGCTATAGCTTTCACGGTACTTTTCTCAATGGAGAACACGAACTTAATTTCCCAATGGTGGATACGTGACATAACAGCTTTGTTTTACTATATTCCGAGAACATTTTGTATTTTAATTACTAGAAACTAGCAATCTGCAATTTACTTCCAGCGTAATATATTCATAATCAAATATCGGGTAAGTGCATGCAAACAAATAATGTCAAGCAATGTATTGCTTCCAATTTACGCCTCTTTTTCTACGAATAAGGTAACTAATAATTTATTTGTGAGTCATGTAACTCTATAACGAAGAGATTATTACGTAAACATGTTTTGAAGTTAATCTTCATATGATTGAAATTATATAGATGATGCTCGTACATATTTAACTTTGTTAATGTACGATAAGATATCTTATCTATTTCTGGATATAAAGTGTAGCAGTACACGTTATATCATGACGTCATATACTTAATGGAAGTAGAGATTTGCGTCTCCTGCATGCAAGTACGTTAATCCAGATATATATATATGCGTTGAGCTCTTTACGTGAAATATCTATACAGCAAAATATATTCTCACCTGGACTCTTTATATAGTTTCTTCGAATAATAAAAACGTTTGTTAAGCTAGATAATAATCATATCTTGTAGTTTTAACTAAAATTTGTAATAAAAAAGTTTGCTATATGCAGTGCACTTATGCAGTTAAAATCCATAAACCGTCTAAACTTTGGTCTAGCCATAGTTAAAGTGCCTATAACCCCTAGAATTTTAGTTTTCCAAGTAGTAGAGCCAAAATTAGCTGAATAGTTCTTTTACAGTTTTTAATTTGGTCCATTCGTTTCGAAGATATCTCGCTTCAAATATTGCAAGAAATCGCTATTTTGAATGATCCCGCTAGAAATGTTTGGAAATTGCAAAGAGCCTGGTACCTACATGATGTGACGTAGCTTAAGGGACGGAATTTTCTCAGTGACAGTGTTGGTTCTGTTGCAATGTTGTATACGCTGTCATCGAAGCGAAAAAAATGCCAGATAGATGTGTTGTTTTTGGGTGTTCTAACGAATCCGACTTGACGAAAGGAATTTCACTCGCGTCCCTTAAGCTACGTCATCGCGTTGCTCGTCCCAGTTCTCTTTAATTTGCGTTTTTTTCTTGCTAATAGCGGTACTTAAATGTCAATATCTTCGAAACGAAAGGCCCAAATCAAAAACTGTAAAAGAACTATTCAGCTAATTTTGGCTCTACTACTTGGAAAACTAAAAACATTCTAGGGGTTATAGGCACTTTAATAGAACATATACATGGTTTGGAAACTCGTCAAAAGTGATTGTTCTATGTTTTTGTTCAAGTTTATGGAAATTTGTGCAATTTCACGGTATTCTATTTTCTGTATAATGAAGCAGTCATTCAATAGCAACGCTTGGGTCAACCTCGTACCCAGGGTCTTATCTCCACTCCCCTGCCCTCCCCTGCTCCCTGGGCGGGGAGCGGAGATAAGACCCTGGGTACGAGGTTGCGCTTGGGTTTAATTAGTCATGAGTTGCTTCATCGTCACGTGTTGTGGTGCTTCATCGTCACGTGTCCATAGAAAGGAACTCCATTGTCAGTTCAACATGACCATGCTTCATGTTGAAAGACAATAGAGCTTCCAAACCATGTATATGTTCTGTTAGCTATGGTCCAGCTTTCATATACCTGCATCAATACTTAACTTTCAGCAAGTATGGTAATACGTTTAGCTTTCAGAAGACGTTTATTAAATAAATTTAACAAACAATGAACAATATAATTATACCGCTTCTATCACTGACAGAACACGTATTCATGCTGGTGCATAATAAGCCCAATAAGATTTGTACTATCATTTTAACTTAATATAACATTGTTGGTACAATCTTTTTTTTTATCGTATAATAAATTAAAATTGTCAACAAGGTTGTTATATAGCACACTTTCATAATTAATATACGATCATATCACGTCACGATGTGTTGTCGCCCACATGAGTATATGGAAGCTTCTAGTTTCAGCAAATAACCATCAAATTATAATTAAGAACGTATAAGTTTCGAATTAAGTTTGTATAAGTCGATCATGATATGTGCGTCTCGTTTTGCTTTTTTAGTTTTTGCTAAAAATATACATTGCTTTGAAGCGGCAAATCGTCGACAAAATTCACTGTAAATTGTCCAGCTATAATTGTCTGATTTCTCATTCATAGGCCTACATTCATATTATTTGTTATTAGCATAAATTTAATGGACAAATGTGTGCTGACCACTTCTTTCCCCAAAATTTTCACTAAAGGCAAAAGCTAAGAAAAAGTGTATAAAGTAGCCAAAGATCATTTACGTTAACTGTTCTGGCAACCAACGTTTATTTGAGTAATGCCAAATATAAACATAGGCATAGCGTGCACATCGAAATGGTAGCTACTCTTGCCTGTCAAATATCTAACTTGGTTAAATTATAACTTTTGCACTTTAGATATGGCAGCGCCTCTATTTCTTGTAAAATTATATCTTGGTCGTGCAAGCTCTCTATCGTACATTTGCATAATTGAAAAAGTGCATAAAGTTGTTGCAAACAATATAGCTTTATCTGTGATCTGTCACTATACGTATATATTCGACGCAATTCTCCACTCGCAGTAATTTGTCGCATTTTTTAAATATTTAACGTAAATAGACCTAAATACTCGATGTAAATCATATAACCACTATAACCACTATAGCATGATGTTGCTATAGTTCAAACAAAACGTTAGAACATCAGCAAGCAATTGAATTGCTATAATTAGTTCATCACTGTCACTAAATCACGTCGCCAGAACCGGATAAAATAAGCTAGTCCGAGCGCTTTTTCAGTACAA
This sequence comes from Paragorgia papillata, assembly GCA_035771165.1. NCBI lineage: Eukaryota > Metazoa > Cnidaria > Anthozoa > Scleralcyonacea > Coralliidae > Paragorgia > Paragorgia papillata. The sequence goes on from JAWNZC010000338.1 coordinate 577,620, forward strand.
TACACAGATATGATTATTTCATTATACTAAACAATTACGTTATTTTCACCGTGCACATGTTTGCCATAACGTGAACAAAGATAGAACAAAGACTTTCGCCGAGTTTACAGTTCGCAAACACATTTATAATTCACGATTTGCTGGTGAACTGGATAACATTTTTAAATCTGCATTTTGAAATCATGAAAACACAAAAACTTGATGCAAAAAATGAACATCTCTTTTATTTTATTCTATTTTAACCATGCATGCAGACTTAGATTACTCGTTTGAGAAGCAAGATCAGACACTTATTTGCCGTGTTTTATTAGGGAACTTCAAACACTGGAAAACAATATATAAACCTCCGGGGCTACACCCCGGTTTTCATTTTTCCGTTGAAATAGTGTACGTATTCCCATGCATTGGATGAGATGCGTCACGCGCCGATCGATTATTTTCCGTAATCGACCGTCGATACCGCTCGGTCTGATATTTCTCCGTAATGACCGCACTCTCGCGGTTAATAAGAAATTAGTTAATATTGCATGTTTTACGTTAATAATCTTTGACAATTTGTTGTAGAGAGGTATATGACCCAAACACAAGTAAAATTATTCCACATATCATTAAGGCAATGTTTTTAGCAACACAAAATTTTGACAGTCTTTCGTGCAATAATATGGTGTTTGCTACGGCAGGAAAAATAAATCCAATGATTGACACCGAACTAATTCCGACCAAGGACATTAAGTTGGCAAGTTGGGGAACCACAACTGAAATTCCACCTGTATATAAAAAAAAACAGATTACGTGTTAAATAATCGAACCATTAAGAATACTAAAGGTTAGTACAGCCTTTAAGTGGTCGGCACTAAATGCATTACGTAATGCCTATGTAACTTTGAAATAGTTTATAATAATCTTTGGCACTTTCTGATTTATCATCAATTAAGTTCAATTCTAAAGTTAGGATCACGTTAGGTTCACAGTAAGTAAGTAAGGGAGTTTGCTTTGAACTGTCAACAGACTTTTTTAAGAAAAATTTACTCAATTCCCAAACTTTCCCTGTTAAATCACTTTTTAAAGGGCATATGACTCGAAAATTAAGTTTGTCTTATGAAAAGAACATTTAAAATGATAAAATAACATCTTTTGCAGTTTTTGGTTTCCTCGCTTCGTTTTTGAGATATTCCAGCTTGTTTGATACGCAAATGACACAACTTTTTACGTCACATGTGCATAATGAGTTATCAGAAAAGGTTACATATCTCTGCTAAAATGAAAACATGGGCTTAAGTCAAAGGAAGCATGTGCGTGTTTCTACCTACAACACCAAACATGTAGAATTCCAAGTGATTTCGTTTCACAACAGCAAAGATATGTAACCTTCTCTCGGTAAATCATAATACTCATTATGCACGTGTGACGTAAAAAGTTGTGTCATTTGCATATCAAACAAACTGTAATATCTCAAAAACGAAGCAAGGAAACCAAAAAAAGCAAAAGATGTTATTTTATCATTTTAAATGTTCTTTTCAATAAGACAAACTTAATTTTCGAGTCATATGCCCTTTCACAAATTTAATTTGGGTGTTCCTAGACATACGTTAAAGGGGGACTACATGCAGTCCGTTATTTTTTTATTTTTGCGTATGTTCTTTAATTTTTTTGTTGGAGACTCTACCGGAAATCTTATCGGCTACTGTACGCTGCCAATAGTTGCAATTTGATCTTGTTTGTAAAAGATGGCAAATTGTCAGATACAAATATAATACCCTTTCGTCTAGCACTGGTATAGCATGAAACAATATTTGCCACCAGAAGTACCTCTAAAGTATCTTAGAACATAGATGTAATATATATAACGGCGTTTCTGATTGGCTACAGTTGGTTACGTTCAAACGTAATGAGAAACTAATTTTTATTCAGAAAAATAAACATTGTTTTCCATTGTTTTAATTATGTATGATTCTCTGTTATAAAATAAATGGTTCATGGTTTGGCGAGCGCCATTAAGTTATGGATGCACTTGGGAAGTTGGAGAGCACTCAAAAATCTAGACTTCTCCTCGACCAACTCTTACGCTTTTTTCGTGCTCTCCGAACTTCCCGATGGAGCACGCCAACTCGCCAAACCATGGAAAAAGTTTTAAGAAGAAGGCAAGCTAAGGACAGATCAGAAAGTTGCCGTTGTCGGTTGCTTAATTTGTAGGCTGAGGGAATCTGTAGTAAGTCTTCGAACGAATTTGTCCATATATTTCAATCTACAGACACGTGTTTCTCACCAGTGTAGCTTGGAACAGTCTAGATGTGGGAACATCACTTACATATATACCCAAGCAATTGCCAGTGATAACTGCTTGTGGATAATATAAGTATAGTGCGCACATGAGAGCATGAGGTGGTATAGGGCCAGAACAGAACTTGATTATCAACAATAGAATAGTCACCAGCGTTATTCGGAGTGGAATTAGTAAGCTGTCTAGAAAGAGTTACTTACATGCGGTTGTTAATAGAAACATTCTCACTAAGACAGACATTAGTGTGCGACGTTCTTCAGGGATTTGTGCTACTAAAGTAGGCAACACGATATCAAACGCAATGAATGAAATTAGACAAATACTAACACAACCAGTTAATCCCATGAATACTTTTAGAACTGAAAGATACCTAAAAGATATTAAAATAGGATATAAATTAAGGCGTTGAAAAAACGAAACGAAACAAAAGTGAATGCGTTGGAAATCTTCTATACTTTTAACCCTAAGCCAAGGATATGTCAAACAGTGAAATAAAAGTATAGTGTGCTGCGTAGGCAGTGTTGAAATACAAATCGAAATATAGTAAGGTTTGAGTACTGCCGAAAATATTGAAAGAAAATTTCTCTCTGACGAAGGGCCTTCGCTCGAAACGTTAGAAACTTCGTTCAATATTTTGGCGGCAGTATACTCAAACCTTACTATATTTCGACAAGGATATGTCATATTAATTTTGTGGACAATTTCCTTTTGGTTAAAGTACACTTGTACTGAGAAAGTATTTATAAATATTTGTTTGCAGAAACCGACTTACCACGTTAATGGTAGATTAAGAATAATAGAATCTTCACATTTATCTTGACAGGCAGCGTAACCGATTGAGCCCATTAAAGAATACACAACTACAACTATGCTCATGGTCCAATTTATGACGAGTGGCGTTTGTTTGGGCTTTCTCATTACGTTTTCCATTATAAGAATCTAAAAATAGAAAAAAATGAAATTAAATACATACACATGCATAGACATACATACATATAATACGGTTTTTTTCAAGCTTTCTAAACGAAAAATATTGACATGCAGAGCAAAGTGAAAAGGTGGTAATCTGCCGGCACGATTAGTTTTATAAGAACGGGCGAAGCCCTTCATCGATGTAAAGTGAGGTCCTTATCGAAATCGAGTCTAGGGAACCCTAAAAATATCGGATATATTAAGTTAAATTCTATAACTTTAACCTAACTCAAATCCAGGAATTAACTTAAACGGATTACTGAAATATCAAGCGGTAACAGCTTCCTATATGTAGGACTATACTTATAGGCAAATGATTCCACGCATCTTAACATGTATAATGTATGAGGCTTTAGGTTTAAAGGTGACCTTTGAGAGCTAGCACTTCATGCCCCAGAATACAAGAACTAAAGAAACATATATAAAGACTAATTTAATCATTCAATCATTGGTTTATATATATATATATATTTCTAAAACTCATTAATAATTCATGAGGAAAACACAAAGAAAATCCATGTTTAATGAGTGTCTGTATACGTGATACAGATTCCTCTTGATTTACATAAACTTTAGCTTTGATTTTCTCGACTTAGACAACGTTTTTTTAGAAAAATTACTACGCCAATGAACTAACCAAATCGGATCGTTTTAGAAGTCATTTACAGAATTCGTGTCCGTTCTGTATCGGGATACAGGCACTCGGCTTCGCCTCGTGTCTGTATACCCCGATACAGAACGGCCACTCATTCTGTAAATAGTACATATATATGTACTATTTACAGAATGAGTGGCCGTTCTGTATCGGGGTATACAGACACGAGGCGAAGCCGAGTGCCTGTATCCCGATACAGAACGGACACGAATTCTGTAAATGACTTCTAAAACGATCCGATTTGGTTAGTTCATTGGCGTAGTAATTTTTCTAAAAAAACGTTGTCTAAGTCGAGAAAATCAAAGCTAAAACTTATGTAAATCAAGAGGAATCTGTATCACGTATACAGACACTCATTAAACATGGATTTTCTTTGTGTTTTCCTCATGAATTATTAATGAGTTTTAGAAATATATATATATATGCGGCTACCTTTTATTCTATTCTACACGTCTCCTGGTTCATGTTGTAATAGCGTTCTCTATACTACTTACGAATGGAGCAACTTCGAAAGCAAATGAAACAACCCCAACTGTCAAAGGAAGTTTAGACCATGTTACTGTCATGTTTGCCTTCCATTTCGAAACATTCATTAAACCATACACCAATAACGACCCGGAAGATATTGCCATTAAGATATTTGCAACCGCGGCAAGCACGGCTAGAATGTCTGGTCGCTTTATTAGAAACATTGGAATCAGAATAAAAAGCACGATCAAAATCCAAATGCTTGTATCCATTTCATAGCCAAGATTTTCAAATACCTGTAAGGAAAGAAAATAACACGTACAGAATTTGAACAAAAAGGTCATTCTTGAAAATATAGGTAATCGTTTTGTTGCATGTTTTGTTATATACTGTATTATATGAAATTATAATCAGGATACTTTAATAATCAGTTCCACCAACGCTGCATGCGAGCAATTCTTGGAGTGAACTAATGGGAAGACATGGTTACAAATGACACCATTTGCGAACGCACTGGTCTACCAGAGATGGAAATAATCCTGAAAAAACGACAACTGAGCTGCAGGCTGGGACATGTGGAGAGGATGCCAAACGGCCGCTTCCGAAGAAAATTCTTTACAGTGAACTCGCAACTGCATGGTATTAGGAAGCGTGGTCAGCCACGGCTGCGCTATAAGGACACGGCAAAGGAGATACTAAAGTGCTGTGGTGTGGGGTGTGGCCGAAGATTGGGAGAGGGAAGCATTAAACAGGGAGACATGGAAAAGCACCGTGTGGCAAGGTGTGGAACGATTGAGAGTAGAACGTGTGGAACAGCGCCGCCAAAAGAGGCTCCGAAGAAAAGAGCCAGATGCTGTAAACCTGACGGGATTTGAATGTGACATCTGTGGATGCCCATGTATGGGTCGTGATGGATTGGTAGCGCACAAAGCGTGTCCATACGGAAAGATGAAGCCAGCCCACATTGACGTCATAAACGACAACGAACGAACTTGTTCAGTCAATCCAACATATGAAATTACTTTTCATTATTTTAAATATTGCTTCGTCGACATGACGTCATAACTATTTATGTTTGTCCGCATTTACCCGTAATTTTGGCAGTCCAAACAGTATCTATAGATGTTGCAGGAACTAGGGAATTTTGGTGAAGAAAAGTTTTGAGTGCAAGAACCAATATTTAATTTCAAGATCAAACCGAGACCAGTCGCGCAAATGCAACTGATCATTCAATCTGATCACCGAGCTATACGGAGATCGTTGGCATACAGAAGCTTTGATCAAACTCACTGCATATACAATACAATGAAAAAGACAAGTTATAAATATACGTTACAAACAACATAAGTGTTAGTGAGTTAGATAAGGGGCTAGCGAACAGACTCTAAGGGGGCTTTCCATTTACACGGTTAGCTAGACCGGTCAGTCCGGTTAAATGGAACACGATTCGTTTGAGGCCTGGGATGGTTTGACTGGAAAATTTGGTCCTAATCAAAAGCAAGTCCGTTCTGGCCGGACTGACCGGTCTAACCTTGTCAATTGGAAAGCGCCCTAAGTCCCAACTAGGTCAACCCCCGCATATACTACTAAAATAAAGAAACTGACATAAAATTACAGATTTGCAAGAATACAAATTCTTAGCAGCAGAAAGGTCTGCCAGTAGTCCTACAATTAGGACACGTCCCCACCCTATCACTATCGAAGACAGTGTCTAGCTTAGTAAAATAGAATTTGTACAACTGAGATTTAAAGGAGGAGAAAGTATCTCACTGACGATAAATTTTGACAGAAGCTTAGTAACAAGTTCTGTATATATATAATGGTGATAATGCAAAGGGAAGAATTATGTACATGTAATATTTGTGTATACATGTAATGTTTGACATTTCACTTGGTTAAAGCCGATTCAACTTCCTGCGGCCCAAAACACTAATGGAATGACCGCATGCTTGACTTTTGGTAATGATGATTGCATGGTTGAACAACTCAACGACAACGTTACGCGTGTAAAAAAATATTTTAGTTCCCTAATATACACGTGTAAATTCTGTTGAGTGGTACTATGTGTTTAATTCCTGCCAATTGGCGATCGAGAACCATTTTTAGAGCAAAGATGTATATATAATTAATTGGTATTTTATAATCCTCAGAATCTCTTAAATCTAGTCCTCTCAAAATGCAGGAAATTCCATTCAGAGACTCCAGACCCCCCTAGCGGTTCGTCGCGCCCAAGGCACGACGACTTTCAGGCCCCCTAACCCAAAACATCTTCCTACGCCTCTGTTGGACCATGTTGTGTACTCAACGGGTTTCGTTCAATGTTTCCACTTGTCGCACTAGCGTCAAGGTGTACGCCAATGGGTGGATACTGTGTTGGAGGTAGTTGTTCAAGAAAACATCATCAGAAAAGTACAACTATACCTCCGAACAGCATCCACCCATTAATTGGCGTACACCTTGAAGCTATATAATTAAATTCGTCTCGGCAATTAAATTCGTCTCCGTCAGACAGATAATGCGACGATAATGCGATTGCGTGTTCGAGTTACACGATCGAAAAATTATTAATTTTCTTCTGTGCAGTAGCGGATTACCAGTTTCCAGTCCTGTATAGGCTAAATAAAATTCACGGGCCTCATAGTGCACTGATCTACGAAAAAAACTGATATCGATATCAGTTCCGTATCCAGAGATAATTTGGACACCTCGGTCACTCGGCCGTCATTGGCGAATTCGGTAACAATATTCAAGTACAGAAGACGCGCGAACCATCTAAGGGGGTGCTGGGGCATGTTCTCCCGGAAAATTTGGAAATTTAGTCTCGGAAATACAATTTCCTGCATTCTGAGGCCGTAGTCTTTCCATAATCACAATTTTCTCTGAATGACAAATGAGGTCGGAGCTAACTATTTGGTTTTTAAAAGCTTGAGTTGGAATAACTGAACAAACGACCAGGGCTGTTAGTATACTACCATCTCATTGATTTATTAAAAATAAAAATAATAATAATGGTAATAAAAAATGTATTTCCTGGAAATTATACGGGCCTCTTGCAAGCCTGGGCCTGTAGGCTTCAGCCTACTCAGCCTATACTTGGTAATCCGCCACTGCTTCTGTGACAATTCAGCGCCATGTTTTCAACGAATCGTTTCCAGGCTCAACGCGTCCAAGTCATATACCTTACATATACATGATGTTATAGAGAGCTGCCTCGTACAGTAAGAAGGGTCACTGTAATCTTTGCTATACAGTATATTTAGGGGTTATATATACAGCCTACGCTAAACGTCGCACAATAGACGAATTTATTTCAGACGAATTTAATTCGAATTTAATTCAGACGAATTTAATTCGAATTAACTTCGTCGGTAATGCGATGTAAATGGCCGGGCGTCCAGTTTACTAACCTGTTGCCAATTATCTGCTATAAACAATACTGCTGGACACAACATACTGAAAACTGTAGAAGTAAATAGGACGTCCACAATAACTCTATAGTGATTATAAATGAGGGAAGAAAACAACATTATATAAGTAAGTCATAATTCAGCGTGTAACTAGTTACAGTTACATCGTTAGAAAAGTAACTAGTTACCGATAAAAGTTACAATGAAAAGGAAGTAACTAGTTACAGTTACAAAGTAACTCCAAAAATGTTGTAACTAGTTACAAAGTTAGATGCCAGTACCATAATTACGTTTTTACAGCTAAATATAGTTGTCACTAAGCAGAAATAGTCAAATTGTACATATTGTACGTTTATTATTATATCAAAACCATTTTTTATCAACAAAGAATGACATCCTCAACTGAAAATCAGTAACTATAGCCACATTTTTAAACCAAATATTGTAACTATAGTTACAGTTCTTCAAAAAAGTAACTAGTTATAGTTGCTTCTTCAGAAAAAGTAACTAGTTTCAGTTACAGTTATTTAAAAATGTAACTAGTTACTGTAACTATAGTTACTTGTAACGAAGTTACTCACAGCACTGGTCTTGATACAATTTGCATTAACCCATCTCTGTTTACGGCTTAACATTCCAAGGTGAATATAATCGTTTGTTTGGCGTTAGTATAAGAATACAATATAACGCACAATACCCATGCGGCATACTCGATGTTTCAACTTTCAAGTAAATGAGCTCGAGCTTGTGTTTGCTGTATATGATTGAACGAGCTTTACTGGTGAAAGGGTTAATTATATGATAGGGATAATTAATAAAGGGTTAATTAATCATCAAATATCAAATTTCCTGTTTCATTTTAGACATATCAATAATCTTTCACCTCTTCCAAATCCTTTTTATTTAACTTTAATTTTAATATACATGAACGTTTCACTAGACATAGACTTCATCAAGATATATATCATTTCACATAAATATTAATTTTCTATCCATGCACAAGGTCCAAATGATTGGAATTCACTCCCCCTTTCAATTCCACACTCGCTAACAATTCGAAATTATAAAAATTATAGCTTAAAGTGCATACGACACGAAAGTTCACTTTCTCTGATTTGAAAGAACGCTTAAAATGACAAAGTAACATATTTTACAGTTTTTCGTTTCCTTGCTTTGTTTTTGTCACATGTTGTGATGTGCACGTGCATAATGACTTAGCGGAGAAGTTTATATCTCTTTGATATAATCAAACGAAACTACCTGCATGTTTGGCGTTGTAGGAGAAGCACACGTACACTGTACCTTTCTTCAAATTAAGTTTGGTTTTATAAGAGCAATGATATATTATAGCTTTTTTTCGATAAGTCATTATGCACGTGTACGTCACATCATTAGTGACATTTGTATATATCAAACAAACTGAATATCTCAAGAACGAAGCAAGGAAACCAAAAAATGCAAAAGGTGTTACTCTGTCATTTTAAGTGTTCTTTCAAATAAGACCAACTTAATTTTCGTGATCATACGAACGTCAAAGAATTAATGTATTATATATCTCTTGATAGTGGAAAATATATGAATGTTAAGTACCTCGGATCCGGGGTAAAGTTAATTAAGTTAAGTTAATTTCATACAACTTAAACTAGAATTACATAAGACCAGCTAAATACAGTATTTATTTCATTATTTTTTTTCAAATGTATTATTTTTCTGTTCTCAAACTATTCCGCAATAAACCTATTAAAAAGTAGGCGCTGTCCATCTTGTATTCCTGTGTTTATTTGTGTTCGTAAATATTCTCTGTATTGTGTTTGGCTTATCTTGAATTCCGAAACGAGCTATAAATGTTTCCAAACTTAGCTGTAAACGCGCTTTCTCGTTGTTATACCGAGGAGAAAGCTCTGTAAACAGATGAACGGCTCTCATGAAGCGTTTCATTCAGTGTTTCTGTCTAGTTTCAGTTCTGGCTCCGCGAGAGTATCGTATTACGTATTGCGCAATTTTGTGTGGCGAAAAAAACCCGGAACCTAGACTCGGTCTACTACAGTAGCCCGAATAATAATGACGCTGCTCAAAACATTTGCCAAATAAGTCTCTGGCTTCGACTTTACGTTTTTAAAATTTAACTAACTCTTTCGCCACCGGATTTCTCCTTTTAACGAGTAAAATCGCCTGGCGTTACCTGCAGAGTAAAATAACAAAAGTCGAAAGTCAAAACCATTCCTCATGAAGCTCAAACTTTTCAGTGCATGCACATATCATCCGCAAACGACAAACCAGTATATAAAATCAGATTTCCAGTTACATATATTTTGCAACAGTTGTTCCAACAACTATTTTACTATCGAGTGTGAAAATAAATATAACTATTTTAGCATGATCGATAGCTACATATTACTACATATTATTAAATGAAACTTTGGTCAAAAAGTAAATTACTTTTAGTAAATGAAAGTCATATAATGTCAATAGTTTCACGATAGCTGTTGTCGTACTCCGAAAATGACGTCATCATTCTCGTATTTTATGCCCCTATTTTGAGTTTCATAAATACGAGAATGGAAACGTTAATTCATGAGTATACGACCGAGAGTAGATATTGTGTTCAAACATTAACTTGTTAGGCTTTTACATGTATTTAAAAGTAATCTATTTTTACTATAAGTCCTTTATAAATATTAATAACGCAAGTTAAATTTCAAATATCTCGACTAACTATATTCAATAAGTTTTAAAAACCTATGAATACTTTACCTTCCAAGAAACTTTCTTTTTATGTTTAAAACATTTGCACATTCTTCTCCCACATCTCCAAAGCAAACAATCGTCTTGCCAGTTCTGTTAAAATCACAAACAGAATTATGGAAAAAAGTTAAACAATGCCCACTATACCGAGGTTTCATATAATCTATAATTATAAACTGCGTCTCTGGCACTTTAATACATCAAATTATCTAAAACACTTTGCTTTGGTATCAACGGGTCGAAACAAGTTGGTACCACAAATTCTCGCTTACTAGAATAATTATATATTGTGGGACTGGACTAAACGTTGGCAAACACGTCGAACAGAAAATGATCAAGAGTACAAGGGACTTAAATAATCCTCTTTGTATGACAAATAACCTACTTTAGAGGTAACTTATTGAACCTCTTCAGAGGAAGAATCAATCTCTTCCGAGGAAGTTAAATGATAAAATTCATAAAAGTGATATCTTTTGCTAAGCAACAAGTGAAAGCTTTTGGTAGTTCATGAGCAAAATAAATGCAGTACTGGTAACATTGTAAATGTAAATAATCTTTGCAATAGCAAAATATATATATTATATTTTAGTAATTTATAACCTTTGATTAAAAATTGTATCAAAAGATTCTTTATAATTATAAGCTTCTATATAATATTCAACATAAATCAGATTGTAAGCATATATGGATTAACTGAATACTGAAATATAGATTAACTAAAAACTGTTCTGTTTGAACAATTTGATATTCACAGTTGGTATATACTTAAAAAAAGCATTATATATATATGAGTAATGAGTAATGATTTATTTAACGTCGTAAGCACAGGATGTGGTCGCCCAATCATCCGAGCCAGAGGCTCATGTTAAAGTGCACGAAGGGAGGAAAACCGCAGAAGCCTGCGAAAAACCTCGAAGCACAGGAGAGACCAACTAAACTCTACTCGCATGAAATTCAAGTTCGAGAACAGGGTTATTCCCAGACGGTCACCCATCCAAGTACTAACCCCGCCCAACTGGGCTTAACTACAGCGGTGAGAGGCAGCGCCCTAACAGCACACGCCACCCGTGCTTCCACATATAACAACTCGTTTATCGTGTTTCATCAGGGGAATCCAAACACTCGAAAACAATAAAACCACTCGGCCTTCGGCCTCGTGCTTTCATCATGTTTTCTCGTGTAATATATATATACAGGGGGTGGACAAAAAATGTGGCTATCATCGACAACGATAGAGTACAGAAAAATATGTAAAGTTATATATTTTTAGAATGCATGATGCGTCACAAAGATCTACTCAAATATGATATCAAATTCTAATTTTATCCATTGATTTAAAAAATATTTTAATTTTTCATGATTTTCAATCTTGTAACAAATGAAGTGAATCTTAGCTCAACTTATTCCAATTGGTCTTCAAAATGATTAGCGGAGTTTGTATATATACTATGAAAGTGTTATACAGCAAAATAGTTAGATATTTTGTTGCCATTTCACTTAATTGATATCACTACAGCTTCACAGCGTGGCATGCTTTCAAAGTTAATGTATGTTTAAACCAACACCAAGATTAGAATTGGATATAATATTTGAGCAGATATTGACGCATGCATTCTAAAATATATCACTTTACACATTTTTCTTTTCTCGAATAATAGTTATTCCACATTAACCATATTTTTAATGATGGCCGAAACTGTAACATTTTCAACTCATTGTCTCCAGAGGTTTCTGTCCATATTTCTCTGTCTGATTGAAGTCCAGTGTCTTCCTTAAGCATGGATATATATGTTTTGTGACCAGCCCCTCTCCCCTTCTTTCCATTACGTGATGTCCAGAAAAGAAGGTTTGTGACAGCCTGGTCACTCACTCTGGCACAATGGCCAGCAAATCGCATGCGACGCTGACGGATGGTGGATCGAGGAAAGTTTAGGAAGGTTGTCATAAAGATCTTTATTTGACATATGATCCCTCCAACTGATGTTAAGAGCATCCACCAACTTTAAGTTCCATCTGTCTACTGATGGTCCATGTCTGGGAACCGTAAAGGAGGATGCTTTCGACACAAGCTCTAAAGAATCGAATTTTGAGGTGTCTGCTAATTTTGGATGTCCAGATGAGATGGAGTTTGTTGCATGCTTCCCATGCATGCAAGAGCTTTCCTAGCTTTAAAATCGTAAAAGGAATCTGGTAGATAGCCCCTTAAGTACTTAAATGTTTGAACATGTTTAAGCTCTGTACCCGATAGAGACCCATGGGATGTTACATGTTAGAACTTCGGTTTTGGGACCGTTTAGATATAACCCAACTGATGAAGCTGATTTTTCCACACAGTATAAGAGATTTTCTGCCAGTTTTAGTGATGTGTTGAGGAGGGTAATATCATCTGCATAACAGAGATCTTTGATTCGAATTTCTGGATATCTCCTTCCTACTTTAGGTTCAATAACTATACCAGACTGACTGTTAGAAATTTTAAAATCTTGTTTTAATGCATAATCAAGGACTATGAGAAATAAGAATGGAGAAAGTGGACTCTCCTTGAAAAATACCAGCGGTTATGTCAAAGGAATAAGTTTCGCCATCAGGAGTGATGACTGTGGCCGATGAGTTTTCATAGATTAGCTTTATAGCATTGACAATGGTATGCCGTATGCTTCACTGAGAATTTTGAACATACGATTTCGATGGATTGAGTCAAAAATGAATACGATAGAAAGTGGCAAGTTTTTATCCTTCAACCCTTCTATGATTCGTCTAAGAGTAAGGATGTTCGATAGTAAGTGTTGAGCGTGATTTTCTAAAGCCACACTGAGTCCAACTCAAGAGAGGGTCAACTAAAGGTTGAATTCTGTTTAGAAGCATTTTGTTGTACAGCTTAGCTGCGATGGAATTTAGACTAATACCTCCTGGTTAGAAATTTTAGATATACCCTTTTTGGGAATAGGTATGATTGCACTTTTGGACCATTGATTTGGTTTAACATGCTCTATTAATGCGCCTTGTTACAGATTTCCAGAAGGTAGATAGAGAACTCTTCATCTTCCCATATTTCTATTGGAATAGCATCGATTCCCACTGCGCCTCCTCTCCGTACCTCTTTGCTGACTTTCTTGAGTTCAGAAGGGGTAAAAGCGTTGGTGCATGTCTATGGGGAGGATGTTACCGACAAGAACAGGGGTGAACTCTCCATCGGGGACCCTTGGTGGTTTACCTAGTAGAATGGTCATGCCATTGCTTTTTCCTCTCCTCTACAGTACCAGATGGTTTACATTGTGCCTTAGTGGCCCGTCGTCCGGTTACCTCATTGAGAACTTTCCATGGCAGAGAGTGACGATTGGAATAGGAAGCATTCTCAAACACCAAGATTAGAATTGGATATAATATTTGAGCAGATATTGACGCATGCATTCTAAAATATATCACTTTACACATTTTTCTTTTCTCGAATAATAGTTATTCCACATTAACCATATTTTTAATGATGGCCGAAACTGTAACATTTTCAACTCATTGTCTCCAGAGGTTTCTGTCCATCATTAGGTCTTTTATTTCTCTGTCTGATTGAAGTCCAGTGTCTTCCTTAAGCATGGATATATATGTTTTGTGACCAGCCCCTCTCCCCTTCTTTCCATTACGTGATGTCCAGAAAAGAAGGTTTGTGACAGCCTGGTCACTCACTCTGGCACAATGGCCAGCAAATCGCATGCGACGCTGACGGATGGTGGATCGAGGAAAGTTTAGGAAGGTTGTCATAAAGATCTTTATTTGACATATGATCCCTCCAACTGATGTTAAGAGCATCCACCAACTTTAAGTTCCATCTGTCTACTGATGGTCCATGTCTGGGAACCGTAAAGGAGGATGCTTTCGACACAAGCTCTAAAGAATCGAATTTTGAGGTGTCTGCTAATTTTGGATGTCCAGATGAGATGGAGTTTGTTGCATGCTTCCCATGCATGCAAGAGCTTTCCTAGCTTTAAAATCGTAAAAGGAATCTGGTAGATAGCCCCTTAAGTACTTAAATGTTTGAACATGTTTAAGCTCTGTACCCGATAGAGACCCATGGGATGTTACATGTTAGAACTTCGGTTTTGGAACCGTTTAGATATAACCCAACTGATGAAGCTGATTTTTCCACACAGTATAAGAGATTTTCTGCCAGTTTTAGTGATGTATTGAGGAGGGTAATATCATCTGCATAACAGAGATCTTTGATTCGAATTTCTGGATATCTCCTTCCTACTTTAGGTTCAATAACTATACCAGACTGACTGTTAGAAATTTTAAAATCTTGTTTTAATGCATAATCAAGGACTATGAGAAATAAGAATGGAGAAAGTGGACTCTCCTTGAAAAATACCAGCGGTTATGTCAAAGGAATAAGTTTCGCCATCAGGAGTGATGACTGTGGCCGATGAGTTTTCATAGATTAGCTTTATAGCATTGACAATGGTATGCCGTATGCTTCACTGAGAATTTTGAACATACGATCTCGATGGATTGAGTCAAAAATGAATACGATAGAAAGTGGCAAGTTTTTATCCTTCAACCCTTCTATGATTCGTCTAAGAGTAAGGATGTTCGATAGTAAGTGTTGAGCGTGATTTTCTAAAGCCACACTGAGTCCAACTCAAGAGAGGGTCAACTAAAGGTTGAATTCTGTTTAGAAGCATTTTGTTGTACAGCTTAGCTGCGATGGAATTTAGACTAATACCTCCTGGTTAGAAATTTTAGATATACCCTTTTTGGGAATAGGTATGATTGCACTTTTGGACCATTGATTTGGTTTAACATGCTCTATTAATGCGCCTTGTTACAGATTTCCAGAAGGTAGATAGAGAACTCTTCATCTTCCCATATTTCTATTGGAATAGCATCGATTCCCACTGCGCCTCCTCTCCGTACCTCTTTGCTGACTTTCTTGAGTTCAGAAGGGGTAAAAGCGTTGGTGCATGTCTATGGGGAGGATGTTACCGACAAGAACAGGGGTGAACTCTCCATCGGGGACCCTTGGTGGTTTACCTAGTAGAATGGTCATGCCATTGCTTTTTCCTCTCCTCTACAGTACCAGATGGTTTACATTGTGCCTTAGTGGCCCGTCGTCCGGTTACCTCATTGAGAACTTTCCATGGCAGAGAGTGACGATTGGAATAGGAAGCATTCTCAATGATTTCAACCTGAGTTCCGATGCAGAGGGTTTCTGCGTTTCTGTAGGCATTTTTTAAGATGGTTGTAGCATGTTTGATTTGGTCCTTTGAACCAGATTCTAAAACTGATGTAAGATATCTCTTGCTTCCGATACAGTTGAAGTAGTACTTAGATTCTTCCATTTCTTCTTCGGTTGTTTTGGAAGTACCTGTTTGCCAACTTCTGTACATGCTTTGACAAGAGAGTCGTACTCATTCTGTGGAGTTGTTTCGTCAGAATTTTCAGAAACTAGGGAAGAGAATCTATTTTTTACCTCGACTGTGTATAAATTTTGAAGATCATTTGATGATCTTAATGATTTAAAATTTATAGACCTAAATGGGATAGAACTTTTCTTTTTTGCACGTAGTTTTAGTGCAACCTTTACTGAAAGTACCTTATGGTCAGAATAAGTGATGCGAAGGTGGTGGAATATGTTTTCTCTTATCAGCCCTGCCTTGCTGTCCCTTTCCTGCCACATCCCGTATATTTCTTCCGCTGACTCTATCCCATTTCTTGTCTGGCCTGATAAATATTGTGTTCCCTTTTTTTTTCGTTTGTATGTTTTGTAAACGTTTACGTGCAGTAAATGTTTACAGATCGACTTCAAGTCTTTAAATTTGACTTTCCTTTCGTTTCTACTGCACGCTATTTACGAACTCGCATTTAAACTTTTCTCATGGCATTAATTATACATACATGTACCTGCAGATATTTCGTCCCCCCTAAAAGCAGACATAAATAATACAAACATCGACCAGATTTACCACGCGAAAGCATCGCAAACTACGCGAACACAAAGATAATTATTCTATTGAATGGATACTTACCTTTTAGAAACTTCCCAGGCTGATTCAACAATTTTTTTCATTCCAAATGCTGTGAGTGAACCAATGAAAATAACAATAAGAACGCCTACCTATATAATAATTACGTTTAAAAAATAGAATTACCAAGACGTTTATTACTTGGGCTACCGTGGTAGATCCGAGTATTAAATTCGGTATATATCCGGCTCTTTTCTATATTTTTTCTGCGTCGCAAATCGGCATTCTTGCGCAATCTACGACCTAGTGTCCTTTGGTAGTGCGACACTCGCATGTACGTCGATCGACATCTTAACCTGGCCTTTACATGTAACAGAGATCCCTCCACTTATATATTTTAATCTGGCTAACGCCAGACGATTTTACTCGTCACTGGGGACCTCTTGCACTACTTGCCTCTGAAATTTGTTAAAGAGTTAATTGGAATTCCTTCTGCTCAGTGCTCAGCTATAGATTTCAGTCAACATTTATACAGCCAACTTAAAAGCAAGTGCATGCCTTTGTTCAGTTCTTGCGTTGTTTAATTAGTCTCCTACTATTTGGCAGCTGAGGCCGTCACTGCTGTGATTTCCACATCGTTTCTCACTTAGTAGTCACTCAGTAGGCCGAATCTATATGTTTCGGCTCGGGTTGTTTTTCTTGGGTGTCACGATTTTGCATTCTTGCACTTTTTATTTCCGCTACTATTCATACTTCCGGTGAGTTGTTAGCCGTGTGATGGAGTGAGGCATGTTGTAAGTTCTTTGCTCCTTTCGCTTTTAGAGTAAGTTGGGAAAATGTTGAAAAGCTTTGCCTTTTGATCAAGGTATTCTTGCACGCTGTTGGTAGATTTCGAAACTGATTGGCTGACGTACGTTATAGTTTAATAGCGATCAGATGTGGCTGACAACGGTCTTGATCGTAAACATGTTCACCACGGTGAAGCTAGTATGCACCACATTCAGCCTCGATCCGAACTTCCTGGGCCCACTCCAACATTTGCTCGCGCAGTATACTGAGCCTCTCCGCACTTTTACCAGTAAGTAGCCCGAGTGAACGCCTGACCCAGGCGTCTTGTTCTCTATGAAACCACTCTATGACGTCTTCAAAAGTGTGACGTCATTACCTAGTCCCCCCACTTTCCACGGCTGGCAACGCCCCTGGAGTACTTGGCCAGATTGGTGCCTGAGAATCGATATGCGATGTCTGAACACTGAAATATCGACGTTGTTGCTAACATAAATACTTTGCAGCACACTCTCGCTACTCTTGGTAAAAAAAGTCTACATTGTTTACAATAATTATTTTCTTATTAAATGTTCTTGCTAGAATTATCCTTAATGAAGTTTTTGTTTATTTTATGTCTTCAATGGATCTTCGTAAACTTATAAAGCCACCAAAAGTGTTAACAAAACGTTGACAAATGAATTTGCCGCCATTGACAATCAACTATAACAAAAACATGGAGATAAAAAACGAGCTTACAAATGTGGACGTTCATTCGATATTTTATATAGCTGGTTGAACTAGTTAGAAAACATACATTGTTAGCCGATATAATTATTTTTCGTTAACAAAGAAATATGGTAATCAATTAGTATCAACCAACTAGTGGTCTATATATTATAAATTCGGCTTTCTGGTTGGCTGGGCTACTAATGGTCCACAATAGTCTAGTATCGTTATATCCAATGACAAACTTTCTTATAACTGGAATATCCCTATTTTGACAAATCGGAACCCACGCCGCAAGCAAAACCTGGAAACTAGGCCAAACATGGCGTCCGATTGATGAAAACATTGGCCCGAAAGTAATGGAAAATTGTTCAGTTTGACATTTTCGAATAAGCTAAGAAAATAAATTCACTTATGCTTATGAGTATATCCACACCAAATTTGAAGCAAAGTAATTACAATCTCTTTTTTTTTGGTGAGCGATTGTTTACCATATGCCATCGAGCGACTCTACATTTTGTATGGGGAGACTTCTGCGGACAAAAAGGTAAAACTATCTGAAAATTTGGAACAATCTTTGATAAGACTTCTTTATATACGTTAAAGAAAAGTTGTTTATGGTTGATACTAAAACAATTTTATTTTCACCTCGTTGTCTATCAGCTCGTAGAAGACTTGGGCTCGTTATCTAATTGTTAATTAGAACCTCAGAAATTTGAAACGTATACAAGTTTTATTTGTTTCATTTACATGTGCTGCGAGAGAGAAAACCTAAGTACTTAATGCATAGCACAATGAAGAGATGCATAAATTCAGTAATACGCACGACTTACTAGAATACCAGAATGTTTAAAAGCAGCTGGAAGTGAAAACCATCCTATTCCAACAGAAAATTTAAACAGCACCATAGCACCCTGTAATCCCCTGCAAGAAAGAGTAAATTTAATTTAGTACATATTATAAGGATTAGCTATAGTATACACTGTAAGCTACCGTCTGTTGCATCTAAGGATGGACACCGTTGATAAAATACATTACCTCCACCAACGTCAAATTAACTTCAACGTTCCCCAGGAGCATGCACTCGACAGGTTTCTATTTAGATCAACCATGCAATCACGTTTAACCAGTCTCACGGTGACTGGTTGAGCTAAAAGAAACCTGTCAAATGCTCCTGGGAAACGTTAAAATTTGACGCTGGCGTAGGTAATGTGTCCATCCTTGCTTGACTGCTGTCGGATTCAGAACGGGGCATGGAACGGTAGTGTGTTCAAGACAGAAGCCAGCTGCGATCTACGCACCAAACAATTTCTGTAGAAAGTCGGAGTTTGAAAAAGGCAACGCTAACATATTGTTAAAATGAGCAAAAACTACTTATGCCCGCGAGCATCAACTCTATTCGGTTATATTAGTATAAATTTACAAGTTTATAATGTATGCCAATCCTCAAATTTCATTGGCTATTCCAGGAGTTTATAATTCTTAGGTTTCAATCACGTGACTTTTTACTTCAGATTTCATTTCTGATTTCCAGGTGGTGGTCAGGCAAAATAAAATTAGATTGATTTGTACAACCTAGTACAACGCAAGCGTACAGCATTTTCCAACACGAACCTAAACAACTCTTGAATACAGCGTTTTAGGTTTTTGTGAAAGGGTCTGGAGAATGAAATTGAGGTAATGGTAGATCCCAGACTCCAGCATGCCGTAGAATTCAATATGGTGGCCAATGTGCAAATTCTAGATTTAGCCGCTAGTGATGAAGAGCAAGTTTACTTCGTACATTTTCACACAAAACGGGTTTCAAAACACGCGTTCGGGAATTTAAAATCATTCATATGAATTATTTATTTATCCAGCGACGGCGAAATACGATGGAGACACGGCGAATTTGCTACAAAATCCGCTCAACCACAGGCGAAATTCGTCGTTCGCTAAATCTGAAGGGCTGGAATATAATAATAATATTTGAATTTATAACGCGCTAAAACTATAAGACTAAGACTCATAGGCCTTTCTAAATAGATAAGTTTTTTAAATGTTTTTTAAACAACAGGACCAGCCTTATAAAAGTCTCCAAAGGTTACACAGGATGTTCTGGGGACCAAAAGCAGCTGTTGTTCTTGTGATCTTAAACGGCATGGACCAGTATATTTAACCTGGACCAGGCTTGCCAGATATTCACTGCCTTGCCGTGCAATGCTTTAACGTAAGTGCAATCTTAAAAACCGCACGATATCGAATAGGCAGCCAGTGGAGTTTCTTGAGAACAGGTGTGATGTGCTCGTATTTAGGTACAAGACACTCCATTCGAGCGGCTGCATTTAGGATCGATGCAATCGATCAATTTGATATTGAGGGATACCATATAGCAAAGAATTGCAGTAGTCCAAATGAGAGGTAACGAAGGCATGAATAAGGATTCTGGTCGAGTCGGCAGATAGAAAATTTCTAATTTGTCGAATGTTATGAAGAATGAATATCAATATCATGTAAATATTTTGAAGTAATGGTTGACTTTTCCATTTGACCTTGGCCACCAACTGGACAAATAAAACGGAAGTGACGTCACGTGGAAGTAAGGAATTGGTGATATAAATGCTAGCCTTCTTCTAAATAAATTGACCAATCACAAAATGTGCATGTAGTATGTCACGAGCAAAGATCAGTAGAGCCAGCGATTGTTCTATTAAGCAACAATGGCGCCGAAATTATAACGGAGTGGGTAAATTATGACAGAAGAAATTGAACATCTACGCAAAGCAATAAGTTCTACAGAAAACTGAAACGGCTACAAAATGGTTATATATATAGTAAGGTTTGATATACTGCCTACGCAGCACGCTACTTTATTTCACTATCTGTATAATATACAAAACGGTTTACTATAGAAATTAAAGAATCTACTGGTTACCCTTCTTTGTTGCCTATCTATCTATAAAGGGTTAGCAACTCACATGACATCGGACGCCATTTTGGTTGATTTCTAGTTAATTTTCAATACTCTTGCCAAAACAAACATGGCTGCCAACGGTCTGTCAACGGTCTGTCAACGGTGTTTGCCAACCACGAAACCAACCAAAATGGCGGACGTGATGTCATGTGTAAACAAATTTATAGAGAAAACAATGGCAACGGTAAAAACAGTTACGTATTATTAATTATATATATTAGTTTAAACATTTGTACAGTCTTGGACTACAATCATTATCGCTTATTTATAATTATTATTTATAATTATTATAATTATTTATATTTAAGTTTAATCGAATAATTAAGCTTCACGTCGAATTTCAATCCAAATTAGGATGGGGTGGCTAAGTCGGTCTTTCTGACAGCAAAAATAATTTGGCCGCGCCTCGGCGCCTGGATAGATAACCCGAGAACGGGGTAAGATGTAGAAGGCATAAATTAAATAAAGACTAACCTCGTACCCAGGCTCTTTTCAACACGCAGCGCGATGAAAAGACTCTTGGTATATCATGGTCACGTGACTACCAAATTCTGGTTGTGACAAATTAAATTTTGTTTGGACAGGGGTGGGGTAGAGAAGATTTGAAGCTTCTTGCCTGAAAGATTTACCGTTTGAGAAAAGACTTCGATCTTGGATCTTCAATCAAGGGTTCAGCGCTACGTTCATGGGCACGATATGACTATGATTTTCGAATATGTTCACAAAAAACAGCTAACGTTCGAGAGACTCGCGGCGCAAACAAGCGAAGAAAAGAAGCAGCCGACAAGCAGAGGGTAAATAATTTTAGGGACCGGGATGATTTCAGGCTGAAATTCGCAATAATTATCAAGTAAATAAGGGCAAAGTGGCGTTTAATAGTTTTACTTCAGTTTTACACTAATTAGTCTATTATTTATTTTGTAAGCTTATCGTTAATAAAAAGATTGTTATAGTCTTAGCTAACCCACGAAAGCGTCTTCACGAAGACTTATTAATTTATTAAATCGTCGCTATTATCACGAAACACACAAACAACGTTTTGATGTTCTATCTCACTTCCTTTCAGCAGGGGCGGATCAATTTTTTCGTGGATAAACGTGCCGGTCGGCGATGTGGGCGACGTAGAAAATTGTGCCGATTGGAAGTTGTGCTATACAATCAGTGTTCTCGCGTAACGTGAGGTTTATATCTCCAAGAGTGGACAAATTCTCCTGTAATTGCTGCCCCCGTCAGGGGGCAGCAACACTAATCTTGACGTGCCTTTGCGTTCACTCGTGCCCAGTCTTTTGGCCGAGCTATGTATGGTCGACAATATCTCGATCTCTTTGGATTTTTGGATGTGGATGGATGGATGGATGTGTCGGCAATTGCGCAATCTCTAGATTCTCTAAAGTGACTTAGTGCGCATGTTCGGCTGATAGCCTGACACGTTTCACGTTTTCGAAGATATTTTCAACAAAGAAGTTCAGCTTTGTCTTCTTTGTCAGGAAATTCACGGTAAGAACAATTCATAATATGTCTTTACTTTCACGGGGAAGTATTCATCAAGGCCATGAACCTTTCAGTGGCGATTCTCGAGGAAAGCAGTGCTCTTTCATGAGTTTATCAGCGCTGTTGACAGCACAAGCTATTTCAGTCGATAAATGGGACTCGACAATCATCGACCATGTCTTAGTTGAAGGAGACAAGATGTACCTGAATGCCTACAACAATGGTCTCATCCCACGTGAAGAATTGTTGTCGTTGAACAACTTACCAACTGTTGTTTCTTTATCCATTGAGACAAATATATGTACCTGAATGCCTACAACAATGGTCTCATCCCACGTGAAGAATTGTTGTCGTTGAACAACTTTACCAACTGTCCAAACATACAAATTGCTAGATGTGGAACTACTGACTGTGTAGTCTAACATTCAGAACACTATCATCTTGCAAACTATTAATCATGTTATTGTTCCTGTTATTTTTAAAGAAAAATATATTTTCTATTTGTTTTGTCCCATTGATCTATCTGCATATGTACTTGGCTGTTTATTGATTTGATATATTAAAAATATGTATAAGTATTACTATAGCCGGCACCAGAAAATCTTAATTCTCAATGTTTAATCTTTCCTGCCTGAAGGTCATTTGAGAAAAATGTAGTAAGTGGGTCTTCTGACCCTAGCAAGTGAAAGTTACTGCTACTAGCAACCTTGAAGCAACATGACTCTGCACTGCACCACTCCTGCATGTTCGTGGCTGCCAGGCCCTGGTGTTGACCTACTGTACTATACTATAAGTATAAAATCAGAGTATATCCAGAATTTTTCAGTAGCATATTAGGACTCGATTTGGTCCTTCAGGCAGCACTTTCCTTGCGATAGTAACTTCTAGTTTTAATACCAATTCAAATTCTCATTCCTTCTCTAGCTGCTCAATATTTCTGCCTATGCTTTATATCGTTATATACAACTTGCATGTTTTGATGTGAATTCTATACGTAAATTATTGTGTTGAGCGGAGAGAAATTAGAACGGTTCGATTTACCCAGACGGCAGAAGTTTTAAATTGGATAAACAAAGGCGACAAGTAGCCGAGGAAAATATCTCAGCGCTTTGTATTTTTACGATTTATTTGGAATGACGTATGTTGTCGATAATTGTTTGTTTAAAATTAATGGTCAACCTTCAAGTTTGAGTACTGATTATCTCTATTTATTTCACTTGTTTATATAAAAAAAATTGTCTCGTCCTGTGCGAGACGAATCAGTTTCCGTCTCCGTTCCACAACTTGGTGTAAAGACTATTTCTCTCCGCTCCACAGCGACACTTTGATAATTTGCGTAGTATTCACATCAAACCAAGTAGTGTGTGTAAGGATAGCATTATAGCAAAAACCCTGAGCAGCTAGATAAGAAATCGGAATCAAAGCGGATAAATTTTTTAACCCTCTATGGCCTGCTTCTTTGCTTCACTTGTCTGCTCCGCGAGTCTCTCGTAAGTTAGCCGGGTTCTTTTTGTGAACATATTCGAAAATCATAACCATATCGTGCGTGCCCAATTAGCGCTGAACCCTTGAATCCAAGATCAAGTATTTTCTCATTTTCTCAAACGGTATTAAATCTTTCAGGCAAGAAGCTTCAAATCCGCTCTACCCCACCCCCGTTCAAACAAAATTTGTCACAACCAGATTTTGGTAGTCACGTGACCATGATATACCAGGCCGTCTTTTCTTCGCGCTGCGGGTTGAAAAGAGCCTGGGTACGAGGTTGGGATTAGTACATGTTGGTGAAAATTGATTGTCAAGGTTCGTGTAGTCTGAAGATGGCCACCGCTGAGGCCGTCGAAACGTCAGTCACCAACATCAACAACAGTCTTTCTCAAGACTACACTAACCTAGACGATCAAGCATGTAAAAATTATTTTTCATTATTTTAAGTGTTCTTCAAAATGCAATAAAAAAAAACTTGGGTGAATTTTCATGTGATGCGCGATAATGTGTATACCATGCAGATAAACTTACGTTAATAAATGTTCTCCGTCTCTTGTATCTTCGATTTCCACTAACTGCTTTTCCTGTTTCTTTTCTGGTGTGGTAGGATCAGTGTCCATAAACGAGAAGGCTTGGCTCAATAGTTCTTCATTTTCACTCCCATGTTTTCCCAACATCCTAAATCAAAGAAAACAACAACGTAAACTCAAGCTAGTCCTCAAGGAGTAGAAAGTTAACGGAATACTCGATGTACTTGAGACCGGCCTTGCTTCTGACTAAATGAATGGAAAAACAGACTTTTATGGACATTCCGATTAATATATATATATATATATTACACGAGAAAACACGATGAAAGCACGAGAACGAAGGCCGAGTGGTTTTATTGTTTTCGAGTGTTTGGATTCCCCTGATGAAACACGATAAACGGGTTGTTGATATAGCATCTCAATCGAGCGATTCCAATTGAAAAAATGCAATTAAAATAAACCCTCATGAGATTTGAGTGTTGTAAAATTTATTCATACAGCAACTTGTTCATTTTGCATAGATAATTGAGATCTTAAGAATTAGATGAACACCGGTTTTCATATATCTTGGGCTTTACTGGAGTATCGAACTTCAATCAGGTGATTGAATGAACTATTGTAATTGGCTGATTATCTCATTAATTATTCATTAATAATGTATTATGAGATATATGTACGAGATATATCTACAGTGTGTATCAAAAAAATGGAACCCTTAGAAAATGAATTAGTATTCTGTTCAAACAACCTATTGTATAGTAGTTTGAAAGCCATAAACACCTCTGAGCCACGGATGCGTAAAAAACACGGTCTTATACACTTGGGAATGGGAAATTAAGATAACTTGAAGTGGTGAAAGTATTTAAAAGCTTTTTCTCTTCCTGTTTAACTTATGTGCTGATTAATTTATAACGCCGCGCTTTTAGGGCTTTCAAACTACTACAATAGGTTGTTTTGAAAGAATACTAATTCATTTTCTAAGGATTCCGGATTTTTTTATACACACTGTAGATTCTAGGAGAAGAGTGGCAACATTTTGATTCAGATTTCGCAATCTTACTTTCCTCGTCGTAATCATGTTCTTTAGCACGTTGTCTCGAAAGTATATGAATTGATGGTTGCAGTCAATCCTTTCCAAATAAAATAGTTGCTAATGAGATATTTTTGTTAACACTTTGAGGGCCTGGACCCTCTCTAGACGGCCGGCCAACCTCGATAAAAGTGTCTCAAAAACACCGTTGATGGCATTTTTTGTTACAAGCAGGCAACCATGCTAAATCGTATCGGATAGTGTATAGTTTGAAGGTGAGGGGTGTTGGCAGCCGTAATTATTGATTTATATACTAAAATTTAGAGCTTTTTGAAAGCACAACGTGATGGATGGGATATCTGTAAAGTCTGCCTATTTACGTTTGTGTTTTATTTCAATTAGCTGAATTCAGAATGCTATCCAATCAGCGTGCCTCTAGTTTTGCTTAACCTAATTCGCATAACTCACAATCATAAACAAACAAGAAATATGGCGTGAATACACCTAAATATAATACTTCGAAGAAAGGCCACAAAAAGGTAAGCCTGCGAAAAATCAGAAATTTATTAAATCTGGTAGCTACAGGAAAGTCTCATATTCGTAAATTACTTCGTTTTATTTTGGTAATTGATGTTGCCCCCCAATCAGGTCTCAGACCGTTCTCGTGAAAAGTTGAAATCCGTTGAGAAACTTGTAGGGAGGGGGGTTAAATTTAATTATGGTACTCAGGAAATAGTGTTTCCAAGACCCTAGATATCCAAAATTTTCCAGGGGAGCATGCCCCCGGACCCCCCTAAGAGATCGAGGTTTATGCCCCCCCCCCCCCCCCCCCCCCCCCCAAACTCAAGACCCTGAAGATTGAACACAAGATTGAACACAAAGTTGTTACAAGTATACAATTCCATCAATTTTGTCACAAATAAGCATTAGGGACTTTAAGATCTAACCTCAACGACTACGTCTTCGTAACAAAATAATTATTTTTGAAAAACAAAGAGAACAAATAATTTTTAGTCCCAGATTAATCACAACGCCGTCCTCGTTCTTTATACAACGCGTCGCCACTAGAGCGTTTTCACGTCTTCAGGACGACGTCAAGGGCCAAAAGATGAGAACTGTTGTTTAATAAGATTGACTTCAACACAGACACTACAATCATTTTAGCAATACCGGGGCGTTTTGGAAGTCATTAAACTACCTTCCACTATCAAATATAATAGTCAGTTAACCGTGACTTCTTTGAAATTGTAAAACTTAATCGCCCCCTAAAAGACGCAAACCCTATGGTGGGAAGCCTCTGTCACTTGGACTAGGAGATAGCATTATCGATGACATATATTTATATCGTGTACATATTATACGACGATCGAAACGTCTTTGTTTACCTCTCACGTGACTACATTCTTTTGCGTTAGGCTTGTTATTGACGCGTTGTTATTTTGTGCCCAACGAGCACTGCATACTGGTTTTGGTTGTATTTTTACTCCTTGATCGGAGATCGTCGGTGATTGTCTGGAATGATAGCCGATCATCGGGGACAACCCAGATCGTCGCAAACGTGAGCACTGGCGATGATCGGCGATGAAAAGCGACAAATGAAATACAGGCTTCAGATTACGCCTGAGATAAAGTTTGAGAGGGGGTCGCAGGCTAGGCCACTAAAGATTTATCTGGCGTAAAGTAATTCCGTTCTCGGTATTTACTATACATATAATGATTATATCGTGTAAAGTTTTATTGTATGTTTACCCATTTCTTATAAAATAACTGGAAATGTCTTTAGTTGTAGCTAAAAGTCTCTATATCTATACCATGCAGACATACACACTTCATCGGGATTCAAGTGGGGTTAGACCAGCATGAGCATTGTTTTGTTAGAGATTTGAAATTTTATATAAGTCGTCAGCAGGACAACCACGACTCGAGATATAGCGAGTAATGGAAGGTTATACAGTAGCTACCTGACGCGAGAGGTACTTTGATCAACAAACCACTCAACCATGCATTCCACAATACCTTTATAATGAAATTAAAGACTTGAAGTGTCGCAATCACAGTTTAGTCGAAGAGAAAATATCAAAGTCAATGCTATATAACTAACAGTTATTCATATCCTTATACCACCATCACAGCCGACCCTCCTTCATGCATGATAAAACATAATAATACCCGGCTGCCGGTTGGCATACATATAACCTTGTAGATTTTATTATTTCTATCACGGAGATCCATTGGATATACTAATACATTTATGGTTACTCACTAGCACATCTAATTTTACATGTATGTTTATAGTAAACCTTATAGTTCTTACCTGTAAAGCGAACCTTCTCAAAACATTCGCTGGCTTGAATTAAATTAAACGGCTGGCATGTAACAGCTTATACAACGATATATTGTATTGCTAGACTAGCAGATAAATGAGATTTAGGAGCAGTGTTGTATGGCCTGTGGCTGTACACATTTACTTTGTACCAACGATTCCATGTAGGCATGAATTATCATTCTGCTGAGTGCTGACAACACAGACATGCAACGAGATAGATAGATATGCATGCATGCAGTGAAATATAATACAATACGCTTCACTTCACCGATAATAATTTGCATATTCATGCATGCATGCATGCCTTCCTGACTGGCATGTCAGTATAATGAACCCGTATGTTTTAGCCAATTATTAAGAGTTTGGATAGCGGAATGGGTCACACATGCTTTTGAGTGTTTGGTCTAACTTCTTAAACGAATCTGAACTGAACGTGAAAGTTGACTTAATTTATGCACGTTTTTCTGATGAATTGATTAGTAACAAGACGCCTGCTTAGGCGTTCACTTCGCGGGCTACTCATAGCAATGCAGCTTGGCATAGGCTATGCACGAAACAGCACAACAGCGTGCACATATTAAGCGTTTGTTAAAAAGTACAAAATAGCCTAAAGTGCTAGATTCGGTAAATTACCAGCCGTTAGTGAAACTGTGAAAAAGCTGGATTGAATGAGCTACAAGACCAGCAAAACATTGGTGCAGTGGTGAACTGGCAGCTAACTTCACGGCGTTAATCTAGTCGTGCAAATAGTTTGACATAGTACATGTTTATCCGTATTTCTTGCATTATTTGGTGCTTATTACTTACATTTTGTAGTTGTTAGACTAAGCAGCAAGCCATTACTAAGTAAGCAGTATATTACCTAGACGACTGACAACAAGCAAACGTACCAAGGAATTATTAAAATGCACGCACTCAATGAAATTATATAAGCTAGTGAAGCAATATTATAATTATATTCCACAGGATGTGGTTATACTTATAAGTAATCAGTGGCGGATCCAGGGGGGTTATGGGGGTTGCATCCCCCCTGGCCAATTATATATGTATTCTTTGAACAGTATATTATATTATATAATATATAAATTGTGTTTAGTGTATAATATAGCGTATAAAAATCACTATTTCTGATCCTAATATTGTCCCCAAAATGCAGGAAATAGCATTTCAGGGTATCAGAAATCAAACATTTTCCGGGGGAGCATACCCCCGGAACCCCCTAGAGGTGTCAACCCCCTCTTTAAAAAAATCCTGGATCCGCCCCTGGTAATACCATGATTGACTCAGTTTCTTTTACTAAGTAAGCAGTATATTACCTATATAGACGATCGACAAGCGAACGTACAGTACCAAGGAACTATTTAAAATGCGCACACTCAATGAGATTATATTAAAGCTAGTGAAGCAGTTGAATCACATCGAGTTCATTTGGCATAACTTTATTGACACAATAATACATAATCCAGGCAAATTACAAACACTAAAATTACCTCAATACATTTAATTGATTTAAAGTTTTCCCATTTAGCATACTGAACTTCTGCAGCAAGAAATGTCACCCGGATATTTACCCGTCCTTTGCAAGTTGTCAATTCTGTTTTCAACGTTGTTACGTCTCGCTCATCTTGCAGATAGTTTCTAATAGTCAGCAGGTTATCAGATTGTGACCATGAGTAATACTTTTCAGTATTAACATTCAATAAATCATATAAACCGTTTATAATCAGTTAATTGTCTTGATCGAGACAGCGGAATATTAACCCAGATCGAAATGTAAATAGCTCACCATCTTTTAGTGTAGATTTACCGCCATCAATATCTGCAGTGCAGTTGTATTAAGCGTAGTGAGCATTAACACAGTTGTTATTATTTTTTTATTAAGACTTTATTTAGAACACGGAGTCCAATTCACATAATGTGCTCTTCCCTGGAGCCGTGTATAAACTAACTAACTAATACAAGATAACTAATAAAAATAATACATAACTAATTAAAAATATTATACACATTCACGTTAAGGTTAGTAATATTAAATAAATGATTTATATTCAGCAATTGATTTAGCATTAATTGCCTCCACAGGTAAGCTATTCCACAGAACAGTTCCTCGATATGTAAAGCTTTTCTTGAGTGCCTCAGTTAAAGGTCTCGGAACAAATAGTTTAGAATCTGAACCTCGTGAATTATGACTATGAACCGAATTAACCGAAGTAAATTTATTAGAAAGATATTCTGGTACCATTTTATTGATTGTTTTATACATGAGCGTTCTGAATTGCTGAGACCGTCTTTCTTCTAGATTGGGCCAATTTAATTCGGTCAGAATTTCATGTGACCGAACACTATAATCAGATCCATTGATAATACGAGCGGCCCGATTTTGTAATCGTTGGAGTTTTTGTTCCAGACCTTTACCTAAGTTACCCCAGACACTGCTACAATAGTCGAAATGTGGTTGAGATTAGATTAAGATTAGGATTGGACGTGGGAGAAATGATTTTAATCTCCTTAGTACTCCAATTACTTTGGCCACTTTTGAAGTAATCTTCGAAATATGATCATCCCACATCAAACACTCATCAAGCTCCAAACCTAAACATTTATACGACTTTACTCGTTCAATTTGATTGCCATCGATGGCAACATCAGGTTGATTTGGTAAGGTAGCTAGTTTGTGTCGAGTAGCGATGAACATACATTTTGTTTTAAGTGCGTTTAAACTGAGTTTGTTCATGTTGAGCCAGTTTTTAAGTGTATGTAAGTCATTATTCATAACGGAGAAAAGTTGATTAATGTCTTTATCCGCGTATGTCAAACTAGTATCATCAGCATATAGATGACCATCAGATATCAAATTGCAATTTGGTAAGTCATTAATGTATAGTAAGAATAATAATGGTCCTAAAATAGATCCTTGAGGAACTCCACATGTTATATCAGCGCTATCAGACGGAATATTATTTACAAACGTTATTTGAGTACGTTCAGTTAAATAGTTACGGAAAAGTTCAATGGTCTTATTTTTGAAACCGTATCGAGATAATTTATTTAAAAGAATATCATGGTCAATGGTATCAAATGCCTTTTTTAAATCGATGAAAAGTATAGCATTGATCAATCCATTGTCCATATTGGTATACCATTTATCAGTAATATCTAGTAGTGCTGTTAAAGTGGAGTGCAAAGGCCTAAAACCGGATTGTGAATCCGAAAGAAGTTTATTATTACTTAGAAAATCGTAGGTTTGATCAAAAATAACTTTTTCGAAGATTTTTGCAATCACTGATAGCACAGATATAGGCCTATAATTATTGGGATCCATTTTACAATCTTCTTTATGAATAGGAGTTACCCTATCTCTTTTCCAGTCGTGCCAGTGTGGATTACTAAATTAATAATATACGTCAGCGAGCCTATCGTGGTTGGTGCACTTGCTTTCAATAAACAAGCTGGAATGTTATCTAGACCATTGGCTTTACGCGTTGATAGTTTATCAACTAATTTTGAAACTTCTAAATTGCTCACTACCCGGAGTTCAAATTCATTATCGGGTTTATGAATATGATCATAGTTTATATTCAGATTGGCTGGAATTTTGGCCGCCAATTTTGGTCCGATACCAGTGAAGTGTTTATTGAAAGCATTGCTAACCTCCACCGGGTCATTGATTTCAATATCATCAATCAAAACCTTCTCCGTATGAGTAACGTTTTTATTCTTAGATAATATAGAATTAATACCTTTCCAGGTATTCTTGCACTGTCCAAGATTATCATTAAAAAAACGAGTTGTAATATTGGATCTTGTTTTCTCTAATTTCAAAGTTAACTTGAATTTTAAGATTTTTGAAACTAAACCAAGCGGATTCCTCGTTGGTTACTACAGCAATTCGTTTCAATCGATCTCTCTCCCACATTAAGTGTTTGATCTCAGTAGTTAGCCAGGGTGCACAAGTAGTCCTAACTCGCCTTTTTTTAATCGGAGCATGTAAGTCCGCAATACGAAGAAATGTGGATTTCCAAAGATCCCAAGCCTTAATAGGATCAGTGACTGATATTATTGACTGCCAAGCAGCTAAATCAATATCACGCTTAAAATTGTCAATATTGAAATGTTTGTAATAACGATTTTGAATAATTTTGGGATTAGATCTGCATGGGCTGCAATGTTTTCTAGAAGCATAAATTAAACTATGATCACTTATTCCAATATGTTTAACTCCTGATACCGAAAATTTACTGGGTTCATTTGTGAGAAAAAGGTCGATTTGTGTAGAAGAACTGCTAGTGATCCGTGTTGGTTCCTGAATAAGTTGGCTATATTGATACGATTTGCATAAATCAAGTAAGTGCTTTGTATTATTATCAATTATGTCGGCTGCAACATTACAATTGAAATCACCGATAATGTTCGATTCAATGTGTAGTGACTCAATTCTATCTATAATACCATGGAATTTTTCAAAAAGTTCAATAGGAGTATTAGGAGGCCTATACCATGTTGATATAAGGAAAGGTTTAATTTTAGGTTTATTGATTTCAATACACAGAAACTCAAGAGCATCATCATTTAGATCATCTCGAATTTTATACTCAATTGCATTTCGAATATAATTGCAACACCTCCGCCATGTCTTGTTCTATCACGACGAATAATTGTATAGTTATTAACTGCAATTTCATAATTACTGATGGTACTATCAAGTTGTGTTTCATTTAAAGCTAAGACATCTATGGTTTGCTCTTTCATATTTAGCCGCAACTGATCAATATGTTTTAATAAACTTGCAATGTTTAAGGAAGCAATTTTGAAGCCCTTGAGTTTCGATATACCAAAATCATATTGTGTTGATATATTAGAATTGGATTTGTGCTGTTCTGTGGAATAATCAAGCTTATTTGAATTACCTGTGTCCGCCAATCAATTGTTAACAATATAATGAGTAATGTTTTTTGCAACAACAATAGTTCCTTTTCGGTTTAAGTGTAAACCTCTAGCATTTAAGCAAGATGAGTCAATGGTCTTATGATCTAAATAGTCCCATTTGTTGTGTTGACAAAACGATTTAATAATTCCGTTAGTTACCTTAATTTTACTCGACAATCCGGGCTTGTCAGTTCTGGGTAAAATACCTGATAAAGTTACCTTAGTTGTTGGGGAATCTTCACTGATTTGAGTTCCAAGATTAGCAACTCCTTCAGCCACTTGTTGTGGGGTCAACTGGTTTATATCATTAGTCCCAACATGTAAAATAATTTTGCTGGGTTCCCTGCGAATAATTGGCTTTAGATAGTCCTCCATATCAGAGATAGTAGAGCCAGCGAAGCTCTTAACTACAACATGATTATTAGAATTATTAGAATTAGTTACTGGCGGTCATGTCCGCCACATGACCGCCAGTAACTAATTAAGTAACTTGATCTAAATTCGAGCTAGAGCACCTTGTCACTCTCTCCTCGATCGGCAGAGGTTCTTTCGGAGATCGGAGATTTCGGGGATCGTCGGAGATGTGTAGA
This sequence comes from Paragorgia papillata, assembly GCA_035771165.1. Classification (NCBI taxonomy): domain Eukaryota; kingdom Metazoa; phylum Cnidaria; class Anthozoa; order Scleralcyonacea; family Coralliidae; genus Paragorgia; species Paragorgia papillata. Next base: position 610,930 of record JAWNZC010000338.1, read on the forward strand.
CCTTGTCAAACCAGAGAAGATGGCGGCCAGAGAAAGATGAGAACACCGCGTGGTTTCGCAAAGCCTATTGGTATGATGCAATAATTGCAATTTGTCGACCAGAAAAATAATACCGACGAATAATACAGGAAAGCCACCGAAACCTAGACTCGGCTACCACAGGTAGTCCGAGTAATAAGGTTGAGTAGTTTAAGACTTCAGATTCGTGTTATTACTGTATAATTGGTATAATATATATTTGAAATAAAGTTGTCTTGTCTTGTCTTTATGTCTTATATATTTATAGCTTTACTGAATGTATTACTTTAACATGCACTTATAATTTAAATACCGTAATACCGGTAAATATCGTTTAAATACCGTAGCAGATATAAGGCGCGTACATGCAGAGTTATTTGAGATATAGAGCTACGCTACCACTTCATCTCAATGCCTCAAGTATAGTGGTGTATGAGGCAAGTCAATTTTGGAGTGGTACGGCTTTAGTAGGGTATACTGGGGATCTTAATGCTGCGACGTGGGACTTCGAGAACGCAGCTTTCAAAAGGTTAAAATCAATGTGCATTGAAGCATTTCAAAGAAGCCGGAGCATATCGATCAGGCGTTCTGAACCCGCGTTACTGTGCCCCACACACCAGCGGCTAGATCAATGGTCGCCACACGTCGATTGTTTGTTTCGACCAATTCTTGGTTTTCATCTGACGTCACGGCGGACATATTGGTACACAGAAACAATGAAATGGCGGCCATGTTGGTGCATAATCTTTATCCTATGGGAACTCTATTCTTATGCAAATATTTCGTATTGTTTCACCATCCCAACAGGGCCACCGATCACGTGAGTGAAAACGATCCCTAGAAAGATTTCGCCTGCAATACTTCGCAGGTAAGTGATAACGTGGTGATTAACGTGGGTTAAGTCGGTCACATGCATGTTCAATGTTCGACAAAATAACGAAAATTAATCGATATTCAATAGAATCTTACAGAATTTCAAGAAGAAATGATAAAGAGAGAATGTCTTCATAATCTTATACCATGCAACTGGATAGGGAATAGTCGTTAATTCTCCAGAGTTTCCCTATCGTTTAGTTTAGTTTAATTAATTTTAGCTGCATGCCAATAAATGCAAAAGACATTTAATTTTGGACACAATTAATAATGTTTTCTGACTACAGTAGACAGAGTCAACCATATTGTCAATGACAGTACGACCAAGTTCCCAATCTTGTTGATGTAGACATACAATATAAGATTAAAAGGAGGTTCAGTTAAATATGGCAGTCATTGGCCGTTTTAATTTCCATGCTACACATGCACCCATTATGCGTTTGGACGTACTTGGGCAAAGTTTTTTAGTGCGTCTTTTAATGTGTCTCATTTTAATTTATAATATATATATATTTCTAAAACTCATTAATAATTCATGAGGAAAACACAAAGAAAATCCATGTTTAATGAGTGTCTGTATACGTGATACAGATTCCTCTTGATTTACATAAACTTTAGCTTTGATTTTCTCGACTTAGACAACGTTTTTTTAGAAAAATTACTACGCCAATGAACTAACCAAATCGGATCGTTTTAGAAGTCATTTACAGAATTCGTGTCCGTTCTGTATCGGGATACAGGCACTCGGCTTCGCCTCGTGTCTGTATACCCCGATACAGAACGGCCACTCATTCTGTAAATAGTACATATATATATATATATATATATATATATATATATATATATATATATATATATATATATATATATATATATATAATATATAGTTCAATCTACAGACACGGTGTTTCGCTGTACAACAGCTCATCAGTGTAGCTTGGAACAATCTGAATGAATTTCACCAATTACTTATACACATGGGATTGTCGGTGACAACCGCATGTGGGAAAGCATCGGTGAAATACATTCAGATAGCGTGAAGTGCGCATGGGCCCAGAGTGCTCAAACTTCCACAAGGGTAGTGAGCGTTGCATTATCGCTAATAGGTACCCACGGCAACTTCACAGAGTGCTCAACAACACCGACGTGAAGGAGCATACATAGTTCAATCTACAGACACGGTGTTTCGCTGTACAACAGCTCATCAGTGTAGCTTGGAACAATCTGAATGAATTTCACCAATTACTTATACACATGGGATTGTCGGTGACAACCGCATGTGGGAAAGCATCGGTGAAATACATTCAGATAGCGTGAAGTGCGCATGGGCCCAGAGTGCTCAAACTTCCACAAGGGTAGTGAGCGTTGCATTATCGCTAATAGGTACCCACGGCAACTTCACAGAGTGCTCAACAACACCGACGTGAAGGAGCATACATAGTTCAATCTACAGACACGGTGTTTCGCTGTACAACAGCTCATCAGTGTAGCTTGGAACAATCTGAATGAATTTCACCAATTACTTATACACATGGGATTGTCGGTGACAACCGCATGTGGGAAAGCATCGGTGAAATACATTCAGATAGCGTGAAGTGCGCATGGGCCCAGAGTGCTCAAACTTCCACAAGGGTAGTGAGCGTTGCATTATCGCTAATAGGTACCCACGGCAACTTCACAGAGTGCTCAACAACACCGACGTGATATATATATATATATATATATATATATATATATATATATATATATATATATATATATATATATATATATATATATATATTTAAGAAATAGAAAATGGCCGCCCCTGTTTATATAGCCTGATGCAAACACGAGAGTGAGTTGGGAGAATTCGAAAGTTTATGTGAACCCGAGCCGTGGCGAGGGTTTACATAAGTACTTTCGAATTCTCCTAACTCACTCGAGTGTTTGCATCAGGTTATATAAACACAGGGCATCCATTTTCTATTTCTTTTATGAAATAAGGCTAAAAAATGTGCCGTGACACATCACAACCGTGTTTACATAGCCTGATATAAACACGGTAATAGACCAATCACAGCGTGCGTAAGACGCAACCTATTTTATAAATATATATATACACACACTAAATTAAAACCTGTATCCATTATGATTTTTGAAATGCAACCAACTTAAACAGCTCTTCATACCTTACTGGCCAACTTTTCATATTTTTCATTATAAGAATGTATATAGAATTATAATATATAGAAAATTATAAACAATCATCTATACATTTCTTATACTGGTAATAGACCACTTTCATAATGGCAGCCGCTTTAAATATTCTTTTATGTGCATCTAAATTAGCCTTTCTAGCCTCGTTAGGGAGCAAAGATTCTTTTGAATTGCAGACATTATCGCGGGGCGGCTAGGGATAATTCGGAGGATAAGGGTCAACGTTGGCCATGTTTCACATGATAAAACGCAACTACCGAGTTATCCCTGACCCCTGAGATAACCCTAGCTTCATGAACCGTGTGTAACAGGTCAGCGGTCTTGACCTGTGTATATATATCGACCATCTAGCGTTAATGTTGATGATCTCGAGAAGCTATGAACTTTTAGTTAGAGGTAGTTAAATCCTTATGAATCGGACAGGAGAAGTAAATAAATATGAAGTAAAACATGGTGTCAGGAGTGGGATTCGAGTTGTAGAATCCACCAATCGAGTTTTTTTATATAAAAGAAACGAATTTGTGATAATTTGTCGTTCGGAAATTAGCAGTTTGCTATGGAGCAAATGAAGTTTTTAACAGTTTTTAACTCAAAATGGAAAACCTGTTGCCTATGCAAGTAGAGCAATGACAGCAACGGAGTCTCGATATGCCCAAATAGAGAAAGAGTTGCTTGCTGTGGTTTTTGGAATGGATAGATTTCACAGTTACACATTTGGAAGAAGAGTAACGGTCCAGTCGGATCACAAGCCGTTGGAAGTCATTGTGACAAAGCCACTTCACCAGACCCCAAAGCGTTTGCAGAGAATGTTGTTAAAGCTCCAGTGTTATGATTTCAACTTGGTGTATCAGAAAGGCAAGTGGATGTATCTCGCAGATACTCTCAGTCGTGCTTATTTGCCAGAAGTTCAAGTCACCGCGTTTGAAGAAGAGGTCGAGAATGTGAATATGGTGGAGCATCTTCCAATTGCCCAGTCCAGGCTAAAAGAAATTCAGCAACGCACAGACGCTGATGCTAGTCTGCAGTTGTTGAAGACCATCATTCTGGATGGATGGCCTGAAAGAAAAGAAGATGTTCCTTTGCAGGCCACCCCATATTTTCACATACGTGATGAACTGAGTACCCAGAATGGTCTTCTTTTCAGGGGAGAGAGAGAGTCATCGTTCCCAAAGCCTGTCGCCAGGAAATGCTTACACGGATCCATTCGTCGCACATCGGTACTGAAGGATGTCTTCGGCGAGCTCGCGAGTGTCTATATTGGCCGGGAATGAGTGCAGAGGTGAAAGATCGTGTGAGTCAATGTGATGTATGTCGGTCCTCAGATGACAAACAACAAAAAGAAACGCTGATGTCACATGATGTTCCAAGTCGTCCTTGGGCAAAGGTCGGAGTTGATCTGTTTGTATTTGAGGAACGTAGCTATCTAGTTACTATTGATTATTTCTCGAATTTCTGGGAAATCGATTATTTGGAAGATACACGAGCTGAAGCTGTTGTTAGAAAATTGAAGATGCAGTTTGCTCGGTATGGAATCCCGGATACCTGTGTCTCTGATAATGGACCACAGTTTTCGTCTGAGAGGTTTTGTCAGTTCAGCAGAGAGTGGGGCTTTGAACATGTCACCTCGTCGCCACGATATCCCCAGAGTAACGGCAAAGCTGAAAGTGCTGTCAAAACTGCAAAGCGTCTTATGAAGAAAGCTAAGAAAGCAGGGAGAGATCCATATTTGGCCATCCTAGATTTCAGGAATACTCCAACCCAAGGAATCGGAACGAGTCCTGCCCAACGGCTGATGAGTCGGCGAACAAAAACTTTGTTGCCCACAAGTAGCAGTTTGTTGCAGCCAAAAGTTGAAAGAAATGTGGCCGCTAAGATCAAGCAGAATCAAACCAGACAAGCATTTTACTACGACCAAACCGCTAGAGATCTTCCAGAGCTTAAAGAAGGAGCAACAGTCCGAGTGGCCCCTATCAAGAAACACAAAGACTGGGTGAAGGCCAAAGTGGTAAAAAAGAAAGCTCCAAGATCGTTTGAAGTTGTCACAGAGTCAGGACAAGTGCTGCGAAGAAATCGACGAGATCTTAGGAGTAGTCACCAAAGTAGTTACCAGAATGGTTATTTGGACTTGGAAATTGAAGAAAACTCTACTAATGCCACTGGCTCGACATCCGAATATAGCCCACGAGAAGAAGACAGAGGAGCTATTCAGGAGTCAGAGGAGTCTCAGACGTCTACGAATCCCCGAACTAGCCGGTTTGGAAGAGTAATAAACGAACCCAAACGGTTTGGTGACTTTATTAGGTATTAGTTATATATTCGCTTAGTAATAAATAAGGCAGTAGACGCTTGGAGACTTTCATAATAATCTTTGGATAGAACAAACATTGCTTATAGGCCTGTATGTTATAATTTGGTGAAAGTGCCAAATAGTTATGTTAATGTAGTTCATAGTTAGGATAATTATTTTAGGCTTATTGTTAAAAATAGAAAAAAAAGAGGATGTAACAGGTCAGCGGTCTTGACCTGTGTATATATATCGACCATCTAGCGTTAATGTTGATGATCTCGAGAAGCTATGAACTTTTAGTTAGAGGTAGTTAAATCCTTATGAATCGGACAGGAGAAGTAAATAAATATGAAGTAAAACACCGTGCTTCATGTGAACGCTTCACCCTGAGTTATCTCGGGCAACAATATATAGAGCTACGTTAATCATAAAGGCTAATTTATATGCATATAAAAGAATAATAATACGACAGCCATTTTTGAATAAGGTCTATAATAAGACTGGTATTACTAAAAGCTCGTAATTATCTGATATACAAGTCAATATACAGGATATAGATATATTTTTCTTTCGATAATTCGTTTCCCTGCTCGTAATTATAGTATTTACAATGTTACAGAAGAAGAATTAAACTATATGTCCTGTATTGTTTATAAAAATAAACTTGTGAGTTGTGGCAACCACTTTCTCGTTTTGGAATCTCAATGGCATGCAAACACGCGGAATATATTAAGGACTTATTAACCGAGTGCGAGGTTTGTACGGGAAAGTATTTGCCTGAGGTTTGTGCGATAAAACCGAGGGCAAATACTTTCCCGTACAGACCGAGCAAACGAGGGTAATAAGGAATTTATTATATGGCTATTGGTTCATTTTATTTTTAAGTTTCGAGCGTCCTTTTCGTCTTTGGAGTATGCTGTTTACCTTACCTGTTTACTTTTTCGTGTCGCTTCTCGGCTTCTTGTTTACACCAGTTCGGCTTTTATTTGTCATGTTTTTAGATAAACAGCTTTAAAAAAAAACAGCAGTAATGTTCCAACACATTTTATTGTTCAGAATATTTGAATAAAGATACCTAGTCCTCTTTTATTTGTATTCAAATCAACTCAGACATTCTCTTGCCAAAACTTACAGGGCGCAGGGCTGAGAAAAAAGTGTATTGACCGGTCGGTCAATATCGTAAAATCCCAACCTCTCGGGAACCAATCAACGTACGAACCAATTGCGTACGGACCGGAAATCAAACCCAGCCATATAATAAATAGAAATATAGTACCTATTAAGGCGGCGTTACACTATGCAATTTTCCGAAATGCATGGTGTAACACACTCTGTAAATCGTGCACCAACTCTCGCAACATTTTTGTTGCAGCAAGCGTTGGACAACGTATAATCAAGTTTTACTTTTTGAAACGATTGCTGCAACGGATTTATTTATCAGTGCAAACCATTGGACAGTGTAACACTCTTCGGATCTTGCAATTTGTATTGCAACAATAATTTGCGCAATCATCAGAAAAATTGTAACACCGCCTTTAAATTAAGCAAGTTTTTCACTAGCCGATTTTATTCCTGCAAAGCAACTTTCTATTGTTAAAATTGGATAGATGTCTAAGTAGTTCCAGTGAAAGTACCAAACTGGTTAAGTAACGTGCCTAACATATTACACAATTAAACGTCTTCAAAAAAAGAGGATTTTAGTTGTTAATCTAGTAAATTGTAACGTTATTGTCGGAAAGCCTCGTTCCTTAAGCACATTCTGCCTACAAAATAAAAACAACCTAATTTATTTTCACATTTTTTTCTGCAGAACTTTATAGTAGTATAAGTTTAATATGTTACACAAACTGACTATCTTGAAAAAAACTTTGTAAAAGAATGTTTCCTTCCAAGGAGATTTCTTTTATTCCCAACCTTTATCTGACGAACAACTTCGTGAAAAGTCGTTGAAATGTTCACGTCGTCCATGGCAGATGTCTCGAAGAATGAACAATCGTTGCGTATAGCAAATATTCTTCCTTCTCTCTTTGATACCACGCGACAGTGCTCTAAGTCGACTTTATTGCCGACAAGAACAACCGATGGCTCCATCCGTCTTACTCTTTTGAATTCTTTAGTCAATTTGACCAGTTGTTTTGCTGTTTCAAAACTTAATCTGTTATCGATTGAGTATACCACTAGAAAGCCTTGACCCTCCGTCAGGTGCACTGGTTCTGTCTAAAACTCAATATAAAAGGAAACAAAACAAGGTCGTGTTTTTTATATAAACTACATCTATAAAGATTGTCCAAATGGTTTTAAAATTAACTTATTAATGTACAAGTTGGTGGTAAGGACGTAGCTATAGTGCTAGGAACGGGTTTTCTGATTGACCATTAGCAACGTACCAATCACATTGTTAATTGAATTCGTTTCCGGGCAATTCGTACAAACGGACATATATACTGAGGCACGTTCTTACTATAGCTACGCTATGATCCCAAGTTGGCCAATTTTGACCAATTGCTTTTCGTCAGAAATAAACGTGAAACGTTATAAAATAGAAGTTTTCCGTCGGTGGCGTTAGCCAGAGTAATAGAAAATATGATAAAATTTAAAAGTCGTATGCTGCAGTGCTTAGAAAAAGTTAAGACGGGGATAAACGTAAAAAAATTTTGAAATATGAATTTTACTTTATTTTATTTTTTGCTTTCACAGTTTGACGACTTTCAGAGTTAATAATATACAGGTAAAAATTACTTGAATATGATTGGCTAATGAAGAAGGCATTTTTTGGTAATTCAGGGCAAAATTACTTGCACTTGATTGGTTCCTTGATCAGCAGTACTTGCATGAAATTGGTCGCTTTGTTACTTAGCAACAGTGAACCTTGAGAGGACTGACCCACGACTGACCTTTTTTCAACAAATCTGCAAGGTTTTTCAGTCTGAAAATGCTTTTTTGTTTACCTTGAACTAATTTAAACTATTGAAGGAATGTAAACTAAGTAGTGAAAATGAATACACTAAAACATTTACGAACTTTTGCCTGTGTTTACAAAAAGCATAGTTAATAGAACATATACATGATTTGGAAACTCGTCCAAAGTGATTGTTCTATGTTTTTGTTCAAGTTTATGGAAATTTGTGCAATTTCACGATATTGTATTTTCTGTATAATGAAGCAGTCATCCAATAGCAACGCTTGGGTTTAATTAGTGAGTTGCTTCATCGTCACGTGTTGTGGTGCTTCATCGTCACGTGTCCATAGAATTTACTTCCATATAAGGGACTCCATTGTCTGTCATGCTTCATGTTGAAAGACAATAGAGCGTCCAAACCATGTATATGTTCTATTAACTATGCAAAAAGAAAGCAACATGCACAGCGATAGACCGAGGAAAATTGAAATGTTGCCGAGCACCCACCGTGATAACCTAGCAAGGGCGCCAAAACTTAACAAAATAAACCTTTCTTTGTAATAAAATTTCTTTGTATAGCTAGGTCTTCAATGGGGGGATATAAAGATCTGAAATCTGTAGTCTTTTGTGCTTTCAATGAAGTTTTATAATCTTGAGAATTCTGTAAAATCTCACTCCAAAATGCAGAAAGTGCATGGCATATCAGAGACTCTAGAGCATGCCCCCGGACCCCCCTAGAGGTTTGGCAGCTTGGCCGCTTGCATTGGCGTGGTCTTGGAGAGAACCCGTTGTTTGTGGTAATATTCAGATATATTGCTACTTTTTTAAAACAAAAAATGTGATAATTTTTCAAATACAGTAATGTCTTTTTTTCTTTCTTTCATTTTTTTTTTTGGGGGGGGGGGGGGGTGGCGCCAAAGCTAATCTAGCCACCCCCGCCTGAAACTTGCCACCACGCCACTGAATATGTTTCACGAGCAATGTTTAAGAAAAGCAATCAACCAATGAAAATGCAGAGTCCACCAGCCGATGCTAGCCCGTAGGGCAAAAACTCTTAGTGAAAAACAGCCTTAAGAGTCATTTCTAGGCCCAAGAGTTTTACTATGACCTCGCTCCTTCGCAGGCGTTTTTTGCGGGCCTCCGTGTAAGACTCGTCCCCCACGAACGCGCCTATAGCCAAGTGATACATTAATTCCATACCGAGATCTTCACAAATAGAGCTTTAACTCTACAAATCTGGGATGCTGACCAGCCTGACCTTGATTAACTTAATATTAAATTTACTACTTTTAAATGATTGGTCACAATAAACCAAATTATATTGGTTCTACCTCTATCGTTTTTCTCGTATACTGATGGTAGAATGTAGAACTTTTTTAAAAGCATGACTCGCAGTGGCGTGGTGGCAAGTTTCAGGCTGGGGTGGCTAGATTAGCTTTGGCGCCCCCCCCCCCCCCCCCCACCACACACACACACACACACACACAAAAATGAGAAAGAGAAAAGAAGACATTACTGTATTTGAAAAATTATCATATTTTTTGTTTTAAAATAACTGAAGTAGCAATATATCTGAATATTACAACAAACAACGGGTTCTCTCAAAGACCACGCCAATGCAAGCGGCCAAGGTGCCAAACCTCTAGGGGAGTCCGGGGGCAGGCTCTAGAGTCTCTGATATGCCATTTTCTGCATTTTGGAGTGAGATTTTACAGAATTCTGAAGATTATAAAACTTCATAGAAAGCACAAAAGATTACAGATTTCAGATCTTTATATCCCCCCATTGAAGACCTAGCTATACAAAGAAATAGGTTTATTTTGGGGTTTTTTGTATTTTGGCGCCCTTGCTAGTTTTGGCGCCCTTTCTGTAACCCCAGCTGGGGGGGGGGGGCGGGACCCCCTGCCATCACGCCACTGATGACTCCGCAGAATACGAAGAGGTCTCAACTCGACGAGTAAATTGTCTGCCGTTAGACAGAGTAAAATATACAAGTTACCAAATGGCAACAATGGTACTAAGTAAAGAATAAATAATTATTGAGTGACATATATGTGGCATACCGTGTTCGCCGTATCAAATATTCGTAGCAATGTTGTATCTTCATCGACATCAGCAATCATTTCATAGGTAATTTCTTGAAGAAAAACAATAAACACAACCAATTCAACATCACATATACAACAAAAGTAAATAACATGGTTTCGCAGCAAACTTCACATGTGCAAAAATATCATTTTCTGGCACGTGCATGCGCGATAAGAAACTGTTATTACTCGTATAGCACGTTGTAAACAATGGGATTATGTTACTCGTCACAGGAAGTGAAGCGCGATCAAGAATTATAATATTTTCCAGTTTATCCAACAACTAGTCGTTGGTTACAAACTAAGTTTGCTAACAGGCAAACAAAGAAACAAACAGACAAACCGACAGACCGACAGACCGACAGACAGACAGACAGACAGACAAACCGACAGACAGACAGACAGACAGACAGACAGACAGACAGACAGACAGAAACAAACAAACAAACAAACAAACAAACAAACAAACAAACAAATAAACAAACAAAGAAACAAAGAAACAAAGAAACAAAGAAACAAAGAAACAAAGAAACAAAGAAACAAAGAAACAAAGAAACAAAGAAACAAAGAAAGAAAGAAAGAAAGAAACAAAGAAAGAAAGAAAGAAAGAAAGAAAGAAAGAAAGAAAGAAAGAAAGAAAGAAAGAAAGAAAGAAAGAAAGAAAGAAAGAAAGAAAGAAAGAAAGAAAGAAAGAAAGAAAGAAAGAAAGAAAGAAAGAAAGAAAGAAAGAAAGAAAGAAAGAAAAATCAAAGTAAGACATAAGAATCTTTTTCTTTAACTACAAAAGAGTTCATTATGTGAGCTGTTTCGAAAAATTAAGTACGCCGTTTTTCAAGCTTGAAAAATTTTGACATGCATGATAATTAAATAATTATATAATTTTGCTTGTTCGATTAAAATTTTAATGACGCTACTTGTGTAATTGAGCCAATTAGTTCAAATTTTAAAATATCACTGTTATGTAGATGTAAATTTTTAATTGCACTCGCTGTAATATGATTAATTTATTTGTTCAAAGTTTTTCCCTTTTGGTTTTATTGTCTAACTATACATTTTAGTTTATCGTGTATTATTTTGAGCTATGTATGTCATTGAATTACTACACTGTCGTTCTTGCTGAGTAGACGAAAATTAAATACAATAAGATAGTTCGCGTATATATAAAAATTCAAAATTCAACAAATATATACTGATCAGGAATCTCACCTAGTGTTGGATGATACTCGTGGATAAACCTTCCGGTAGAGAATCTCACCAAAATTGCTGCAGTATAAAAGAAATTGAAGAATTATTTTTTTGCTTAGATTGCATGCACAACTTTATTTTAAATGTTTGAATTGTGTATCACTTGAGTGATTTCGTAAACTTGTCATTATTTTTTTTATTTTTATGTTGCTGTTATAATTAATTTCCTTGCTTTTGGTTTATTTAATCGATGTGGGGTATAATTAAGAAATATAAAATGGTTTTCCATGTTTATGTACTGTGATATAAACACGCGGGATGTTGCGAGACTTGAGAAAAGTGTAACAAAAACACGAGCCGCTAGGCGAGTGTTTTTTAGCTTTTCAAAAGTCGAGCAACGTCCCAAGTGTTTATATCACAGTACATAAACATGGAAAACCATTTTATATTTCTTTTATAAAATAACAAGATCAAAATCGCAAAAAAGTTTAACTAGTCGTTTATTGAAAAAACCTGATGAAGTTGAAAATTCTCATGAGATATATGAAGAGCCAATCAACGTAAGGTATATCCCACGCCATAACGGCTTTGAAGTGGCTTCTTCTACAGAACGTTTATTTGTTGATCAAAAGAGTTTGCCAAGGACGTAAAAATAACACTTAATCAAGGCGTATATATATATATATATATATATATATATACAATAGATACAGTATGAGCGTCCGAACTTAAAGTACGGATGTATCTAAATAATTATGTTTAATGATTATCAGTGAAGATTCTAGCCATTTTCGCTGAGGAAATCGAAGAAAAAGTTTATGCAAACTAGTAGGATGTTGTATCCGATTTGCAGCATACTAATCAGGACTCACTTCTTTTGTCTTTTCCGTTTATGAATTATTAATGAGTATTTAAAACATAGTTTGCAAAACTTTTGTTTGAAGACATACTGATACCCCGATACAGAACGGCCGCTCATTCTGTAAATAGTACTTAAAAGAATGAAAATATCGTCTTAAATTATGCAAGAAGTTCTACCTTCCTCTCAGTTATTGTACAGCTGGACCAAGAAAAATGGCCGAAAGAGCTATATTGAACCATAGGCGATGGAAGATAGGTTTGGTAGGAGGGGCTGAACTTCGAGCGCCGAAGGCGCGAGAAACCTCTAGGGGGTCTGGGGGCATGCCCCTTGAAACATTTGAAATCTAGAGTCTGTGAAATGGCATTTCCTGCGTTTTGGGGGAAGATTTTACAGAATCCTAAACGTTATAAAACGTTTACCGCCCACAACAATTTTTTCATTATTCTTCATTTTTTTCGGCCTTTCTTAATTCTTGGCATTTCGATATGGCTCATTCATAATACGTCTGGGTCAGCAGTCATCAAATGCTAATACGTGGAGTACTTCATGAAATGAGTTTTGAGCTATCACACGGCACGATTTTCTTACGATTTTCACCAGGATTGTCACCCTGCAGTGATATGGAATTTTCAAATTAAATGCTGTATATCGAAGATGTATGAATATTCAACGTATAATCACCCATTCCTTCGGTGCAAAGGCAGGGGGCTCAACCCCCCCTTTTTTCCACTTTTACAAAGTTGGTAGGGTTTAGCCCCCCAGACCCCCCCGGTTCCACCGCCTATGTCTTGAACGTTTGTTGTTGGCGGTTAAAAAAATATTAAACGAGCCTCAAAGAACAAGTTTTGCAAAATTTACATCAAAAAGATTAATTTAGACAACTCGCCCGAATTTTCTATTTAACTAAAGCGGTGACTATCGTCTCAGAGTCACTACTCAGCGGACATATCAAAAACTTTCAAACAATTGCTTTAATTTTAACAGTTGTGATTCTGTTTTATGATCACAGACGATGTTAGCAAGCCACAGTCTTTGTCAGTGAATAATTTCAAAAAAAAATAGACAACCGATCCTATACAACTTACTACAAAATACGAAGAATTATAGAAAATATACTTCTTCCTCGAGATCTCCTTCACAAGTTTTGTTTTTATTATATTTCATACGTACAACATCTCAGTGATAAATTTGTTCAATATTATGCTTCTTTGTTTGTTTCAAAAACTACAGACCCCACCAGTTTAAAAAAAAAAGATCAACAGTTCAATGAATCAACAAATTCTAAAATCTCATACTTCAAAACAACAACTTTGAGAGGAGACTGAAACCGTTGTTGTTGCTGTTGCTGTTTATGTTACTGTTGTTGCTGTTGTTGTCGACGCTCTTGTTGTTGTTGTTTCTACTGCTGTTATTGTTGTTTCTGCTGCTGCAGCTATTGTTGTTGTTGTTGTTGTTGTTGCTGTTGTTGATACTGTTGTTTTAGCTCCCGTTATTGCAGTTGTTTTTGTTGTTACTGTTGTTGACGCTGTGGCTGCTGCACGAGTAAAGTCAGTGCAGTTCGAATAAGTACCATGACTACTTTTGAAGAACAATTTCTTGTGATGCAATAGTCACCGAGCTATACACAGCCAAAAATAGCACAGGTTGTTGCAACAATGATGGCTGAACAGTACTGTAACAAGGCGGCTATCATGCGTGAACAGCACTGTTGAACCAACAGTATTGTTCATCATTGTTCCAACAGCATTGTTCAGCAATGATGAAGCAACAGTAGCTGTTCATGGCTGTTGGAACAGGAGAGAACAACACTGTTAGAACAGCATTGTTCACCGTCGTTATAACATGGCTGTTCAGCACTGTTACTACATCATGCCATAACAACCTGTTGTATCATGCATGAACAACACTGTTGGATTCACATGGTTGTTCAATGTTGTTTCAACAGGCGTGAACAGTGTTGTTGGATAAAAACAGTATGCACACGCGATTTTCTCGCGGTTATTTTGGCGAATCAATTCGTGAGCGATAAAAGAAAGGAGAAAGTGAACGCTTTTAATATGTGGCATGGAAAAACGAACAGAAGAGAGCTGAATTCTCAATTAAAGTACTCAAAACTTCACGTCTTTTCAAAAATATAATAGTTCAATGTTAATTTCAAGTTGTGACATCTTTCTGCAAGTGGTTTTGTCGCTGAAAATACGTACCAAAACCTTGTGGATTTACAGTGTCTTGAAGATGAAAAAAAGACAGGAAAAAAACAACTGACAAAGCTATTATGAAAACTATAAAGAAGTGGATGCTGTTTTTTTTTAAATACGAAACACAAAGATTGTAAAGAGGTTAATAAAAGGTGAAATCAAAGATGGACTGCTCCACAAAACGTTATGGTGTCAGCAGCAAGGAAGTATTTTTTTTTTACTTTTTCTATTCAGAGACAAAGTGGTTTTCTTTTCATCTAAATAAAGGTGAGTGTGAACTATCCAAATAAATATGTTTAATATTGTAGTAAGAAATATATTAATAGTAGAAAATAAGTTTCTTCTGACAAATTTTGGCACCCTTCTCATTGACTAACTCCACATAATTTTTAACAACTATGATTTCTATTCCTATTTAATATTTTTTACCTGATTATGAGCTGCAATCATCAGAGCATTATAGCTTCAAGCTCATGCATAGCTGACCATATTAAAAAGTGGCCCCCATAATAATTTCACTTGTTGGGTTTTTGGACCACCTTCAATAGGCCACATTTTTGTCATTTATGTCAAAAATGAGAGGTGGCTATATTAATTGTTGCAATGCCTTTTCACATGATGTACTATTAAAAATGATTCCTTGGCAAACCATGCCAAACAATAAAATTCAGTCCAGCCATCTTTGTATGGGGTGTGGAAGATTATTTATATTTAATTTGGAAGAAAATGAGCCATTTTAAAGGAGGTTAATAGTTGTTCAACCTATTGGGAGGCAGGGTGCATGTGTGTGTGCTTTGTTTTCCCCCATTTTTTTGCATTGCATTTCACAATGCAAGAAACAAATATGGATCAGGCCCAAGGTTAGATGCATGCATAGAGGTCCAAAAACATTTTTTACAACATTACATGTTAGAAATTCACAAATAACAATACAGTATTAAATACTTAAAACCATTTACACATCACTATTAAAATAGCTAATTTCAAAGCTTTACACAGTACATTACTCTAATTTAAGGTCCTTTTATTTACAGGGAATATCACATCAGATACCCTACAAATTTAGGACTAGCTAGCATGCTCCAGGATGCTCATCTGTACCTGTAGCCATTTGGACTCATCTTTCAGTTCAGGTAATAACATTCCTTTAATATCAGTGTACTTAATAATTGTAAGAGAATTGAAATTAAACTTCTCTTGCAGCCATTATGAAAAATTTTGATGAGAGGAGCTTGTTTGAGTCAACTCATGTAAACAGCCCCTAAGATTTCCTTTTAGATGTGCCAAATGACTGCAAAATTTCTGTTAAAAAATACAATAAGCATTTAGCAAAAAATGCATAAAAAATATATGAATACACTGCACAACAGCATGATGCAGTGCTGCAAGGAAAATATTTTGGTTTTTACAGGAAATGTTTCAGGAAAAAGACAAGAAAAGAATGAAATATTTAGCTTTGTCAACCAACATTCATTGCACTAAGGCAGAAAACCCCCAACCAGGTTTCAAGAAGTAAATGTGTTCTCTGTTTTCTCTTTCTTTAAAGTATACAGTACATGGCTTGATTAACGGATATGTATTAAATGGCAACAACTGATGCTATTGTAAGTATATGTGAGTAAATGCATGAAAAAATAAGACCTTAATTAATTGTCAATTTAATTAAACAGGTTTAATTTATTAGAAACTAAATACCATGTTTGATATTTGTCTTAATTTTCTTTTTATATAGCTTAATGGCACTTGGGCTTAACAAGAAGCTAGGATAATAGGATCTACATGTAAGTATTTTGCTTCATAGCACTGGCTTCACATGGACATAATTCATAGCTGATAACAATTTATAACTATAAAAAACTGATATTTGTTTTTCTTCATTACTGAGTTCACTTTGTAAATTTCAGTTTTGCCAGACAAGAAGAAATATATTAATTAGAAGAAGAATTTGCTTAGCATTCAACATAATAATATGTGGCTGAAAAATAATAGAAATTGGAGAATTTGTTTACGAATCACGAGTTCCAGGCACTAATCAAATGTGTTTCTTTTTCTCTTTTAATAGTTTGGAAGAGAATTTCAAAACTGCGACCTGGAGATCAACTCATAGGCAGAGTAGTTTGGCAATGAGAAACTTGGGTTTTGAAAATTAAAGACTATTGCAACTTGCAAGCAAATATACTAGAATTGCATCCTAACATTGTTTACTTTGGGTTTTTGTTTTTATACATATAACAGAACATATATCTTTTTTCATTGTTCTAAAACACGTGATATGTACGTTTAAACCGAGGTTTAAACAGAATAAAGTTTTTACATACCTGTTGTTTCAGTCGCAGAGTTTTATTTGTCTCCATCTCGAACCCGTTTCTTCTGTATTGTCGAGTTTTTCGACAGCTTGCGATTTGCTAGTCTCCTTCGCAGCCGTTTTCCTGCCTGTGCTATTCTTCGGTCCTAGGAAAAATAGGATCGAAGAATAGGATCGCCATAAGAACGGCTGCGAAGGAGACCAGCTCTTTGCTCGTTGTCGAAGGCTCAAAGCAACCGGGGTAAATTTTCGTACCGGAGTTTTTTACGTCCAGGAAAACATCCCTGATACAGCCTGTTGCAACAACATTGTTCACGTCTGTTGGCACAGTAAAAACAGGATTGTTATCAGGCATGATAAACACTGTTAGAACAGCATTGTTCACGCCTGTTGATTCATCATCCGTGAACATTGTTGTTCGAACAGGCATGAACAGCACTGTTGACAATACTGTTCACAGGGTGCAGCACAGCATTGTTCACGGCTGTTCCGAACAACACTGTTCACGCCTGTTGACAACTTGCAACAGACTGTGCGTTTTTACGCGTGTAAGGCGGTGACTATCGTTTGAGATTCACTGCTCAGCGGATCAATCAAAATGAAAGAATCTTTTAATTTACCTCTGAAATTATACTAAAAGCAGATTGTTAACCATTAGTTTTTTGTTTTTTTACGCTAAGAGTATAAATGTTTGACATATATATAGTTACAGTCAAACCAGCAGGTCGTTTAATACAGATGGCCAAGTACACGCGTAAAAATCTCGCAAGTTGTTACAGCATTGTTGCCTGAACAATGCCATGACAACTTGTTGACATATGTGAAGAACATCAATACCAGAAATTTGGGACAAGATGGCGTCGCGCGGGCGCATATAGGCCATTAAACATGACGGCCAAATCGTATAAGGAATAATACAGTAAAATCGTAAATTTTAAAATTTATCCTACTAGGGACATAGACTTCTCGGTTACGGAACTCGATTCCTGTTAAGAGTTAAGTAAAGAAATGTTATAACAAAAAATGTTCGCTTACCGAAATACACAGCCGGTTCCCAACATCGATTTATTTACGCTGCTTATTTGACTCATTCTGTTATGTAAGCCATAGTAATCCTGCTAAACATGCGATACAAATCTGCCAAATACACCACTTTCCTTGCGAACGATGCAAAGTGCGGAGCTTGCTATGTATTTAGCAATGTTCGACCTGCTAATATAACTCGTAAATATCTCCGTATCTATAACAACATTGCGGTTCCCAAAGCCTTTAAACTTTCTTGGTTTTACAGTGTGTTTGAGCAATACACCAAATCGTAGTTTTATTTAGATCCACATGCAAATTAGTTTCCTTTTCAATTTGGGCCCCTATGCAAATTACATCGTGTCTATTAAAGCATAACGGGAAGATAACATAGGCTGGGACTATTTTTTCATGTTTTGAGTTCATTATTTTTAGACAGTAAGTTTAGGATTATTGTCAAGGATAATTTAGAAGCAAATTTTATCCTTATAGAATGCCTAATTTAAGCATTAAAAGGTTTCTGAAATCAGAAATGTTATGTTTACTGCGGCTGCTTCAGCCTCATGTTATAAACGAACTACGTTTTATCCCGACTCAGATTGTATGCACAGTCGAAACTCCGATTTCGTCTATCAGCAGGAGGCCGTTATGTCTAAACGTGGAGTTGAGCTGCGAGAAGGACAAACGACGAAGCCACGGAGGTCTCTTCTCTTTCGAGCAGCCTGCAGCCATGTTTGTTTACTTTGAAAGCAGAGGCGATCTTAGTTGTTAGCAGCCGTTTGCATTTTCGCAAAATATTTACTGTATATTATTATCATGGGAGTAACCACTGGCTACGAACGTGGCCGCAAAATGTCCCAAATTTCTGGTAATGTTGAAAAATGAACAACATTGTTCATCATTGTTTCAACAAGTTGTTACAGCTTGATGAAACAACAACCGTTGTTCACGCATGTTGTAACAACCGAAGAACGTGTTGATACATCAACCATGTTCACCACTGTTGTAACATTGTTGTTCATCGTTGTTATTTCGTCATGCTGTTACAACATGTTGTATCATATATGTGCGAACAACGTTGTTGGCTATAAAAATGCGCTGTTGGAACAACTTGTTCATGACTGTTGATTTATCCATGAACAAGTTGTTCGAACCATAAGTGAACAACTTGTTGACAACTTGTTCACGGCGAGTAGAACAACATTGTTCACGCCTGTTGACAACCGTGAACAAGTTGTGCGTTTTTACGCGTGTAATATAGAGGCAGATCATGCAGGTAAAATAGACTTTGAGTATGGCCAAATTTTGTCTTACTTAATTTAAAATTTTAATACTGAATGGAATAGGCCCTAAACAGTACTAGTTTTTAATAAGACGTATATGACAAACTATGAACACAACAAATAAATTAAAGAAACAAAACTAATAGCAACGGAAGTAAAATTTGCAAGGAAAAAACACGTCCATCATATAGCAATCTATGATGAATGATGATTGCATTCATATAGCAATCTATAATGGTCGGGTCGTCGGCGACTCAACTGGCAGCCCCACCAAGGCTTACCCTGGTGAGGAGGGTCTTCTGGTACCCCAGTGAAACTAAAAACAAAATTCATCAAAGGGCGTTCAGCTCAGGAGAGCATTAGGCCGGCCAACCAGACCCATCTATGGGTGAAATAGAAGGAGCTATGGTTCAAATAGTCGGCAACGGTCAGCAGCGTTGTTTGTATATGAAGAGGCGGAAGAACCTATGTAAAGTCTACGGCGATTCATAGCAGTGTGGAGCGAGGTACTTGGTAGCCAAGGACAAGGTCCATACTTAAGTCCTTGCCTCATGGCTAGGTCTACTGCGGTAAAGAAGACAACGGGAAACCACTTCACTAACATCCCTTGTAAAACATGGCAACAGTCTCAAAAAATCTAGTTAGTGGCGAAAACGGGACTTCATCTGTAAATACAGGAAGTGTCGGGCCCGGCAGGGGGGGTAGTAAGGCTCCTCAGGTCGACATTCAGCGAAATCCTTACATCATGCTGAAAAAAAATGACAAAGCATCCATGAAAATCGGTGGAATGTACGGAACATGGAATGTACGTACAATGTTAAAGGAAGAAAAACTTGAAAATATCAAACGAGAAATGACAAGACTAGAGATCTCAGTGCTTGGTATTGGTGAAACCAGATGGAAAGAAGAGGGTGACTTTTACAGTGATGATTTCAGAGTTATACATTCAAAGGGTAATGCAGGTCAGAGTGGAGTAGCTATATTACTTGACAAGATCACTAGTAAGTGTGTAGAGAAAGTTACAGTAATGGATGACAGAATCATAATGGTGAAACTTAATTAAAGGAGATCCGGTAGATGTAACAGTCATTCAAGTGTACATGCCGACAGGAGCAAGTGACGATGAGGATGTGAATAAGATCTATGATAAGTTAGATGAGCTGATAGTATCAGTAAAAGGAAAAGAGTACTTAGTCGTTATGGGAGACTGGAACTCCGTTGTAGGTGAAGGTGAAGATGGTGATGAAGCTGGACAATTTGGACTTGGTAAAAGAAACGAACGTGGACAAAAGCTAGTTGATCACTGTAAAAATCATAAACTTGCGATAACTAACACCATGTTTAAGCAAGAAAACAGGAGAAGATATACATGGAAGATGCCCGGAGATATAGGACGTTATCAGATTGATTACATCATGGTAAAACAGAGATATCGTAACAGTGTAACAAAGTCATGTTCATTTCCCAGAGGAGATGCTGACACAGATCACAATCTTGTTTGCATGAAAGTGAATCTAAGATTGAAGAAAATAAAACCAGGAAAAAGGGTAGCGAAATGGAATAGAGAACAGCTGAAAGGAGAACATGGCAAAAGATTCAGGAACGACATAGAAGAAGAACTACGCAAAATTGTAATCAAGACCAATAACGTAAACGAGAGATGGAATGAAATGAAAACCATCATTAAGAAAAGTGCAAAGAAAAACATTGGTCACAACAAAAGAAAGAAGGCAAGGAAACCCTGGGTGAATACAGAGATGTTAGACAAAATGGATGAAAGAAGGAAGTGGAAAAATGTAAACACTATCGAGGGAAAGAAGAAATACAAGAAACTGAACAATGAGCTAAGGAGAGAAACTGAAAAAGCAAGAGAGCAATGGTGGGAAAGACAATGTGTAGAACTGGAAGAGATGGAGAAAAAATGTAGAAGTGATCTCATGTACAACAAAGTAAAAGAGTTATCAGGTGAAAAATGTAAGAGCAAAGAAGAGATCAACATCAACGACAAAAATGGAAACATCTTGTCAGATCCAGTAAAGGTGAAAGATCGCTGGAAAGAGTACATTGAGGAATTGTATGCGAAAGAAGAAAAACCAACAGAAATAAAACTTGAGGATATAGATGCAGTAGACCCCAACAGTATTGGTCCAGGTATTATCAGAGGTGAGGTAGAAAAAGCTTTACAAGATATGAAAGCAGGAAAAAGTGAAGGCGTAGATGAGATTCCAGCAGAAATGTTACAACAACTTGGTGAAAAAGGAACAATAGAGTTGGTGAACCTGTGTATATTGATGTATGAGAAAGGCGAGTGGCCGGACGATTTCCTAGAAACCATAATGATCACGTTAAAGAAGAAAGCAAATGCCGTAGACTGTAAAGATCACAGAACCATAAGTTTAATCGTACATGCCTCAAAAATAATTTTAAAAATTCCCACCAGACGAGTTGAATACAAGGCGAACAGTTTCCTAGGAAACGATCAATTCGGATTCAGGAAGGGGTGTGGCACAAGAGAAGCAATAGGGATCATGAGAACAATAGGCGAAATATATCTTGAACATGGCAACGATGTGTATGTTTGCTTCATAGACTATGAGAAGGCCTTCGATCGAGTAAAATGGATCTACCTCCTTGACGTTCTCAAAAGAATTTGTGTAGATTGGAGAGACCGAAGGATGATTACAGCTTTATATATGAACCAGAGTGCCGTTGTAAGAGTTGGCGATGAGACCACGGATAAATGTACAATTGGTAGAGGAGTGAGACAGGGGTGTTTGTTGTCACCTGTGCTCTTTAACATATATGGAGAGATGTTGATACAGGAGGCGTTACAAGATCATAAAGGTGGAATAGTGATCGGTGGTAGAACAGTGAAATCGGTCAGATTTGCAGATGATACAGCTTTACTTGCAAACTCAGAGTGTGAATTACAGCAAATGTTAAACAGCTTGAATGATGCCGTAGAAGATTATGGCATGAGAATAAATGAGAAGAAAACTACTAAAGTAATGAAAATATCAAGAAATAGTCAAGACGAGGTGGACATATATGTAAAAGGAAAGAAATTGGAGGAGGTCAAACAGTACAAATATCTTGGCAGCATATTGGATAGTGAGAGTCGAAGTTCAAAAGATGTCAGAGCAAGAATTGGCATGGGTAAACAAGCATTTCTCAGAAGACGTGAATTACTCAGCCAGAACATTAATCTATCTTTGAGGAAAAGACTAGTGAAAACATTGGTATGGAGCGTGACTTTACACGGCAGTGAAACATGGACCTTGAGAAAAGATGAAACACGCAGATTGGAGGCCTTTGAGATGTGGATATGGCGGCGTATGTTTAAAATCAAATGGACAGATAAATTGACAAATGAGGAAGTATTTGATATAGCGGGCGAAACACGAAGCTTTCTGAAAACCATCAAGTACAGGCAACAGAAATGGATGGGGCACATACTGAGACATGATAACATGCTGCGTGACATGATTGAGGGAAGAGTTGATGGAAAAAGACTACGTGAAGGACAAAGAATAAAGATGTTGGATGCTATTATGGATAAAGACACATATCAGGTGACTAAGAACAAAGCTCAGAACAGAGACGAGTGGAAGTAGATTATAACGGACTGCTGTAATGAAAGACCTGTCATAACGACAGAAAACCAATGATGATGATGATGATGGCTTTAAAAATAGTCCAAAGCAATCACTTTGCCGGCTGAGTCCCGAATTGCAATCATCCGTTTTTGAGATTAATAAATAATATACATAAAAAAATATCAATTTTGATTCGCTGAGAGTGCCGAAATTTCAGGGAAATATATATACAGTGCAGAAAAAAGAAATACAGTGCAAATTTTTGGAGCCAATAGACCAACCAAAACTGAAAAGAGCCCATCACGTTCTACGTACAGAGTATTTTGATGAATAGAATTATTTTAA
Source organism: Paragorgia papillata (assembly GCA_035771165.1). Lineage (NCBI taxonomy): Eukaryota > Metazoa > Cnidaria > Anthozoa > Scleralcyonacea > Coralliidae > Paragorgia > Paragorgia papillata. The sequence continues at coordinate 634,090 of JAWNZC010000338.1, forward strand.
CCTCATGCATACCCAGAAGTGAAAGTCCTATATATATAACATCGTCACGCGTCGTATAGTAGCGCTGCCTCACCATGACACTAAATTGGAGACGGGTGTAACCAGATCAGAAATAGACTGCGAGCCGAGTTCACTTCAGTAAGAGGCTCTACTGCATGTAAAGTATCAATGGGCAGATCAAATTCATCAATAATATTTTGTGTGGCTCCGCCACAATGGCTAGATTAATATTCGTCACCCTAATCTAAATACGAATACTAAATGGTGATTTAGTATAATGGTGATAAGCTAAGCGATAATTCATATGGTGTCGATTACTGAACGACTTGTTTCAATGGATAAGTTGTTTGACTTGATCTAGTATAAGTCGTTTGGCTGAAATAGAAGTTGTAATTCGTGCACAGCACAGGCAGAACACAGAGAAGATCAGAGGACTGGCCACGTTCAACCAGTACGTTAAAAAAACAATCGTCTCACCAGAAACGGTCGCGAGATCCGAACATGCTATTCGGATTATTCGGATTGCTTTCGTATAAACACTTGAAAACCATTCGGAGTATCTCGCTATAATTTTGTAGGAGGAAACTCCTGTACGTCGTGCACAAAACGTCATAAAACTTGACAGACATCCACCCTTACGAAAATTTCACATAACATTTCATATATTATGAAATACCAATTTCATATATGAAATAAACAATTTCATATATGAAATGAGCAATTTCATATATGGAATGAAAATTTCATATATGGAAGGAATAATTTCATATATGAAATTGATAATTCTGAAACATTTCGTGAGAATACATTTTTCATTTCATATATGAAGTAAATACTTCACATATGGAATGTTGTATGAATTTTTAGTTTCATATGAAAATGGCATTTTATATAGGACATTTTTTATTTCACATGTGAAGTAAATATTTCATATATGAAATAATAATTTCATATTATGCAATCTAGCGAGATTTTGTTGACCATACATATATAGCTCGGCAAAGAATTCTGGGCATGAGGCACAAGCAACACAAGGCAAGATTGTGCGCTGCCTCCTTGCGGTCGGCAGCAAATAACTTCAACAGAATAGAGATACACCAACGTCTGTAATTGGAGTTTGCGCATCTCTATCTTATTGTTTTCATTTGCAGTTATCTATTATATGGAAAGATAAACTCGTGAAAACTGGATCTGCACGCGTGGGCGGTAGACGTAAAGCTAAGAAATTCAAGGACTGCATCATGCATGCTACAATTAAAAGCTTAATTAAAGACATGCAATCTTATCAATGAACGTTGTCAAAATTGTGTTACTTAAAGTAACATGTCTATCTTTATCTTGTGATGAAATAGGGCCGGATGATTATTATAATTATGTTTTATAACAAAATGCTCAACATGCCAATTAACAACAATTCGTTATCAGAATAATACTTAGACTAGTAAAAATAGACATGCTCAGCTGTGAAATTTTGCGGTTCACCAGAGAACGCAATCTTGCTAATAGTAATTACCTTATGTTTATATTGCTAATAGTATAATTACTCGGGCTACCTGTGGTGGCCGAGTCTAGCTATAGGTTTCGGCTCCGTTTGTTTTTTGGTTTTTTTTCGCCACACAAAATACACCTTTACGATAATTACGTCACGCTTCATGAAAACGAGGCTCCCAGGCCAAGCTTCACAATTTTGATTATCATGTAATCCCACCATATTTGTTTATGGAAGAAGATGGCTATTAAATAACGTCCAAACTATATGTGGTAGAAATACATCGTGTACGTATGTTGTTAGCTTTCATTTGGTTTATATTTTAAGTTTCTATGTTGTGTGTAACTTTTTAAAATGTCCAAAATATTCGCACCATATATTGCTCGTCAAGTAATAATAATGGCTCCTCACAACTGTTGTAGAATTTCGGATATTGTTTTTAAAATACATAACGCACAAATTTGAAACACATATCAAACAGAAGATACTGTAAAATGCTATTTGCGGTAGAACTTTCAAGTTTCTAGCTTAAGAGAAATTATTTTAAAATGGGAAAACGTACTATTATCTTGGTCTGATGGACTTGTTAAGTTTGTTTTGTTCACAATTCAGACCATGCAAGATAATAGTACGTTTTCCCATTTTTAAACTACTTTCTCTTAAGCTAGAAACTTGAAAGTAACAATCACAATGAGCTCCAGTTGGCTCAGTACATTTGGCAACCATTTCCTGCGACAATCGACACCTATAGCTTAACTATACATTCTAACTTTAACTCTTTTATTATTATATATAACTCATAATAACTGTTCTTGTACAACGTGGGCTTGCCGGAAAACTGAAAGCCCAAATAAAGTATATAATTTCTTGCTAGCTAATTAAATTTACTGAGTACTCAGACAGACTCTTAATGATAATACATGCAGATCGTATATGCATGCACTCATTCAACAAGGCATTCGCAAATGATATCTTGTAACAGCTATCATAGTCAATCGAGATGTGGTCTGGAAACTCGGCAAACTTCAAAGCGCCTATAATGAGCTGGGATTTTATGATGAACCGTACCTTACACTGTGCACATCCTTTGTTGCAGGTTTATTAATATTTAAATAGCACGGTTGAGTGATTGAACTGAAACGTTGCTATTGGACAATTCTTTCATTATACTAAAATACAATGTGTTCAGTGACCGTGCACCGTGCACAAAAATGCATAAAGGCGAACACAAAATAGACCAAGACTTTAGCTGAGTTTCCAGACCATATCTCGATTGACTATGCAGCTATATACTCCCACAAGTTAAGACGGTGAAATCGTCTATACTACGTTTATATATATATATATATATAGTTCAATCTACAGACACAGTGTTTCGCTGTACAACAGCTAATCAGCAACATGTATATATATATATATATATATATATAATGCGCACCAGTTTAAAGCAATCAAAATATTCAAGTAATGTAGCTTATATTAAAGACAGAATAAGCAAGACACTCCATGCACCATATTTTGTTTCAGACAATGTTAATTATAGCGCGACAAAAAAAGAACATCTATAGTTACAAAAATTGTAAAAAATGCCGCTTATCCAACAACACAGCTTTGGTGCTTATAGTTGATAAGCTCAGGAGACACCTGCGAGTTGTAAACTTAATGTTAGCAGCCTAATTTGGGGAACAGTTTGCAATGATAATCTGAAGGACAGCAAATATTCAGCGAAACTCAATCGTCTGTTTCTGTCTCGCCGTAAGGGCCGTGTCGTGGTACCAACATCTGTTGCTCGGAGCTTGTTAAGAACACAGCTAAAGACTTTCAAGGACCTCTTACTGTCAATTTTTTTTTCTCCATTTTTTTTATTTTTGAGAGGGCGGATTAACACATGCCGAAGCCCAATATGGCATGTTGAAAATGTTCTTTACGAATTCACTCCTTCTATATTGATGGTGTGCACCTTACGTCACTGCCGCCCGATGTTGGATGAATTTGACAAAAGTTTTTCATCATCTGCAATTATAATTTTATCAAACATGACGAAAATATCTTTGTCCTTCTGATCTCAGGGGATTGGTTGCACACCACTATTTGCACTTTGCAATTCTGCAGTGGTAATGCAAACAGACACAAACAGACTAATAAGTCCGGTTGGAGAGGCCCACCAACGTCTTGAAAAATTTGCGCCTTATAATTAACGCGCTCTCAACACCGCATGCTTGCTAGATGCAGATTTCAAGCAAATCTATATCTGACCATTACATTCAAATTCTTATAGATTAAAAGAAATTATCTTCATCTTAGGGCCTGTTTATATGGAGCCGAGTTACCCGACTAGGCGAGTTGAAAAAAGATGAGTGTTTATGACCCCGTTTACACTACAGTGTGTATCAAAAAAATTCGAACCCTTAGAAAATGAATTAGCATTCTTTTCAAACAACCTATTGTAGTAGTTTGAAAGCCCTAAGCACTTCGCTGAACCCACAGATGCGTAAAACACACGGTCTTGTACACCTGGGAAATTAAGATAACTTGAAGTGTATGCATGGTGAAAGTATTTAAAAGCTTTTTCGCTTTGTTTAACTTATGTGCTGATTAATTTATAACGCAGCGCTTTTAGGGCTTTCAAACTACTACAATAGGTTGTTTGAAAAGAATGCTAATTCATTTTCTAAGGGTTCGAATTTTTTTGATACACACTGTAGAGCAAAAGTATCTGGATTCACATTGCTTTTTATTCCCATAAGGATGAAAAACAATGTGAATTCGGATACTTTTGCTCTAGTGTAAACAGAGCCTATATGAGACGAGTTACTCGGCAAAGCCGCCCACGCATTATAATGGTTTCACATTCATGAGTAGTTTCCGATTGTCTTCATAAGTGGCGTGTGCGCTGTTGTGATGAATTCAACTCGGCTAGCCGAGTTACCCGGCAAGAGAGTGTTTATATCATGGGAATATTTTCATCCCGGCATGCCGAGATCTCGGCTGTTTTGCCGGGACCTCGGCTAGCCGAGTTACCCGCCTGTCTCATATAAACACTCTGCCGGGATAGCATTGAATTTCTATACATGGCGGGTAACTCGGTTTGCCGAGTAACTCGGCTAGCTGGGTAACTTGGCTCCATATAAACAGGTCCTTAGTTACCTAATAAACATTACTGAAATTATAGTATCTATAACCAACTGTATATATAACGCCACATGAAAACATACAACGTAGTCTAATCTACTAACTATAGCGTTTATCTCTTATGGAATTACTAGCACTACATATATTCGTGTAGCATTTAAGATATGACCTTGCTCATGCAGGAGACATCATTATAACCTCACACTTATAAGCAAAACATTTCATGTGTTATTTATCAATTCTTCTTGCCCTCAACTTACCACTAATTCTTATCTTAAAATTAATCGGAATATTTCCCATTTGGGTTTTGTTTATAATCAGCTGATAAATGAGATAAAGACGCATATATATAATGGTAATTGAACTGAGTGGAGTGCAATTTGGTCTGAAATCAAACGCGTGATTACAAAATCGCACGACCGCGAAGCGGGAGTGCGATTTGTAATCACAAGTTTGATTTCAGACCAAAATTGCACGACATGACATATGCATTTTGAAATCACACAAGAAATGAAATCACACTACAAATTTATTTAAATTGCCCAGAAAACCGGAAATTGTATTTGCATAACAAATTTGCATATTAAATTTAAAGTCATGTGACACAATCCCAATGGGCAAGAGCAATCAGTTCAACAGTTTTCAAACAAACACGTTTAGTTCGATCGCTGTTTATATAAGCCAGTGGCTAAACGCTGCCATTTGATACTGGGGTGGAAATAACGGAAATCCATTCGGCTGAATGTTGGGATTAAAACTGATGGGCTGATGCCATTCTTCGAGGCTTTGTTGTTGGACAAGAGGACCATTTACTGCAGTCGAACTCGAAGCTGGGCTATTCGCGAGGGTGTCTTTCCGGCGCCATTGTTTCAATGTTTACATTTTGAATTCGCCGGGATGTGCACCAGCTCTTAAACACATTCATCCACTGTTTTGTCGAACGAGAGGTGTTATTATTTACAGCTAAAGACCGTAGTTCTTCTATATCTTCAGTGCCAAGTTCTGGAAATCTAGATACATCTACTTCGCTGTTTTGAAAAGCTTCATTTGTTGTTGTTTCTTGCGCATTTGTACTGCTTTCATTGCACTCGAGAGGATGCAAAACGTCGCCGTTCAAAGGAAAATATTCTTCTGTACTATCAAATGAGGGATTATGTTCTTCAAACAAATTTGCAGCTTCCAAGAGCTCATTGTCATCGTCAAGAAATTGTAAGCAATTTAACTCACCATTTTGGACTAAATTTAAGTGGGGCATTTAAAATTTTTTAAAAACTTAAATTTTGTGCCTTTTTCCTCTTTAATTTGATTGGTTAGTTTTACTAAGATATTAAACCTGATTGGTTGTCTTGGTGCAGAGCCTCAATCTGATTGGCTCAAAAATGATGCGATTACAGCTGAAGATGATGCGATTAAAGCTCAAAATAGTGCGATTTGGGAATTAATCGCACTATTTTCAGCCAATCAAATTGCATGAAACACCATTGATTTCAAAATCAATATAATAAAGAGAATAATACGTGGATGTGCGGAAATATGAAATTTATTCCGAGTGTTGACCAGGATATGTTCAACACGAGATCCAATTGCTTTGCTGCCCTTGCAAAAATTGCATTAAACTATAATGCTGATTCAGCGCTAATCGTCACATGTGCGATTATCATAAATAATCGCACATGTGAGATTATCACTTTTATTAGTGACGGAAAAATCAATAAAACACTCTATTTTATATAATAAAAGGGATTAGTATAAATACACAGGTGATTATAGAAAATCGCGCGCGCTGATTGGTCGAGTTACTTCGGATTAATTCTCGATAATCACCTACAGCGTTTATCCAAAATCGCCGCCAGCCAAGTTGTCAATGCGACAGACGAGGAAATCAACAATTTTAAAGAAAATGTTGTTCCTAAAAGTACGAAAATGTGTATTTATACTAAAACAATTATTCGCCTCAGGCTCAGTGAATATCGGTGAATAATAACCAAGACGAAAAATTGTTAAATAATTAAGGCATATGTATATAATTATTTTCTCTACTTCAAGGTTTCCTAAACTGCATTAATTTAAAATCTTTTTCACTGCATGTAATCACATGTTCATAAAAAGAGCAACAATCTCTCATAATCCGTCAGATCAACGCATTAATTACTGCTGTTCGTGATTTTGGAAGGCCGAAACGAGAAGTGATCTTAGAGTAAAATTTTCTAGCTGATCGGATAAAAAGTCATCTGGTATTAGACAATCAGAGTAAAATTATCTAGCATATATAGAATTGTAGAGTAGAATTGTCTGCTGTTAACGTTGAGCAGAGTAAAATCGTTAGACAGAGTAAAATCATGTTGTGTTATACAATTAGAACTGTCTATTGGCGTTAGACAGGGTAAAAGTATGCATATAACACCAGGCAATTTTACTCTGTCTAACACTGGACGATTTTACTCAGCAGTCTAATTATAACCTAACACCACACAGTTTTACTCTAACACCAAACAATTTTACTCTGTCTATAACATGTACACCAGACAATTTTACTTTATCTAATATATATACAAAGTAAAATTGTCTGATGTATACAGAGTATATAATCGTGTGGTGTTAGGTAATAGTTCAAATACGAGACGGAGGACTTTACCGGGATTTCAAAGTCCAAGTGCTTTTTGAAAAGGCGAGCCAAAGGCGAGCCTTTTTAATGCACGAGGGCTTTGAATCCTGGTAAAGTCCGACGCGAAGTATTTGAACTAAGTTCTCAAACTCAAAACTCCGATGATACCTCTGAAACGTAATATAATTTGCCTTATTTCAAAGTACTAGTACTTTTCCTCCGATTTCAAAGTACTAGTACTTTTCCTCCGATTTCAAAGCACTGATTAAACATTAATTTCTTTTGTTTTTGGTTCATGAATTATATATTAATGAGTTTGAGAAAGTAAAATAACTGACGTCTGTGAGTAAAATTGTTTGGTATTAGACAGAGCATAGTTAATAGAAAATATACATGGTTTGGAAACCCGGCAAACTTCAAAGCGGTCAACAATCAAGCTACGATTCATGTTGAAAGGTACATGAAGGTGCCAAATCCTTTGTTTTAGGTTTATTAATATTTAAACAGTACGGTTGCGTGATTGAACCCAAACGTTGCTATTGGATGATTGCTTCATTATACAGAAAACACAATATGTTCAGTAACCGTGAACGTGCAAAAATAAACCTGAACAAAAACATAAAACAATGACTTTTGTTGAGCTTCCAAACCATGTATATTTTCTATTAACTATGGACAGAGTAAAACGTACCGTCTGGTAGTAAACAAAGTAAACTTGTCTGGCGCGTTAGAGTAAAAATCGTCTGGTGTTTTTTGTAACAGAGTAAAATAGTCTGGTAATCGTCTGGGGTTGGACAGAGTAAAAGTGTCTTGGTTGAAGACGGCCGTTGTTAGTATAGAATTAATCGTCTTGTGTTTTGATAGAGTGAATTGTACGGTGTTATATAGACCTTATTCAAAAATGGCCGCCGAATTATAATTCTTTTATGTCCATATAAATTAGCCCTTATGACCTCGTTTTAAAGTAAAAATTCGTTTGGATTTCACACATGAAAACGAGTTCATAAGGGCTAATTTATATGTATATAAAATAATTTCAATTCGGCGGCCATTTTTGAATATAAGATCTATAGACAGGGTAAAACCGTGGGGTGTTAAACAGAGTAAAATCGTCTGATATAGACAAAATTGCCTGGTGTTTGACGGAGAATAGTGTCTAGTGTTAGACTTGTAGACAGAGTAAAATTGTCTAGTGTTAATTGCATGGACAAATTAATTATAAGTAAAATCCTGTAGTATTAGAAAAAGTATATAAATTGTTTAGCTGCGTGGTGTTAGACATGCAGTCCAGTCTGAGTAAAATTTAATATAGACAGAGCTGCTGCCACAGTAATAAAATAAACAAAGTGGCAACATGCACTGTCCAGTAAAGATTGGTGAGTACTATAATTGTTAACGCTTTATAAAATGCATGAACATACGCTGGATATACGCTGTTTATACGCTGGATATGTAATTGGTCACTGTTAGTGCCGGTTATATATTCTTGCAAACTAAAATTTAATAATTATTGTACAATGCGATGATGTACTGATTCATGGTGCATTTTGTTTCTCAGTATATAACGGAAAATTGCCAGTTTTAATGTTCATCTAAAACGGAAGGAATATCAGACCATGCGAAGACTTGATTTATTTTTCGCCCATGCATGTATGCATTTTAACTAATTACATTATGTGAATTATTTATTTGTTGGGCTAGGAGCCTACTAGAAACCTAAAAGGCTTTTTAAATAAGACCCCTAGTGCAAGTTATATTTGTTAATCTACTTACATATAATCAGTTCAAAAAATTTACAAGTTTAAAGAGAATTATCATTATATCTATAAAAATATAAGAATAAACAAAGAAGAAAATTATTATATTTACAGAGATTATAATAAGTGCAGTATAATGAAAGTATTGTTCACTAAAGTATATAAGTAGTTCAGTATATAGAAAGTAGTAGACAAACTAGTTAACGAAAAGTTAGTAATATTATTTGGAGATTGAAATGCCGAATCCAATTAACGAAAGCAATATAATGAGAAACTATTTACAGAAAGAAATCTATAATGGTAATAAATTAATAACAACATATAATATTGTATATTTGGGAAATAATTAAAAATTAATTCTGTAAAAAGTATTTCTTTGTTTCCATTTTATAAGATGTGTAGGATTTAATATTTTTTAGTTTAGTTTCCAAACTATTCCAAATATCAATGCCTTTGTGCATGGAAAGAGTATGTTTTACATAATTTGTTCTTTTAAGACTGCAGTCTCTTGATGAAGGTCGAGAGTAAAAGGTCTAAAAAGGACGAATCAAAGCAAATTTGGATAGCTCTAATTCTCTAAACGACCTTTCAAGATCCAATCCTACGTTATCTAACACTAATGACTGAGATCAATCTGCAGAGATAAATGTGACTGCTCATAAACTAAGCCTCATGTCATTCTTAAATCAGTCTAGCCACTTCTAGTGAAAAGCGAACCAGGACTCAGCAGCATCAGTCTTATCGATCAAACCAATCTCATTTTTCAGTCAAGAAGTTCGAATTCATTGTGATCTTCGTTTGAGAAATGCATGTTAGTGAATTATGAATAATAGTACGAGTGCAATTGCTATTTGTTAATTCTTGGTTTGCCATTGACGTCATGGCTGCCATGTTGGAGGAACTTTAATTAACAAAATATCTCTTTAGCAGCTATTGTATTTGGAGTAGGTTTTCCTCTAACATATAGTCGCCGTATGTTTGTCTCCTAAATTTCAAATAAGGGGTTGATTTGATTGCAAACCACCAATTCAGCTAAACATTTAGCAAGGTAATTTTCATATTAAATATCAAGATTAAAGGTATAGTGCGCGCCGCCAAGCATCTTTTTTACTCATTTCTTTTATAAAGAAACGTACAGTCAGATTTTGATAAAAATTCCCATAAATTGAACGAAAATTTAATGGGTTTGCCCTTGGGATTGGTCTATGGCCAACTTGTCTACAAAGTTTTTTGAGATATTCTGCAGTCACAGACAAACCAACAGACAACCAACAGACTGTAACCGAAGACTAACAGACAAACAAGCAACAATCTCCTGGCGAAATAATGATTAGTATTTTATTCGCCAGACGATTTCACTCACATCTGCATTGGGGGCCTCTGAAACTATAAAAACTATCTCACTCTGGCTAACTATTTCCCGTCCGAATTGGTCTTTATAGTATTTCATTCCAGTTAACGCTAGACAATAATAATTTTTTCAGATATGGGGAATGTCCTGAATATGGGAATATTAAGTTCAACAAATTGAAGTAAATTTACTGAAATTGTAATGTTTAACTATACCAAAATTATAAAAGTACAAAATTGCACAAGGCACACATGCGCAAAAAGATTCACGCGCATCTACTGTATCATTACCTGATTTTCCAACTGATGCTTGGCCCAGTAGAACAAGATTATATTCTTTCTGGAAAGGAATTTTTGACGCTCCAGATAAATCAGACTTTGGAGATCTCGTAGTATTAATGGACTTAGATGGCGGCGATGTACTGCCAGGTAACAAACGAAGATCGACATCCGACTTTGAAATCCTTAATTTTCCTTTAATCATTTCCCCAGACAACACAGTCGCTGAATCAATATGACTATAACGAATCAATATGACTATAACTATAACGTTTGCTTGGGTAAAGTTGTAACGTTATAATATTAAATAGCAGGGCAACTTGTACGTGCAATTGTTGAATTGCACACCAGTCCGCAGTATACGTTGAACAGACCACGTTCCACGGGCACCGGCTTGATATGAAACATTTTACATCTGGAAGCTAAACACAGACGATATATATCTACACCTGGCTTTACAGATAAAATATCTACATACATGTAGGTCTCACGCAATCCAAAACGCAACTTTTATACTAATTAAAAAACGCACCATAATTAAATTCTAGAATTATTGGTTTTCGGAAAAAGGCAAGAACTGCCTGGTCATTATACATATGCACTTAAATTGAATAATAACGGTTTTCTTTCAAATGAAACGCATTCTTTCCTTGTTATTAGTGCCACATTGATTGCATTCTCTCAAGGGTTTTCTTCCTAGTTACGTCACTCTTTTGTTAACACTGTTATTCGCTCTGGGATATGGTGCTAACGAAAGCATGCATGTTATATAGACCTTCAAAACTTCAATACAATGCTACCAGGGATCTAACCGTTATTTACTGTTGTTTGAAACTACAAAGCACGTTAAACAACTGAGTTACCTCGTTCGTGACTTAAATTCTATTAATCGGCAGTTATTGTTATAAAGACTCCTAAAAGCCTTTTTATTGAGCGCACATTAAGGGGATACATCTGTTTATGTTAGCTGAACATGACGTCGTTGTTCCTGATATGGGCAGCAATAAAAAAGCTAGCTCAGGAAATACGGCCACAGTTTTGCATGATATCGCGTATTGCATGTTTCGCTCAGGTAAACCAAATTAAAAAAATATACTACATAAATATACCCATTGTCATTGAATGGTTTGATTGATAATATAATACGACCATTTCTCGCGGCATTCAAATTAGCCTTTTATATATCAGGCTTGAAAATACATTTCCCATTATAAAATATCTATAGCTGCATGATCGGTCGGAAAACCATTTCATTTCAATACTGGTATACATATATGTTGTAGCAGTGAATTGCAATCTGATTGGGTATACATCACCCCTATATACTATACTATACTAGCTATACTATACTATACTATACTATACTATACTATACTATACTATACTATACTATACTATACTATACTATACTATACTATACTATACTATACTATACTATACTATACTATACACTACACTACACTACACTACACTACACTACACTACACTACACTACACTACACTACACTACACTACACTACACTACACTACACTACACTACACTACACTACACTACACTACACTACACTACACTACACTACACTACACTATACTATACTATACGGTACATTATAATTATAATTATAAAAGGTATACTTGACATCTACTACAAAATACCCGGTCACTGAGTCAGTCCCGACTCAATGTTTTGTAACGGAGTACATGCACATGAAGACACGAGAGAAAGCCGAGTATCCATATATAACCCAAAAGGACACAATTTCTTTTTAAATTACTTTTAAAATCTTTAGTTATAAATTGTTAAAAGCCGTTCCAGCCAGGAATTAACGCGCACTCGACCTTATACGGTTGGTCAATGTTCAATATCAATATCATTACCAAACTATATGCATGCATGTGAAAAGCAACAATAGGCATTATTCCTTCAGTGTATGTTGTTTTGTTGAGGATGCCACTTGATTATCAGTTTATATCTAAATTTTACATTCTAAGCAAATTGCCATAAAATACATGTGAACGATTATATTTGTTATACAACAAAATGCTTTACACTTCATAGAGTACTATTCTAAAGACGGCTAAGTGTCTGTAAATGTGATACAAAACTGATTAATAAAATATAAGTTCTGTGTCGGCACCCTTATACAGGCATTGATGTTTTATTAATCATGTCTGTATCACATTTACAGACATTGCATGTTGTCCAATTACATGTAATCAGTTCTGTATCACACTGTACAGACACTGATTAAACGTTAATTTCTTTTCAATTTTCCTCAAGAATTTTAAAGAGTCAGTGCATGAAATAATTAAAAATGTAGAGTTAAAAGGCGAAGTAAAAAAGCTAAACAGCACGGTACATTTTGGCAGACAACTTGTCAAATGCTATATAAGTGCACTTATATAGCATTTGACAAGTTGTCTGCCAGAATTTTTAACTTCGCCTTTTAACTCTACATCTTTAATTATTTCATGCACTCTTTAAAATTATTGAGGAAAATTGAAAAGAAATTAACGTTTAATCCGGTACAGTGCAGAACTAATTACATGTTATTGGACAACATGCAATGTCTGTAAATGCATGTGATGCAGAGTTGGCACATGATTAATAAAACATCAATGCTGTAAGGGTGACACAGAACTTATATTTTATTAATCAGTTTTGTTGCATGGTCATCGAAATCAGTGGCTGCATGCCTGTACTGCTGTGGTCGGCTAGATCGAATGATTTTAAACGTCATATCTACGAGTTATATAACAGGGATGAGAGTTATATAGAAGTTAGAATAATGAGTTGACAACAATATCCTTTTGTCTCCATAAATCAGAATTAGATAGTTTGATAATATGGAATTAAAATTCCGAATAAGCTTTGGCGAATTGTATCGACTATAGACAGTAGTCATGCGGTAGCCGTAAGTGTCCAGTAGGCTTAAGCAATGCCAATGCACGGAATGGACAAATCATATAATTATATGATTTATATATATATGTGTGTGTGTGCACTGCATGCGCCAAAATTAAGAATCAGTCCGGAAACCGGCAAATTTTCTTTTTACGCCAACTAATCAAGATGGCGAATATACACTGCACTACACTGCACTGCACTGCACTGCACTGCACTGCACTGCACTGCACTGCACTGCACTGCACTGCACTGCACTGCACTGCACTGCATATCTATATACATAGGTTGTTAAACGAGAAATGATCAGAAGAATAAGTTAAGACATGCATTATTCTTGAGAAAGTTCATAGTAAAGATGAATAACGAGATATATAATATAATAAGTGAACAATTTATCCATTATTCACATATGACAAAAGTTAATTATGACCGTCAACGGACATATGGTTATAGTAAATTATAGCAGATCCTTGGATTGCATCACTGCAACAAAGTTTGCAGAAAAGCGACTTGTATGAGCGCGTCATACCAAGACGGGTAAGGTCGGGTTCGTTAGCGGGATGCCACGCACCAAGAGAACCGATAACAAAACCAAAGACGGAACAGTTCTTGCCTTGGGCGATGAAATGGTCTTTCAGGTGATCATACTTTGCGATCTTTTCTTGTTCCGCAGTTTTGAGAGCGTCGCTATCATTCTCAAACGGGCAGGTGACGTCAATTATTGAGACTTGGTTGTCGTCAATAATCACAATATCAGGATGCATGGGAACGGTCAGTGATGTTGGGAATTTGTTGGTCCAATCTAACTTCACCAGAACGGATCGCGTTGGAGAGGCGGTCGACGATTCTGTTGTGACGATCTCGAATCTCAGTGATGTGTTGGCGACATGCAGTGGCAGATTGTGTGGCAGGGTTTCGGCTTCTGAACCACATTTCCTACACGAGGTGGAAATATTGGACCAACGGGATTTATTTTGGTTGGTTGGGACAACATTTAGTCTCGCGCGATGGATGAATCTCCAATCTTTGAAGCTGATCTTAAGGCCAGTGTAAGCCTAAGAGGAACCATTGTAAAAGCGGTCAGCGACAAGGGCTCTGGCAACCTTGCCTTGGTCCGGAAGAGAGATGAGTTTCTCGGCAGCATGACTTTGCACGAGGTGGTGAAGGAAACTACAGCAAGATTTTGCCAGGATGGGACCCCTATCGAGGGAAGCGATAGCTGGAGCGCCGTTGTCAGGAACAGAGAAAGACACTTTCTGGCGACGACAAGATGATCGGGCCCGAGTCCAAATGGATTGCTTGCGATAGCGAATCTTGTTGGGATGAAAGTTACCACAAGCGGAGCCAGAAAGGAATTCATAGATGAGGGAAGGAGAAGGGTTGTCTTGAGCAGCAAAGCGGACAGATTGGAGTAACTTGGCTTTGAAAATGTGGGAAACAAAGGTGTCAGAAGAGGATAGCATCTTCAAAGCTTGAACGATGACTTGAGCATCAACTTCAGCGAGTGGATCGTGAAAAGCAAGACCACCAACATTCCTGGAGGCGAAGATAAAGTGGGATGTGGCTCGGAGCAGTAAGTTGCATGCGGAGCGAACTATCTCAATCAACTTCTTCCGATAATTGACGAGAGAGCGTTTGAGGGGGTTGCCAGCGCGGAGAACGTATGTAAGACAAGGTTGAATGAAGGTTCGTATAGCATCAAGCTTCTGCCATGGCGCTAGGAGGGAGGAGTTGATCTTGCCTTGGATAAGGTAATCGGTAGCAGACTTGGTGAGAGTCAACGAGGCATATTTGTCTGAAAGGAATTCAAGGCCAAGAAGAGTAGCCGAGGAGCTGGTAGCATCGAGGAGATATTGGAGATCATCAGACTTTCGAGAGATGATGACGAGATCGTCAGCGTACGCCAGAACAGAGATTGGGGCACCATGATGTTTAGCTGGGTCAGCAACCTGAGATTCAGCTTTCGCAGGGACGGAACGGAGGATTAGCTCGATGGATAGATTGAAGAGGATGGGAGATAGAGGGCAACCTTGTTTAACGCCAGCCAAAATGGGGATAGGAGGAGTGGTTCCAGCTGGAGTGCGGACTTCAGTGGAAGCATTGGTGCACACATTGCCAATAAGATCAATGATGGATTGAGGAATACCAATGTGAGATAGAGTTGTGGCGATGACACCATGGGGAACACTACCAAACGCATTGCGGAGGTCCAACCAGGAAATGCAAATTCTATTGAGACGTTGAGCATCGCGGCGACCAAAGATTGGAGAATGAAAGTGTGTTCATAGCAGCCTTCGGAAGGACGGGAACTCTTCTGGGAAGGAGACATGAGGTCATTGGATATGGAGTAAGACACCAAACGATTGGCCAAATTGCCCCCAAAATACTCATGAGGAGTTTGTAGCTGCAACTCATCAGGGCAATGGGACGAAAGTTGGACGCGTCATCGGAGGAAACTTTCTTGTGGATGAGGACGGTGGTAGAAGTTTTCCAGGAGGCAGGCACATCGCATTCGGATAAACATCTGGCAAAGATGAGTGAAAGGATTTCCCCTTTGGGATCAACAGCTTTAAGGTAGCGATATTCGACTTTGTCAGAACCAGGGGTGGAGTTGGATAGAGAACGGAGTTTCTTAGTAATTTCTGCTGAAGTAGGGTTAGCTGTAACTGTCATCAGTGGGGCCAGTTGGGACAAACTCTTCAAGCTTCTGTTTGATGTGTTCAGGATTGCAATCTTTACTGTCGAAGACTTTAGTAAAGAAAGCGTTTGCTTCATCGGCTGTGCCAGTAAAGGAAGGCGAGTTGTTGTTAAGAACCTGAACTTTGGATCCTATATACGAGCGAAAATCGGATTGAACTCAAGGTGACGACGGTTGTTGGAAGGAGCACAGGCGGCTGGACGGTTAGGACGACGAGGAGTGGGCCTGGATTTTTTGGACGTAAAGACACTGGTCTTGGGGATATCGTCCGCAAAGTCAGAGCATTTAGAGGAGAAATCTTGCCGGGAGGAGTCCGCTGACTGAGAGACCATCTGTTCTGAAAGTTAACTATACACCAGCATTTAAGTTGCTAGGAAGGTGAATGGGAGACGAACCATTCGTAGGAATAACAGGGGGGTCAACAATGGTGGTGGGGTTAGGATCAGTCAAAGGTGAAGCAGGAGGTGTAAGCTGGGTCATTGGCGACAATGGGATGGGCTCGGGAGAAACAGATGGCAACGTTTGCGTAGAAGCTTGATGTTGCTGAGAAGATTGGGAGATGGGTGGAAGGGGATCGGAGATAATGGAGAAGGGACAATGAAGGCACTGTCATCGTTGGAGAGGGCAGGCGTGGACGGCGATGGCGAGTCTGGATCACTAGGCGGCCTAGAGGGTCCTTCTTCGACATAGTTACTTGGACGAAGTCTGATCTAGTCGAGCGGCGAAGATGAGGCGGCGGAGACAAGTCACAGTGAGATTGGGAAGGCGACTTTGGCTGGTTGTTGAGAGACATTAAGTAGATCTTGAGAGACCAAATTAATTTCTGATCTAATAGGCGACGAACTAGAACTGGGATGGCGAAATTTAGACGATTTTTTTTTTAGAAATACCACGTTGTCGCAGGCAGTGGACGCTGACGGCTTGGGCGTTTGGAAAATCAAGTTTGCAAACACTACACTACACTACACTATGTTCATAACAACCTTCACTGCGACGAGCACTCTTTATGATATTTTTATTGACGATATAACATTTGAATACGTTGTGCTTCGGCGGGATTAGATAAAAGCGGTCGATGACGTAAAGCAGGACGGCGGCCAGATGGACGATCACGACGAGGAAGAGGTTTTGGGCGACAAAAAGAAGATGAAGATTCTGCAGCGATTTCTAAAGCGAGAGATCGAGATTCAACGGCAAATTCATCGCAGAGGGTGCAAAATTCCGACCACGGAATGTCACCGGAGAAGGCAGTTGTCCATTTTTCACGAAAAGCAATTCTCTTCAAGCGTGATTCTGAAGGAATGGACGATAATGAATTTTGAGATTGTGTCAAATCATCATCATTTATTTATTTATTTAAAAATCTTTATACATGGTAGCTAGAGATAAGTACAATAAATAGAAATACAATGGTTAAAAATAAAAATGGTTGCTTTTCATTAGGCCGTGTTTGAATGTTATATATAAATATAAAAACAAATATCTAAAAGATTAAAATATTATGTTACAAATTATTTACAAAATATGATATAAAAATAGTGACAAAAAATCGTGGTATTATCAAGTTGCTGCTAATTACATTTTTCTAAAACATTTTCCTTTGTCAAACTAGGGAGTTTGTTCCAGATTTTATAGCCGCAGCGTAGCCAAAACTTCTCTTCATAGCATTGGTTTTTGGTTTAGACAACATCAGCATATTGTTATTACTTCTTAGTTATAGTTAGTATTATTCTAAATTTTGAACATCAGTAGATGTAATATCTGGAGGACAATTATTATTGTTTAAAGCTTTGCTTACATAGGATGCAATTTGTTCCTCTCTTCTTTCTTCTAAAGTTTTCCATCCTAAGTTGGCTAATATTTCATATGAACGAACATCATATGTGTCCCCTGTTATTACTCTAGCAGCTCTGTTTGGGAGTTTTTGCAACTTGTTTTTTAACGATTGGTTGCAATTCCCCCAAACCATAGAACAATAATCAAAATGGGGTAAAATTAGCGATTGATATAGTCTGTAAAGACTGCCGTGAAATATATTGTTTCACGCGTCTTAAAATTCCAATTCCCTTTGAAACTTTTTTGCTGATGTTGTCTATTTGTTGATTCCACTCCAGTTTAAATTTTCATCAACTAGAATCCCTAAACTCTTTGTAACCGAGATCCGTTTTAAATCTCTTCCTCCAATTTTATTTTTGGGTCATGGTTGTTACGTGGTAATCTTTGCCGTGTGCCAATTATCGTGTATTCTGTTTTACCGACATTAACAGTTGGTTTATTAACAAGAAGCCAATTGTGAACTTTATTCAATTCACAATTTAACGTATCTTCTAACTCTTTAATAATCTCTCCGCTTGTAGTTATATTTGTATCGTCGGCATATATGGCGGGGACAGATTTATTTAAACAATTTGGAAGATCATTAATATATAGCAAGAAGGGAAGGGGTCCTAAGTTTGACCCCTGACGAACACCGCATTCAATAGATTTGGGTGACGAGGTTACATAATTTATTTTACAAATCTGTGTGCGTTGTGAAAGATATGATCTAAACCACATTAAAGCAGAATCTCTAATACCATATAAATACAATTTTCTAATTAAGATTTCATGGTCTATTGTGTCGAAAGCTTTGCACAAATCAAGAAAGATTATTCCGTTTATTAAACCGGAATCCATATTAATGAGCCATGAATTAGTTGTAGTTAACATTGATGTAGAAGTGGAATGACATTCTCTAAAACCAGATTGATGTGTTGTAAGAATATTATTTTCCGTTAAGTAATCATTTAACTGTGTATATACCAATTTCTCAAATAATTTTAATACAACTGGTAACACCGATATAGGTCGATAGTTGCCACACATGCACTCCGTTTTATCACCCGCTGACTTATGAATTGGTGAAACTCGAGCCTCATTCCAATCTTGTGGAAAGATGCCCGAAGCTAACGACAGATTAAAAATTCGTGTCAAATAGGGAGCTATAACAAATCTTGAATCCTTAAGCAGTCTTGCTGGTATTTTATCAGGTCCAAGAGACTTGGACGTTTTAATCTTCCCAAGCAAGCCATAGACTTGGTTGACCAATATTATTTTAAATGTGAAAATACTTTCAACAGTTGTCATATATGCTTCAGGTTCAAGATTTGTTTTAGGAATCTGGTTTGCAAGATCAGGTCCAACACGAGTGAAATATACGTATTCAGTGCATCCGCAATCTTACTTAGTCTTTCATCAGTTATATCCTCATCACCCATATTTAAGGATGTAATATGTAATAGATAAATCCCGAGAACGAGGGATGTATATATGCGATATAAAGCCCTCGGACGCGAATATGTTAATTAGATCGAGAAATTTACGTGTTTGATGACCTTTTACTATACCGGTAGAAGATCGCAGTTAAAATCACCCAATATAATTACTTCTTTATTTTCTTCATCTAAATTCTGCATTAAGAATTCAATTTTTTCAAAAATATCAACCAAACGCATTAGGAGGTCTATAAACAGATGTAATTAATAAAGGCTTGCACTTAGTTTGTAATACCTCAATCACATACGGCTTCTAATCCTTTAGGTATAAGTTCGTCTCTTGATTTTACATTGAGCTCGAGATAAATTCTGTAATAAATAGCAACACCACCTCCCTCTCTGTTTCTATCATTTCTAATGACATTATATCCACTAATATTTACAACTGAAGCTGTGATATCTTTATCCAAACAAGTTTCATTAATGCTCAAAACGCCAAGACGTTCTTTATGAAGATATAACTGTCGTTGATCAATATATTTTGTCAATGTGAGAGAGGTGATGTTTAAGTGCCCAAGCCGAAATCCTTTCAATTTTTGTAAAATATCAGAAGGATTATCATTAAATAAAGGCATTTGGCATTCGCTAATATGCGGTAATTCCCCAGAGGCCAAATTCGTTGAGTTAAACCCTCATGCGCTTGGCTTAAAGTGCCTCTATGGTCTGTGGGATCTTTACATATTTAAATAACTTAGCTTAAAAGAAAATGTTTCCCGAAATTTTTTCTCAAAAATATTAAATGCTCGCCCATTAACAGTGCTCCGAAGTTGGCCAAATCAGCCCAAATCGCGCCATTTTGAAAGTTAGACCGTTTTCTTGGGCCTGGGCTCTAATTGATAGATTTACGTCACATTTGCGTCACAGTCGGAACACCAACATTTCTTCCACCGAGTCTGAGTCAGACGAACCATCTTGGAACATATTGATGAATATATCTAAAGTTTTCATTGCTTAAATAAAGGTTTAAGAGACGCAATACCAAAAACACACTAAATAGTCAGAAGGTCGGTTCCGACTGTGACGTCACAGAGTAAACTCGCACCATGTCCCTAATGCACGGTCACAGTTATAGAGGTACCAACTTTGAAGCGCTGTTAATGGGCGGGGATTTAATATTTTTGAAAAAAAATTTCGGGAAACATTTTCTTTTAACCTAAGTTATTTAAATATGTAAAGATCCCACAGGCCATAGAGGCACTTTAAATCTGGATCACAGATTTGATGTTAGGAGAAGAATCATTAACAGGAAAAGATCGCGACTCAGAAGTTGAATAGGTATTTGTCGAAGGATTTCCATCGTTGTCAGACGTAAAGGAAGATGGCGGAGTGGGGTGCAATATTGAGGAAGGAGTAGGTATCTCAGCAGAAGAATGTAAAGTCGGATTAATTATTAGGTCATCGACATCTGATTGGGCAACGTTCGGTGAACGACGAGGAGGGTGTGGAGATGACCAGGGAGAAAAGAATCCAGCAGTTGTAGGTTTTTGGTAACGTCTAGGAGAAGGACTAGGTGCGGGAGGCGAGGATCGGGATGAATCGTTAACAACAGTTAAGATGGAAGAGACTTCTGATGAAGAAATAGGTGAAGAAGGTAAACCAACTGTTTTGGGAGCTCGTTGAGGAACAGAAGGAAGAATATTATTGCATTCATGAATGAAACGCGATAAGGAGTTTGAGGCTTGTTCAGTTCGGGGTGATGAAAAAGGTTTGTTAATACGAAGCAAAGAACTGAGACAATCCAATGTTTGTTGAGAATTGGCGGAGGAAGTCTGATGCTGAATGATGGTGGGAGGAGAGCATTCAATTGATTTATTGAGGAAAGTGGTAAGCGGAGTAGTTGATGAAAGGGCAGGATCCGAATTAGGATCAGGTGATGTTGGTGGTTGTGTGGAAGGAGAGAAAACCAAATTGGAGACATGAGGTATATGATGAGTTGAATATCTATAACGGGATTGATAGGAGAATGGAATAAGTGGCGAGAACACGAATCACGGAGTTCTGGTGATGAAGATGACTGGTTTGGGACCAAGATAGGATCATCATTGATCTGAACAGGTCGAAGAACGTTGTTTGGAAGAACGTTTATTACGAACAGGTCTGGTTGAATGGCGGGAGCAACACCAGATGTAACATTATGGTCAGCGGTAATCTGAGACATTATTGGAGTCGGACTTTGAGGATATTGAACATGTGGATTATTTTTTGAAATACCATGTGAACGTTGGCAATGAACACTAACAGCTTGCACATCTTGCACATTAGAAAAATCCATATCACATACTGTTAACCCTTTATTGTTCGCAGTAGCCATATGGCAACCGCAAGTTTTGAATGTTGTCCTGGTGACGAGGTTTGCCCTAAAGTCTTTTATATTCGTTTTACATGAAGTACATGTATATAGGTGTTGTGATGATTCGATATTTTTAGCGTGGTCGAAGCATGGCGTTTACAATCTTTGGATGATTTTGACCGTTTTTGAGTGATATTTGTTCGTTAAAAAAGGTGAGTTTTGTGCTAGAATTGTCTGAGAAGTATTCATCGTACGGATATTGTTTTTTTATATGTATTTTCATCACTTATAGCTCTCTTTGTTGATACGAAAAATACTGTTCACCCTTGGACTTTTTGTGTAAATATTCGCTTGTGAAATCATGGTTGCCATATGGCAACTTTGACCCAAATGGGTACAGCTTCTTTCATATAGTGTGTATACAGTTTTCTTTATTGTTTATTGCCGGTGTTGGTCTTTTAGATCAAATACATATGAAAAAATGAGATTGAACTTTATTTCAAATATTTGTCTCAGTCTTGCATCAGTTTGCTGCAGTAAATCAGGGGGGTTGGTCATTATTTGTGAGCTTTATTTTGAAAAACAATTCATTTATAATAACCTGTATTACATGGTTGCTAAACCTGATGTGATATCCTCTGTATAATAAATTTTAATATACAGAGCCGTTATCTGTTGCTTTTATATAAAAATATAATTATATTTATTGTGCCCGAGTCGGAACAAATCAATGCAATCTAAACATAACCTCTCAGGACTTTGTATAACAAGAATTGTTTGTTCTATAGGAATGTTATCATGGAAAAACATTCAAGAACCAGATATGATGTAGAAGATGTCCTTCAGTTTGTAATGGAGCCTGGTGCACAATCTGAACTATCAGATGTTGAAGGTAGTGATGAAGAAGATGAAAGATTGCCTGAAGAGGTGTGGCCTGAAGAGACATTGCCACATGAAACACTGCCTAATGATGTAATAGAAGAGCAAGAGTTGGCTGGAGATGATGGTGATGAGCAGGTTTTAGAAGAAGATGGTAAAAATCAAGCAACCGAGACAGCGAAGAAAAACAAGAAGAGCCATAAGAAAGCAAAGGAACCAGAGCACACATTCAAGTGGAAGAAAAAGAGACCAGCAGCAATTGACACTGAGTTTACCGGCGAAAGATTCAATCTACCACCAGATGATGCTGATGTTTTGACCCCATTACAGTACTTCAAAATATTTTGGGGTGATGAACTGACTGCCTTACTTGCTGAACAAACAAACCTGTACAGCGTACAAAAGTCAGGTACAAGCATTGGTACAACAAGCAATGAAATTGAACAGTTGTTAGGAATGCAAATGTATATGTCCATCGTCAAGCTCCCATCATATGCAATGTTTTGGGCTGCTGAAACAAGATATCCACCTGTAGCAGATATCATGCCAGTCAACCGATACAAGAAGTTGAGACAGTTTTTACATGTCAGCGACAGCACTTTGGCTGATGACGGTGAAAACAAAGGGAATCGCCTTTACAAGATTCAACCTGTGCTTGAACATGTTCGAGAGAACTGCCTGAAGATCCAGCCAGAAGTTGAGAACTCGATAGATGAACAAATTATACCTGCAAAAACAAGATACAGTGGCATTCGACAGTATAATCCAAGAAAACCTGTCAAATGGGGTTTCAAGAATTTTGTTCGTGCTGGAAAGTCTGGAATGATGTATGATTTTTTCCTATACACTGGTGCAATTTCAGCTACACAGAAGTGCACAGGTGAATATGTTGTTTTCCGTCTATGCGAAACCCTGCAAAAAAATCAAAATTACAAGCTGTTTTTTGATAATTGGTTTTCGTCATTGGTGCTCTGCATCAAGTTGAAAGAGTTGGGCATTTTGGCAACAGCTACCATGAGAACAGATCGCCTGAAGAAATGTCCTTTGCCAAGTGATAATGTTCTGATGAAGGAGGGAAGGGGCACCAGCACCTACCAATGTGACACCAATTCTGGTATCACAGTCTTGAAGTGGTTTGACAACAAATGTGTCCACCTGTGCTCCAATCATTCCAACCCTTGTGAAATTTCAACTGTTGAAAGGTGGGATAAAGTCGAGAGAAAACATGTGAAGATTTCTTGTCCAAACACAGTCAAAGAGTATAACGAGTCCATGGGTGGTGTTGACCTGGCAGACATGTTGATCTCTTTGTACCGCACCAGTATCAAGTCAAGGCGATGGTACCTGAAAGTCCTGTTCCACTGCCTGGATATTGCAAAGGTCAACGCTTGGCTTTTGTACCGTCGACACCAAGATCAGATGAATGTGCCAAAGAAACAGCAGCTCACTTTGTTGAAGTTTATTACAATTATCGCCCAGAGCCTGGTGAATGCTGGAAAGACCCCAAACTCGGTTGGCAGACCTCGAAAGAGAAAGGCATCTGCAACACCATCACCTGTCCCAAGAAAACAGCCAGCCCCAGTGCCCTGTGGTGATGCTAGGTATGACAATGTTAGCCATTGGCCTGAGTACAGACCAAACAAAAACAAATGTAGGCATTGTAAAACAAATTTCAGCAGAGTTTACTGCCAGAAATGCAAACTATGTTTGTGTTTGAACAATGCGAGAAACTGTTTTTTGGACTTTCACGGGAAGTAACTGTTCAGAACTTTTGTTAAAATCCATAGGAACAATCTCTAAGTGTATATAATATAGTTCTTTATTGTTGTATTTAATAGAATTTATTGAAAAACTTGGAATATCTTTGGGTATTATTATATATATATTGTTCCCTATCAATACCACTATTGGTCAAAGTTGCCATATGGCAACCAATCGGAATTCAGAGGGGTTTATACTGGCAACAATTTTTTTTTGCAAAAAATGATTTATTAGCATCATATAAGTATAAAAAATGCTAGAAAATTTTTTTTGAAACCATATTTCCGACCTTGACCGATAAAGGGTTAAGCAATGAGCAGATGCCAAAAGAAGAGTATCAGGAGGAAAATTGACTGGGTATTTCCGCAAAGACAGCAAATAAAATTCTTTCCTTCAGGGTATGATCTCACTACGGAGACAGATTTAATAGAGGTGCATTAAGTAATTTTGTGAGTTTTAGTACGATGAATGCAAAGGCCAGCTTGTGAACACGATGAAAAATTGCAGTCAGGACAAATAAATGATCGAATAGTTCGTGAAGAAGACATGACGTAATCAGCAAAATACTCAAGAACATAACATAGGAAATATGATACTTCACAGGGGGAAAACCCGTGTTGCAAGTCTAATAAGAATCAAATAAAAAATGCAACAAAAACTAATTTATTGTACTAAAATAAACCAAAATCCGACAGTATTTGTAGAAATGTTAAGCGATTCCAAAATAGCAGTAAGAAGAACATTTGATGAAATCCAAGAGAAGATTTCGAGGTATATATAATATATGACAATTATTCACCGAAGTCGAGGTGAATATCGGTGAATATTTGCCGAGGCGAAACCGAGGTAAATATATTCACCAATATTCACCGAGACTGAGGTGAATAATTGTTATAGTATAATATTTCGGAGGTGAATATCCAAGGAAGTTAAAACACACGTTTATAAATGTATTAGTTTATCTTATCTTGATCTTGGAAATTGAATGTTGAATCTTTTCTTCACTCAGTCACTTTCAAAAGCACGGCTTAATACGATCAAAACTCTTCCAAAATAAAAAATAATTACGACAAAACATTTCCTTACCTTTAGACAGTTGTATCTCCAAGCTATTCGATGTATACAGTCTATTTGTCCTGAGTTATTTGAGCAGTTTTGACGATATGTTCGCCTTAAAAGTACGGTCGCCATTTAAAAAAAAACTCCGCCATTTTGAAAATTAACATTCATCAAAATCATAATTCCGAGGGGAGACTGGAACGTGTTAACTCAATTTAGTTGGAAAAAAGTCCCAGCAGACTCCCCTCGAAAACCTCTTTCTAGTGATGTTATTTTGTGATGTTATATTCACCGCCTGGCGCGGTGAATATAATGATTTATGAAGAAATTTTTAACCAATCAAATGTCCGGAATCTTTATATTCACCTCTGAAATTATACTATATATATATATATATATTATACGGCATAGCTTTCAAGCTCTGTATTAAATACAAGAATTAGGGTCATGAAAAAGCACGCCGCCTATAACATTATAAATACAACAATTTGCATTAATTTCTACATATAGCCATTAATAATAAAATCTACACCTACTCGAATCAATTTCAAACTGTGTCGATGACAGGTAATTATATATTATTAGGTCAAATATTTAAAATTGCTTATCCAAACGAAATACTATATATAATAATACGTTCAATCTCGTCAAAACAAATAGACCTTTGCACATGACGTCAAAACAGCCGATCTGAACAAACCATTAATGAAAATTTATTGTTTAGTAGCGTTAGTGTCTTTCACCAAGGAACAAAGTGAAAGACGTCTGTACATCAAATCCTATCGAATAATAATACAGTACGTAATTACAAACGTAATCTACATGTTTCTATACAATACAATAGACAAGTTTTGCGTCAATTGGATATTTTAATTGTTGGTATACTAATAAACTAATAACATCATGACATTTAATGACAATACAGACTTTACAGTACATATAAACATGCATGCATATATATCAGCTATATCTACATGCAGCTATATACAATAGACAAACTTTGCGTCAATTGAAAAATTATTGGCACAACAACATCATATTCTACATGCATCTATATACAATATGAGATAAATTTTGCATTAATTAAATATTGTCGGAACCGCATCTATATATATGTAAGAACAACACCAAAGACTAAGAGCATTAACCAAATTAAACAACGTCTATGGTAAGAGACGATATTTCGGAAGAACTAAAGTTGTAATTTACTATCTAATAGAAACAACGACGAATAGCGCACAACTACGATGTCGAACGCAAATGTTGTGCCTTCGGTTTTCCCGCAGCGCGCAACCTAAATCAGACCCTTCTGGTGTTTTATGTTTTGCATATGTGAGTACATTGCACGTGTACAATATAGTAAATCTCAAACGTCCCACCGGCGATCAGAGGGTTGTGGGTTCTACTCTAGTCCCGCTTAGGAACTCAGAACATTTTTCTGAGTAAAATAACTTCGAAGAACATTTACACTCAAATCTCAAGCATTTACACAGCATGCATGCAACGACTTTTATTAACTGCTCCCTAGTTTACAGTTTACATACAAGTTTCATTCATTTTTCAAAATTCCTCTTTACAATGTAATAATCTGATAAAAACAAAACGATATAATCAAAATATAGTATTAAATGCGTTGTCTACGTACAGGCTAAGCCCCGCAGTATATCAGCGTACATCTCTATTGAATTTTTTACACTAACTGCCCACGCAGCAGCACTACCTTACTTTTATACGGGTCGCTATATTTAGAGAATTGATGACAGGGTGCAGTTTTTATCTGTCTGGCATAGATGCCGGAAGTACAAAATACGAAGTGGGTTGTTCCAGCTCGTGTCAGAAATATTTAGAACTGGTGTTCTCGGTGTAGAAACATGTACACGTTATTCCGCCATAAAGTTGAATTGAAATATAGATAAGGCGTATTTCCAACGTTAACCTTCCTGCGCTGATCAAGGGGCTTATTACATGAGTCAACTGGACTGAGTGATTAGGATCGTGCTATATACTATAGTTTAAACTTTTATACTCGCATAGAGGAAATTTGCAAAAACCAAGCACCATATAGTTGTACGTATGTAATTGGGACAGAAGAGGTAACCACATTTTATTTATAGCCAGAGTCGCAAAATTTAAGGTATTGTAGTCTCAGGAAAACGTCTTTCAGGTATCCTTCTAGATCTCTTGAAATATTGGGCCCTTAGTGACGGAATGAAAAGCGTACACAATTTTATCCTCTCAAATTAATTTTAGCTGAAGTGCAAACTGCGTGACGAAAAAGCCTTATGTGTGAAAGGAAGAAGGCCGGGATGCGTCATATATAATTTGTAATTATACCCGAAAAAGTTAATCATCGTCATCATGTCGCCGTTACTCTGCTGTTGCGGTCAGCCTGCTAACGTAATTTTTTTTGTCTAGGAAGTCTTTCTTATCCATCATCAGTTTTCGGAGTTGGATTTTATCAATATATGTTTCAACATATGGTTAAAGCAATATATAATGAGAAAAAAATGTTTTTTAAATTTTTATTGAGAAAGATATTTTACTGAATTTTTTATTTCAGTCAAATTTAGACTGAAAATGTGTAATTTTCAAGACTTTCTTCTGTAAAATTGCAATGGGTTCGAAATATTATTATATATTATTCGATAGCTTAAAAAGCGAGTGAATCAGAGAATGTAACAAGGACTATATTATAGATTCTTAATAAGATTAAAATGCAATTGTCTGTGGAATCAATTACCTTCAGTTTTTTACATGTATATATATAACTGCTCTAACCCACGCTTCTCTCGCTGGAAACGAGGCTTTGTTAAAAAACATATGACATCACAAGCAGATAAACTGCGACTTATAAAATGACCGCCAAATCTTTGTTTTGTTTGGTGCACTTAGCAACGCTGCATTGGCAAGATTAATATCGCGTCTACTTTGCAGTTTGCGCAACAGGGGAAAAATGTCCCTGGCATGCCAACTGGAAACAAAAAGATAATACAAGAAATCTGAAAAGCGATGTACTACTTCAAGATCTTATAAGAATTATTTTACATCGAGTAAAAGCCTTTTATGTTAACCATTACAGTTCGGTCCTAGGTTCACGAGTGAGACGTCACGCTAATAACCTGGCGTTAATATTAGTACAGAAAACCTTCGAGTTGATAACATGCAACCATGCAAACAGTTCGTCATACTATAACATCGCAACAAAGATAAAACTTGGGAAACAGCGTATTTTTCGCGCGTAAGAATACTATATAGTATTAAATACGCGAGCAGCAAGTTCATGAAAAAATACGCCGTCTCTAACATTAACCTATTCCAGTCTGAGCCTCTAGAAACGACCACTTCTGTTTCAGTTAACGCCAGACGATTTTACTCGTCAAAAGGAGAACACTCAAACATTCTAGGCGGCAATGCTAAGGCAGCAAATTATATACATGTAGGTTAACAAGTGATTAACACATTCCTATCTAAGCTGGCCAAATTAAAACGGCTTCTTTGTTGTTTTAGTCTGTCTAATGCCAGATTGCCAGACGCCATTTTACTCGTCAAAACACCTTGGCAGTATAATACGAGTAAAATATGACAATTTGCTTATTTGCACTTATAATTAGTTCGACTCGTGCTCACGAGTCTGAGTGCTCACGAGTCTGGTGAGGTCTTTATATAATACGAATATGTCTTAAGTATAGCGTTGGTACATAAGGCATATACTAATAATCATATTTTGCGTCGACTAAGTAAAAAATACTGACATTGACTTTACGTATTTTGAAAATTTTTATTAAAGAGAACCAAACCACGGCTTGAATAAAGTTCGACTTACGCCGTATAATAACTCAATATGCATGATACGCCATAATTGAATAATTGGGTCCATGGCTAATGGAGATTCAACCATAGTTTCAACACAGCGTGTGAAAAATATTCCAGGTGTTGCCTGTAGACCTTATATATTCAACAACAGGGCGCGTTAAAAATAGATGACCAATCAAATGTATTGGAGATATTTATAAACAAACCAACAATAATACAGGAATACCAATCACTCATCAGTTACTAATTTTAAACAACGCTATTAGCCCGATGAGGCATTGCATCAGCACAAATAAGTACTGTAAACCTGAATTATTTAATAAGCCGATTCCCGTTGAAGATATGTCAACAATAATAATAATAATAATAATAATAATAATAATAATAATAAACAACTTTATTTCAGTGTCACTGTATTTAGCTGTACTAGCTAATTGGAGACACTATTTAACTATTACAATTTAAAATTACATTATAAGAATTTATATATTACAACATATTGGTGGCTTTCACGTGACGTCACGGCGGCCATATTTGTGCCACAAAACAATAAAACGGCGGCCATATTTGTGTCCTAAATGAATCCCATTGGGATTTAGCTCTATTCTTATTCACAAATTTCCTGTTGTTTTAGCAATCCAATATGGCTGTCGGTCACGTGGGTGAAACCCAAGAATATTACAGTACAACTACATTATAAAAAAATTAATAAATTACAAAAAAAAAATTATAATAATAAAATGTGTTCTTTTTATTTTGAGCACATTGTATATTTTCACGGAGAAATTCCACATGTCAAAAGAGCTTATTATTACACTGATACACTGAAATAATCAAAATACACCATAGTATCTTCTTTAAAGTGCCTATCAACTGAAAATTATTCAGTCTTATTTGAAAGAACATTTAAAATGACATAGATCTTTTACAGATTTTTGTTTCGTTAACAAATTAAACATTTTGACGTCGCACGTGAATAAAGAATTACATCAGAGAAGGTTATACATATATCTTCGCTATTATAGATTGCTATTGTCATACTAGCTTGCTTATAGTTCCCTACAGAGATTATTTTACGGATAAGAAAGCGAGGCTATAGACTTCAGAACTCACGTGAAATTGTAAAATGACGTTTTTAATTTAATTATTGGACATTGATTTTTTTATTTGTATGTTAACTTAATTAGTAATAATATGAAAAACCTGACTGCCCCAACCGGGAATCGAACCTATAATTAAGGACTTCGAGTCAACGCATCGGCGCTGCACGAGTCTACACTGAACTATGGCTCCACTGAGCTCCGTATCTTGTGAAGATAAGATGTTTTCCTGCATGCAGAAACTTGAAAAGAACTGGGCGATATGTTTACAGTCAAAATGCAAATACTTTCCCACTTCTTCTTCTGCAGTTTGTTGCGTATTACTGTATTTCTGTAGCTGCTACGATATACCGAAGCCTGAGAAATTTTTTTGTTGAAAACTGTCACATAAATAGTATAATAATGCAATGGAATGTTATCCCAAATCGATACCAACAGACGAATATAATTAAGAATTTGTGACTTATATCGCTAGACTTTCCTCACGCTTCAGTAGCGGCTGCAGGAATGCAGTAACAGAAGCGGAAGTAGGAACGTATTTCCGGATCCATTTTGACTGTAACGCCTTGGTGAATGGGAGATCACGTAAAATCGTCTGGCGTATACTAAAGTCTGCATCAGTCCCAGATGATTGATTCAGTTAGAAAGGAGATAAATATGAAAATCTATGACTCGTCGATGCGTGTTTCGGAGACCATGAGTTTGATTCTCGCGGTTAGGGCTGTCAGATTTTACAATTATTAAAATACTCATTAATAATTCATGATACCGTAGTAGTGGTTGTAAATCGGATACAGCATCGTCCGGCTAAAACAGACCGTATCCCCCAAATAGTTGGTGAACTTGATTACTTAGATGCATTTGTATTTTAAGAAAGATACAGCATTGGCATCTATTACTTAAATTATTATTGTGTTAAATCCTCACTTAATTTAAAAAAGCTGACTTAATTCGTGTTAATGCTGAAGACATGCAGTGGCAAAATATGTGGTACCGTAAAACCAGATCAGTCTGTACAATTTTTAGCAACTGACAATAATTCGGTGCATCAAAAATATCTTTTCACGAAAAAGTAACAATTCATTTACAACCATATAATATATAACAAATACGTGAATGCATGGTACACAAAACTATTGCATTGAAATCAAAAATGCATGTTTGAACAAAACCTATCAACGTTGTCTGTCATCAGATTTGAAATATCCCCCTGTCTCCTAAATGTACTAATGTATATTCGATCTGAAAATTTCCGTTTTCCTATCAGTAAGAAGACGCAACTGCCTCCACCAGATTTCCAATGCATGGAACCTCATGTACTGTAAGAATATACATTTTGTATATTTACATCAACACTTAAATTATCAGAGATATACATATATTATATTCGGACTTTTTTAATCTAGTAGAAGAAATTAAACTGAAATGTTAGGATATTATACAATGAATTTGTTTTGAATTTGCACGTTTTCAAACGTGCGGCGGTAAAGATGGTAAAAGTCTAAATTAATTGTAATTTATATATCATAAATTTTTGGTATCTTCAAGCACATTTCAGTTTCATCTACAAGGAAGTTCAAATTAATCAGTGCAAGATAACACCAACGAACAGAAACCGTACTGTTATGGGGGCGTTTTCTAAACTGCATCCGGTTTCCAAACGGTTCAGTATATAAATTGCGCGAGCACCATCAATGTTCAATTGAGAAAGAAGAGTCACTTTAGAGTTTAGAGTAAAACGTATACGGTGTAAACGGAAAACCTGTTGGTAATCTTTAACAATGTTACTGGTAAGTTACAGTCCAAAATCTATATTCTTAATCTTTGTCATTAGAGAAATTTGCAAGACTTTGCAGTATAACCATGCTTATCTTGTTACTACTGGCACATTGCATGAAGTTACAAATCATATTTATTGTTTAATGAACTAATTTCAGTCGTGTTGGATTAAGGGCAATTAGCTGGGCTGGGCATTTTGAGCAAGTGCCAGGGTGCGCGCTTTTGGTAGCCCCGCGATTTTATTATAATCACTATATGACAATACGAACTTAACGCCATATTGCCATAGTGATATCGACTTAATTGAAAAACTCGGACACTGTGGCCCAGATTTAGATTACAACGTCCACCATTTGATTTTAGTTTTGCGACTATAAGTGGTTAGCATTTGTGATGGTAAAAGACGATATTTCGGAAGAACTAAAGTTGAAATTTACTATGTAATAGAAACAATGATCAATAGCGCACAATACGATTACAACGATGTCGAACGCAAATGTTGTGCCTTCGATTCTCCCGCGGCGCGCAACCTTAATCTGCTCAAATACGTACCCGATTGCCGGAATTTGCCGGTTAATGCAGGAAAATAATTCTGTGCAACAAGCGAAAACATTCAATTGTTCTTCTAAAAATACTGCCTTCGATGATGGAAACGGGCACTTCCAAAGCACAAGAAAAACGTCAAACGTTGCTCCTTGTACGCGAACTGTCCGAACTTCTTCATTAATTTCCATGGTAATATCTCCCGCAGCGTTTGACGCCAAAGTCATGGTTACAGTGGAACGAGTGTAAAAACAGTGAGTGTATTGCACGTGTACAATGGTAAATCTCAAACGTATTATAGTAAATCTCAAGCATTATAATACAGCATGCAACGACTTTTGTTAACTGCTCCCTTAGTTTTCAAATTCATTTTTCAAAATTCCTCTTTACAATTTAAACGGAAGGAGCACTTACATGACTCGTGGCACACTTGCGGTTAATATATGTAGTGGGAAATCTATGGTATTTCTAGTAGTGTAAACGATATAGCCAGCACCCGCGAATAATAAACTGGGCTAGGGTATAGCTTACGGCAATGATTGACGCGTTTATAATTTCACGCCAAAGTAGTGGAATCCCCTAATTTTGTGACTAGTTTCCGAGCGCCACGGCACCAGAGCCTCATGGTATGCGTATTGCGGGGCATACTCCGCAGTCCGCCGAGAACATTTAGAATTTTTTACTCCAGTCAGTCTAAGCAATTGCCTGAATTTTGTGATGGTGGGCACTCTGGCCTATGCTATAGACATTTAATATTGTTTCAAGCTGTCATGTTGAAGTACAAGAAAGTATTACAAATTTGTTGAACATACTGATTACTAAACATGGATAAAAAGGCATTACTTTGAGCAAGTAGATCACTAGAAATATAATCATGAAAATATACATTTACTATGCATGTATTCTTCATTTTCCAAGCGCACTAGTATATAGACATGGCCAATTTAGTTACCAAATATGATCTAGATATACAAATATTTAATTATCAATAAAGTAATGAACTGCGTGGGCAGTGTAGAAATACAAATCAAAGTTAAAAGGTTAAATATGGTTTACGGCTGCGCCGAAATTCGAGTAAGCGCGGCTTCGTCAGAGAGAAACGTATTACAGTGGAATAATTTGACAAAAATGCACGAGTCAATATCAGATGCAAACAACACTAAAATTTTGACAAAAAAATAATTTGCTATTTTAGCGTCGATCAGCAACAGGAGATGGTATGTGGAAGTCAAATTATATAATAACCCTGGAATGTGTGGGAGGTGAATTAAATAAACCATAACCAGCAGACAATTTAAGAAAATAGAGAATAAAACATAATCCGAAAATCGTCATCTTGTGACTTGATATTCAAGTTAAAAACAAGATAAGACAAAATGAGAGGTAATATTTCGATTTTCGACTCTATTCCAAAGTCATGATCAAACCAAATAATTGGATATTACCTCTCATTTTGTGATTTACACTACATGGACCGGGCTAGTCCACTTTATATATAAAACGTTTTTGTTTTTTTTAACATTTCGATTACATGGCAAGCGGGCTAGCCCGGTTAACCGGGGTGAAAATGTCCATGTAATCGTTTTCAGCCCGACAAAAGAGCTGAAAAACTGGTGAACTCGCCGTTCGATACGCGTTCGTTTATACTAGTGATATAATTATTGTGTAAAGGACAACACCGCGGAAAAATGTCTGCGCATGCGCGTGATTCGAGCACATTGCACGCGTCAAATTTGTTCTCAAAGATGGCGGTTGAGGAAGTTTACTCGGTTTGTATGTGAATTTGGGAAAGTTTAAAGCACAATTTTTTGCGATCGGAGGACAAAAAAGGTTTGCATTGATTCTAAAGAGGTAGGTTTGTATTCCAAACCTTTTAGGATTGATATTTAATAACGATTTTCTTCAATATTATACTTTACATATTTACATATATTTACATTTTGAATTTAATAGAATCATTCATCACTTTCAATTCAAGGAAGATACTTCACAAAGGTGACTGTACACAAATTTATTGTCTGGCTTATTCGAGCCTTTATCTAAGCAAGAAGATTTTCCAGATTCTGCTTGGGTGCCATCGAAACAGTTGCTCCAGTGTGTGTTCTTTTATGTTTTACGGAATGTTTTGATACAAACGTTTTGACTATGCAAGCGTTTGCCTTGTGTTTTGTTGGATAACTTTTTTTGCGTAGCATGCATAATTTTTGCGTTGACTATATTTAAGGGTAATGATTTACTCTACAATTTAAGCGTGTGCAAATGCTTAACTCTTCGATAGTTTGCTTAACTCTTGTGTCTTAAGTTCGGTATTCGACAATTTTTCAAGAAATGTTCGCACGCCTCCCGGTCTAAAACGATAATTTTTAATTTAAATTCTGTTTCTTTTTAGATTTTAAATGTTAGAAAACTTTTTATTAATGTCCAAACTACCCGTCTAGTGTATTTTTTTGTTTGTTTCACTTACCTTGAATAATTAAAAGCCATGTTTTTGTTTACGAAGATGGGATTTAAATTCCCCGCCATTTTTTCTAGTACACGCGCATGCGCAGACGTTTTTCCGCGGTGTTGTAAAGGACTGAGTTCTAGTTAATAAAATGCGCAGCACACTGCGCATTTTGAGCTAGTCTCCACCAGGGTCATTTGTTCCCGCCATTTTGTTTTTATTCGCCATCTTGGCCGGGTACGAGGTTGACTGGGGGCATGCACCTTTAAACACTTTTTCAATCTGACCGACATCACCATCAGATTTACCCGAATCAAATTGAAATGTTGTTTCTTTATTTTCAGAGTTATGTTGCCATCATTAGCCTTCTTGTTCCTTCCACTGTACAAGAAATGCAGATGGACAATCTAGTGAAATACCACCAACTGTACAAACGGTCGTCGAACCTCAATTGTGTCAAAACCAGAGGGATGGATCGTGATCCTGATCGGATCCCAGAATATCTGAAAAAGATAACCTGTAAAAAGAATCCCCAATGCCACGAGATCCGAGCTGCCGTTGCAGTAGGCTACAAAAGCAAAAATACAATTGATACATTGGATCTGATAGTGACTTGTCAGAAACGAACGGTATGCAACCAGCAGAAAAACATAACTGTGTTCATCAACTATAATCAAAACCGCATACCCAAGAGTCTGAAGATAGTAGTTTGTCCCAACTCGACACAAGAACTGTTTTTAAAAGTACCTGTCATATATAAACCTTCCAATATGATTTTCGAGAAGGTTGTTTACGATTGTAGATGTAAATGTTAGGTACGACATGATTTAATTAATATTACACTAAATCTATTAAATTAAACTTTATATTTGAATATGCCTTTGCAGACCCGCGTTGCTGGTTTGTAGCCGGGTTAATGACCAGGCGTTGTTATTAATATAAAGATAGCATGGTTTTGAATCAAAATGGCACGAGTCCGCCGGAAGGACGAGTGCTATTTGAGGTCTTTGAAAAACTCACGAGGGTATGTTTTTCCGAATTGCACGAAAAACCATGATATTACTTATTAATAATATAAATTAAAAAATGTCCGAGTCAACGGTACTTACATTACAGTTCCCTTCGGCAATGCCAGTGTTCACTCCTCGTATATTTGGTTGTTTAAAAACGCTTTGCTTCTTCTACCACTACTCGAGAAAGTTTACTAAAACCACTAAGAATCTTCTAGTTTTCTTGCAGGTTTACTTTACTTGACAACAATAAAAAATAATTAGCTTCAAATTTTAACAAATTGTTCACCTCCGTTTCAAATCTTGTCCGCCATATTTGTTTATTTTGTGCAGAAAAAGCCTGGGCACGAGGTTGGAAAATGCCATCCAATCAAAATCCGTTGTAGAACGTGATTAGCTCTTTTCAGTTTTTATTGTTTTTGATTGGCTTATTCGCTTCAAAAATTTGCACTGTATTTCCTTTTTTCTGCACTGTATTTCCTTAAAACTGCACTGCTCTTAATCCGGCAAACGAATTCAGTTAAAAAAGGAAACAGAAAGATCATATATAAGTTATGTCGATAGATTTAATGAAAACTATATTATACTAATATATTGTAATTAAAACACTGGATCTTATTAATTAAAGAAATAAAGTGTCTAGCGCGGTAACTATACGATTAATTTGCCTACGAAACAGACAATGAAACTGTTTCTTGCAGCCCACAAGCTTCTTTGTTCAAAACCGGCGCATAAGTTTCCGGCATAACAGTTTAAAGGGGAACTATACACTATACAGTCCGTTTTGTGCATGTTTTCGAAGATATTAGCTGGAACTATAGCTACTATGTAAATCCGAGTAGGATTGTTTATACGTCTTCATTTGAGTCCTTATAATTTTGATAAAAATAATAACATTTTGAGAGAAGTCTTGGACGAATCAGTTCAAAGACTTACAGAGATTCTCCAGTTTCCAGCAGTGTAAAAATCAAGCACTTCAGGTTGCTTTCTTCCTTATTATAAAGTTACCAGCCCCAACTGAATATACACTAGATGATCACCGCGATAATGACAACGGTAAGAATAACTATCAACGCTGCAATAACAGATCCTGCTATAGCACCAGCATTGTTGCTACAACGTTTCCCAGAAGACGGAGATTCACCTACAAGTTAACAAACAAAATATAACAATCTTCGCTTTCATCAATAACGATATTGATTGATTGACTGACTGATTGACTGATTGATTGATTGAAATAGAACCCCCTACGGCCATACCTTCAATCACACAGCCGCCAGTGGATTCTGTACTTCCAACACAGTTCGTCGCAATAATTTTAAACTCGTAAGTTTTTTGGTCGCTAAAAGACTCATTTGCTGATGGACTAAAACTGTTGTCTAATGACGTTATGACGTCATTCCACGACCCTTCCGAACCCTTCCGGACCCTTTCGACCCAATGTTTTCTTCACTCGTACAAAAATTTTAGCAGACGCCATGTTTGATTTTTTAGCCTAGTTTCCAGGTTTTGCTTGCGGCGTGAATATGCCGTGGCTTCTGATTGGTCAGAATAGGACTGATTCCAATAGACCATGGTAGCTCAGCCAATCACAAAGCCGGATTAGTAATAGACCACCAGTTGGTTGATACTAAATATATATATATACGATAGATAATTATACATTTTACAGTTATACATAGAGAGGATTATAGAGTTGTACAGTTTGGTTATAAATAATTAAAGAAAAGGTCAATAGTTAATCGCCTTCAATTCCCAATTTTTCTGATGAGAAGAGGATAAGAAGATAAATGGATAAGAGAAAAGAATGACAGAATTGTAGAATAGCAGATCTAGAATGACAGTATGAGACAAAGATCGAGTGATGCAATGATACAATGGTAAAATATTACTTTGAGACCCCGTTTACACGATGCCGGTACAATTTGAAAACGGAACAAAATCATGCCGTTTAGGCCTGGCGTTTACACGATACCGGCACAAAAATGACATTAAAACGGCACAAAATAAAGACGGGTTCCTTGACGGCATGAAAGGAAAACGGAACACTAACCGGTATCATGTAAACGCCCGTGCCGTAACAGTTTGATGACAGTAATCACGATATATACGACCACAGTATTCGGGTCAGCAGTATTCACAAAGTCTTCTCAATTCTCATTGGAAGTGAATAGTCACATGCTAATCCGTCATTAAACCATAATCCGTATTATACCGGCACCGTGTAAACGCAAGACTTTTTGGCCTGTATTTACGTTTTCAAATTGTACCGGCATCGTGTAAACGGGGTCTAAAATACCTTTCTTTGCTTTAACTGTTATAAAATGGGAATCATTTCCAAAGCTGTTAGTCGCCTCACATTGGTAAGTACCAAATGTCTTTAACTGGAATGGGTTTTTGTCTATAGCTTTACCATCTGGTCCTATGAAGCGTACTTTAGGTTTTGGATATCCGTCTGCTTTGCATTCCAAGGTCACCATTGTGTCATTGCATTCATACTGCTCCTTCATTGATTTGTCAAATTTTGGTGGATCTAAAACATTAAAGTAGAGTAATAAAGGAATAATTATGAACATTTACTGTAATTACTGATAATGTGCATGCTATATATAATTTATTTATAATTATTATGCTGTAAATGCAAAGACAAGACCTGAAATGGCGATCGGACATGTCTGCATGATCAAATTTCAAGCGGTCAAAAATAATTGTGAACATTGGCTGTTGACGTTAACCACATGGCGGATCAAAATAATGACCGAACAACCTCAAAATCCTTATTTCAGGTGATGTGATAATACAAATATGTCAAATATCAGTAGACGCCTATCCGTTTCTTGTTGTTTCACAGTACCCAAGGTTTGCAGTACTTTTTCTAGAGAAACGTTTTAGTACTGAAAAGAAGAACTATACAAATTTCACACTAGGGTTGAAACTAGATTGATTGATTATCCATTCCAAATAACCACACCCAACTTATCTTTGTCTTCCCATTTAGCGTCATTTTAAATGGTGTATAACCTAAATACTTGTCTACTGGTAGGCCTCGGGAAAACAGTGTACTCGTGACACTAATGGTTGTCTCGTGGCTTGCAACGCTTCGTGCCAGATAATTGACGAGTAATTATGGCCCAAGAAATTATGATTACCTTCAAGACGTTTGTTGGATTTCCACATGCACTACATGCATGTATACGTACAACTTATCATATTAAATTAAAAACAATTAAATTAGTTTTCCTATAACAGTTATTTTTGTGAGACTTTGCGAACATTGTACGAGTAAAGTAGTAAATTTTGACAACCCTATAATGATTTTTCTTTGTGAGATTTTAGAAAAATGTAAGAATAAAATGGTCAGAAATTTTGACAACATAATGAGTTATTTTTGTGAGATTTTAAAAAACAATGTAAGAATAAAATAGTCAGAAATTTTGACAAATCAATAATTAATGAGTTATTTAGCGAGATTTCGGAAACTGTTGAATATATTACATGTAATGTATAATTTAGAATAATTAATGACATTAGAGAACTTTAAAATAGAATAGGGTTTGATTGTTGCAATGAATACCGCACACAGGGTAAATGGTTTATTGTTTAAGTAATTTGATAATGGGGTGCGGCCCACTATAATTTATTTGATCAACAACATCAATACCAGCTTTGGTATATAGGATACAAACGTGACACTAACTACAACTACATGACATACATATTACATATATATAAAGTTAATTTCTATTATCTACGTTAAGTTATCAAAAATTGTTAAAACATCGAAACAGTATTTCCCTGCCAAAGCCATAACTGTTCTGTCTTGCATAGACATAAGGTACATAAAAATATCTTGGGAATTAAACAATTCGAATGAACTATTTACTTTATATAGGTTATTAATAAAATTTACTCTGAGATCGGCGAACTTTGTGTTTGTACATGACGTTAAAAAGTGTTCTTCATTCCCGATCTCGTTAAGATCGCAATGTTTACATAGTCTATTACTGAATGAAACATTGCTGTATCGACCAGTTTCAACAGGTAATCTATGAGCTGAAATCCTTAATTTTGTGACAGCTTGACGGTGTTTGAAATTGTGAATTTCAGAAAGGTATTTTTCACAACCAAAGTTAGTTTTCAGTTTTTTGAAAATTCTTAACTTGCCATTGTTTTCACCCTGTTGAATCTGTTCTTTCCAGTATTCAATAAAATATTCTTGTATTTTATTTTTCAAGTAATGGCAAAAATTTCCTTGTTCTTTGGTAGGTAATACAAAAGATTGAGAGTTGCAAATTTCTACCCCACCTAGCTGTAGTAAATATTTTGTGAATGATATTGGTTGTAGGTTAAAGTTCATGCAGACTCTCGCCGCTTCACCAACAAGGGTATCTGAAAAAGGTGAACTTTGGATGCGAAACCAATATTTTGTTACTAGTTTAGCTATTTGTATAATTAAGGGTGTCCTGCCTAGTTCAGCGTAGACGGCCAAATTTGTTGATTTTGAATGAACGCCTAGAATTCTTTTGCAAAATTTTAAATGAAGTCTTTCAAGATCATTTCTTATTTTAAAAATTTTAGATTTAAACATTTCGAAAGAATTTATTTTGCCCAGTAAGTATGGG
The DNA here is from genome assembly GCA_035771165.1 of Paragorgia papillata. Lineage (NCBI taxonomy): Eukaryota > Metazoa > Cnidaria > Anthozoa > Scleralcyonacea > Coralliidae > Paragorgia > Paragorgia papillata. The sequence goes on from JAWNZC010000338.1 coordinate 674,921, forward strand.
CCCCAAACTTCGCAACTATACAGTAAAATTGGAACTACCATCGAAGAGAAAAGTTTTAAAAGTAATTTGATTGGTACATTTTCCACAAAAATAAAATATAATTATAATTGTCATAAGAAACCTTGTAACGATTAGATTGAGATTGTCCATCGAAGTGACAACATTGTTTGTGATAGTGAAATAAATGTTTTAAAAAGAAAGATACAGTCCCTTTGAAAGAGATCGCGCTCATTGTGACTTTCGAACCGGCGTGGAAAGAAGATTCCACGGCATTTGGTCCTTCGAACTGGAGTTGCATGAGCGAAACAGATTTACCGTCAAGATAATTGAGAGTGTGAGACCAGAGACATGGCAGATCCTTTGAAGAAGAAAGTTCGAACTCGTGCTGGTCACAGAGGATATGTAACCAAAACACTTGGCGACATTGCGAAGAGCGACCTGAAGAAAGAAGAACGACCCAGACTAATTAACTTCAAGTCTTCGCTCGAAGAGCAGTACGAAGCTATCAAAGCATTAGACAGCGAAATATTAGACCTTCTTTCCGACAAAGATGGTCTTGAAGATGAAGAAATCTCCGCAGAGATCGAAGAGGCAGGAAGATTGCGCGCAGACATTAAAACCGCGATAACGTCTTTGGACGAACTCTTGAAAAGCAACGAGTGTAGAGTTGACAGAAAGTGCCTCAACGAAAGAAAAAGAGTCGAGTAATCACCATGAAACACGAGTCATTCGTGCGAAACTCCCTAGGCTTGAAGTGAGGAAGTTTGACGGAAAGCCTGAACAATGGCAAGAATTTTGGGATGGTTTTCAGAATTCCGTTCACTCGAATCCAAATTTATCAGCAATTGACAAGTTCTCATATCTGCGCGGTTTAGTCGAAGAACCAGCGAAAACCGCAATCGCTGGATTCGCCTTAACGTCGGTGAACTACGAAGCAGCCCTCGGGCTACTTAAACGCAGATTTGGGAAGAAAGAAAACATTCAGAAGGCCCACATCAACGATGCCCAGCGCCGGTGCCCAGCGCACGAGACACGACGAAATTGAGAAAACTACATGACATCGTCCAAACCCACCACAGAGGATTGCAAGCGCTCAAAGTCGACCCGACCACATATTCCGCCATCGTGGTTCCGGCAATTGTCGAGAAACTACCGGATAGCGTTCGACTTGCAATAACGCGTGGAAAGAAACTGAGCAGCGAATGGAGCATGGATGAGTTGCTAAAAGAACTTCTCGCGGAAGTAGAACTGAGAGTAGAACATTCTTACGCGCCAGAAAAAAGCAAGAACGACGAGAAGACCGGAGGCCAGAAGAAAAGATCATGGCATGGACCACAGGGGCGGATCTAGGAATTTTGATACGTTAGTCAAAGTTGCTGTGGACCCATATTTCTAGGGGGGTCCGGGGGTATGCCCCCCGGAAAATTTTTGAAATTTGGATCTCTGAAATGGCATTTCCTGCATTCTGACAGCACATTTGAGCAAAATTCCAAATGTTTTAAAACATGTTTTTAATGGACATTTTATCATTTTCAAGAAACATTTTATCTAAATTGGACAGATATTTTCTTGTTGTCTTAGAAACCTTGTGATAGTTTGAAGGTGTGTAAGGCTAAGTTTTTCCAGGAATGAGGGTGGGGAAATCCAATAAACAGTAGAGAGATATGTGGTCACATTCTAATATAAAAATGTTGACTGTTTCGCTCTATGTCAAAGTTCATCAGCATGCCTAGGAAACACCAGTTACATTGTTTCAGTCAGTGAATCTAACATGGACAGCCTGACCAACACACAAGTGAAGGTCTAGCTGAATTTAACATTCTGCATAACCCAGAGCAAGGTGGGGTACCTTCCATGGCTGTTGAGCCCCACCTACCCAGAGCTGTCTGGCTTTCAAATGCCTGATACTTGCCTTTTAAACCTCAAGCCAAGCAGACAATGTCTGGTTAGGAGTCAGGAGAAGCTTTTGTTAATGACCATAATGGACATTACATGGACATAGACATGGAGGAGCTCAACTCTCTACATCATCCCGATCATTCTAACCCCCATCTAATATGCCACTACCCATCCCCCTACTAACCCAATGTTACTATGAGCTGTATGGTTTTCAGGCACCTGAGCAACCCAAGTTTAATTCCTGTCCAGTGCAATTATCAGATTAAAATTTCATAATAGCCACATGTGAGAAGAATGCTTACTTGATGTATAACGATAATACATGGAAATTTGTAGTAATGTCATGTAGATATTTATTGCTTAGCTTTTGATCTGTTTCCCCAGGCCCATACCTTATTTAACTTATATGTTAAAAGTTATATGTTATTACTTATAATACTGTATATATATATATATATATATATATATATATATATATATATATATATATATATATATATATATATAGACAATTAACTGACTTGTAATATGAACTGAGGACGAATGTATTATATAAACTACTGTGGAAAGGCAATCTGACTCTGCATCATGATTATGACATACTAGTGAGTATCTAGAATTGAAACACTACTAAGTAGTGTTTATAGTACTACATGAAGCATTTAATAGCATTGGTTTATACCTGTGTGCTCAACGCAGATTATGCTAATATGGAACGGATATCAACAAAGGTTAGGGAAGTATAAACATGACAACAGACTAACATCGATATTGAATCCAGATTGATGAACTACTGTACCTATAAGCTTACCTTAGAGCGACATATGGCTTACTCTAGCTTGTGAGCTTGTCCGCCTTCATGGCAAATAGACCGTCTCAGCACCGATGTCTTCCCAATCTTGGGAAATGCTCTCCGGCCACCAGTACTCGACAAGCACTGATTCTCACAGACAAATCAACATACAATTGCCGCAAAAGAACATCATCGCTGCTTTATAAAGCACACAACGCACAATCTAACAAGCTTGTAGAAGCCATGAATCGATCGAACAGAATTAGACTGAACGAAGACCCAGCAGACCGCATTTTGCAGGCTTCCGGTACGGCATACTTTCGGCAAAGCAATCAACCAATCAGATTCAACGATTTGCCTCGTTTTGGCCAATCACAATGGGTAAATCGGCCTAAATCCTGCAAAAATCTAAACCAGTCAACGCTCGCGATTTGGCTGTTTTGGACCAATGAGAATGGCTAAATCGGCCTAAATCCTGCAAGATTCTAAACCGGGATTGGCTAAATCGGCCTAAATCCTGCAAAACACCTAAACCAGTCAGCGCTCGCAATTTATCTGGTTTGGACCAATCAGAATATCTAAATCGGCCCAAATCCTGCAAAAGTCTAAGCCAGTCAGCCCTCGCAATTTTTCTTGTTTAGACCAATTAGTAAGTTAATATATGATGATATTTATAATTATTTCGTAACAATTTTCACCTTAGTCATCTGACTTATTTGACTAACGCTAAATCCGCCCCTGGACCAAGTACAAGCAACACATTGTTTACGAAAGCAGTCGACGACAGTTGCGCCTTCTGTAGAGGCAAGCACGAACATCACGAATGTAAGGTAGTAACTTCTATCGCTGAAAGAAAACAACTTTTTCGTAAGTACGGTAGATGTTTTGTTTGTATTAAGAAAGGCCATATAGCTACAAAATGTAATTCTAGCTATACTTGTACTATAGTTGCGGGGGTAGTCATCATAGGTCTATTTGTGAAAGCCGAGCGGATTCTGCTAGCTCCTCTGTTAACAACGGTCTTGTCAGTACAGGGTTGCACGTAGGCGCAGAAACCAGAGTTGCGCTACAAACTGCACAAGCAGTATTGAAAGGGAAGAGCGCTGGTACTAGAGTTCGAGTTATGTTCGATTCGGGGAGTCACAGGTCCTTTGTGACAAGGGAAACTGTTAAGTCAGCTGGGCTGAATATTAAGAGAAAGGAATGGGTTGAATTAAGTACGTTCGGGCGGAGTGTTACAGACAGGGGGTTGAAAAATGTTTATGAATTAGAGATATCACCCTTGAGGTCAGGTAAGACCATAAAGATTGAGGCGTATGAAGTGCCCAGCATTTCACAAATAACAAATGAGCATATTGAGGTAATCAAGACTCATTACCCTCATCTTCAAGGGTTATGGTTCTCTGATGTTTGTGTGAACAAGGAAGAGTTTGAAATTGAAATTCTTATAGGGTCGGATTACTTATGGTCTTTTCAAGAAGGGAGAACTATAAGGGGGGAGCATGATGAACCAGTCGCAGTCGAAACGAGTCTCAGTTGGGTGTTGTCAGGCCCATTGAAAGGTAGCAATGTGCAAAGCAAGAATACAAATGTGGATTTTGTTAGACAGGTGACAGTGAAAGAGAATGAAGAGTTGGATAAGTCTGTGCAAAGGCTATGGGATTTTGAGACTTTAGGAATTAGGGAGGAAAACGAGGTGCATGAGGCCTTGAAGGATGGAATTTAATTTACTGGTGAGAGGTACAAGGTGTCCTTACCTTGGAAAGAAGGGCATCCCGAACTCCCTAGTAATTACAGGAATAGTGTAAGGAGGTTAAAAGGACAGTTAGACAAATTGAGAAAGGAATCATAAATTCTTAGTGAGTACGACAGGATTATTAAGGAGCAGTGCAAGGAGGGAATTGTTGAGAAGGTCACTACACTTGATAGTACAGAACAGATACACTACCTTCCACATCACAAGAGAGTGGTTTTAGTGGGAGACATAGAAAAGGCTTTTCTAAATATAGAAGTTAGTAAAAGGGATAGAGATTGCCTGAGACTTCTGTGGGTGAATGATGTTAATAGTGAATTAGTTGAACTGATAGTGTATAGGTTTTGTCGAGTTGTATTTGGGGTGAACAGTTCACCATTCCTTTTGAATGCAACACCATTTAGAAACATTCAAATATGTGGACCCTGAGTTTGTTAGAAAAATGAAAGAAGGGTTTTATGTTGATGATCTTGTATCAGGTGATCAGACACCAGAGAAAACTTTTAAGTTGTATGAGGAGGCAAAGAAAAGATGAGCAAGTGGTGGATTCAGGTTGCGAAAGTGGATGAGTAATAGCAAGGAATTGATGGATAGGATTAGCTTACATGAAAAAGGGGATGAAGAGAAGGAAAATAGGGTTGATGATCAGATGTACGCTAAGGCTAAACTTGGAGGAAAGGAAGGTATAAGATCAGAGAAGGTGCTTGGACAGGAATGGAATTGTCAGACAGATATGCTAATATGCTTCAGTTTGACTTAGGCAAATTAAGAGATAAAGCAAAAGACCAGGTTGCAACAAAACGTAATGTCTTAAGCTTGTTAGCTAGTTTATTTGACCCACTAGGAATCATCAGTCCAGTCATTGTTAGTGCAAAAATTTTGTTTCAAGAATTGTGTATGGACAAAGTTGGTTGGGATGATGAGTTGAGTGGTGAGAGAAAGAGCCAATTGGAGAAGTGGTTGAAAGATCTGGAAGGTGTTGGTGAAGTTACAGTGCCAAGGTGTCTGTATGGTTTAAGTAAGGTACCTGTGAGGTGTTCTTTGCATGGGTTTGCTGATGCCAGTTTGAAGGCTTATTGTGCTGTCATTTATTTTGTCTGCCAGGCTGACAACAGCATTCACGTGGAAATGCTCACTTCTTAAACTAGAGTTTCACCCTTAAAACCCCAAGGTTAGAATTGATGTCAGGTCGGATACTAGCTCAGCTTATGAACACAGTAAAGAAGGCATTGAATGAGAGTGTTGAGATTGTTGAAACTCATTTGTGGCTAGATAGCAAGACAGCACTCTGTTGGATAAACAACCAGAGAGAATGGAAGCAGTTTGTGAGGCATAGAGTGAATGAAATTTTACGGTTGAGCAGAAAGGAAGAATGGGGCCATTGCCCAGGGAAGGAAAATCCAGCAGATATATAGGGACAAGGGGCGTGTTGGGTTCTGAGTTGAAAGAGTCAAAATTGTGGTGGAAAGGACCCCCATGGCTAATGCAACCCAAGGAGGAGGAATGGCCTCAAAAGGGAAAGCATGTAATTGTAGAAATATCAGAAAGCTTAGAAGAAGCAAAAAAGGTCTCAGTTTTTGCAGTGCAAGATGTAGAGGTGTTAGGTATCTCACGTATCATAGATATCAATCGGTACCGTAAGTTGGATAAGTTGCTGAGAGTAACTTCATTAGTTTTAATTTCCGGTTTATATTTAATTTACGAGCTGGAAGAAGAGGGCAAGTGAAGAGAACAGGTGAGATTAGAACAGAGGAGATAGTTGAGGCAGAGAAAGAGTGGGTTCAAGAAGTGCAGACAGAGTTGAAGGCTACTACAAGGTTTAAGATCAGAAGATCACAGATTTACTCTGTTGGTGATTGAGCGTTGTCATGAGAGGGTGTATCATAGTGGTGTCAGGGGTACACTGGCAGAATTTAGGACCAATTTTTGGGTGCCAAGGGGTAGGCAAGTTGTAAAGAAGGTTCTCAGTAAGTGCTTTGCTTGTCGTAAAATGCACGGTAAGTCTTGTTGTGTGCCACCTGTGGCAGCTCTTCCAGACTTTCGAGTAAGAGAAGTAGAACCTTTTTCAAAGGTAAGGTTGGTGTGCATTTTGCCAGACCTTATCAGTTAACTTCCTTGACACTACTATTTACATCAACCAAAACAATCAACTTCGTTCTGACCTCTATACCAAACCTACAGACAGGACTCTACTTCTTCACAATGACTCCTTCCACCCACCCACTTGCAAAGAAGGCATAATCTACAGCCAAGCACTCAGATATCGACGTATCATTACAGATGACGAAATACTACAAAAACGACTCAACAATCTTTCTGTTATATTAATTAACAGGGGATACAAACGCGACACCATTTGCAAAGCATTCCAACGAGTCACACAACACTCACAACATGACATACTACACAAAGACAAATCTGACAAATCCATTAACAGCCCCATTTTTTCCACCCCTTACAACACTAACACTACACACATAGGACAAATTTTACGTAAACATTGGCACCTAATTGAGAACGATTGCACATTGAGCATTCTATGGCCAGAAGCTCCAATAGTGGCATATCAAAAAAACAAAAACCTCAAAGACTCTCTTGTACGTGCTAAACTAAAAACCAACTCCACTTCTGAAAACGACACAATATAACCCCTACTACTACACTAACCTTGGTCAATTGTCCAAATGCTCTGTGACCAGTCTACCACTACAATATGAACCGGTACCACCCAATGTGGAACGTACAATCTAACCTTGCCCAAGCTACTGTCTTCAAGTCTCTCAAGGACAACTATATCCAACCTCCCATCAACATCAGAGGAAATGAGACATGGATCACCTACGAGTCACTATGTAGAACATAAACCACTATTCTCAAACACCCTGAAAGAAATATTTACAAAATTAATAACCTGCAAGAACTATTTAATAGCATCCTGGAAGAACTAATCATTACAAACAGCCTGGAAGAACTATCTACATATACTCTGGAAAGGATCACTATCAGTCTTATATTTCGCTCAAACAGACACATTATGATGGACAGTAACTTCAACCATTTCATTCAATTTTAATTTTAATTCAGTTAATAATATAAGTCACCAATACTTGGTTTTAATGCTACCTATATCCACTCTTCGTTGTGAATATAATGGTTACTTAATTAATTTTGCACCTTCTTGTTACCTCAGTCGATTTCAATTATATACCAAAATACAATCTACTTGCAACACTTACCTCTTAGGACGTCCTTACTCTCATGTCAAATTTACCTTCATAACCACTCCATCAACCATTAATCCTTTCACTACACATGGTTATCCCTACATGACCCTACGATTACCCTTTATCCCCACTACCCTCTAAACTCCCACGTAAACACGCGCGCCTTTAGCTACAACCTGGTAACGAATGACGCAACACACTTAACCCTCTTAACCTTACAATTACATACGTACGCCCTCATTGCGCATCCAAAGACTTACGACAGAGGAGCACAATTTTTCTTGGATACGCTAATCCACTGCGACAAGGACATCTTTTACATTTCTGCCAAACCCGTGATGCTGAGACGCGTTGGCTTCCATAAGAAAGCAAGCAACAAGTTCGGTAAGCACTCACTTTATCTCTATTATGGTTATTACATGTTATTATTCTTGTCTAACTATTTACCTAATCACATCGACTTCCAACCCCAAATCCCTGCTGATGAGACCAATTCAGAAGGTCGAAACGTGCGTCCAGGGTTGTGTCCCAAGATCCTGATTGCACTTTACTTATACGTTACAAATCTTTTATCGTTACTCTTTTTTCACATGATTCTTAAGCATGATATATACACTGCATGTCCAACAGCGGTTCCGCGTCACTTTTTCATACGCAAAATAGCCAGAGGCTAATTGCGCTTATTCAAATTCCCTTCTAATCTCTCCCTCGGTTTACAACATTACACAACTAAAACTCCTTTGTGGTTCCCATTAACTACACTTTAACGTATAAATAAAGGTGAGGCTGGTAAGATGGTAAAAGTCTACAATGCTTTATTTTCTTGTTGTGTCACAAGAGCCATTCACTTGGACTTGACAACTGACTTGTCAACGACTGCGTTCATCCGTTGCTTGCGTAAATTTGCTGCAAGACGAGGTACTCCTAGTTTGATTATATCTGATAATGCAAAAACCTTTAAGGCTGCTAGCAAGATGTTGAGGAAATTAGGCAATGATCCTGATGTAGTGGCACACTTAGCAAAAAACAGAATTGAGTGGAAATTTAATTTGGAAAGGGCGCCAAGGACAAGGTGGGGTGGTTTTTACGAGCGAATGGTGGGAAGTGTTAAGCGATGTTTGCGGAAGGCGCTCGGAAATGCGAAGTTGAAATTTGACGAACTTCTAACTATTTTGTTAGAGGTTGAGGGGACCCTAAATCGCAGACCTTTGACATATGAGTATGATGAGGTTGGTGCTGAAGTGTTAACGCCTTCACATTTGATGTATGGAAGAAGGCTAGTAAGTTTACCAGATGAAGTGTGTGAAGATGAGGAAGAAGGGGAGAATGGGTATTTGAAGCGGTTTAGGTATTTGGCAAAAAAAAGGTGTCATTTTTGGAACAGATGGCATAGAGAATATCTAACTGACTTACGAGAGTACCATAGAAGTGCTAAGAATGAAACTGCGGTGGAACTGAAGGTTGGAGATGTTGTATTGGTGAAAGAGGACAATGTAAAAAGGAATCAGTGGAAATTGGGAAAGGTGGAAGAGTTATTTGCTGGGAAGGATCAGGTCATTAGAGGGGCCAAATTAAGGGTAGTGACCAAGGGAAAACCTGTTTATCTTAACAGACCCTTGCAGAAGCTATACCCGTTAGAGGTCAGTAGTGGTTGTAAGGTATTGGATGACTTGAATCTAGAGAACAACGATGGTGCGGATGCGCTTAGAAGGGTGCGAAAAACACCAAAACGTGCAGCAGCTATTGATTCAGACTGGAAAACAAGAGCTATGCTTGACCCTCAGCCTTAGCTAAGGTCAAGGGGGGGGAGTGTGTTGAATATATTACATGTAATGTATAATTTAGAATAATTAATGACATTAGAGAACTTTAAAATAGAATAGGGTTTGATTGTTGTAATGAATACCGCACACAGGGTAAATGGTTTATTGTTTAAGTAATTTGATAATGGGGTGCGGCCCACTATAATTGTCATAAGAAACCTTGTAACGATTAGATTGAGATTGTCCATCGAAGTGACAACATTGTTTGTGATAGTGAAATAAATGTTTTAAAAAGAAAGATATACAATCCCTTTGAAAGAGATCGCACTCATTGTGACTTTCGAACAGGCGTGGAAAGAAGATTCCACGACAGAAACACTGTACGAATAAGGTACAGTTGAAACTCTCCTTTCAACCACTCTCGTAAGCGACCAGCTCTTCCAGTTCGTAGATCTCAAAAGCGGTCGTTGTACTTTTACTTTGTTTTAAGCTCTCGCATTAAGCGATTAGCTCCAGTTATGACCACTTTTTCACATCCCAAAGATGGTCGCTTACGAAAGCTTCAACGGTATTCAGAAATTTTGCAACCCTATAATCACAGTTAATTTTGTGAGAACACTGTAAGGTTGTCAGAAATTTTGACAACATACAATGTCAGTTTTATGTGCAATTGACGGTACCGAAAAAGATGGCGGTACATTTAACCATAATGTTTTGACTTCATTCCTACTAAAGTTGATCGTTTTAAAACCCTATCTTCCGATTATTCTGCAAAAACAATATTAAATGTGCGCAAATGATTGTGGTTAAATGTACAAGACGCCAGCTTTTTCGGTACGGTCAATTACAGCAACACTTCAAACCTATCTGTGTTTATTTCTGCGTATAATCCCATAATTGTACATCCATCAATTCTATATAAGTTCTTTCTATTTTTTAATATTAATTACCTTCAAAATAAAATATATAGTTTGTGTGAACGATGTACATGCATTGTTTGAGTATTTATTCGAAAAGAAAGCTTTATCCTTCATTTGAAAACTTAATTTAATTATAATGATTAATTTCTTTGAATTTTACGGGAAAATACTATTTTAGAATTTCTTAAATTAGTTTGGAAGGTTATTTATACGTGTCATATATTTTTACGTGTTAATAACACAATAATCGTACTTACATTTTACTTTCAATTCGTGGTCTTTCTTTGAGGTATATCCGTCTGTTGTTACTTGGCAAAAATAGCGTCCTCTGGCCTTCTCAGAAATAGCACCAAAATAATATCTTAATGTTGTGGAACCTGTGTCCATTGCAACGGAATTGTTAATTACTACACTGCCTTTCCGTATTTCAATTTTTGGAGATGGTTCTCCACTTGTGACCGTGCATGAAAGAGTCACATTATCACCCTGTACGATATCATCATTATCTGCTTTAAACTCAGTAACATTGGATAGAACTAAAAGAAGAAACTAATTATTAGTGATACATGCACAGCACACACATGCAGTTCATCTTAAACGCGTATAGGCCTGCGCTAAACGTCGCACAACGAGGCGTTCTTCCTCGGGATAAAACTCATTTCATTTAACATATTCGGAGGACGAACACTGAGGCATGCGGCTAAACGTCGCACAATAGACGAATTTAATTCAGATGAATTTAATTGTTTGAATTTTATTCGACGAAACTGCGACGTATAACTCGATTAAATTCGACACACGAATTAATAGATTCATCTCGGCAATTAAATTCGTCTGAGTCAGACGGATAGTGGGACGATAATGCGCGTTAGACTTACACGACGAATTATCGTCGCGTCGAATTAAATGTTTCGCTTCTGTCTGTGACAATTCGGTGCCATGTTTTGGTTTTCAGGATCCACGAATCCAGGTAAAAACAATTAAATTCGACTGAAATTCGACGTTTAACACGACGTCGCATTTACGTCGTATTATACCGACGAAGTTAATTATAATTAAATTCGTCTGAATTAAATTCGTCTATTGTGCGACGTTTAGCGCATGGCCTTAGTGTGGGATACACTGTTGAGCAAAGATATACAAAACACGCTGAGTCACTCGACACTTTGAGCGTATCGTACATCCTAGCTTCAACAAAGTGGCTACTGCATATATACATTTGAGTTTTACGCAAGCAGTATGTTACGATGTGCAAAACATCTTTAATATCCAAATCATTAACAATTCATACATCATATAGCTACAACGAAGTGCCTACTGCATATATAAATTAAAAGTTGAGTTTTGCGTAAGCAGTGTGTTACGATGTGTACACCATCTTATCCAAATCATTAATAATTAATGAGGAAAACTCAAACAAAATTATTTATTTAAATTAGTCAATATCAATATTGGCAAATCTTCGTAAAATATAGACCCTTTTAATAAGTGCAGAGTACGTCATTTTCCACCATGACGTCACTTTCAGATATAACCCTGTACAACGGTGTAATGATAACGTGGCATATAGGTGCTTACGTCATCACGCAACCACAAACGGTTCGCTATTGTGTATTAGATACGAACACTGACGTTTCGACTTTCGAGCCCAGCTTCAATGATCACACTAAATCGCTGCGTATATTAGCCGGCGTTCTGTTTGGGCGGGAAGCAAAACAAACGCCTGCCAGTGTCTTATTCATACAAACGTACAAACCTATTAGAATGATTGACGTCATGCATGTTTGCTTAGCAGCTCGTGAATAAAGAGATGCTCTATTAAGCTAAACTCAAACTCGTGCTTTATTTTCAAGATTTTCTCGGGAATCATTTTGACAAAACATTACCACCAGGTCTGGACCATTCAAATTAACGATTTGTTTCCGCTGTTCAAGTTTATAAACGATCAAAAGCTGCGCATCACGGAAAGCTCCACTTACCAAAAAATGTAAGTAGCAAACTCGAATGAATAAATAAATCTACGTTTATTACAGAGTTGACAGTTTATCACGCCAGTTTATCATTGCCAGTTCGCTACACCGTTGGCACTTGGCATTGTTTTGTTATTGTTGTTGTTGTTGTTGTTGTTGTTGTTGTTGTTGTTGTTGTTGTTGTTGTGGTTGTTTTCCCCCAACATATATGTTTCCTCAACTTAAACTACTGTAATTACTTACCTATCACTTTTAAAGTAATGTTTTTTTTAAAACGTTTGAAACCATCTATTTCACACTTAAATACGCCTTCGTCTTCTTTTTTGAAATATGTAATAGCAAGTGTGGCATCTTTCTTTGCAACGCTTCCTTTATACTTAACACGATTAGAGCCAAAGGGATTGTCAATAATGTCAAGCAGCTTGTCATTCCCGTCCACTTTATAAATATCTTTGAATTTCGAAGTCGTACTCGTAGAAGATTTATAAGACCACGTTACTGTATAGATATCACCATCGTAATTGCTATACTTCCAAGGTATTTCAACGGTTGTAAACTCTCTTACATAATCTGATGCATAACTAGGTGATGTAAACTGGCCAATAACTAAATAATAAATTAAAATAAACATTAAACACGTTTAGAGACCTCTAGGTGTTTACACTCTACAGTGCATACCATTAAACAAATAGTGTGACGTTTTTTTGCAGTTTGGACGATTTACATTCCAATTCCGGAGCCATGCATGCACGGCTCAGTGGACGGACGGACGGGCAGAACCGGAAGTGAACCGTCACGAGCTTCGCACAATTTCGTCTTTCCGCCCAAAAGGTTGACCCCACCCATTTCATTAATTAAGCAAAGTTTATTAACCAAGAAGCTTCTCAAGAAGTCAAGCGACTGCTTCGCATGTTACCAGGCAAGCGAAATCTTAATAGCAAGAACTTGTCTACGCTGAAGTTATATTTTCTTGTATGTCCAACGTGTCCGTGAGATAATTGGTGGAGTGAGGGTGGCACAGTGGTTAGCGCATGTGCCTTTAACCTCTCAACCCAGGTTTGATTCCTGTTCGGGGCAGTTATCGTCTGCCATCTTGACTTTGACCATGCAATGTCATCACTCGGTAATCATCGCCGACAATTCTAGTGCTGGTGTGTTCGAAGGAAATTTAACTTTGCATGAGAACTATATATAACGTCAATAACTCGGCAACGCTTTTTCGTCCCTAAAATTAACTGTGAATGCGACTGGTATTTCAAAACAAACAAGCCAATGGGCGGAAAAAATATACGCCTTTTCCACAGGCCGTATTTCCTATCTAATGACCCCCCCCCCCCCCCCCCCGATTTGCCCCAGCACCTCCGCCTGCCCCAAACCCCAACCCCAAAATACGGCCAGCTACGCAGGCTAGGCAATAGCCCTTTTCGACAAACCAGTGCATAACGGGTAATCAGGACTAAATTGAAAAGAAATACTTGACCCGTGCAGTTGGTTTCTTTTGGAACTGCACGGGTCAAGTATTTATTTTCAATTTAGTCCTGATCACACGTGATGCAATGGTTTGTCCAAAAGGTCTAGCTAATCTGAAAATAATTACAGTAGTATTACTTATTTTCAAGGTAATATTCTGTTTATCTCCTGCATTCATCATGCATTCATGTGTCTCACTTAGTGTATTTAGTCTTGTGCGATATTTTGTCTCAAGAGGCACAAGGTATGTAAGAATAATGCAATATGTAGTGGTGTACACACGCATACCCGAAACAACCCATGGCCATTTCTCTTTTATTTAATTTGCTACAAGCTTAGTTTTGTTGTTTGAACGTGCTTTTTTCCACTTAGCAAGGTTTATTATTATTTATAGCTAATGCGCTTTCATTTATTTATCACATCTTATCCCGGTTTTGAGTTATGAAGTTTTATGCAATTTGAGCTATGACGTCAGAAGTGTGCAAAATGTTGTGGGTTCGAGTCCCATCTGAAGCTTAGAGCTTTCTGTGTTTAACCACTCACGAGAACTTGTACAGCAAAATAACTGAAACTTTTATGCTTAGTTTTGTTGAATGAGTTAAGTCTGTAAAGTTTGAGCCAATTATTCTAGCCAATACTGCGACAGAATGGTGATGTAACTGCATAAGGTGCGATTTATCTCACAGTCTCCCTTGCAGCCTATTCTTGGTTTTCATCGGACGTAAAGGCGACCATATTGGTGTACCGAAACAATGGTGGGTAGGATACGTTGGATCTTCCACCCTACAGTTAGAAGCTACGCGGAACCACTGACGTTTGCGCATAGGAAGCTAAATATTAAAATGTCATGAATGGGAAAAGATGCGAAAAGCATGTAAAAGCCCTTTATCGTTATTTTTTTTCAAATGCAATCAGAAAAATTCCATTTCATATACATTATGAGTAATTATATTCTTTGTATATTTAATTAGCTACAGTACTTTCTTTTGTATGTTGTAAACAGTGGCTACAGAAAATATCTTTCTCAAGCACGCCGATTAACATGTGCGACCACCATAAATTTCCAAATAGTTCTTTCTTTTGTTAATAAAATGTTTGTCTTTTGTACTCACATTTTGAAGTATGCATGCTTGCACGCAAACACTTTTGCATGCACGCAAACACTTTTGCATGCATGCAAACACTTTTGCATGCACGCAAACACTTTTGCATGCACGCAAACACTTTTGCATGCACGGAAACACTTTTGCATGCATGCATGCATGCACACAGACATGCAGCCCTATTTGCATGCATGTATATCATGCATACACTAAATTCCACTAATGTTGGATGCATGCATCCTCATTTAGATGCATGCATTCGTAACTTGCAGACATGCAGAAATAGCTCGAATGCATGCAGAGAAATAGCTCGCGTGCATGCACTTCCAAAGCAATATGTGTGTGTTCATATCACAGAAATAATAGACCTAGAATGCGGGCTCTGTCCGTTATAAATCGTCACTTTGAATTCTGCAAGGGGTTAGGAGGAGGGCCACGTCGGCGCAGCTTCATTATTGTCCTCTCAAAAACATTTTATCCATAGTTCACTGCACATGCTCACCAACCGCCACTGTTAAAAACTGTTAAAACTCCTGGGACGAGTTTCCTTTGCCCTTATAAATCGACCATTTTGACTCCATCAAGAGATATAGGAGCCCGCATTCTAGGTCTATTATTTCTATGGTTCATATATTATTGTATGTCAGAAATACAAGTTGTACAGTCATACATTAACTCATGAACATTAGATGTGTGGAATTAGAATATCGTCTGAAAATAAGAAAGGTGCGGCTGAAGTTCACAGTGTTGCGTTTATATGAGATGTTTAGCTCTGAAAGCGTATGACGTAATTCTGTTGTGTATTTATAAAATGTGATGAGTATAAACATGCCACAGCTCACAAGTTAAAACTATTAAATATCTTGACTATTATATAAAAAGGCAGGAAAGCAAGAATGTTCAAACATGCCTTCAAGTGTTCTTATCAATCCTTTGAAAAAGCATCAAATCAACACACAAGGATAAAAGGTATATATATACTAGGTATCCATCTCGAATTTACTTCATTTTCCCTTCAAAATTTATAGCTAATTTTATAAAATAACAGGTGTCCTACGCATGCTCTGATTGGACAAGAGCCATTTTCACTCAGAGTACAGAGCCGCCTTTGACGTCATTTTCATTTCATATTGTACAACACATGCTCTGTTTGGTATTTATTTGATTGCGCCATCATTCGTCAGCCGAGTCTGAGAGTCTTGTCAGAGCAATATGATGATCATAATAAATAATAATAAATAACAATAATAAATAAATAATAATAATAATCAAATATATAACAACAAGCTGTTCAATGACGTTGGCCAACAGCTTGTTGTTATATTGCTCTGATAAAGACCTGAGTCAACAATCCGAAAGCTTAGCAATTAAATAATAAACGTGGTGTTACACAAAACTTATCCTGGATTTTCTATATGTATGACTACAGTAGTTATCAGGCCTCATCTTGCGCGCTGTTTACACTGTAACCAAGGTAACAATAAATTCCGCCACTAGTTTCAGAAGATTTGATCTTAGAAAGTCCGACTGAGAGAATTGCTGAAAAATTATTCACAAAAATACTGTTTTAAAAGACAATTTGCCTGGAGGAAATATATCCAACAAAGTTAAAGAACTGAAAATCTTTTCAAGGATGTTTTTGAAGTCAGATTAAAAAAAACAGTAAATTTTTGAAGTCTTAACTATTTTAAATGTGAGAACTATGAAGTATTGATCTTTTTTTTTATTTAAACAATATTTTATCATTAGGCCAATTAAAAAAATATTTCTGTTTTTCGTCGCCGCCCGCCCCGATTTTTTTTTTTGATCGTCAGTTATCTGTTGGAAACCAAAAATTTGGCGCCGTAATGCGCTATTGTTGTTAGAAAAGAGCGGTAAATCATGTTTTTGCTTTTGCTTTTGTTTGTACCGTCGCGCGTGAGCAAAGTACAGTAGCCTTCCGAAGAAACTGGACAAGCAGGTACATGTAAATCGTGCAAAGCTTTGAAAGTTAAAATTAGCTTTAAACGTGCAATAGCTTTGGACAGCAATCGTTAGCTATGCAGGCAAAACGCACGAAATAGAAAACATCTCAACTTTTAACCCATTTTCTGTAAGAACATACGCTACTAATAAAAATAAAAACATTTAAAAAAATCCACTCGCCCGCCCGCCCCAATTTTTTCAAAGAAAGTGATGAAAAACAGAAATATTTTTTTAATTGGCCTTACAGTATTGATCTATTTACCTACTGCACTACATCCTTCTGTGCTTTGTAATGTTCAAAAACCAATATTGTATGGCAGGTAAGAAAAAAGTATTTTTGCTAGCAATAGAAACTAATTACAGTACATGTACAAGTGTCAGAACAAGCTGTCGTGAGTTTAAACTGAGAGGAAAACTCTGAGCTCCAGATGGGACTCAAACCTACAACCTTCCAAACACCAGCTGGATGCTCTAACCATTCGGGTCCGAGTTTCATCTGGACTAGAAAAACATTTACTGAAAATATACTGACACAATAGCATTAATAATCAGTATTTGCAACTGAAACAAATTTTCTTGGTTGAATGGTTGTATTTTTTAAAGCTAATTTTAAAAACACTGCCAGGATCAGCCACCACGCTTGCTATCCTAAGATGCAAATCATGCTGCAACCTCTCAAAAATTCAATAAAGAGATTAGCATCAACATTTCACTAGCCAAAAAGCAGGTACTGCATGTACTGTAGGGCCAGATATATTTTTTGCTTATTCATAATTCTTGAATTTATAACTGTAAATACATACAGTACAGTATGTCAGTGCAGGAACACAGCAAAGGTAGAAAACATGACAATGTCTTGCCTTTGCTGCTGTTTGTCAGGATGACCTTGCAATAATACATTAATACTGTACGTTGGTTTGAAGAGTTTTGTAATTGCTTGCCATAACTAATTTGTCATTAGGAAACCTGGAATCTTTCGCAGAAATTTCACCCAAATACAACTATAGTTCTGAGCTACAAATTGCACTTTCAAATGTCAAAATCAAATTTCATGCCCAGCTTCCTAAATTTTGAAACAATTTGAAACTTAAAAGTTTTGTTTGTTTTTGTTGTACAAGCTTCCATAAGTTAAACTCAGAGAAAAATTCTGAGCTCCAGACGAGACTCTGAAACCAACAACAAAAGGTGGTGTCAGTAGTTATCAAAGTTTGTTCATCATCACAATACATTCATTGAATCATTCAACTCCTGGAAAAGAAATTAACTGAACATTACCATGCCGGCATGCCCAAATTTATTAATTAATGCCAAATTGTATAAATTATTAATATTATAGTTATATCTAGATTTGAAATACTGCAAGTGAACCAAATCCATCTCTCCTCCTCTGAGTCTGTGACATATACATGTACATGCACATGTACATATGTATTGAACTCTTTGGAGAGATGGACTTGACCACTCTAACCATGGCCTAGTAGCCCTATAGTTGCTCATTTACAAAATCTGCTGTCAGTTTTGTAGTTCTAATTATCAAGCAGGGATATTTTCAAACCCTTTTCTACTACTGGTACAGCAGAACCTGAGTTTTACGACCACCCCTGTTGCCAGGTAAAAGTGGTTGTAAATGACAGGTGCCAGGTGGTTGTACATGGCAGATGGCAGGTAGTGATGTGACATCATAGAAGTAATTTTGGCAGCAACACATTAGAAGAATACCGATTTATAAAGATTTACAAAGGGAATGGAAAAAGCAAGAACACTTCAAAGAAGTGCAGTCTTGTTTTTATTAATGTTATGTGAAAATGTTATTTGGTTATTAAAAGAAAAGAAATTTGACGTTTGTATGTTTAATAATATCATGGCCTTTAGAGCCAAGTTTTGATTGTTCTCCACATCAAAATGGTGTCATTCGTTTCAGTTTTTGCACTATGTTTTTGTTGCGTTTGATTCAATTTTTGAAATTTGGTCTTGTCAAATTTTCTTGGCTGTATTTATGATCTTCTAGTAATATTTTTTAGATGTGAACACTCAGTTTTGTCACTTTCCTTTCCAAGTCAAAAAGCAGTTGTAAAATATACAAACTTGTCACAGTAACAATCATCAAGATCAACTTGTCTAAAGTTAACAAATATTACTCATTGTTTTGAATTGTTCAGTCCTTGTATTAACTCTCACACTTCAACTAAAGGAATATTTAACTCTGACAACAAAAATTCACACAGATTTTCATATAATAATGCTGAAAAGAGAAGCAAAACAAGACTAAAATGCAGTACGGTAACACAGCAATTATGCAACACTTCCAGTGTTTTCTGTTTTCAAAAGTGGTTGCATTCATGTTTGTTTACAATGAAAAAACAAGCATTTCATTAACATATTTCAGCAGTTTTAAGTTGAGATGGTCACTCATAACAGATATATATTTTGTTTGGGACACTAAAAAGTGGTCACTGGTCACATTAGGCAGGTGGTTGCTCATTGCAGGTACATTTCAATTACAAATCATTGGTGCCAGAAAAAGTGGTTGTAAACAGCAGGTGGTTGTAAAAAGGAGGGTTGTAAAACTCAGGTTCTACTGTACTGTATGGGTAAAACTCAATCTTCCGTAATTCTTTTTCACAATTTATCTAGCCTGCACTGCAGCGAATGAAATAAACACAAAAATATTATTTAGGTGTTCAGATTGATCACTTCACTGAGTGACTCATTTGTAGATGTCTAGAAAGTCAACTTACCCAAGGTAACCAAACAAACCTTAATGCCTGTATTCTAAAAGCTCACTAACACTCACATACACACACTCAATGAGACACTCAATAAGTGCAACTCAACGTTAACCCTCAATGAGTCTCCACCATAGAAATAATATACCTAGAATGCGGGCTCCTATCTCCGGTCAGTCAAAAAATTGTCGCCACAAAATGGTGGAATTATAAGGCAAAAGGAACTCGCCCTAGGACTTTTTAACAGTTTTTTACACGGCCGCGGTTGATAACCAGTGTGGAGTGGACGATGGATGCATTTCAGCACTGAATTTCTTTGTTTTTTACGCCGGGAAATTTACTGGATTAGTGAATTTAAAGATAAAGGCATGTGAAGTGCAATATCGATTTGATACAATCGATTTGATGACTGTTTCCTTTGTGTTTTCTTCATGAATTATTAATGTTAAGGCCAATGGAATTGAGGTTTCAGTTTACCGTCCGAGGATTTTCAAAATGTGATGCGGCTTTTGTTCATTATTCATTATTCATTATTTGAATCATATTCATTTATCTTGTCTGAAAATATAATGAAATCGATCTGAGGACCTATCATCCTTGTCAGTGGTGCCCATGGATCGAGGGAGGGCCATCGCCCATCGTCAGCCCACGGCGCGACCCAAGAAAAATTTTCATAGTAATATTTCGTGACATCGTACCCTGGAATCCTGGATGCAAGGGAAGTGACATCGCCGAAGGCTTCGCTATTTATTAATAAAAAGTGTATACACGCTGTGCAAATGATGTAAATAGTATATTTGAAAGTCCTGGTGCGGAAAATCTACCAACAATGAAAATTATTTTGAATAATGAAAAATTCATGCGGTAGTTTCAAGCCCATGCGGGCGGTGGACGGTAAACTGAAACCTCAATTCCATTGGCCTAAGTTAAAAGTTGCAAGCCTAATAAGGCATAGTGACATTGGCAAACAATATAACTAAAAGTTTAAAACCATACCTGATCTTGTATAACAAGTAATGTAGAGAAATAAAACAACTGTTTTGTAATAAGTTGCTGCCGACATCATACAAATATCGCACTTGGCCAAGCAAGTTCCTGGAAAGTTGGCTTGCGGGCGCAGCTAACTTTCAAACCGCTTTATACCAAGTACTTCATGAAAGCCTTACCCCAACACAACCTTAACAAGCGACAGTTTTGGCGCCACGGAAAGCAACCGGAAGTGAATTTGTTATTTTTGGCGGCTTTTCGACAGCATGTCAATTTCATCAATTCCGAAGAGTTTTGCGGGAGTTTTGTCTTCTAGACCAAGATTGTGGTGCCTTGAAAGTTTTGCAGTGCCCTGAAAATCAGCTGCACGCAGCTAACTTTCAGACCGCTTTATATTCTGCCTGTGATTTCGTTCGTTCATAGAAACCGACATTTTTGGCGTCACGGAAAGCAATCGGCTTTTCGGCGACATGTCAATATGATCAAGCCCGAAGAGTTTGGCTGGCCAAGATTAATTTGAGCTGGAGAAACGCATTTGCGAAAAGAAATATTATCGAGGTGAGTAAACTATGGTATCCTCATGAACAAAAAGATCTTAAATCATTTATGGACCCTATTATAAAGAGCAGGCTGCTTTTGCTTCAATCTTCTCTAACAATATAAAAACGCTATGAAAACGCATACGTGTGGACATATTGGCCTAATTCTTTCGCAGAGCTATACGGATGTGGAATAATTTTCATTCTGAAGCAAAAAGCATTTATAGTGAACTTGAGTTATATGTATATATTTTTTTTAAAACTGTTCTTCACAGTACTTACTTATCCAGACTAGAAACTGATGATTTTTAAATATTTTTTGCTTATATATTAATTTTAGTTTTTATTAATTATTTATGTAATTAATATGCAAAATCATATTCTCTTGCTATGCCCTGTTCAGCCACTATATGGTATTAAAGTGATTAAAACAAAACAAAATTTTGATATCTACTTTATTCATAATCATTTGGATTTCACATCAAGACAAAGTGAAAGTGAAGCCAAGAAGTTTGCATGCATTTCTCGAGCTACAAAGATGAACAATCAAATCAAATCAAAAGAGCAATGAACCAACTAGAAATGCAATACATGGGTACACAAATGGTGAATCCATATTATAAATGTTCTAATTTTAATATTGAAATTAGAATGTTTAGACTAGAGGGGGCTTATTGATTTGAAGCCAAAAGGGAGTGCCTTATTAGAGGGAGTGGTATACAGTATTTAAGGTAGGGGCATAATAGAGTGAGCGACCATAATATAGGGAGATTTATTTAATTTTCCAACTTGGAGAGAAGGTGGGGGTGGGGTGTGGGGTGGAGGTTAACCATATTTTAAACTTGATCCTTGGTCTTCTGTCAATGTCATGCCTCCCTACATCGATCGCATGCTTGTACTTTTAGAACTATTTTGTCATGCCGTAAACTTCCCATAATAACATAGTACTACCTATAGCACAGAATAGCTGAAAACGAGTTGTCCTTTTCTTCGTTGCAGTTATTTACATAATCTCGTGGCTCATGCCCATAGCCTGCGATCCTTTTGGTCACTGCCAAGACGCACTCTGTTCTGTGACTTGGAGCACAGATCTGGGAGCAGAATGCCCATGGTTGAAGTACACACTGTACCAGTAACTTCATATAAATTATTTCCTCTAAAACTTGGGACTTAATCCAAAAACGAACTTCCCCCAAAGAATCTAATGACCAGTGCAAGACTTTTGTATTAAACTTTCAAAATTTTAAAACTATTACCATCTGTTCTGGTAACATAGATATAATTCTGTATATTAATAATAATAATTAACAAATTATTGTTCGATGAATACACTTCCTTGCCAGAATGCTAGCATTTTTCTCATTGCTTTTTCGTTGCCAAAATGCTCAAAATAATGCTAGCATAATATGTGCAAAAGCCTAGCCACGTTTTGCCTGTGAGTTAATTCGTTCGTTGCGTTCGTTCGCGCTATGGTTCGCGCTCGTGCAAAATCAATAGCAAGCAACATTTTTGACGCGGCATTTTTAACGTGATGTTTTGAACGCCACAATGGACCGGTTTTTAGCACTGTGTCTGGTTAGCTTTTTAGATCTCAGATAATATGGGGTGTGGTCAGTCGTGCCTGTTTATATGTTCAGCGGAAATCGTCGCTGTCATTAGTATAAACTAGTAAAAACACCAACGTCCTATGTTTGATTTGATTTTTGTTTCTCATCTGACTCTTTATTTAGTTCCCATTCCATTCCTAGCTTAGTCATCGGCTATATTGTAACCTCACCTAAGCCTATAAACCAGTTTTCTGATTTTAGTGTTCTCAAACCTTTTTACTGATCTAGTAAGTCGATCTGAACCACTACATGACACAATTGCCATTTCACTTTGATAAAGAGCTCCGCTCGTAACGTCAGTTTTCCGTCACCAAAAACCTTGGCAGCCTTACCAATTACAACATTTTCACTCTGCTCTATCGAAAACACTGCCTACGCAGCACTTTATTTTTTTATACATGACACAAGTGTTCACTCAGTCTGGAGACGTCAACTGGCTCGAAACGTTCTGAGATTTCGAATTCTGGTCTAAATTTCCAGTTTTCTTTCTGGAGTCAGGCTCTACCTTGGCGGAAAGGTGCTGGAGTTGAACGGCGCGGATAATAAATAAAGGCTGCGAAAACTATTAAAAAATATTAATGAGATACGAAACCTTTTTGGTTAGTATCAAAATTAATCAAGGAGAACTGAAGTGATTTATAATATACAAACGTTAACATACCATAATGATGATTCCGAGACATATCCATATTGACACCCAAATGAAAATTGTTTCGAAACTCTCTTCGTTTCCAGACTAGTTTTCTTGAGCTATAGGGAAAGACTTGGCAAATCGCTTTTGCCCATGATGATGGACTGCCCAGAATTAAACAAATAAGGAAATATAGTAAGGTTTGATATACTGCCGAAACAGAGAACGTAGGAGTCTAACGTTTCGAGCGAAGGCCCTTCGGTTCCCCTTCGTCAGAGAGAATTGAAAGCCCTCGTTCAGCTCTCTGACGAAGGGCCTTCGCTCGAAACGTTACACCCCTACGTTCTCTGTTTCGGCAGTATATCAAACCTTACTATATTTTGATTGTTGTTTCAACACTGCCTACGCAGCACGCTCACTTTTATTCAAACAAATATGGTTGGCTACGTTGCCGCTCCAATGTTGTCGGTCGTGGATACTAAACTACCAAGATAATTTCACTTTTGTAACAAACAAATAAATCAATTTTTACTGGAGAAAAAAATACAATTGAAATATCCTATTAAACAACCTGCATTTTTTCCCTTCGAGTCAGTTTTTTTCTCTAAAATGAACATGTTTTCAAAAAGTTACAACGTATGCTGGAGCGTTTCAATACCTTATGCTATTTTTTTTTAATTTACAAAAATATGAATTGTTTTACTGAAGAAATTGGAAAAAAATGAATTTTATAAATCACCCGGAGTGGACGCTTTCTTATGCATAATTTTATTAAAGATTTCAACTTCAAGACCAATTATTTAACAATTATTCGCCGAAGGCGAGGTGAATATCAGTTGTTTTAGTATAAATACACATTTTTGTACTCAGTTAGGAATACCATTTTCTTGATATTATTTATTGATATTCACTTAAAACTGTACATTCAGTTAAGTGAATATCAGTAAATAATAAATATCCGCTCTGGCACTGCCCAAACGTATTGAGCACTCTTCTAGCCAACATGCATATGGGGCCTGGGATTTTCTTCCACATTATTTGATGGCCTTACATACACTTTGTATGCAAACATTTTGCACCAAAAATAGACTTCATTTGTTCTTTTGGATCGCACAACAGCATGTATATTTATACAGTGTGTATCAAAAAATCCTGAACCCTTAGAAAACAACCTATTGTAGTAGTTTGAAAGCCCTAAGCACTTCGCTGAACCCACAGATGCCTAAAACACACGGTCTTATACACCTGGGAAATTAAGATAACTTGAAGTGTATGCATGGTGAAAGTATTTAAAAGCTTTTTCGCTTCGTTTAACTTATGTGCTGATTAATTTATAACGCAGCGCTTTTAGGGCTTTCAAACTACTACAATAGGTTGTTTTCTAAGGGTTCAGTTTTTTTGATACACACTGTATAGCTTTGTTGTTTCTGTGTATAGTTGATATTCGTTGCAGTTTGTATATAGAATAAACTATATGGATCGTTTTCACGCACGTGATCGGTGACCCCATAGGGGTGGTACTGTTTGAATATAAGAATATATTTAAACTCCCATAGGATAAAGATTGTTGCACCAATATGGCCGACATTTCATTGTTTCTGTGCAACAATTATTAAGCCTGGTTTACATATAGCCGCAAGAGCCGCTGGTGTTCTGCTGACCGCAGTCATCGCCGGCAAAGTTGAGAATGTGACTGCGGTACCTGCGTCTGGTTCGCGAGTATATACCTCGGTGGCGTTGCGGGACGTTTAAAAATAGGGACCTTATTAAGCAACCATAACGCGAACGTCACGACGACTACCCAAGTACAATAGTATTTTTCAACCAAAACAAAGCGTTGAATAATTTACAGTTCCAAGAGTATTTAATCACAAAACCGTCCTCGTTGCACATACAACGTCAACTGAAGCGTTTTCACGTTTTCAAAACAACTTTGTGGCAAGGAATCACAAATTAACGTTGTTAATTTATTTAGGCGTTATTATATTATACGCCACGTTGTCGAAGCTATGCAGGTTGCCCTTTAAAGCCCTAATCAAACGAGAACGCAAGTCATCGCAAGTTGAGAGTCACAAATTTCTGTGGCGGTCGTTCGAACGCCCAAATTAACAAAATAAAGGATTCACGAGTGTTTTAAACAAGTTTTAACTTTGTCACGGTACATGATATTTTCGGGAAACTATTCAGAGCGGCTGGCTGAGATAGCGTGACTGCCAACTTGCGATGACTTGCGTTCTCGTTTGATTAGGGCTTAAAGGTCTTACAAAATACATAAAGCGTACAATTGAATATACGATGTCCTGATCCATGGTTTCTTTTACATGTAGTAACTTAATTTGCCGTGAACAAACGGTTGTTGTTGCTCTACCAAGTTAAGCTGTTACTTCTATACCATAAGGTATCGTCAGAGGAAATATACGGCAAAACGCAAGCATAAATTTTGGGTAAGGGAAATATTTCGGCAAAGACAGGAATATGGTCAATATACTCTATTTCGCGATCTAGAACTCCAAGATCGAGAATACTTTTATAGGTAATTATTTACATTTGTGTCATCAGTATTTGGTACAATATGGGAATTTCTTATAAACTTTCACACATACAAATTGTGTTAGCTTTTGCTGACTGATTATGTTTTACCTAATCAACATTTCTCCTGATACACATATTTCGATTGGCTAACACTGATCACATGATGTTAGAGAAACGGCGCCCAAGCAGGCATGTCGGCGTCAGACGTTTTCATAAAAAATTCGTAGATCGGCGGCACCGCAGGAACGTTGAAAGTTGAACCAAATTCAACTTTTCTAGTGCTGCCGTCGATGTGACTGCGGCACCGCCGGCATACCGGCGCAATCTATCCATTAAAAGTTTCTTGCCGGCGTTACGTCGCAGGCTAAGTCGCCGGCAGGACGCCGACATGCCGGCGGCTCTTGCGGCTATATGGAAACCAGGCTTTATGGCCGCCGTGACGTCAGATGAAATTCAAGAATACAAACTGGTGCACTAATGGAGAACTGGGTGTTCCGGTATTTTTTATATAATGAATAAACACAAGCGACTTAATCTAGCCTGTTACTGTGCGGGTACAGGAACGACCAAATAAACACATTAATTTTATGAATATAAAAATATAATATTTATTGTCTGAACAACGGAATATAACTATACCGTCTTTCGTAAATGATACACACTTATTGATTTACAATCAGAACACAATATCAGACGTTATAAAGTATGAAACCACGCAAACGACGAGTATTTTTTTAAAAGGAAAAGCAACTACAATTACAATAATTGCTTATTTTAAGAATGAAAAACTGACATTTGGAATCAATCATGATTTTATATTTCTTATTAATCTTATAAAAAATAATTCATTATTATTATTAATCTTGATAAATGAAAACTTTTGTACCCTCAAACCTAAAATTATGTGTTCACATACAGTAAATTTCCAGATTTTGAACTTCGTTCCCAGGGCCTTTTCGAAATTGGTAGGGCGGGAAAAGGCCCTAGCATCGGCTGGTGGACTCTGCATTTTCATTGGTCGATTGCTTTTCTTAAAACATTCCTCGTGAAACATATTTATGCATAGTTTTGTGCAAGTTATGATCAAATAGCTAACGGGACCGTCAACGGGACCGTCAATACAATTGAACTTCTCTCACGGGACTGCATTACTCAGAATGATTTTGCGTACTAAAGTAAATTGCTAATTTATTACACCATACTTGATAGAAAATAAACATGGTTTGGAACCCGTATAACAATCAAGCTACGATTCATGTTGAAAGGTACATGTAGGTGCACAAATCCTTTGTTTTGGGTTTATTAATATTTAAAAAGTACGGTTGAGTGATTGAACCCAAACGTTGCTACTGGAGGATTGCTTCATCATACAGAAAACACAATATGTTCAGTAACCGTAAAAGTGCACAAATTTCCATAAACCTGAACAAAAACATAAAATAATGACTTTTGTTGAGCTTCCAAACGATGTTTAGTTTCTATTAACTATGATTACACCCAGTATTTCTGGGTGCTGTGACCAGCCGATGCCAGGGCCTTCTCGTCTTCCCAATTTCAAAAAGGCCCTGGGGGGGTTGCAGATCTGTGGGAACAAAATTCATTAAATTTTAACTATTACATAAATTAGAGCTGTTTTATCGATGTTTCTGCCAATAAAAAGATGGACAACCTCACATGGGGATTATTCATGATAATCTCACCTGTGTATTAAAGTTGAAACGCAATTGAAGCTCACTGCTCTATTTTGGTGGGAGATTAGGTGATTTTTATATAATAAACAGAACATAGATGTTTGGAAATATAAATCTATTTCTCGTGTTTAAGAGGATATCTGACTCGTTCGTTTTGGTCACTCGTGAGATATCCTGCATAACACTCGAAATAGATTTTATATTTCCACACATCCATATATTATTCTCTATTTATTATATGGCACGGAATTACGTCCAGTAAAATCACGCGCTGTGATTGGTTGCTGAGGTGGCGAGATTTCTCCGTAATGCGCGCAGGCATTATGAAAATTGTTGATGCCCTATATACGGTAGAAAACAAACAAAACATCCTGATAAAAAACTTTTATTGCCCGAAAATAAATGAAATAAACGACAATGAACATTATAAAAGTAAATTTTAGTATCCAGACGAGAAAGAAACAGCAGAAAATAGCGCTAGTTCGGTGTTTTGACGAATACCAAGAAATACAAGATTGATTTTGAAATAAAAAGTGCCATATAATAAACCACTTAATAACCTCGACCGTCCGGTCTTTACGGTAAAATATTAAACCTCAGTCTTGAACGTATTAACCTCGCTATCGCTCGGTCAATACAGCAAGACCTCGGTTTAATATTTTACTGTAAAGACCTCACTCTCGATTATTAAGTAGTTAATAAATAATTTTACTGTCGAGCCTCCTTAAAGTATTATACAAATATAAAGTTTGACCAAATTTGTATAGTATAATCATTCCTATTTTAGATAAAAAAAAAGAAGCAAAATATCTTATTTACGTGTATTATTCAACGAGTTACCCTGCGAGCAGAGCCTTCTTTTCCTTATTTCTTCGCTGAGAGAGGAAGAAAAGTAGGCTCTGCTGTATTCGTGTTTGGCTTCGTCCAAGATTTAGGACGAAGTAACCCGTTTAACCGGTTCTCGTTTTGTTTTCTCCTCTGATTCGGACTGGGTTCGAGATTGTAACCAAGCAACTGACATGCATGCGCAATGGAAACCAGTCACGAATACAGCAGAGCCTACTTTTCTTCCTCTCTCTCAGCGAAGAAATAAGGAAAAGAAGGCTCTGCTCGCTGGGTATCAACGAGTTATCTTGGGCTACTATATACGTATTCATAAAGATGGCCGCCATGCAATTTATATTCTTTGCCATGCATTTGAATTAGCTTTTCCAATCTCGTTTATGCGTAAAAGTTCTTTTCAATTGTAAACACGAGGGTCGAAAGACTAATTTAAATGCACTAATATAAAAGAATATAAATTGGCGAATTTAAATCTTTATGAATACGGTGTATGAATAATAAAATAAGATTGGGCATTGTCTAGGTAGCATGCGTCGTAGCCGGACGTGTTTTGGTAATTGAAACCAGATAAAGTCAATTTCAAAACACGTCTAGCTGCAAAGCGAGCTATGTCTAGGGTGGATATAGTTTAACGCTACTCTGGCTTAAAATATTTTTGAACGTAGCTTAAAAAGTTACTGTTGTCATGGACAGTAACTTTTTAAGCTACGTACAAAAAACTTTTAAGCCAGAGTAGCGTTAAACTATGTCTCATTTTTCACGTGGCTGCATTGGGAAATTATTTGATGTCTAGGTTGCTTACTCGTGCTTTGCATGGCGCGATTATTATGTACTGTATATATACTCGTAAATTTAATTTAAGTTAAATTTAAGTACGATTATTTATCAATATCGTTATTTCCACACGTCACTTCAACAAATCAAAAGTCAGGAGTCGATTGTTCAAAGCACAGATAACTGATAACAATTAGTATTCTTTCTGACATCAAGAAGTTTTATCAGGTATAAAACCACGGACATGGTACTGATTTCCTTTGTGTTTTCCTCATGAATTATTAATGAGTTTTTGAAATATATATAACAACTTGGCCTTAAAACAACTATCCACCCCCCCCCCCCCCTACAAGTTTCTCCACGGATTTAAACTTTTCACAAGAACGGTTTTGGAGACCATAACAAGGTTTCTGATTGGTCTGGATCACCTAACCCTATAATCAGTAACGAACATGCATATAAACGAAGTAGTAATCGAAAATGTGATTGTTTGCTTAGAGCTAATCAGAAATTTTGTTCACATTAGATAGATCTTTACCAAATGACGATGACGTTAACTTTGTTATTTGGAATTCAAACTATTCATTATCATTGTCTCAAATGCAACAAAACGTCCTTCGGGACTCAAAGGGACGTCGATACACAATGAGGTCTTATTGTGAAATTATTGTGTCGGAGTCACGGCTTCCAACACAATCATCCAAGTATTGGAGACTTTTCTACGTGCGATTATAGAACACGGTTGTATTTCGGAATCTAGGTCTCCGTTGATCTCCAACACAAAAAGACTTGAAGATCTAGTAGTGTATCATTCCCTTAAAGCGCCTGTTGCTTAAGTTTCCTAATATGGAAATAGCAACGTTATTTCTCAAGAACGGGAGCAGAACTATCACGGGTCCGTTATTTTTAAAAAAGTTGGGTTTTTTTTTAAACAAACCTTACGTCGTAAGATAAAATAGAATGTCATCCTCACAGACATGGTTGAGACATCAGAATTGTTAGAGTTAATTAATTTTAGTTGCTGAAAAGGGAGTTATCCATGGAAGAAGTTATCCAGGCTTTGGACAACCGACCCCATTAAAGAAAACATATTATTTAAGTTATCTTAACTTAGCCACTTATCACTTTTCCATGGGTATTAAACCATTTTGCTCCGGCTTCAAGAATTCTCGAACTATAGCTTGAACAACGTCTTGTATGGTAGACTGGCATTCATCTTTACTCACGCTGAAATACAGATGCAACAGGAAAACAATAAAATTAGTGAAACAATAAGTTTGGGTATATAAGAATGACCATTGGCACTTAGTTGGTTAATGTTTGATAACATTTTACAATGGACATAAATGAAAAAATAATTAATGGCACAGACAAACAAACAAACAAACAAACAAATAGACAGACAGACAAACAAACAAATAGACAGACAGACAAACAAACAAACAAATAGACAGACAGACAGACAGACAAACAAACAAACAAATAGACAGACAGACAGACAGACAGACAGACAGACAGACAGACAGACAGACAGACAGACAGACAGACAGACAAACAAACAAACAGACAGACAAACAGACAGACAGACAGACAGACAAATAGACAGAAAGAGAGAGAGAGAGAGACAGACAAACAGATGTGAAAACATAACCTTCTGGTGGAAGTAAATAAATTTATGAAAAAAAATTAAAATCTGGTGAAACAACAAACCCTTTTTGTGGTTCGGCAATTAATTCCGAGTAATACTTGATCTTTGGTTCCGTTCCACTGGTTCTTAGCGTTGCTGTGCAGCCATTATCAAAGTAAAATGTAATCATTTGACTAGAAGAGCTAACCGGAAGAATCTAAAATGATGTAAAGCACCAAAACAATAAAAAAATTACAATACACGATTACACAACACTGGAATTTATACAACGAAGTGACCAAGAGCTATACTTTAGCAATATAACAAGAGAGCACAAAGCTAAGAGAGGGAATGTATGATCGTTTTCACTCACGTGATCGGTGGCCCCATTGGGGTGGTAAAACAATACAAAATATTTGAATAAGAATAGAGCTAAATTCCCATAGGTTAAAGATGGTACACTAGGCGCATTTGAAAACTTATGTTGAATTTGCGCGGTATAAATTAATAAATTATTATAAATTATGGCCGCCATTTCATTGTTTTGGTAGACTAATAATAGGACCGCCGTGACGTACGATAAAAACGATCTATAGTATAACATATTTATGCCCAAGAACATCAACTGTATTACCGCGTTATAATAATTTTAGTGGGCATTTAGAAGAAAATCAAAGACAATAAACGGTAAACAGTATCTTGAACAGTACCACCTTCGCGTCGGCATGTAACAGGAAAAGTATACAATTCCGTAAACAACAAACCAATAGTGATTTAGCCCGCAAAACACACCACAATGACCAATAAAATTATTACAATAATGGGTCTAGTTCGATCAGAATTCCTCTTATGTAATTATTAGACACATCTATCGTGGGATTTTGCGTGGAAGTCTAAACACTCCCACTAGCAAGAACAACATGGCGGAAAAAGTCATGGGGGTGAAGTACATAAGTTTTGTAGAAGAACTGTATTACGAGAATTAAATAGTACCCAAAAATTGAAGACAGTCAAAACTCCACTTGACCAAGAAAAAGTTTTATCTTTTCTAAAACGCTTCTGCAGTTTTATCAACCTCGTTCCCAGGGGCTTTTTGAAATTGGTAGGGTAGAAAAAGGCCCTGGCATCGGCTGGTGGACTCTGTATTTTCATTGGTTGATTATTTTTATTAAACATTCCTCATTAAACATATTTATGCATAGATTTGTGCCAGTTATTATCAAATAGCTTCAACCGGACCGCCTGGAACCGCCATTACAATGAACTTCTCCCACGGGATCACTGCCCTACCCCGAATGATTTTACATACTAAACTAAATTGCTAATTTATTACACCCTGGCTGCTGGGACCAGCCGATGTCAGGGCCTTTTCCAACCCTCCCAATTTAAAAAGGGCCCTGGGAACGAGGTTATAGTTTTATATAATATTACATACATTATATAATATAAACATTTATAATGTCATTCTCGACTGCTCGACAGATCGCGCGTTACGCGCGAGGATTACCTCATGGCATTCCCTGTCTTACTTTTATTCTCTCTTGACAGACAATAAGAAAACTGGATGGATAATCGTATGCGCAAACAACAAGCAAAAATGTTCACAAACAGAAATTTTGGTCAAAAGTGCTCATGAATATTTTGGAAAAGAATGAAACTGACGTTGTGTATAGAATAATGTCCAGGGCATGAAATAAGGAAAACACTGACATTTCAAAATAGCCGTAAATTTACATTTAATCCAATTAATCTAAAAAACTAATTCGTTGACCCCCAAACTTTTTTTGCATTAAAACATTATTTTTTTAAATTTAAGTAATCAATAGGCAGATTTTAAAACGAATTCTGTAGATCCAATGATTTTTCTTCGGTAAACAAAATGAGTCTACAATTTTTTTTTCAAAATCTGCTTATTGATTATTTAAAAATATTAGAATAATTGAAAATTAAGTAACGTCTATGGCAGTTTTTCGTTTCCTTGCTTCGTTTTTAAGATATTTCAGTTTGTTTGATATGTAAATGTCACATGTTGTGACGTAAACGTGCATAATGAGGTATCCGATATATATATATATATTTCTAAAATTCATTAATAATTCATGATATTACATATATATATATATATATATATAGGACACACGTTTATAACAGTATAAATAAATTTTAAAAAATATATTGAAATTCTACATGTTTGGTGTAGTGTGAGAAACACACGCACATGCATGCTTCCTTCAAATTAAGTTTGGTTTGATAATAGCAAAAAGATATAACATTCTCCGATAAGTCATTATGCACGTGTGCGCCACAACATGTGACATTTACATATCAAACAAACTAAAATAACTTAAAAACAAAGCAAAGAAACCAAAAACTACAAAAGATGTTACTTTGTCATTTTACGATTTCTTTCAAATGAGACAAACTTAATTTTCATGTCATGTGCACCTTTAAAGAAATGCTTTAAAGCAAAAAAATAATATGGGGGTCACCGAAGTCGTTTTTTAGATAAATTGGATTAAATGTAAATTTACGGCCATTTTGAAAATGTCAGTGTTGTCATAGCAACAGATGAAACAGTTTCTTTATAAAAAGTATTCGATGCTCTGAACGTTATTCTATGCATGACGTGATTTTCAATCTTTTCTAAAATATTCATGAGCACTTTCTCACGTTCAAACTTTCATTTTTTCCACTTTTCTAGAAACAGTAAGTCGATGCATCTTTAAATCGTAATTATTGTGTTAGTGGATATATAATTTGCTTAATTTCTGAATATCGTTAGTGATTATAAATCATAAAGCATAACTTATAATTTTAAATTTGCATAACCAGTAGCTATATGCTTAGCTTCGCCTATTAGACTTCTTTGAAAGCTATTACTTACCGCTTTGTTATCTGGCTGTGTATTATCATATCCCGTTGTAAGATCCCTGACGCCAGATATCTTGTACTTGCCACAAATTTTTGGATACTAGAACCAGAGCAACAAAAAGGAAAGTGAATTTAAATAACGTTGATTTTAACCGTATAAATGTTTGCACACAA
The DNA here is from genome assembly GCA_035771165.1 of Paragorgia papillata. Lineage (NCBI taxonomy): Eukaryota > Metazoa > Cnidaria > Anthozoa > Scleralcyonacea > Coralliidae > Paragorgia > Paragorgia papillata. The sequence goes on from JAWNZC010000338.1 coordinate 708,783, forward strand.
AGTTTGTTTTATTACCGCCGCCTGAAGGTTATGTTTTCACCTGTTTCTATGTCTGTCTGTCTGTCTGTCTGTCTGTCTGTCTGTCTGTCTGTCTGTCTGTCTGTCTGTCTGTCTGTCTGTCTGTCTGTCTGTCTGTCTGTCTGTCTGTCTGTTGACAGGATATTTCACAAAGTACCGCACAAGTTTTCATGAAAGTTTGTAGAAAGATTAACCATAGACCAACAACCAACCCATTGAATTTTGGTTGAATTTGGTTAAAATTTGGATTAGAAATTAATAAAAATCCGACCACAAGATTCTCCGTGTAGAAGAAATGCTTGATTGCGCTCATTGTCCTTATTTTATGCAAACATTGTTGCATAATTTTGGTACGAGTGCAATCAAGCATTTTATTCATTCTTACATGTGAGTCTCGTGTAAAGCCATGCATGAAAGGGTTTTATTATATGGCACAAGTTACTTCCGTTGAAATCGTGTGTTCTCATTGGCTGAGACGCGTCACGTACCAGTCGATAATTGTCCGTAATCGACCGGTCGATTACGGATTTTGGCAGACATGTTGTTTGCAACTAAACAATGAAAGAAAACCGCAAAAAATTTGTGAATTCAATAACCTGAGGACTAAATTATGTATGAGTGGGACGATGTGCAATCTGGCAGTGAGTGTTAGGATTCCAAAAGCGATGACAACAACAGCAACAACATTGAAAACGATGAGTCTATGTCAATGACAATAGTGTGACCTCAAGCGTGTGACAAGGTATTAAATGTAAGATGTGTTGTTTCAAAATGCCATATAATAAACCTCTTATTAACCTCGTCCGCTTGGTCATTACGGAAAAATATCAGACCTCGCCCTATGCGCTCGGTCTGTACTGTACCTCAGTCTGATATTTTTCCGTAATGACCGCGCTCTCGGTTAATAAGAAGTTAAAATTGCAAAAAATAAAGAGACACTCGTGGACGCACACTAATTAATATTTTTAAAACTTACCCCACCATCGTCCATTGTTCTGATAGTGTTAAATATCTTTTCAATCATCTTTACATCGTAGCATAAATAATAACCATTGGAAGTAACGTGTATTCCATACCTGTAATGAAGGAAAGAAAGAATTGGAGATATTTAACAGGGAAACATTGCACTGATTCCTTCTTGATTGTTGACGTCATAGGGAAACAGTGCAATGTTTCCCTCGGCAGAAAGAAACATTGAGTTTGTTGAACAACACGTGACCATGATTTGACCAATAAGATTTCATCTTTGGCAAACGAAAGTCTTTGGTATATAACAATACTGCATATTCACCGAGCTGCGATGCGGCGAGGTAAATATCTACACTATTCATTAAGGCGAACAATTTACTACCGACATTAAGGCGAACAATTTTTTTAGCATATACCTCATAAATGAAATAACACTTTTGTAAACATTCTTATATTTTTCAGTATTTTCGTACGAAGAAACAGCCGCTAGTAACTTGGCGTCTTCGATGTTTGTCGACAAAACAGTTTTTACAACTTTTGGATATATTAATGGCTAGAAAGTTTTAAAGAAACATACCTGCGGACACTCTTCTACTTAATTTTGTTTACTTTTCTCATTATTCTACTACACGAGACTTGTTTAACAACAAAATCTCCTGCTTCGGTAAACAAAGTAAACCTAACCGCCATTTTGTTTTGCCGGCAGCTGAATAGTGCAGGATATCCCGAGCTATAGAGGAATGAGTGTCTGAAAAGCACTATTCATTCACCTGCGAGGTATATGCTAAAAATAATTAGCTTTTAAAATTATAACCACAAATTTATTTAGAGTTATTAAACGTCCACCTGAGAGAATCAGTATGGCGAGGGGCAGAACAGAGCTTGAGGGCTACAATCTTCGACAAAAGTAGTTGTAACACTAGACCCTCCTAATTCAATGTTGTCATTTAAAACTTTACGCCAACGTAGATTTGGGGAGCCGGGGTGTTACAACATTTTTGTCTAAGATTATAAGTTCTCTTTGCATTATTGTTATTGTTAGACTAAATAAGTAAAGAAGAAGGCTTCAAAGATTCAAAATCCCCAAATATCCAATTTCCGTTGGGATATCGCAAAAATGCTTTAAATATATCGCTAAAAGAATAAAGTCAGATAACAAAAATCGATCAATATAGATAGACATCGACAAAAAAGAAAAAAAACAACAATTAAAAATATTATATTTTTTAAAAAATGTTCAAAAACTCGTTAATAATTCATGAGGAAAATTAAAAAGAAATCAAAGTTTAATCAGTGTCTTTATATGTGATAAAGATATCTCCTGATTTACATAAACTTTAGCTTTGATTTTCTCGGCTTCGCTTCGTGTCTTTATATCTGACTAATTTATTATTGAGTCGGTTTTCTTTGTTCTTTTGAGGGCTTTATATCGCATAAAGCCCTTGAATAATAATTAGAAACGAAATGAAGAAAAAAACAAGGAAAACCTTTGTCCAAGGTGGAAAAAAAAAAGACAAAACTTTGTTGGAAAACCTCCTCAATAATAAATTAAGTCAGATAAATCTCCATCTCAGGATTTATCTATTACTAAAACACTCCGGCTCGTTTATTAAACAGTACTTAAAACATTAAAAATACAAAAAAAAAAACTCTATTGAAGAAAATTACAAAAAATAAATAAATCAATCAAAATGAAATCACTATCAAAATCACGATAGAATTGCGAAGAAAAGCTGCATGATTTGGCAGTGAATCAACTAACGTAATAACTTACTTCTCGTAGATTAACTCGAGTTGTTTGGTTAGAGTGAGCCCATCTTGGGCTACATAACATGCAAGTTCAGCCACGACCACACAAGCACTTATACCGTCTTTATCAAGAACGTTTGTACCACACATAAAACCTTAACATAATTAAAAGCGTTGAAATAATTAAGTTAACATTTTGTTGTTGTAAATATTAAATTACAATTTAAAGGTATTTAGAAATAACTTTGCTTTATCTTGAATTTGATATATTAATAGTATAGTAGCCCGAAAGTAGCTCCCCCCGAAAGTAACTGCCCCCCGAAAGTAACTGCCCCCCGAAAGTAACTGCCCCCCGAAAGTAGCTCCCCCCGAAAGTAGCTGTCCTCAACAGCTACTAGGGACTACGGCTACGGTAGAAAGTTTAACAGTGGTATTAAATGATGGTGTATTTATACATTCAAATTTCAAGATACATAATCGCACGGACTCGTTTCAACGTCAAAATGCTTTTTCTACGTTGTCAACAGAGTCACACGGCATGAAAATTACTATTGGGACCTTCATTTGCAAAAGCTCTTTGTATATGACATAAAATTATATTGTTCAAACACGTTGCCGTAGTCGTAGTCGTTGTGTTTTCTTAAAGTCCCTACTTTCGGGATCCTACGGCATATATGTAATTTGTCACCACGACTAAATCATTGTTCTATCATTATTTGTACAATTTTCACGAATCAGTACGTCAGGCAAGCACAACATATACGACAAAAATTGCGTACTGTCAAGTTGCTAATTATAGCACAAACCAAAATTGACTTTCGAATTATTGGAAGTAAGTCGCTATATCTGTTGTTTGGACTGCAAGAATTATGGGTAAATGCGGACAAACATAAATAGTGACGTTTCTGCACGGAGTGGTATTCTGGTAACTCCCTTACGAAAAACGTCTGTAGGCGCCTATAGGCAACTTATAGAAAATGTTCCAATCGCCTATAGAACCTACTGGTGCCTATACAGATCTATAGGGTGCCTATAGGTCGCCTATAGGAAATGTTCCAAATGCCTCTAGAATCATAAAGGTTGGCCTATAGACTACTCTATAGGTCACCTATAGACTTCTTTGTTAGGGTTCACTCACCAATGGCTTCTTCAAAAGAAAACAAAACGACTTTCCCTTCCTTCTCAAAGTCGATAGCACGATTACCAATCCACTTGAATCCCGTCAACGTCTCCTAAAAACCCAAACATGAATTGTGAATAACGTTAGAGAATAAAAATATTTCTATCGATGGCAGAAATAGAAAGAACAAGCCAATTTTTATAACCATGATTGCCGCAATAACGAAGCACCAGTGGATTTTAAAAATTTTGAAATCTTACAGTAAATATATATCGGTGGCTAATTAAAGAGGAACTTCAGTTAAAAAATTAAATACTGTTAATTGAAAGTTATTAAAGTGTTTTGTTATATACCAAAGACTTGGTCAAATCGTTTCATGAAGAAGGAAACAGTACAATGTTTCCCTCCGACGTCAACAATGAAGAAGGAAACAGTACAATATTTCCCTCCGACGTCAACAATGAAGAAGGAAACAGTGCAATGTTTCCCTCTGACGTCAACAATGAAGAAGGAAACAGTACAATATTTCTCTCCGACGTCAACAATGAAGAAGGAAACAGTACAATGTTTCCCTCTGACGTCAACAATGAAGGAAACAGTACAATGTTTCCCTCTGACGTCAACAATGAAGATGGAAACAGTGCAATGTTTCCCTCTGACGTCAACAATGAAGGAAACAGTACAATGTTTCCCTCTGACGTCAACAATGAAGGAAACAGTACAATGTTTCCCTCTGACGTCAACAATGAAGATGGAAACAGTACAATGTTTCCCTCTGATGTCAGCTTTAAGCCTATGGAAGTAAGTTTGAAGCCTTCGGGTCCGTAAAACTCGATGTTTCCCTCGGCGCCGCAATTTGCCGTATCGTAAACGGTCGTTGTCACCACTTACGGTCAGGGCCGTCGAGAGCCAGAACGGGTCCCGGGTCATAATTTGCGTGCGGGCCCCCTCCGATATTTTTACCAAGGTTTTACTGGGCCCCAGCGGTAAGTTTTTGATAATTATTATAATATATATCTTCATAGATTGAATTTTTAGCGGGCCCCGGGGTAATTACCAAGCCTACCCCCCCCCCCCCCGGACGGTACTGCTTATGGTCGTTGCCACCATTTACGTACCCAGTGTCCTTGCGTTCCCTAAAGCCTGGTTTCCATATAGCCGTAAGAGCCGACGGCATGGCTGCGGCAAGGGGCGATGGTCCAATCATATAGACAGTGTTGAATTAGCCAGCAATAAAAAGCTGTATGCGATTGGACCATTGCCCCTTGCCGCAGCCATGCCGCCGGCTCGTACGGCTATATGGAAACCAGGCTTAAGTGCTGCCTCCTCCGCAGGCCCTCGTTGCATCATGGACAGGTCACACACGCCGCATTTAGGGCCTGCAAGATCCTATAAAAAATTTGGCAAAACTTGGCACGGAATAAATTTGCATATTTAACTACCATTGTTAATAGCCATGGCTATATCCGAAGATTTTGAAGGACATTGAAGACTTACGACATACGAATCCTAGCTTTAAAATGAAGGAATTGTTGAAAAAAGTAATTACGGTTGAACTTTGTCAACTTTCGGCCGGAATAATCAACGAAAATGCACTTTAGTCCACCCAGAGACTCTTGGGTTTATACTTTTTCGGTTTCCACAACAACTGAAACTTGAATTATGCTACACTATAGTCTACAATTTAACAAAATTAATCGCATTAACTCTTGGTCAATTGACAGTCTTCGATAGCTAAATAAGCAATAAGAAAAACCTGTACTTTCCTGATCGTCGAATTTGCTTTTGTTCGGCAGATATTTTTTCCTTCAATTCCTTTTTGTGGCTAAAAATATTATTGGCAGAAGGTCGGTAATTCTAAAACATATTGGTTTCTTCATTAATTGTCATGATCTGTAAGAAAGTTTAGACTGAATTTCCTGGTGGGCACAGTGTTAAAAGTACTTGGACGTATATTTGTCGAACAGCGGCCGGAAAGATTTTGCAGGCCCTTTCAAAACTATCGCCTCTAGGGCCTAGTCTCGCTGTGCATAATGGGATCAGTCTCCATTTTGGTTACAGGATCTGGCAGGCCCTCTCAAAAGTGTGACCTGTCCATGATGGAACGAGGGCCTGTGGGGGAGGCAGCCCTAAGTGTACCTTCAAGCTCAGCACCGTGACCAAAATCCCGTATGATCAACAAAAAATACACTGAAAATAATAATTTTCGTCGTTTAGGTGTTTTTACCTCGACTTTAACCCAAAGCCTGAATATTTGTGTCACTTTATAACTCCGACAAAAAACTTGATCATGACCGACCAAGCGTGTTTACCGTCTATTATAGCTTATTATAGCTTGTTATTGACTCACAACTCAAGAGTGGCTTTGTAACCTTTATATTCTAACATTTTGACTAAATGTAAATTCGAAAAAGATCAAAACTACAAAGAAGAAACTAGAGTAATAAGGATTCGGTTTCAGGGTTTGCCAAAATATTGGTAAAACGCAGAAATTGTGTTAAGTCCCAACTTTTCCCGGAGGTTTAGCAGTTGGTTTCAGTCGCCGAATGGTCTAGTTACCAGCCTTGTGGCAACGTGATATATGCTGGTTCAAATCCTGTCGGTAACTTACTTTTTTTCTTTCAGTCTTCAAGTTTTACCTCCGTTTTGTTTTAGTTTAATTTTAAAGCCATGTTTTCTTTTGTAAGATTTATGTTTAGGATTAGGACTGATGCATAATTATCGAATTTTGTGAATCTTTCCTCAAGTTTTGTAATGTCGGACGAATAGCGTTAATTTAGACATTGGATTCCGATGTTGAACGAATAACCACAACGTTTTTTTTTGTTTCTTCTTTGTAGTTCTTGATCTTTCTTGGGTTTACAACCTTTAGTCAAAATGTTAGACTAGAGGTTCGAAAGCGACTTGTGGGGTAGGTTAGCGTATAAGCCATAGACGGTAAAGATGCTATTTATAATTGGCGGTAAACTCCTTTTGTGATCAGGGTTAGGGTTAGGTAACACAAATAATTCAGGCTTTTGGTTCAAGTCGAGGTAAAAACACCTAAACGACAAAAAAGTATTATTTTCAGTGTATTTTGTTGATCAGACTGAGTTTTGGTCAAAGGGCCGAAGGTACACTTAGGGAACGCAAGGGCACTGGGTACGTAAATGGTGGCGACGACCGTTTACGAAACGGCAAATTGCCTCGGCGCCAGTCAAGAAGTGTATAATGTTTGGTTAAGTATAAATGTAAATAGTTTCACGATATCTACTCTCGTTCTCGAGAAACAACGTTATCATTCTCGTATTTTATGCCGCCATTTTGAGTTTGAATGAGAACTCAATTTTGATGTACAACGCGGAGATTTCTTCCCAATTTTGATACCATATCGTCAATTTTGACCTGACTTTGACGATATGACGCCAATATTGGACAACAAATTCCACTGCACATCAAAATTGATCCGTTATTCATACTCAAAATAGCGGCAAAAAAATTCAAGAATGATAACGTCATTTCTCGAGTACGAGAGCAAATATCGTGAAACTATTAACATTTCCAAACATTACATTTAGGAGACTTTCATTTAAAACTCCATTGACATTCATTAACATTTCAAAAAACAATTAAAGGCATTCATTGCGTATAGGTCAAGGCCCGCAGTGGTAGTCTAAATTATTGAAACGTTTTATATTCGTAGCGCTTGGATATCACTACGTAGAGAAATTGTAATTTATGTACAGTATGCATAAGCGAAAGATTTAATGTAATTCGATTTTCTGGATATAGACCACTTCGACTAATTATATCCCTTCGTGGAGAACAAATACCTATAAACTAAAAAACATACGTCATAATGGAATCCTTCAGCTCTTGCCATAGTCCTCAAGATCTGTGAAGACACAGTGGTTGCAACCATAGAAATGTTATCACCTATAAAAACATGTTGTATATAGCACTATGATATACAGCACAACTTGGTTTACGTATGACTAAACTTTATATGGCAGTCAGTACGTTATCTGGAGTAGTATTCAGATTGGTTGATTCACTATACAGTCTGTACTTTTTGTAGGTGTGAGCTCAAGCTACCATAACTATATATAGTAGACTATGGCCATGTTAATATGGAACTATACCGTGCTAATTACTGTACCAGCATATCATGACCACGAACCAGTACTCCCACCGGATAGGATAGCTATGCCATTATTTAATAAATAATTACTTTGGTCAAACGGCTGCGCCCTACGTAACACTGTTGGTGTAATTATCTATTAATAAGTACTAGAAATTACTATCTAATCTAAGTGCTGCCTCATTATTGAGATGAAAACCTTTAGCCTACTCCACAGGCAACTCTGTGAAGGCTGTGGCCCAAGTAACACTCTCTTGCCCACTTCAGTGACTCCACCCGAGTTTACCCACTCCACCCAAGTTTACCCACTCCACCCGAGTTTGCCCACTCCACTCGAGTTTGCCCATCCTGTGAGTTTTTCTAACCTCTTCCCAATCAGAGCCCACAGAGTTGCCTGCGAAGAAGGCTGGAAAGTCCAAAAATTGAATATTAATTGCAATAGACACAGATTCTTTACACATATATTTTAAAATTTTTTTAATTATAAGTTATCAACTTATCTCCTGACATGATTAGCAAGGGTTTTGACAGGATATACACAATACACTATTATAGTATACAAATAGTAAATAACCATGCCTCTTGCTGTGGCAAAGTTGTCATTTGTCAATGCAATTCCACGAAGTTGTCTTATGTTATGACAAATATAGAGATAAAAAAAACTGTACAGCAATGTGCACCATTGAGTCCATCAGATTATTTTTCAGAATTTGTACGTAAAGTAAAATATGCTGTAAGCCGACATAGTGTCGAATCGACGCCTAGAACAACAGTCCGTATAAAATGGCACGACCCCACAAGCTCGTAGCTTAAAATCCTTAAATTACTTTAATATCGTGTTGAAATATTAAAAAACTATCAAGTTAAATCGAATCAAATGGTTCAGCAAGAGAAATTCCTTATGCGGAATGATATCATTCTCAAAAGCATAAAGCATTCACGTACATATTGTCTCCTTGAAAGACAACTGAATCAATGATGGCCTTAATGAATACTTCCATAAGCAAATAAAGACATGATGTTTCGTTCTTACCATGAATTTTCCTTCGAGGAAGAAGATACTAAAACTGCTTCAATTGAACCTTCCGAAATTGAAGCTTTGTACCCCTAGCCTGCGAATACAGCCGCCTCAACATCGGCCGCCCCGATGAATATTATACCGTACTACGGATTGCGCAATACGCGAACATCCAAACATTCATACATCCAAACTCAAATCGAAATATCGACTATACATAGCTCGGGAAATGGACTGCACCCAAAACGAACTTCAAGAATAGTGTGCTGCCTCGCTGACGCTCGACAGCCATTATTCTCAAATCATTAATAATTCATGACGAAAATTCAAAAGAAATCAATATTTAACTAGTATTTAGAAATCGCAGAAAGATTGCCGTAAAATTTAGCAAACTTAAGTCAGGTCGATTTTATCTTAAAATATCGATTCGTTTAAGAAGCTATATCAAACCATAGTTAATAGACATGGTTTGGAAACCCGGAAAACTTCAAAGCGGTTAACAATCAAGCTACGATTCATGTTGAAAGGTACATGAAGGTGCCAAATCCTTTGTTTTAGGTTTATTAATATTTAAACAGTACGGTTGAGTGATTGAACCCAAACGTTGCTATTGGACGATTACTTCATTATACAGAAAACACAATATGTTCAGTAACCGTGAAAGTGCAAAAATTTCCATAAACCTGAACAAAAACATAAAACAATGACTTTTGTGAGCTTCCAAACCATGTCTATTTACTATTAACTATGATCAAACACTCGTCAGTGTTCTTCCTTCGATTTCTAAATACAGCCAAGCTGGTTAAAAAAACTTGACTTTGCCTCGTACTTTCAACCCGCTTGGCTGTATTTAGATATCAGAGGAAGAACACTAGTCTGAGGGGGTGTTTACACGAGGCCGGCCTGAACTCGGACTGGCCTGAGTTTTGAATTTCGGTTTTTGTTTACACCAGGCCGGTCTTGAAACTATATAGGCTTGGTTTCGCTGTTGCGTCAAGATTTTTGTCAATTGTCTTACAGCTCGTGACCGCAGGAGAATCATTATTTTATGTGGATTTGACACCAATCTTATTTAAAACAAACGTGTTCAGTTTGAGAGGTGAAAGTGCTTCGCAGTTCGGTCTAGTAGGCGACCTGAGATTAGGCCGGCGTGAACTGAATCTCAGGCCAGACTCATGAAAACGATCTATAGTAAAAACACTACAACCAACCCGAAATCAGTCCTGCCTGAGTTCGGTTGGCTGAGCCTGAGTTTGGTTGGCTGAGCCTGAGTTTGGTTGGCTGAGCTACTTACCGTCTATTTCTGATAAACTACTAGTAGCAAAAAAGTCAAGTTTTAAATGCAAAACAATGGCAGAAAACTCGTGTTTGGTTGATATTTCAGTTTGTTTCTTTAAGATAATATTTTGTCCGACTAGTTGGTTTACGCTAAAACAATTAGACAACTCGTCCTCGTTGTCTAATTGTCAAACAGCAACATGTATAGCAATCTCCCTCAAAAAGCCATTTTATAGGGGTCATCACCTACCTATACTAAGAAGGCTTCTGATTGGTTTAGATAACCTAACCCAACACCTTCTCCTAACACTAATCAGTAAGGAGCATAGGAACGAATTGATATAATCGACAATGTGATTGGTTACTTATAGCCAATCAGAAAAAACTCGTTCATATTAGGTAGGTCTTTACTGATTTTATATGAAATGGGAAGAATATATATAAGAAGTTCTTTGAATTTCTTAACTAAAAATTTGAGATACATATAGTACTGAAATTTTGTGAGCCAATTCCCTAAAACATATTCTGGTCATCTAATGTAACTTTAAAGCAAGTATCAAACCTGGTATGTCGTTAGGGTGTTTCCTTCTATGGCATTCCATTAGCCACCAACCAAGTAATGTGCCAATTTCGTTACCAGACAAGATTTTCCACGAACCACTATACAAAACAAATGTAAGTGTCTAAGCTTAAAGGAGCAGTGTCCCTCGCAAAGCCCACGCAATAATCACGCGCAGACTTGCAAAACTACAGCCTGTAGGTGGGGCGTATGGTGGAAGGGGCATGGTGGAAGACGCATGGTGGAAGACGCGATAATTCAGACTGAAAGAGAAAATACGAGGGATCAAATAGTTCACAGAAAGCCTGGAATAGTCAGCACAAACGTATTTACTTATCACTGACTATATTTGAGTCATGGAAAGATGCTAAAATCGAAGCTGGATATGGTTCATGTAGCGATAGCGACTTCGCAGCCCATCTGCTTTCATTGGAATACCGTAGAAGGAAAATATTATTTGATTCATTTATCTGGTTTCTTGTCCGATTTAGAGCTTTATATTTCCGATACGAGTTTACTTTCCGAAGTTATTTTTATGTGCGCAAAAAAGATGCGAAAATGCTGACACTGCTCCTTTAACAAGCGCGAGGGTATATACACGAGGATGTAGCTCGAATTGCGCCCAATGCATCGATAAATTGATTGATCGCTCATTTTTCGACAATCGATTACAGTTACCAACAATCAGATCATCGGCGACAGCTAGTAAGCATACTGTTTATTCTCGTTGATATTGTTCTTAATCATCATCGTCAGCTGATGAAACACTCGCGTTTGCTCTATTACTTTTCAAACTCATTAATAATTTTAAAAAATTTTACTTAATCAGACGGCTGTATTATGTCACGTGAATAGGCTTTGATGCACCGGTAAAATAGTAGAAATACTGCATCGAACACTAGTGTTTCTTCATCAAACACTATTAGGGCCATTTATACTGAAGAAAATGCGTCGCGACTTAATTAAGCCGCGAACACACTCGCCAATTTCTAATAAGTCGCGACTTATTTTGGACTAGCTTTCAACCGTGTTCTTATTTTAGTAGCGAATTTGTGTTCGAACACACTCGTATAAATGGTGAATTTGTTTGTCGCCAAAGTAAGTCGCGACTAAAATAAGAACACGGTTGAAAGCTAGTCCAAAATAAGTCACGACTTATTAGAAATTGACCGTTTATACGAGTGTGTTCGTGACTTTAGATAAGACGCGTCTTAATTAAGTTGCGACCTATTTTCTTCCGTATCTAGTGTGTTTCATTCATGTGAAACAAAAAACACTATACGATTGCAGGCTATGTTTATTAACTCCCAAAACGCTAGCGGATTGACTCACTAGGACCATTTAAACAGGAGAAAATAAGTCGCGACTTAATTAAGACGCGTCCTATTTAAACACTCGTATAAATGGTCAATTTGTTCGTGAACAAAGTAAGTCGTGACTAAAATAAGAACAGAGTTGAAAGCTAATCCAAGATAAGTCGCGACTTATTAGAAATTGATCGTTTATACGAGCGTGTTCGAGTCTTATATTTGTCGCGACGTATTTTTCCCGGTATAAATGGCCCTATATTGTCTTTTCGTTTGCTTTCGTGTGTTTTGATACAGTGATCAAACACTTGAACTCGTGTTTTGAAATAGTACATCTAGTGTCTTCATTATTGTCAAGAAAGGTCCCATCTTTATATACTCTCAAAGAACAACCGATAATTTTATCTACCAACAAAATGCAAATAGGCTTCCAGTAATAGCCGACCGCCAAGATCGCGTTTTAATGGAGCGTGGGTGCCATTAATAAGTCATGCCGCCCGACAACGACTTTAATGGTAAGGCAGATTGGTAGTGATAATTTTTGAATTTTCCGAAGCAATCTCATGGCTGGTTGGGCACATGCGTCCCGATAAAGCAGAATTTCCCTTTTTGAAAAAAAAAAGAGAACCCCCAGCCTTTAGTGCTCTTTTAACCGCGTACTAGTAAATTGAGGTTTAGTATGCAGGGCGATATACATCTACTGTAATTATAAATGTCTGATTCCTGACTTGGCAGCGTTGGGAATTTATTTGTTGGATGTTTAAGAATTCATATATTTTAATTAATGTTAACTTTAAATTAAGTAATTTTACTGAACAAGAATTCATGTATTTTTTTAAAGTGGAAACGATGTTTCGGGGCTTCGACGCCATGAACTTCAAACTTCCGAACACCAAACACCACAAACTTGTTTTCAAACAATTACATATAAAAAAGAGTAGTAATTACTTTGGTTGTTTCTCAGCTACCCCAAGTCGGTCAGCATCCGGGTCATTTGCCAATATTAGTGTGCTGCCATGCTTTTCAGCTGTTTTAACAGATAGATCCTATCAAAAACAAAGACACAAAAGAATATTTAGCAAAAATACAAAACACATTAACTCTGGCAATAAAAAATGCAATAAAGTGGCATTTCTCACCAGGACACTTTTGCCTTCTTCTGGATTTGGATACTTCACCGTGCTAAATTCAGGGTCAGGATCAATCTAGTTGAAAAAGAAAAAAAACCTTTCCAACATACGAATGTGTGGCACGGTAACAGGTGATTTCGCCCCATTACAAGTTCGCTCTTACGTAGTTCCCAGTTCACCCCCACGTACAATTTCGTTCGCGATCCTTTTGGTCAGTACCAAGGAACGTTGGCTCTGGGGAACTCCGATGGAAAAGCCCAATTTCGTACCCAGAGCCTGCGATCCTCTTGGTCAGTACCAAGGAACGGAGGCTTTGGGAAACTCCGACGAAAAAAACAAACAAAATTGCGTTTTTGTTCCCAGTCCTCTGGTTCCCAGTTCCCTATAATTTGTTACTGTCATCGACGATATTTAGCTTGTTCAAAGACCAGGGGAAATATTTGTTTACCGATAAAGAATGGCCCAGGGTGTTTTACAAAGCTCTTGACAAAACATTGCGATACAAATGGTCTTCCTTAGCTTTTCTCTAAATCGTCAACCGGACGATTTGACGAGAGTGTTTTATATGTCCAAGTCGCCGTCGGCACTTCGTCGCCGTCGGGTTCGGCTCAGCCGCTCAGGTAAGGAATTGTACTTTCTGTCAGGAATTTTGGCTAAACTACATCTTGTGTTCAATTGTGTTTTGGGTCTGTCGTGTATAATTAGTCACATTATATTTATTTAATAAATGACATTATATATAATTAATCAGTGACAAAACGCCGAGAAATCGCTTAAGCAAGTTAGCAACGTGCATAATTCAAATTTTACTGTCTTTAAACTAACCAATCAGATGACAAGTTTCATCGGAGTTCCCAGAGCCTCCGTTACTTTGTACTGACCAAAAGGATCGCAGGCTCTGGGTACGAGATTGCCCGACGTAGTGACAATTGACAAAATTAATATTGCTTTGTAAAGTCCTGATCAAACGAGAACGCAAGTTAGCTTACGATGACTTGCGATGCCAACCTCCTACCCAGGCTTTTCGCTCTCGCCCTCGCGAACTCGTCGAGCGAAAACCCTGGCAAGGGCTGGTCACGTGCCTCCCAGAATCTGGGAGGTTTTAAAATACCGTTATTAGGGAGGGGATGGTAAGTACGTGTTGTCTTGTGGTATAGTTTCGGTTATTAACTTGCCGCGATGGCTTGATGTCGAAACAGTTTAATTCATCGAAAAAGTTCTATACAGTGAGGGAATTCCACGTTCGTGCTGAAGCTTGTGTCTCAAGATTTGCGATGTAACTCTCTGAAAAAACCCCGCTTAGGTTGCCAGTTACTGACTCTTCTCGATTAATAACCTTAAGAACGGCAGCTGTTACTTCATTACACTCATTTATTTTCCTGAGCTGATCATCAATGAGCGAGTTTAGCGGCGAAACGACGAGCACAACAGCAGAAGGAATGATTGACGAGCTTCGACATGCCTCTGCAGGTATAAATTTCTCTCAGTGAGCAGGGAAGGAAGCAGTTGGCATATCCTGTAGGCAATACAGCGACTGTTTGAGATTTTTTGACCACCCCGGCCATGCGACAAAATTTTGAGATTTTTCTTCGGCTAAAAAGAGCCTCTAAGGGGCTGTCTACACGAGCTGGGCTACCTGGGATGACTCGTTTTACGAAATTCTTTCCTCGGCCACAAAAAGAGATTTTAATCAACGTTGGGGTTCGTTTACATCTAACTAAACCAATTCTTCTTTGTACATTTAGTTTACGCGAGTTTCAAATGCACAGTGAGATCCTAATCAATCGCGCTGGGCTAGCCCAGCTCATGTAAACAGCCCCTAAGCAGGTGACTTGCTTTGGCTTTAAATTAACATTTGTATAAATACTCTTTTTGATAGCGGAATCCAGACGTGATAAAAACAAAACACGAACGTGTAAACTTGAAGAAAACTTGCGATGAAATTTGAACAAGATCAAATTAGTCAAGATCAAATTAGTCGCATGCTAACACAAGTCACCGCAAGTCATCGCAAGCTGGCATTCAAAGGAGACACAAGCAAGCACAAGCTAAAACTTGCGATGACTTGCGTTCTCGTTTGATTAGGGCTTAAAACCCAATTGCACTGTTGGTAATCCGGGCTTTACAAGAACTACAAAAACATAGGCCTGCGCTAAACGTCGCACAATGTTTGAATTTTATTCGACGAAACTGCGACGTATAACTCGATTCAATTCGACACACCAATTAAATTAAATTCATCCCGGTATCTACGCATCCTACGGGTTTGCCAGTAATTTTCTTGCGGTTAAACCAACGTTGAGAATATTTTAGTAGATGTTCATTACCTTTGTTTACAAAATCTATTTTCACAAGTTTTGGGTAAAACGTTAGCGTTTGTGGGCGGTGAAGCGAATGTTTGTAGGCGTGGACGTCGTGGGATTTTTCCCAAAAGACAGTTTGGGACAGTTCCGTGATATCCGTAATAAGATAAGCACTTTAAAGGGGGACTATACTTCGTTTTGCGCATGTCCATAGGATTGTTTGCGTTTTGATTTGAGTCCTTATAATTACTACCGAGTCTAAGTTTCGGCTTGTTTTGGGTTTTTTTGGGGGTTTTTTCCGGATGTCACGATTTTGCATTTTACTATTCGTACTTCCGGTGAGTTGTTTGCCGTGTGACGGAGAGTTCAACATGGCGGCTGAAGTGACCAAATTAGCGAAAACCAAGAGAGAGCTTCTACTGGAAAATCACTGCCTCAAATTAACAGAACAGTGTTTTTGATAGTTTTGGTTGACAATTACAGCCATTAGCCAGAGTTAAAGATTGGCTGTCGACAACGATAAATAAAAGTATCCTAAGAAATGAATTTCTACAAAATGTTTAGGTTATCTTAAGGGAATTAAAGCCAAAAAACGAGTAAAACAAAAGCAAGAAGCTGTATCACATAAAATATATCGATTTAACCGATCCAAAATTTCGACATTGCAAATAGAAACTCGTATTTTCCCTAACATACTGGTGTTGTTGAGCTTCCCGACAGCTTTAAAACAATTCTTCACAGTTAGTTTTTCTTGAGAGTTACTCAAAGTGACTTGTCCCGTTAGGGTCACTTGAGCTTTTGCCAGGTTGAGCCGCCATCTTGGATCCCCCATAGTGGGCCCCAATATCTACAGGGGTGGACAAAAAAAAGTGGCCATCATTGAAAGTATGATAAATGTGAATTGTTTAACTTTTATTAGAGTACAGAAAAATATGTAAAGTTATATATTTTTAGAATGCATGGGTCAAGATCTACTCAAATATGATATCAAATTCTACTTTCAATCTTGTAACAAATGAAGTAAATCTTAGCTCGACTTATTCCAATTGGTCTTCAAAATGATTAATGGAGTTTGTATACTATGAAAGTTTTATAACAGCAAAATAGTTAGATATTTTGTTGCCATTTCACTTGATATCACGACAGCTTCACAGCGTTGCATGCTTTCAAAGTTAATGTATTTTTTAAACCAATAACAAAATTAGAATTGGATATCATATTTGAGCAGATATTGACGCATGCATTCTAAAATATATCACTTTACATATTTTTCTTTTCTCGAATAATAGTTATTCCACATTAACCATATTTTTAATGATGGCCACTTTTTTTGTCCACCCCCTCCCTATATGTCACGTACGCATACAGCTGACACGCAAAATTTGGTCCCATAAACCTCCAGTTATATTGAGACAGTTGGCGGGTTCCTTTCAGGAAAAATCACATAAACCCCATACTCAAGTAACCAGTCTGCTACTGGTACCTGTATCTACACGTATGGGACTTCACAACAAGTACCTTACGTTTAAAGTTTAAAGTGATTCTCTTATTAAAATATTATTGCTAAGGCTTTTGCATAATCTTAAAGGTATTATGGTAGTTGGTAATTGTCCAAAGTTTCATGTCGAAATTCTTAAAACAGAGTTGTATTTTACGTGTGAAGTTTGTATTTGGGAGCGCCGCCATTAAAACGCCGTGTTTGAGAAGAATGAGTTGAAGAAAACTTAGGACGTCATAGACTCAACAAAAACAAATCATTGTTTCATTGTTCTCAACAAAATGTTAATTGTGGCGATTGATTTTCCGATTGATTTTTTACGGTTGTAATACTTATATTTTGACCGTTTGTATAATTTAAATTGTTTTATCCTCTTTTGACCGTTTTTTATTTCCAAAATGACACTATATTGTTGTACATATATACAAGTATACCATTTGTAATTCTTTCATTCACTCTGAAGATGTTACTGGTTAAGTAACGAAACGTCAGTAAAATCGGTTTATATTGTTTAGTCTTGTGTTATGGCTCTTCATTTAAAATGTTCATTGTTGCATGTTATTGAGTTTATGACGTCATCAGCTTCCTCGACGCATTCTTTTCAAGCTCGGCCACTTTATTGCGGCGCTCCAAAATACAAACTTCACACGTAAAATATCACCTCTTCTTCAACAAATTTTGAAATGAAACTTTGCACGATTACTAACAACCATAACATCTTTAAGATTTTACAAAGACATTGCCAACAATATTCTTATCAGAGAACCACTTTAACATACTGTGATTCTATCTTACCTGTTCTTTAACGGGAATAAAAGGATGAAGGCCAAATACTTCGAAAGCTCTTTTAGCATATTCGTAACCTACACCGTGCACTGGGGTGTACGTAATTTGAAGTTTGCTAGACGACATGACTTCCCTAATAAAAAGCATTGCATATAAATTATTCTATATTAAATCAACTCGTCAGGGCCGTACTACGCTAGAACGCCGCCCGAGACGGCCAACATAAGCTACCAAACTTGTTCTCTCTAGTTCTTAAAGGGCATATGACTCGAAAATTAAGTTTGCCTTATTGAAAAGAACATCTAAAATGATAAAATAACATCTTTTGCAGTTTTTGGTTTCCTTGCTTCGTTCTTGAGATATTCCAGCTTGGTATAGACCAGTGCTGTGAGTAACTTCATTACAAGTAACTATAGTTACATTTTTAAGTAACTGTTACTGAAACTAGTTACTTTTTCTGAAGAAGGAACTGTAACTATAACTAGTTACTTTTTGAAGAAGTAACTATAACTAGTTACTTTTTTAAAGAACTGTAACTAGTTACAATATTTGGTTTAAAAATATGACTAGTATAGTTACTGATATTCAGTTGAGGATGTCATTCTTTCTTGATAAAAATAGTTTTGATATAATAATAATTAATAAAGGTACATTATGTACACATTTGACTATTTCTGCTTAGTGACAACTATATTTATGCATTTAGCTGTAAAAACATAATTATGGAACTGGTATCTAAAAACTAGTAATTTCTTTGTTGATTTTAGTAACACGGACAATGGAATGTAACTTTGTAACTAGTTACAAAATTTTTGAAGTAACTTTGTAACTGTAACTAGTTACTTTCTTTTCATTGTAACTTTTATCGGTAACTGTAACTAGTTACAAAAATTATGTAACTTTTACAGCACTGCAGATGACACAACTTTTTACGTCACATGTGCATAATGAGTTATCAGAAAAGGTTACATATCTTTGCTATTATGAAAACATGGGCTTAACTCAAAGGAAGCATGTGCGTGTTTCTACCCACAACACCAAACATGTAGAATTCCAAGTGATTTCGTTTCACAATAGCTAAAGATATGTAACCTTCTCTCGGTAACTCATAATACTCATTATGCACGTGTGACGTAAAAGGTTGTGTCATTTGCATATCAAACAAACTGGAATATCTCAAAAACGAAGCAAGGAAACCAAAAACTGCAAAAGATGTTTTATCATTTTAAATGTTCTTTTCAATAAGACAAACTTAATTTTCGAGTCATATGCCCTTTAACTCGAAATATATGTGCAATATTTCGAGGAGGTATTGTAAAAACTCCCACGTTTTAAGCAGAAAATGTGAGAAACGTAGAGGGCTGGATAGGCAGTGTTTCGGATATATAGCGAAGCAAGGTGGTGAACGGCAAAAATTTCTAGGAACGAAATACTGACGTTTGGTGCTCATTTAAGATTAGTCATTTACATATATTATAATATGATTGAACTTGTTTTCAGGTCATTGGTCATTACGCCAAATGGCGCACATTGATTTGTTGCTGAGAGGTCCAAAAAAAAAGTGATAACGCCCTCCCGGCATTGTGGGAGGACATTACGCTTTTTTTAATAACCTGCAAGTTTTGGCGGGGAAATTTCCGGAGTTGATTTGAATAGAAATAAAAGAGAATTAGAGATTTTCGTTGGAAAATTTTGAACAATAATACTTCGTGGAACGTTAGTGTTACTTTTTATAAAAATTGACAGGTGTAAACAGTAAACACGAAACGAACAAGCTCAAAAGTAAGATAAACAGCAACACCTGCTGAAGACGGGAACGATGGGTTAAAAACAAATAATAAAACGATAAAAGAAATAACGAGAAAGAAGTGCAGTTTTATTGCAAAAACTACAGTATCTCTTTCAAAAAGCGCATTTCTTTTTCGAGGAAGCATAGCGTTCTTATTAAATCAATATCTCACATCATGTTCCAGAGATATTCAGGTTTTGTAACGTGCAAATGAGATGCCCTATGATGTCATCTACTCCACATAGATCAAACAAACGTCCCTAAAGGAGGAATATATCAAGCAATAACTGTGTGCATTGCAAATATGTACCATTTGTATTAGAAGAGCTTCAAAGTGTCAACAAAATCTACCTATTATTTCCGCAGCAGATATTCCTTCTTAACGGAATTAGTGGAGAAGATGACGTCATAAGGTATCATTTGCATTCTTTTCAAACCAAAATATCTTTGGAACAAGATGATAAATTGAACAAGCGAAAAGGCTATCCTTCTTTATTTTAAAAACACTTCAAAATAAAATCAAAATTGGGAAAGACAATTTTGGTGTCTTACTGCCCCTTTAAAGTGCCTATGAAAGTCTTATTCTGCCTTATTCGAAAGAACGCTTGATTAAAATGATAGAGTAACATCTTTTCCAGTTTTTCATTTCCTTGCTTCGTTCTTGAGATATTTCAGCTTGTTTGATATGCAAATTAAACATTTTGACGTCGCACGTGCATAATGAGTTATCGAAAAAAGTTATATATCGTTGCTATTATCAAACCAAATTAATTCGAAGGAAACGTGTGGGTGTGTTCAGAACGCTAAACATGTAGATTTTCAAGTGATATATTTGACAATATCAAAGATATAACCTTTTTCGATAACTCATTATGCACGTGCGACGTCAAAATGTTTAATTTGCATATCAAACAAACTGAAATATCTCAAGAACAAAGCAAGGAAACGAAAAACTGGAAAATATGTTACTCTATCATTTTAAGCGTTCTTTCAAATAAGACAGACTTAATTTTCTTCTCATAGGCACTTTAATAAACAATAACAATAAAAAAGACTCCAGGGAGCCAGTACGGTATATCACACCAACCTATAATGGCAGAGTTGCAGCACATCCTCAAAATAGAGTTTTAAAATATCTTCTAGTGGGTCTGTTCGGAGTGGACTTGATTTCACTAAGTTCGTATCCCAGGAAGACGTCCATGGTTCGAGATTGTCTTCTATGCATTCAGATATCCCTTTGTCGTGAGGAGATATAATCTAGCCCAAATTGAAAAGAATAACCGATTAAGAATATGTTTGATGTACAGGTAATAGACACAAGAAAGAGTTTCTCATCATCAGGATGACGTTTCCTGAAAACCAAGGCAAAGCCGAGATTTTGTGACAAACTCCGAAGTGTTTTCATGTCCTGACGAAACACTCTTCCGAGTGTTAGAAGTAATAGGGACTTTAAGATGCTACGACGACGACGGCGTTTAAAAACCAACAAAAATTCTATAACTGAAAAACGTCACGGTTAACTAACTATTATATTTGATATTTAAAGTTAGTTTAATGACTTTTAAAACGTCCCAGTACTGCTAAAATGATTGAAGTGTCTGTATTGGGGTCAATCTCAAGCAACAGTTCTCATCTTTTGGGCGCTGACGTCCTGAAGACGTGAAAATGCTCTACGTGGCGTTGTATAAAGAACGAGGACGGTGTTGGGATTACTCTTGGGATTACTCTTGGGATTACAAATTATTCATTCTCTTTGTTTTACAACTAGAATTATTTTATTTGGAGGACGCCGTCGTTGAAGTTGCCGTCGTAGATCTTAAGGTCCCTAATATTTCATAAACGAGTGGGAGTGTTTTACCAGGGGTTACAAACATGAAAATCACGAGGCCGTTAACCGAGAAATTTTCGTTGTTCTCGAGTGTGTGTAAAACATGAGAGAATAATGAAAATCACGAGGCTGCAAAGCCGAATGAGTTTTATTGTTTTCGAATGTTTTACAAACACGAGAGAACAATGAAAATTACGAGGTAATAGGCCGAGTGATTTTTTGTTGTTCTCGAGTGTTTGTAACCCCTGGTAAAACACGATACACGAGTTTATGAAATATAGCTTCTCAATCGTCTATTATAGTAAAACTCGCAAGGGACTCGGTGATAATGGTCATATCTGATTAGATAATGTGTATGTTAGTATCTAATGTCTCATGTTGAATTTATAATTAAGAAATTGGTAATAAACGGTTCTTTGTTTGTGCCGTTTATTATCTGTTTTCTTAATTATGAATTCAGTTTGCGCGACCTTTACCAGGTTACAAAACTCATTGGCTAATTAGCTCATGAATTATTAATGAGTTTTGAGAAAACATTTCAAACAAATCAGTATTTTATGAGAAAATCGAAGTAAAAGTTTGCTTAATTTATGTAATTTCTTTCTCCGATATCCAGCGACACGGTGCTAATTTTATTTGTTTGCGACTTGTTTATTAAAGTGTCACTACGACGAAAAAATCGTGAATCTAGTATTGATACCAGTAAACTATGATTTCCAAATGAGGAATACCGGCGTTTTCAGTTTTTCGAAATATAGGCGAATTTCAGGGTATTGCGCGCGCAACATTTTGGAAAGGAATTGGCGGGCTCTTGGCGGGCTCCCCACAAAGTAAGCAATGGCAAGCTCCCCACAAAGTAAGCAATAGCAAGCAGACTTGCGAGCCAACAACAGCAGAATATAACAGTGTTAAACATCCAGAAACTGTATCTATAGTTTGTTGATTTTAAACAGTATGTTTACTTTGAGTGGAGCTTGCCAGTTTTTTTGAAAAATGATGCGCGCGCAACACCCTGAAAGTCGCCAATTGTCTCGTTTCGAGATATTTAAATTTCTGAAACATGTAAATTAGGTGCCTCGTGACGTCATTTACTCACACAGGTAAAATGAGATTAACAAAATGAGTAATATCTCTGAAACAATGAAGTAGAAATAATTCAAACTTTGCACAAGTATAGTTATCATAAAAGTACACTCTACTGTGCGCATCATGTTGTTGCTACGGAAACCGTTTAGAAACACGAGCCTTTTTACTAAACAATTAAAATATTAATTTTATGTTTCTTTTCAAAAGAATATGATGATTGAAACATTCAAAATACAATATCTGTGTGTCTACAAATATTCATGTCAATGTATTGCAGTAAAAGTTGTTTTATGGAGAAAAAATAAACATTTTTGTTTTCCAAATGGAAGGCGCCTGTTTGCAAACGGTATCCATGGAAACAACATAATGTGAACGTTGGAGTGTATTTTCCCCATAACTATTCTTGTGCAAAGTTTGAATTATTTCTACCTCTTAGTTTCAGAGATATTACTCATTTTGTAAATCTTATTTTTTCCTGTGTGAGTAAATGACGTCACGGGGCACTTAATTTACATGTTTCAGAAACTTAAATATCTCGAGAACGAGACAATATTTTGAGAAACTGAAAACGCCGGTATTCCCCATTTGGAAATTTAGTTTACTGGTATCAATACTAGATTGACGATTTTTTCGTCGTAGTGCCAATTTAATGATTTGAGAATCCTGTCACAATACATGAAAAACACAAGAAACAACATAAAGCAAAATAAGCGTTAAAGATATATGTAAGAATTTACCTGTGCTCCGTTATCTAGATACACCTTTCAAAAACAACAAGAGAACAAATCAAATTTACAGTATCACACCTCGACTAAAAACAACACAACTTTTTTGCGTCTACATATTGCGTTTACGCGACCGCGTAGCGCTATGTCAGCAGCATGGATATGTATATTATGTGCCTGGCCACAGAGACAATAAATAAAACTAGAGGGGGCATTGGGGCCAAAGTTGGGTAACTCATTTGAAGGCTGCCATCTTGGATCAATTGGGGCGGGGGGGAATTGCAAACCCGACGTAAAACTACTCGGTCCCAGACATTCCCTACTATCCGAGAGCTTTCGGAGTAGTAGAAAAAGTCTGCGACCGAGTAGTTTTACATCCGGGTTTGCAATTTTGCCCACAACTGATCCAAGATGGCAGCGTTACCCGCGTTTGACTGGAGTTTCCTCCCAATGCCCCCACTAGTTTTATTTATGGTCTCTATGTGTCTGACTATGTCAGCAACCATATTATGTGCCTGACTATGCTAACATTCCTCGTAAAACGTGTCTCGCTTCCTTTCATTGCAGTTTCAGGAAACAAATTGCACGTATCCCGTATATACTATATACCAGTATATATATAGTATATATATTTATACAATACCCTAGTTGCTATGCGTGTTTTCATTGGTTGTTGGCCATGATCTATTAGAGGACAGACACATGGTCACGTCAGATCACGTCAGCTGACTTGCCTTTTTCCTTCTTCATGCCCCAAAATCCGGCACGAGTTTCGACAAAGACCTTTTAAATTTGTATTGTATAAAACAAATAGATTCCATTTTTTTGTTGTCTGTTCAGTTATAGATGCACAGAGGACGTCACAACGTGGTAAGAACATCAGTGACCCACTCGACTGCGTCTCGTGGGCCACTTTTTTGTTCTTACCACGTTGTGACGTCATCTGTGCATCTATAACTGAACAGACAACGGCAAAATGGAATCTATTTGTTAAATATTTAACAATCGAAATATAGTAAGGTTAGATATACTGCCGAATTAGGCGAAACAGAGAACGTAAGAAGATAAAAGAAATCATGACCGTGAAGGAGGTTGTATATCTGATACAAACCACGCGTGGTGGTTGTATATCAGGTCTATCTCAGCTCTAAAACATTGAAATTGAGCTTTTTCTGAATTAATCTGAACAAATATTACTCATATTAACATCAAAGACTCGGAGTATTTTAAGCTATTTACATCCCCCCCCCCCCCCCCCCCCCCCCCCCCCCCCTTTGTGAATTCCTTTATACATGCCGCATATCGTACCTTATAGCCATTGTACTCCTTTGGGTTGTGAGATGCCGTGACCATGATACCAGCAGCACATTTACATTTTTTAATAGTATAAGGCTACGAAAACAAGAAATTAAAAAATCAATCAATATATTCTCCATTGTGAACAACCACACAAACAACAGACCACAGAAAGCCTTGTTGCATTTCCCCAACAAATTTGGTTTTAAAATGTGTATACATGTATTCTCTAAATTTTCTTCAAACATCTCAATAACATATATATTCAGTATCTGTTCACCCGATGGCCCGTCTGTCTGTCTGTCTGTCTGTCTGTCTGTCTGTCTGTCTGTCTGTCTGTCTGTCTGTTTGTTTGTTTGTCTGTCTGTCTGTCTGTCTGTCTGTCCACCCGTATTTATTCTGTGTTTCTTCTACCACCCTGTTGTTTGTTTTTGTACTTGACAATTATTCATAGGGGGTGTGATCTCGTAATTTAACTCACCACAAAAGGGGTAGGAACTATTTTGCTGAATAACTTCACACGAACTCCTCGGCTTAAGAAGACCGCTCCAGCAAGACAAGCTAACCTATGTCACGAAGCACATATTCAGTATACCAAGAACTTGTTGAAAATAAAACAAGCAAATAGAGAAGATCGCTAAATTGGAGAAAGTTCATCTCCCCCGATACTGTAGTTGGGTAGTCTACTGTACGTCATAGTCTGTACCTAAATTTGGAAAACACAGACCATGAACCAGCGCCATTATTCGTGTTCTGCGACGAAGCTACTATCAGAAATTTAAGTAGTTCACTGTGATTGACCATCTTTGAAACCAAGTTCACTACACGAAATTTAATTGGTTAGTTGCGACGGTTTCCGTTTAAAATGTTTCGTTGTTTACACAACAGCAAAACAAACGGACATCGGGATTTTTGTCTCATCCGCTAGAACGAATTAAGCAAGGATTAAAGTGAGTTCGTTAAGATTTCCACAGGCTGTAATATAGCCAGCATATCGCTGTTTGAAAATAATCACACAGTTAGAAAAGATGCGGGAACCGAACGAAGTTTTAAATCGAATCAAACATCACAGTGATATACGATACTTTATTATTTAATTTAGTCTGCTCTTTGTTTGCTGGTGTTCGTTTTTGCTCTTTTTATACCCTTCTCTGAGGCTTCGAATGTCTTATTAATCGATCAGTCAGTTTCTGTACACGAATTCTTAAGTGGTTAGCGAATATAGTCAAGACATCATTAGTTGCCACGAGCATTGCCGGATTACAAATAATTGGAGTAAATAGTATAGAACACGAATTTTGGCGCTGATGCACAGACGCTACTTGGCGCTTTCTTTTCCGTCCAAGCCTTTCCGCCCGCGAGCGTCTGTGACGCAGGCAAAAGTTGGGAGGGTCAATGTAAAGTTGGATTTTCGCCTGATGAAAAATGTCGCGCGCTCGACTTTTTTTTTGTCTTGCAAATTTCCATGTGCAACGAGGTCGAAAAAAAGTCGAGTGTGCGATAGTTTATGCCTAGTAGAAATCCAGCGTTATCGAGCAAAAAATTGGGAAAGATTGAGAGACCACAGTGAATTGAGATATTCATGGTTTGGAAACTCGACAAACTTCAAAGCGCCCAAAATGAGCTGTGATTTTATATTGAAAAGGTCCTGACCGTGCAGAAACCTTTTGTTTTTCTCTTATTAATATTTAAATAAAATGGTTGAGTGATTGAACCCAAACGTTGCTATTCGATGATTGCTTCATTCTACCGAAAATAGACTTTCACTGAGTTTCCAGACCATGTCACTATATCTCAGTTGAATATGGAGGAGAGGCTGGGAAAAAGCAAATCGGAGGTGTAGGGGTTAAACTACTTTTTTTTTTCAATTGCAATTCACAAAACTTTAATTTACGCTTAAAATATAATATACAAGACCTGTTCTTATTACAGTCGGGGTATTTTGAAAGGGGAGCTTCAGGCAAAAAATACATTACTGTTAATAAAAGTGCTTAAAAAAATTTCACACATGAAAACGAGTTCATAAGGGCTAATTTATATGTATATAAAATAATTTTAATTCGGCCACAACAACTTTTTGACGTCACACGGTGGACCATTATCATAACTTTGGTTAGTCTTGATCCACCTTGTGACGTCACAGTCCTTGCTGACATTTCCACTTAAGAAATGCTACGGTTTGGCTTTTGGTTTAAATATAAAAATAAAGCACTTTCTAAACACGTAAAAACAAAGTGAGCCTATGTAGCAATATCAGCGATTTCTATATTTTTATATTATGAAATAAAGAAAAGGGAAAATTTCATTTCATAAGCACTTTAAATTAAAGTCATTTAAATGCAATGTTTGGATATGTTAATAGTTTTACGATATGTGCTCTCGTACTCGAGAAATAACGTTATTTGAGTTTGGATACTAGTAACGGCTCAATTTTGATGTACAACGGAATGTTCTTTTTTTAATTTTGACGTCATATCGTCAATTTTGACTTGACTTTGACGAGATGACGTCAAAATAGACTAGACTAACGGAAGTTTCGCACTATACCTTTCACTGTTATGTCTTGCATCGTATCCTATAACAATGCCCATTTCTTTTACATTAGGTAATAATTTCTCCAAGTATTTACAAAAGCCCTACAACGAAATAAAAGCCGCCTTTGAGTTATTATGTGTGTATGACTAAGTGGACCGAGTACAGTGAGGCCGTGAGGGATGTTATAAGTTCTTTGCTCCTTTCGCTTTTGGAGTTGGACAAAACGTTGAACAGCTTTGCCTTTTGATCAAGGTGTTCTTGCACGTTGTTGGTAGATTTTGAAAGCGACTGGCTGACTTTGTAGTTTAACAGCGATTAGATGTGCCTGACAACTGTCTTGATCGTAAATATGTTCACCACTGTGAAGTATGCGCCACATTCAGCCTTCGATTCATGCTCCGCGTACTTTCCATTCGCCCAAGTGAACACCTGACCCAGGCGCCTTGTTATTTCAGAAAACAAACACTAACACAAAAAATCTAAAACTGAGGCTCAATTTTAAATGCACTTGAAGATAAACAAGCACCATTTTCTTTAAATCGTTGAGCTGATATTTTGACATAAAAATACCGTATTTTTTACACTGTTTAACCCTTTACCCGGCAGATTAGCAGGAGGTCTCCACTCGACGAGTAAAATCGTCTGGCGTTAGCCGGAGTAAAAGTAATAAGTTACCAAATGGCAACCGTGCCCAGTAAAGTGATGTATAGAATAATCAATAAAATGTGTCCACAGTATTTTGATAACTATGTAAGTTATGTTAAGAATCGGCATGAATATTGTACTAGAGCATCTTCTAATAACAAATTAGTTGTACCGAAATGCCGTACAAGAACCGGACTTCGCTGTTTCCATGCTAGTGCCGCTCGTCTCTGGAATGAACTTAATGTGGATAGTATGAATATTAGTGGGTTGGGTAACTTTAAAAAACACTTAGTTAATAAAATACTTTCAGTAAACGAAAGTTGTGATCATTTTCAGGTCACACAGACATTCTAATTGAAATATGTAGATATTGTAATTTAAACTATTTATATTTTTGGACCACAATGTAAAATACTGGTTTACCAGTAATCTGTGTAATCCTTTAATAAAGTTCATAAAGTTCATAAAAGTTCATAAAGTTCATAAAGGGTTAAATACGATTTTTCTCAGTGGCCAAGCACTGTGTATGAACTGGTAATCGCATGTGGTCGAGGAAAATTAAGGTTTAATTTCACTAGTGTTTTCTAATTTGTAAGATTTTGAAAACACGGGTGAAATTAAACCTTGATTTTACAAGAACTCATACGATTAGGTGTTGATAATATAGCGGGCAAAATTATTCAAGAGCTATATTATATGTCCGGAAAATGTCGAAGTACATGCATGTACCTTATCACCGTCGGTGCTCGGCAACATTCCAATTTTCCCTCGCTTTATCGCTGTGCCTGTAGCTTTCCTTTTGTGTAAACACAGGCAAAGCCGTCGTAAATTTTCTAGTGTATTCATTTTCACTAATAGTTTACTGTACACTCCTTCAATAGTTTAAATTAGTTCAAAGTAAACAAAAAAGCATTTTCAGACCGAAAAACCTTGCGGATTTGTTGAAAAAAGGCCAGTCGATCCTCTGAGGTTCACTGTCGCTAAGTAACCAAGCGACCAATCACATGCAAGAACTACTGATCAAGGAACCAATCAAGTGCAAGTAATTTTGCCCTGAATTACAAAAAAATGCCTTCTTCATTAGCCAATCATATTCAAGTAATTTTGCCCTCTATATTATAAAGCAAGTTATAGAACAACGCGAAAAGGAGAAAAATACAACTGAGCGAGACGATAGATGGAGACACTAGGATTAAACAAAAAAACAATTTTCATAAAAATATATAAAAGGGAAAAACAAACAATATAAAAAGATAAAAAAGAAAAAGAAAGATGAAAGAAAGAAAGAAAGAAAGGAAGAAAAGATAAAGAACAAAAAAAAAAGAATAAAAACATGGAGTGCGAGGAGAAAACAAAACAATACAATGTGACATGACAAAAAATCAAAACAAAACAAAACAAAACAAAAAACAAAACAAAAACAAAAACAAAACGAGATGAAATGAGAAACAGACAAACTGACTACATTACAAATTTTCGCATGAACTTGCCAGTCAGGGATGTCACAAAGGCAGTTGAGCATGGATTGAGAGCGTTAACTTTACTAACAAATTGGGATGGTCCTCTAAAATAATGTATGTAAATCGGGTAATAAAAAAAGTTGCCTATATATTTTAAAACTATCAAACTACTAAACATATTTACTGCATATAGCAGTAGTTTAAGGCGACTCTGACTTACCTCTTTCCTGTCCGAATTGGTCTTTGGTATTTTATTCTGGCTAACGCCAGTCGATTTTATTCATCTCTGGGGAAGCCCTCGGACAGGAATGAGTTAAACGGGGTTTTTTTGTATGCAACTTAAAACGTTACTGTTCATGAAAAGTTACTGTTCAACAAATTAGAGTACGTTAGTGGTACATAATATATTAGCTTTGAGAAAGTCAGTCAATGATGACCGCGGCTCCACAAATGTTTCATTTTGGTTCTCTCAAACTATGCCTTGCGTCAGATTATACACACTTCCTAGCCTTCATTTAATTAAGAATTATTCGCTGAAGAATAATAATCGAATAATAATTGTTTTAGTATAAATACACAATTTTGTACTTTTAGGAACACCATTTTCTTTAAAATTGTTAATTTCCTCGTCTATCGCCTTGACAAATTGGCTGGCGGACATTTTGAATAAACGCCGTAGGTGATTATCGAGAATTAGTCCGAAGTAGCTAGACCAATCAGCGCGCGTGATTTTCTATAATCACCTGCGTATTTACACTAAAGGATATTATTATAATAAAATTTTCCAACAAATTCTGTTTTGATGATTATTTGCAATCTGCAGTCGAATTTCTAAAAGGGTACGTGCTACACCCCCATGCACCATCACCCACTGATCGAGGTACTGTTTGCAGACTCTGAGGGCATCCAGGTTTTATATGTACATGTATTTTTATGTCACCATTCCTCAATGAAATATTTATACACTAAAAGAATATAGCTAAGATATATAGACATACAGGTTTCATAGCAACGTCTGTCATAATCGTAGCACAACATAATTTTATGCCCAGCATAAAACACGAAATAAAGCCATAGATAAGAATATTTATTAACAAAAGGAACTAACGTCGCATCGCGCAACATCATCAGAGTGAAGTAAAATATGGTTAAAAATGAATAAATTAAATATAAGGAAAGTATTATATTACATGTTGTCAGTAAGGTGGAAGTAAAGTAGGAAAAAATAGATCAAAACAAATAGAGAGGGACTGAGCTAAGATTGGCATTTAAAGAGGGTTTAAGTTTAGAGATTAAGAGACTTTCACGTGCGAGCAGTTCAGAGATTGAAGAGCAAGAGGAAAGAATTTTTACTTTTTTACTTTTTTTTTTAATTTTTACTTTTTTAGAATTTTTACTTCACTCTGATGATGTTGCGCGATGCGACGAATTAGTTCCTTTTGTTAATAAATGTTCTTATCTATAGCTTTATTTCGTGTTTTATGCTGGGCATTAATTTTTGTGCTACGATTCCGATTCCCGCCTGATTCCTCATTGGTTACAACTGTCATCATATAACAAGAATGCTTGCAGTTCTACTCAGGACTCCTTATATATAACAAAAATAGAATATGTACAGTACCTGAGATGCTTGAATGACAGTTAGATCATTAAGCATTGTAAACCCAGCTCCCATTTTGGCTCTTAGACCTGTAGGAAATAAGCACTGTTATCAACCCAACAGGCTTCAGTCAAACATTTGCCACAAATTATTATACAGTAATGTAACTAAGGTAAAACAACCCTTATCCATGTACGTTGGGTTACAAAAGTTACATCATCATATCTAGAAGTTTGCTGAAAAAACTTATTGCAATACCAACTTTCAAACTCAGATATTATTCAACTTGCCTGCTGTTCCAAATGCTATTCTACCACTAAATCGTGAATGCAACTCAGCATAATTTTTTGTTGATATTAATTTCTTAACTTCAGAGAGTGTTTCTTCATTCTAAGCAAATAGAATAGACACATTCAAAATGTTTAGCATTAAAATAATTTGATTTTAATCACTTCAACGGAGTTATAAATGTATTGATAGGTGATTAATTAATAGCTGCTGATAATTATTTGAAAAACCGAGAAGTTCGGGGCTCTAGCTTCCTACCCCCAAGTTTCAACATTTGTTTCCAATAAACCAGCTACTGTACTTTAGCTGTAAAGTGTAAAAGTTATACAGTGTATCCTTATAAAGACATGAAGACATGTGTGGCCATTAGTAGCACAGTAGCAGCCAGCTGTATGCTGTATGCCACTTAGCAGTTATGCAATACAGTACACGTACATTAATGTACAGTTTTAGCCATGTAGCCCAGCAGCCATACATGCATTCTATACATACATGTACACAACCTCGTACCCAGGGTCTTATCTCCGCTCCCCCGCCCTCGCCCTCCGGTGCGAAAAGACACGATCGAAAATGGCGGCTGTCAAGGCTCGCAAAATACTAGCCTCCTTCGCAGGCGTTCTTTGCGGGCCTCGATATTTTCGTCCCCCATTAACGCCTGCTCAAACGAGCAACACATTCCGTTCCGAGAGATTGACCAATCAGAAATAGGCTCCTAAAATCTGGGAGGCTGACCTTCACCTTGGCCATAAATACATTATACAACATGACCGAGCTTGATGAAAGTTAACCGATCTAAATTCATATGAAAGGGACGGGTTGGTGTGGTACATTTATAATTATAGTGAAGATGGAGTATTTATATAGGACCGATACAAAGAACGCCTGTAAATGAGACTACTGGGACGGATTCGTTGGACAACGAAAGAAAATCTGAATCGGCGAATCCAATATATACCACGAGGCTTGAGCTGACCGTTTTAACCAATATTTCAAAGACTATTGCTTATACGGTTTAGTAAAAATTTTGCGTGAATAGAATCAATAAGATGATGTTGTAACTATGAATCGCGATATGAATACATGTGCATGAAATAAAGTTAAAAGCGTCACTGGAATATATGAAGCAGGACAGATATCCAGGTAAATAATTATTATCCGCTGGATACATTTCGCTGACACTTGTAGCTTTTTTAAAGCTTTTCGCACATATTTATTTATGCGACCAGCAAGAACATATTCATAATACCATTCTTCGTAAATTTTGTAAAGCTCTGAGCTATAGTAAGCGAAATATTAGCTTTCAAGTAAACTAATTTGGGCAGTCGCTTCAGACACTATAAGACACCTTAGCTTTGAGCTTTTGTTTACAATCTTAAATTTCTCTTACGCTCTACACTAACTGTCACGCTTATTTGTTTGCATAGGCAGCAAGAACATAGTCAAAACAGTATTCTTCGTAAATTTCGTGAAGTTCTAGGCTAAACTTTTCAAAATATTAGCTTTCGACTAAACAAATTACACATAACATTGTAACAACACCAGCCCTGGACGGCTTTATTTAGCACGACAATGGTGTAATTTCATTGGTCCATGTACACAAAAGGAACGGAATGTGTTGCTCGTTTGAGCAGGCGTTAGTGGGGGACGAAAATATCGAGGCCCGCAAAGAACGCCTGCGAAGGAGGCTAGCGAAATACGGGCTGACCCGTATTAGCTACGCATGCGTAGAACGAATATCTTGCGTGTAAACGTCATCAATACCGGCCGACAACTAGCTTGAGCCAGCACGCACGTGGACTGCGAACTGCCCCATGAAAGTGGCCGATTTTCTATGCGATTTCCGATCGTGCCCTGGTTGTGGCTGGTCACGTGCCCCCCTAAAAATTGGGGGGTTTTTAATTAACGATTTCAAAATTACTCAGGGAGGAGTGACAAAGGCACAATTGCAAGTCTTCACCTTGTTTATACCACGTGTTTATACAAATAATATATTACGTCTGGCGTCGTCAGACTGGCGCCAGGCTGGCGCCAGGCTGTCTGAATGCAAAATATCTGTTAAAATGAAACCAACAAAAAAAAAAACGTATTCGGTGTTTATAACAAAACATATCTCGTGCTTTCTTCTGTGGTGTACGTTGTTAAAGATCATAACGAATCCAAAAGTTAAAGAAACCCCGACGGCCCGAAGAAGATATAGCAATCGTCTAATGCACCGTCGAATACTCGTGTCGACTAGACTTTGTCGCAGTGTTGGTGATGTGAAGTACCTTAAAAATTTGTACAAAATTTTTCAACTGCTTTATTCGGCCGAAATGTTTTACCGCTGTCATCGTGAAATGTGTTACCCCATGAAATCTGTTACCCACGGAACAAAGTTCCTACCGGCTACATGCAATGTCACATCGAAAGAAATATAGGTCAGGTTTAAGTTTTCTACTCAGACACCGTCGCAATGGTAAGATCATGATAAATGTGTTCTTTTAAAAAAATCATCCAATATGAAATAGAAGCTAGGATCTATCTACACTACTCGCCAATGTGAACAACTTCTTTTCAAGACAGATAATTAAGCGCCGAATCAATGAAATTGTATAAATAAACATCGAACAATGCCTCAAGAAGGCAAACCTCTCTGAATCACACTTGGTTTGCTGACTTTGCTATTCATGATTATATTATTTCTTGTCCAGCTTCTCAGTAAACTTGAGTTTTAGGTTAGAACAAATCACTGATCTATATAGAGATCAGTGGGGAACACTGAAATCGTACACGCAATAGTTAGCTGACGAGAACAAACGTTTAATGTAACTATCTCTAAAGACGGTCAGAGGTCACAGACCAAAAGCTCAGAACTTTTTAGATAAAACAACATGTTGTTACTTATAAACCCACAAAAATTAATTTTAAAAGATCATGATAGTTATTCTTTTCTTTTCCCCATTGTATATCAGCAAAGGGAAATAATGGAATAATGATTGAAACACTAGGGAGCATATCCGGGGTAACAGATTTCACGGGTAACACATTTCACTGTGACACCGCGCCAAAGACTTCCTCGCGACGATGCTCTTCCTTCGTTTAATCTGCCGGCCACGTGAAAGAAGATTACAAAATTTCACAAAGTTGAAGACGTAATTGGTTTGTGAGAGCCAAACCGCTTTCTCTCGCACTAAAATGCATTGACATTTCAGCCTCTGCCCGGATAACCGCGGCGAAAAGTGCCGAAAGAAGCGATTCGGCATAGATTGCAACTATACAACATCAGGCCGATTGACCTTTCACTCGCATTTGTCATCAACAGAAAATCAGGTAAATACAGTTCTTGAATCGCGCTTTTCGTCCTTTTTATTAAACTTTATATTTCGCTTAAATGGCTAAATCTAATATCAGATTTTAGAATACGAGTATTAAAACTGGACTTGCGTTGTAGCATTGAGTGTGCAGCTTACTAAAGCTTACCACCCCGCCCTTGATATAAAATTCGTTTAGGCGGCACGTGACCAGCCGCAACCAGGGTCGTTTAGTAGTGTGGTGGGCGGGGAGCGGAGATAAGACCCTGGAAACGAGGTTGACATGTACAGAGCCATGTACATACACACATATACATGTACAGTGCCAGGGACCATGTGGCCCAGCAGCCACGAAGCGCGATACCCTTATATAGTCCAGTGGCCATGTAGCCCAGAAGCCATGTAGCCTGGTGACCCGGTGGCCATACCTATCCAGCAGGACACATCCTCCCCCCCTCCCCCCCCCCCCCCGTTCTCTGCACGGGCGACTTTTTTCAGCTGTTTGCACGGCTGGGGGTAACATTAAAAATGCAGACAAACAACATTAGAATAACGGATACTAAACACACTGCATTCAAAAATGGACGCGCTTGCTCTACTTACTAAAACGTAAATCAAATAAAAACTTTGTATTGGTGGTTTCCGGTGTATTTATAGTGCATCATCCGTAGCCCAAAGCCAAAGGCGATATAACATGCCACCGCCTTGCGCCTACCAAAGAAGAAGCTTGAAAAGTTGTAATTTGCAATAGCGCAAGTGCGCAAACTATCTTGATAAATGAAACTGACATTTTCGTCGCTCATTGGGTCATTTTTACAAAATAAAACGCAAGCAGCAATTTACATGTACTGTACATAACAATCTTTTGTACATATGAAACTGTCTTCTCCTGACAAGCCTTCATACAACATATTCTCGCTGCTCTTTCTCCTTTTTAACCAGGAATAACGTATAAAGAATACATAGTTCTTATTTGATTTACCCCGTGAAATAAACAGTGAAATAAAAGTAGTGTGCTGCGTAGGCAGTGTTGAAATACAAATCGAAATATAGTAAGGTTTGAGTACTGCATGCCGAAAATACTGGACGAAGTTTCTAACGTTTCGAGCGAAAGCCCTTCAGCTCGAAACGTTGGAAACTACGTTCAATATTTTCGGCAGTACTCAGAGTCATAGACGGCCGGCCAACCTCGATAAAAGTGTCTCAAAAACATCGTTGATGGCATTTTTTGTTACAAGCAGGTAACCATGCCAGATAGTATCGGATAGTGTATACTTTGAAGATGAGGGGGGTTACCAGCCGTAATTTTAAATTTATATACTAAAATTTGGTGGGTTTAAAGGCACACTGGGATGTATGGGATTTATATCGAGTGATGCAAACTATACGTAGGTGTTTTATTTTGAAAGACTCGCTTCAGAGCGTTATCCAATCAGCGTGCCTCCAGTTCTGGTTAACCTAATTCGCATAACTCACAATCATAAACAAACAAGAAATATGGCGTGAATACACCTAAATATAACACTTCGAAGAAAAGCCATAACAACGTAAGCTTGCCAAGAATCAGAAATTTATTTGATCTGGTATAGGCGCAGAGAAGTCTCATATTCGTAAATTACTTCGTTTTATTTTGGTAATTTGCCGATACCGTCATGTACGTAATGTTAAAGCTGAGCTTTTGTACTACAGTACAGTGTTGCTCGGATATCTTCAGACATTTAACTCACCGGATCAACAGTGCTATCTTGTGATACACGGATGGCAACCGGCCTAGTCATCTTGATTAAGGTCGAATGACAATCTGTGAAGTAAAAGACTGCGCGTGACGGAATAAACGCTCAGTAATAAGCTACATTTCTATGGTGGTTACCTGTTGGTAACAAAAAGTTGGCTATTTGTTATGGCTGTTCTTCGAAGAGTTATATTTAGGTAAATGTGCGCCAAGTTTTTTGTTTGTTTATGATTGTGAGTTATGCGAATTAGAATAATCAGAACTTCAGGCACGCTGATTGGATAGCATTTTGAATTTAGCCAATCCAAATAAAACACAAACGTATTAGGCAGTACTTTACAGATATCCCATTCATCACATTGTGCTTTTACAAAGCTACACATTTTAGACTATAAATCAATAATTATGACTGGTAACCCCCCTTACCTTCAAAATATACACTATCCGATATGATTTATCATGGTTACCTTCTTGTAACAAAAAATGCCATCAAAAGTAATATTTTGAAGCCTTGGCCGGTCGTCTATCAAACCTTACTATATTTGATTTGATTTACGTTTTAGTAAGTAGGGCAAGCGCGTCTTTTTTTAATGTTCCTCGTGCACTAGTGCGTTTCCCCCAATGCGGGAAATGGCATTTCAGAGACTCTAGATTTCAATATTTTCAGGGGTGCATGCCCCCGGACAACCCCCCCCCCCCCCGAGGTTTCTCGTGCCTTTGGCGCTCGATCGTATTGTCCCCACCCCACATCCACCACCCCTCTAGTTTTCGCAGCCTAGTTATACCATGCCTATATTACACGACCAGTTCTTAAAAAAAGATTAAAGCACGCGTGCCATGACGTATTTAGCTCAGGTATATTGAGAAGCATTGGCTTTGGGAGTTTTACTAAAATATGGCTGTCGTAAAGACGTATGTAAGTGCAAGACTAGGTTGCCCTGTCCACAATCGCGTTAGTTTGACGATATTAAGGACTTATTAACCGAGTGCGAGGTCTGTACGGGAAAGTATTTGCCTGAGGTTTGTGCGATAAAACCGAAGGCAAATACTTTCCCGTACAGACCGAGTAAACGAGGTTAATAAGGAATTTATTATATGGCTATTTGTTCACTTTATTTTTAAGCTTCGAGCGTTGTTTTCGTCTTCGCGGAGTATGCTGTTTACCTTACTTTTTCGTGTCGCCTCTTGGCCTTCTTGTTTACACCAGTTCGGCTTTTATTTGTCGTGTTTTTAGATAAACAGCTTCAAAGAAAACCAGCAGCAGTGTTCTAGCACATTTTATTGTTCAGAATATTTGAATAAAGATAACCAGTTCTCTTTTATTTGTATTCAAATCAACTCAGAAATGTTCTTGCCAAAACTTGCAGGGCCGAGAAAAAAGCGTATTGACCCGGACACAGACCGGAGGTCAATATCGTAAAATCCCGACCGCTCAGGAACTAATCAGGATCGCCGTTTTGCGTACGGACCGGAAATCAAACCCAGCCATATAATAAACCTGCTTATTACATTTTTTATAACTGTAATTAGAAAGCGCTCGCAAATATCTTACTATTGTAAAAGTATTGCAATGGCGTACCGTCGAATTGCTATTTATAGCACAAAATGCGGACAAACAAACCGAGATTCACTTTCAAATTATTGCAAATGAGCCATTATCCATTACTGTTCAGACTGCAAGAATTATGGGTAAATGTGGACAAACATAAGTAGTTACGTCATCATGACGGAGCGCTATTATAAGACGAGATGAAAGACAAGGCAAAAGATTGCGCTGATAAAAAACAATGGTGTAGTGCTGTATTCTAGGAACAAAAAAAAAAAGTTCAGTGCAGCCTTTGTCACTATGGCCGTGCCACTGTGCCGTCGTGCCTTGGCAATGTCAGAAAACATTGAATAAATAGCTTTAAAAACTACATAAAATTAAATAAAATTAATTTAAGTTTGATATTTCAATCTGAAGACTTGCCTGTCAGAATCATCCACAGATCTTCAACACTAAGACAAGCCTAGAGACCTCAACCAACACCTACAGCCTGCTGCAAACCAGATTGCCCCATCTCAGCTGGTGGATTAAGCTCCCATAAAGGTACAAAGTCTAGCGGTCAGTGCTAGTACACATAGCGTAGAGTCAAGCTCACACCTCCTGGTTTCTCAATCATCTACAGGTAATCTTACTGTTCCTTCATTTATTTCTACCTACTGTACATTAACTGACCCCCACGTTTCTGTGTCGACACAGTCTTATGATCCATTAAGGGCCTCCACGAGTGCAAGGGGCGCAAGCACATCGCCGTATAGTGGGTTCCCACAGTTCACCCTACCAACGGCACAAAATTTGGTTCCAATCTCGGGCAAAGCATTTGTGGTTGGGCCAGGGTATGCTCCAGTCCCATACAAAGAAAGTGGTAAACAAAGTCACTAGCGGTCATTTTACTGAGTTGGCTGATTTACTGGCGGAGAACATTAAAGCGCAAGATACTGAGCCACAGGCATTTCTAGAGGGAAGATTGTTGGTTTCAGCGTCAAAAAAGCGGGTGGTAGAAGTGACAGACATTTTGTCTTGGGAAGAGGCATTCACCATACAGGTATATTCATTGATATTGTGCAATGCATACCCTTCAAGATGGCTGGATCTAAATCAGTACAAGCTACTGATTATTCAAACAGCCAAGTGTTTCCCTGGTCTGGCATGGTTGCATTATGACGTGGTGTTTCGC
Source organism: Paragorgia papillata (assembly GCA_035771165.1). Classification (NCBI taxonomy): domain Eukaryota; kingdom Metazoa; phylum Cnidaria; class Anthozoa; order Scleralcyonacea; family Coralliidae; genus Paragorgia; species Paragorgia papillata. Next base: position 747,632 of record JAWNZC010000338.1, read on the forward strand.
AAAGATGCAGCGGCAACAGGTCTAACGGATTGGTCACGTATGAACTTAGATCTGTACAACTGCCATACACGAGCCAGCACTACCCCTGTTGGTTGACAGGGTGAATCCCACCCAGGTGAATCAACGTCGCCAGGCTTCCTCAGCAACTCAGTCGGCTCTAGCACACCGGCATAATTCGGCATCTTCCCAATATTGCCATTCCTGGAATGATGGCAACTGTCGGTGGCCCTTTGGTCGCTGCAGATTTCGCCAGGCCTGTGAATCATGTGATGGGGAGCATGCCCAAATCAGGTGTCCATACCGTGCCGGTGATGCCAAGAAACAAGCTCGGTCCCCATCTCCATTTCGCAGCAAAAGGCGACGCTAAGTCAACAGGCGTCATTTCCTCTCGTGTAAATAGTTTAACAGTTACGCAACAATCTTGCGTTAAAGTTAATGTTCTTTGTTCTTCAGCTACTACAGCTGTGTTGCAACATGGACTGCCTATATGTTCTGTTTCTAGCAAAAGCGCCCAGCCATTAGGTACATTTCGGGGTTTGGTGCAGTGGCAAATGTCTCCCCTATCCAAGTAGGAAAACTACAAGTAGAACTGGCCAACCATCCAGACCAAGACAGGGTGGCTTATGTGATGCAAGGCCTCAAGGAAGGTTTTCGGGTGGGTTTTGACCCCTCAATATCCAAGCTCAAATCAGCATCCAAGAACTTGCAATCATCTTCTCTTCACCCAGCAGTTATAGACAAATATTTACAAAACGAAGTGGAGAAGGGACGCGTGGCTGGTCCTTTTTCTAATCCTCCAATGTCAAACTTGCATGTAAACAGCTTTGGAGTGATCCCTAAGTGCAACCAAATGGGACAGTGGCGCCTCATTTTGGATTTGTCTAGTCCGGCTGGCAATAGTGTCAATGATGGCATACCAAAAGATAAGTTTTCCGGGCAATATATGAAAGTAGATGATATCATAAATGCCATCATGCGAACACTAGTGGCCAAATTTGACGTGCAAAGTGCTTACCGCATCGTTCCTATCCACCCCGAAGACCGACATCTTTTAGGCATGAAATGGAAAAATCTGTTTTATGTGGATATGGCCCTTCCTTTTGGCCTACGGTCGGCTCCATACATCTTCACATCAATTGCTGACCTGGTTGAGTGGATACTGAAACACAATCATGGGGTTGACTTTCTATTGCATTATCTGGATGACTTCCATACGCTGGGTCCACCAAGTTCACAAAGATGTCAGCGTAATTTGGACATTTGTATCCAGTATTTCAAGGAATGGGGTATTCCTACTTCACCCGGATAAATTCGAAGGCCCATCAACGCGCATCATTATCCTAGGTAGTGAACTAGACACAATCAAACCTCAAGCATGTTCACCAAAAGACAAGTTTGAGCTAATTATGTCACTACTAACATCGTGGTCCAACAAACGCCACTGCACACGAAAGGAACTGGAATCTCTCATTGGCTATCTTCAGCATGCATGTAAAGTAATGCCACAGGGCTGGACGTTCCTTCGCCGAATGATAAACCTCCTCTCTGCATTCCGACGGGAAGACCACCCAATCCGCCTTAATCGTGAATTTCACCTAGACCTAAGCTGGTGGTTAGAGTTCTTTAAAGCCTGGAATGGAAAAAGTTTCTTCTTGTCTCCAGAGTAGGCCCCTTTACCAGATTTTCAGAAGTCATCTGATGCTTCAGGCACCATCGGCTATGGGGCTATCTTTATGTCTCAGTGGTTCACTGGTTCTTGGTCAGAATCTCAGTTGGGCCTCTCCATTGCATACAAAGAGCTGTTTCCCATTGTTATAGCAGCAAACCTGTGGGGTCACTTGTGTGGGTCAAACACAGCAAACCTGTGCAGCAAACCTGTGGGGTCACTGGGAGTTCTTGTCGGACAATAAATCGGTCGTGGATGTACTGCAGTCAGGTACAGCGAAAGACCCTAACTTGATGATTCTACTTCGATATCTTCTCCTGATGGCAGCTCGACATTCATTCACATTTACAGCAACTCACGTCCAAGGTACATGTAAGTCGAATCCCGTCGCTGATGCCCTTTCTCGATTTCAATTTCAGCGTTTTCGCCAGTTGGCCCCACATGCAGATCAGGTGGCAACAACAGTTCCTCAGTCAGTGGTCCAGGAATTGGTGGGGGATTAACAGAAAAATGTCATTTCTACATGTCTCAAGGTTTGGCACCTTCCACCCATCGTGTGTACACTTCGGCACAACGACGTTTCATAGAGTTCTGCATCCAGGACAATCAGATGAAACCTGATGGTTCAATTTTGCCAGCCAGTCAGGAAACACTTATACGCTTCTGCTCACATTTAGCAGACAGCTTACACCATACTTCAATAAAGGTCTATCTGTCAGGGGTTCGGGCTCTCCATATTGAGCAAGGCTACCCATCCCCATTGGCGGACTGTTTCCAACTACAGCGGGTCCTACGCGGCATAAAGCGCTGTCAAGGCACTAAGCAAATTAAACGCTGTCCAATCACAGGCAAGCTCATGCGCGTTATCTACCACTCTCTAGATTTATCTACGTACAACCATGTCATGCTGTGGGCAGCTGGTTGTATAGGTTTCTTTGGCTCCTTGCGGGCGGGGGAGTTTACTGTCAACTCATCGTTTGATCCAAACTGTTACCTCACCACACAGGATCTGCAAGTGGACACATACAAAAAGCTCGAAAACAGACCCATTTCGGCAAGGGTGCTACTGTATATCTACATTGGCAAAGGGAAGCCAGCTCTCTGCCCAATTACAGCTATCGTACGTTATCTCAAGGTCCTTCCACAGGCCCAGACAAAAAAAAAGGGAATAAACATGGAATAAATAGCTTTAAAAACTAGATAAAATTAAATAAAATTAAATTAAGTTTGATATTTCAATCTGAAGACCTGCCTGTCAGAATCATCCACAGATCTTCAACACTAAGACAAGCCTAGAGACCTCAACCAACACCTACAGCCTGCGGCAAACCAGATGCTGTAGCGATGTTTTTGTAAACATGGAAAGAAAGAAGTGTAAAATATAACCCTACTATTTTGACAATTTTTTTCCACCTGCCTCGGTAGTCTGGTGGTTAACATAGTCGGCTTGCACGGTAACATGGTCGAGTTCAAACCGTGGATGCGACTTGCAATTTTCTTCATCTCAATATTTTTCACGAAATATCATCCTTAAATTTTTATTTGTTCCTCGTTACCTTTTTCTTCAAAAAATAGAGTTATTAAAACTGCAGTTTTTTTATTTCAAATATTCTACTAGAATTAAAATTATATTTTGATCAACAGGAGTGCCTATTTCCAGGCCCCCATGCAATAAAAAAGAGCGCAAGTGTTTCTAATCAGAAGGAATATCAGGCGTATTTACAAAAAATCATGCAAAAGCAGGCGAGGGGTTATTGCGTTCATGTATTTCTAGTTTAACTTAGTAAATTTGGACAGGTCCTGAGCTTACAGCAGCAATGTTTTTACGTAATTATGGCCATTTCTGCTATGTAAAACTGCTACTCTTTTGCGCTAAAATATATTGCACATTTGTAGGTATGTTGAAGCCTTGGCATGATTTGAGGGATCCTATGGGATCTTGGAGGAGACTAGGTGTACTTCGATAAGAGATGAGAAATCAGTTCGATCAGATCACACACACACTATCTTATATTACATATTATCTCTAAATATCTATGTGCACTTGCTTGAATGGACACTGGGTACAATGGCACGTATGCTATCAACACATTTTGCTAAAACCTCCATATATTTTGGGCTACATTTGAGAATGTAGCCCAGTGGCCATGTGTAGCCCTGCAGTAAGATGTAGCCCAGTAGCTATTAGAATTTACTTGATAATTTATTATTTGAATTTACTGTATCTTGTCTACTCTTTGCCAGAGATCTGTAATTACTTTTACTTTTCTTAGGTCTATTAGACCTTATTAGACCTTATATCTTTCTTAGGTCTATTCATAGTCCCTAGAATCATATTGTCTGAAGACGTGGTGAACATCAAAGCGGTTAACAATGAGCTACAATTTAGGTTGAGGGTGGCAAATAAGGTGTGCAATCTTTTGTTTTACATTCATTAATATTTATAAAGCAACGCTGCTATTGGTTGATTGCTTCATTATACCAAAAATACAATGTGTTCAGCAAGTGTTAAGGTGAAATAAGGTGCACAAATGCAAGCAAAAACCTAGAACAAAGACTTTGGCTGCGTTTCCAGACAATTTATTTCTAGGGACTATGGTCTATTAGGTTTATATTCTTAGGTCTATACAGTACAGCAATAATAAATTCAGGCCTTGCCCAGAGTAAAAAGACACGCTCTATAAAAAGCACTCCTCAGAGACTCAAGGCACTTGTTTTCGCACACCTACAAAATCTTAGCCAGACAGGTGTCATATAACCACAGTGCCATGTACCATTTTACTGCTTCGCAGACTACATGATTTTATCTTTCATTGTATAGGTACCTGCTTTGTACCTGCTGTAAGTCAACTACACTTAAAGTGCAAACTCTTTTGTAAGTTTGTTTAGGTTTGAAAATGACTTTCCCCAATTTAGTTTACTTAGTTATATTTACAGCAGTTGGTGGCTCTATTTAATGATTACACTTGACAGTATCGATATGAGGTCGATTTAAAATATAAACAAACCAGTCAAAGTTGACTCACAAACATGTAACCAAGCAAAGACATAAAGACAAGTATTAAAGTTGAGAAATACATTTTAAGAACTCAATATTTGAAGAAATGCCAAATTAGAATATACAGTATTTATTAAACACATGAAAGGCACACCATACATATTTTGACGCACGCATAATGCGCACATACTTGATCGAGCACATCTCTGGGCTATGCCGGAATAAATTTCTTGGAGTAAAATGTTACAGGCCCCTACTGTATTTACCCCAGGGCAATTACACTGCTTAACCCCCTCTCAAAGTTACTACACGCATAAAAATGCACAACTTGTTCACGGTTGTCAACAAGCGTGAACAATGGTGTGCTGCCATCTGTGAATAATGTTGTGCTGCTCGCAGTGAACAAGTTGTCAACAAGTTGTTCACTTATGGTTCGAACAACTTGTTCACGGATAAATCAACAGTCATGAACAAGTTGTTCCAACAGCATATTTTTATAGCAAACAACGTTGTTCGCACATGATACAACATGTTGTTACAGCATGACGAAATATGGTGAACATGGTTGATGTATCAACACATTCTTCGGTTGTTACAACATGCGTGAACAACGGTTGTTGTTCATCAAGCTGTAACAACTTGTTGAAACAATGATGAACAATGTTGTTCATTTATCAATGTTGTTCACATATGTCAACAAGTTGTTACAGCATTGTTCAGGCAACAATGCTGTAACAACTTGCGAGATTTTTACACGTGTAGGTGGAGGGGGGAAACTTTGCCATTTGTGATTTGTCAACTGTTGAGTAAATATTTATAAGAAAAAATTTTAATTTCACATGAGGAGCAAAATGATTGTGTTGTACTGTGCCACGCTGTGGTGAATTTATAATTTGCCAAAAATGTCACGAGTCAGTGTGCCAATTAAGGTTTCAAGTGTGTGGAAGTTGTTGCTCATGCAGAGAGCAAACATTAATTCCAATCAAAGGGGGTGTAACAAGGTCATTCAATACTTAAAGGGGATACATGTACACTTAAATTGATCTATACTGGCTACAAGCCAGTTGTACATCATTCTACAGTTACTTCAAGCAGTCTTGTTATTGTACACAGAATAAACAAAAAATCAATTGTGAAACTTAATATGTAATTTGCTTATCGACTGATTTTAAATCGACGATGCACATCAGCAACTTCGACTCAAACTTATTCTGTTTTCAAAACCAAACGTTCAGAATTAAAGGTTGAGCGTTCAATAGATCCAGCAGCAAGGCAAAAGTCAGGTGACTGCATGCATAAACAGGAAAGTCAAAAAGTCATGCCCAGCGCTATAAATATTTGGCTAATGAACTTTCGCACAATCGCCGCCTTCGTCCATGTTCGTTTTTAAAGCTAAAATCTGCCGTACCTTATCAAGACGTAGCCACTCCACGATTTTCCTATCGATTTCCACGTTACCAGTGCTTTCCACTAACGCGGAAGCTGAATTGTCTCCCTCCATGAAAAGCGGTCGATCTATGATCAACCCAAAGCAATCCAAAATTTAATTTTAATTGCAGCTTCGAAGTTAACGCCGCCCACAGTATGTACATGTTGTCAGTGGTATTAGCACTTTTGGGGAAACTACTTCATGTTTCTTGGCACCAGAAGGATAACTGCCAACGGACAGTATTACCGCGATTTAGGAATCAAAAGAGATTTCAAAAGTTCAGTAAACATCTGAACGCCGCGTGTTTTTTTCAGAAAAGAGTTACTCTGTATTTTTAAAGATTGCAGCGTGTAGAAAACTTTTGGATCACCATGGTAACTGATCAGATTTGACACATGAGAATTATTCATGACAACATTGGAAACCATCTTTTTAAAAGAGACCGTATTTGGCAAATGGAAAAACGAAAGAACCATGAAATACTCTGCTTCACCAAGCTGTTGTATTTGTCTTCTACTTATAGCTACACTAAGCACTGATCACCTCCAACTATATAACTTTCAATGACACGGCCTCCACAAACCCAACGATTCAACAAACGCAACAGACCCAACGAACCCAACCGACCCAACATACCCAACAAACCCAACAGACCCAACGAACCCAACAGACCCAACGGCCAACGAACCCAACAGACCCAACAAACCCAACAGACCCAACAGACCCAACAAACCTAACAAACCCAACAGACCCAACAGACCCAACAAACCCAAAAGACCCAACAAACCCAACAGACCCAACAAATCCAACCGACCCAACAGACACAACAAACCCAACAAACCCAACAAACCCAACGAACCCAACAAACCCAACGAACCCAACAGACCCAACAAACCCAACAAACCCAACGAACCCAACAGACCCAACGGACCCAACAAACCCAAAAGACCCAACGGACCAAACAAACCCAACAGACCCAACAGACCCAACAAACCCAACAGACCCAACAGACCCAACAAACCCAACAGACCCAACAGACACAACAAACCCAACAAACCCAACGAACCCAACGAACCCAACAGACCCAACAAACCCAACAAACCCAACGAACCCAACGAACCCAACGAACCCAACGAACCCAACAGACCCAACGGCCAACGAACCCAACAGACCCAACAAACCCAACAGACCCAACAGACCCCAAAAGACCCAACAGACCCAACGGACCAAACAAACCCAACAGACCCAACAAACCCAACAAACGCACCAGACCCAACGAACCCAACAGACCCAACAAACCCAACAGACCCAACAGACCCAACAGACCCAACAAACCCAACAGACCCAACAAACCTAACAAACCCAACATACCCAACAGACCCAACAAACCCAAAAGACCCAACAAACCCAACAGACCCAACAAATCCAACCGACCCAACAGACACAACAAACCCAACAAACCCAACAAACCCAACGAACCTAACAAACCCAACGAACACAACAGACCCAACAAACCCAACAAACCCAACAAACCCAACAAATCCAACAGACCCAACAGACCCAACAGACCCAACAAACCCAATAAACCCAACGAACCCAACAAACCCAACAAACCCAACAAACCCAACAAACCCAACGAACCCAACAGACCCAACGAACCCAACGGCCAACGAACCCAACAGACCCAACAAACCCAACAGACCCAACAAACCCAACAGACCCAACAAACCCAACAGACCCCAAAAGACCCAACAGACCAAACAAACCCAACAGACCCAACAAACCCAACAAACGCACCAGACCCAACAAAACCTAACAGACCCAACAAAACCAACAGGCCCAACAAACCCAACAGACCCAACAGACCCAACAGACCCAACAGACCCAACAGACCCAACAGACCCAACAGACCCAACAGACCCAACAGACCCAACAGACCCAACAGACCCAACAGACCCAACAAGCCCAACAGACCCAACAAACCCAACAGACCCAACAGATCCAACAGACCCAACAGACCCAACAAACCCAACAGACCCAATAAATCCAACAGACCCAACAAACCCAACAGATCCAACAAACCCAACAGACCCAACGAACCCAACATACCCAACAAACCCAACTGACCCAACAAACCCAACAAGCCCAAGAACAAACCCAACATATCCAACATTTCCAACAGACACAACAAATCCAACCTACCCAGCAAGCCCAACAGAGTGAACAGACCCAACACTGAAACCTAAAAGACAACAAATCTGTTGGGTTTGTTTGATCTGTTTTGTCTGTTGGGTCTGCAGTTGGGTTTCTTGAATTAGAATTCGTTGGATCCGTTGGGTTTGTTAGGTTTGTTGGGTTCGTTGGGTTTGTTGGGTCTGTTAGGTTCGTTAGGTCTGTTGGGTATGTTTGGTCTGTTTGGTCTGTTGGGCTCTGTTGGGTTTAATTTCTTGGGTTTATCATATTGAAATACATAAAAAGGGTAAACTTCATATCGCCTGGAATTTTCTTTCGGATGACGTAAAGTTGTCTTCACTAATTCGATCGGAAGATAGGTCTTTAAAAAGATGAACTTTGGTAGGAATGAAGTTCTTGCTTACTTAATCCATGTTAACATGATAAACAATGTTTAGTTCTTTCTTGGGCTGATTTGTTATGCAAAGCATTGTGGTTAAATGTACCGCCGCCATCTTTTTCGGTACAGTCAATTGTGTAATGGCCTAAAATTGACAATAATCGTAAATTTTAAAGAATTAAATCTCGACCCCACCTCTAAACCTGACCCTAAACCTAACCACAACTACCCGGTGGTCCTTATTAACCTTCCGGTAATGGAAAGTCCCACCTCTCAGACCCCGCGACCGGTACCACAATTGCAACACTCAACAAACCCAACAGACCCTGCAATGCTTTTTAGTTTAACATACCGCATGTGGGACAAAGAATTTAGGATATGTTAGTATTTTGTTGATATTCTGTTGGGTCTGTTGGACCCAACGAGAAACCCAACAGTTAGCTGAAACAAGTTTGCCCACTCCACCCAAGTTTGCCTACTCCACCCAAGTTTGTCCACTCGACCCAAGTTTGTCGACTCCACCCAAGTTTACCCACTCCGCCAAAGTTTGCCGACTCCAACCAAGTTTGCCGCCTCAACACAACTTTGCCCACCCCACCCAAGTTTGCCCACTCCAAGCAAGTTTGCCTACTCCACTCAAGTTTGCCCACTCTGGCCTACTTTTTACACCTACACTAGCAACCGAAATTAATGAACCTGTACTATCACAAGTGAAGTGCTGCCTCAAATGATATGAGAGCTTTTAGCCTACTCTGCAGGCAACTCTGTGCAGTCAGTGGCCAACGTGATACCCCTTTGCCCCACTGCACTCAAGTTTGCCGACTCCACCCAACTTTGCCCACCCCACCCAAGTTTGCCCACTCCACCCGAGTTTGCCCACTCCACCCAAGTTTGCCTACTCCACCCAAGTTTTCCTACTCCACCCAAGTTTGCCCACTCTACCCGAGTTTTCCTACTCCACCCAAGTTTGCCCACTCCACCCGAGTTTGTCCACCCCACCCGAGTTTGCCCACTCCACCCAAGTTTTCCTACTCCACCCAAGTTTGCCCACTCCACCCAAGTTTGCCCACTCCACCCGAGTTTACCCACTCCACCCAAGTTTGCCTACTCCACCCAAGTTTGCCTACTCCATCCAAGTTTGCCCACTCCACCCAGGTTTGCTCACTTCACCATAAATATCGTATTGGGTTTATAAGCAGTTGAATTAAACAAGATAATATAGAAAGAAAAAAATTTAATAAAAAGAATAATTACTGGTTACACCTACACTAGCAACTAAAATTAATGACCCGCCCAAAAGGAAAAGATTGATATCAGGTAAAATCAATCAAAAAGTACAAAGAATTTTATTTTCAGCCAATGTCAAGAAAAAATCATATTTAAGTCTGATTCTCACTTGTCGTAAGAATCGGGGATTTTTCCTGCCCCCGATCGTCTTGGATTGTTACAACAGGCGTGAACATGGTTGAAGTAACGTCCTATAGACAGTCGCCGATCTGATCGGAAGCATCGCAAGAATCGGAATCATTTCTATTTGCAAAATGCATCCCTGACAATCGCCGGCGATCGGGGATTATTACGACTAGTTAGAAATGTAATTGTAAAAGCCCAACAAGTTCTCACTTGTTGTAAGAATCGGGGGCAGTTTTATCTCCAATTGCATGCCGGCGATTACGACAGCCACGTTCACATTTGTCGTGACTTCTTGTAAGAATCGGGGATTTTTCCTGTCCCCGATCGTCCCAGACGAGTGGTTTCAGTGTTATTCAGTCTTCACACATATCGTATATATGCTTATGATAGAGTTTTTGGAAGAGAACCAGACACTTAGGGTTCAGCCATCCTTGTTATGTGTCTAAATAAAACATATATATATATATATATATATATATATATATATATATATATATATATATATATATATATATATATAGTTCAATCTACAGACACGGTGTTTCGCTGTACAACAGCTCATATATATATATATATATATATATATATTCACAAAACAACACTGAAATTGACTAGAAATCAAAATCTTTGTTGTTTTCATACATTTTGAGTTCTAGGAATTCAAATAAAATATAGAACTTTTAATGGAACTTTTATTATTGGATTCTAAAATCAAAAAAATTAAAAACTTGCAGAAATATAGGTGGCTCCTAAATTTTGTCTACCAGTGTATATACCCCCTCTCTCTCTTAAGGCTTTGTATTAAATATCGTTTGCATTTCTACACAGAATCGATGAAGAGGAAACCCAACAACATTAAAGTAATCTCCAGATATGCTTTTCACCAGAGTACCACCAAGACTTGTTGACTGTATGCCATATATAAGAAATGATTAAGGATCATCACCAGGCAGTTTATGCATAAATGATACAACTAAACAACACGTTAGTACGTTTGTGGGAAGCACGGGTGGTGAGTGCTGTTAGCGCACTGTCTCTTACAGTTGCAATCCAATGTAAAGCCCGAGGTTAGTACTTGTATGGTTGACCGCCTTCTTAAGCTTGGTACCCACGTGAGTACATAAGGTTATTGGAGTTGGTCTCTCCTGTGCTTCGAAGGTTTTTCACCAAATTCTCCAGTTTTCCTCTCTCTCTAAAAAATCTTAGCTCGCTAGTGGTCTGCCATGTGCCGTGTGGTGGATGCCTATAGGGGCGCTCTGATACGTTTACCACTAGGTGGTGTTATGTGCAATTTGTTTAGTCGAAAGCTAATATTTTGAAAAATTTAGCCTAGAACTTCACGAAATTTACGAAGAACATTCTTTTGACAACGTTCTTGCTGCCTGTGCAAATAAATAAGCGTGAAAGTCAGTGTAAAGACGTAAGAGAAATTTAAGGTTGTAAAGTGTAAACAAAAGCTCAAAGGTGTTTAGTGTCTGATGAAGCGATTGCCCGAATTAGTTTACTTGAAAGCTAATATTTCGCTTACTATAGCTCAGAGCTTTACAAAATTTACGAAGAATGGTAATATGAATATGTTCTTGCTGGTCGTGTAAATAAATCTGTGCGAAAAGTTTTAAAAAAGCTAGAAGTGTCGGCGAAATGTATCTAGTGGATAATAAATTTTATGGGGATGTCTGGCCCAACCTCGTACCCAGGGTCTTATCTCCGCTCCTCCGGGCGCCAGTGGCGCTTTTAACTTTACTAATTCATGTACATGTATTCATATTGCGATTCACAGTTACAAATTTACGCAAATTTTTTACTAAACTATAAGCAATAGTTCTAGAAATTTTAAATACCGGTAGTTAAAACACAGGGAGACCAGACAAATAGTACGAACACGCAATAACAAGTTGTATATATTAAGTAAAATTATAGTAATAAACAAAACTAACTAAAAAAATATTAATGTTTGCTTACCGTGTAACTAATGTACATGTTTGCTTACCGTGTAGCTAATGTACATGTTTGCTTACCGTGTAGCTAATGTTGTACATTAGCTACACGGTAAGCAAACTTTAATATTTTTTTTGTTAGTTTTGTTTATTACTATAATTGTACTTATATACAACTTCTTATTGCGTGTTCGTACTATTTGTCTGGGCTCCCTGTACTTAAAACGGTCAGCTCAACTGCTCAAGGTCAGAGGTCAGGTCTCCAGATTTGGCAAGCCTGATCTCTGATTGGTCAATGTACGGAATAGAAAGTGGCGTTCGTTTGAGCAGACGCGGTAGGTGGAGGGGAGCCGAACACTGGACACGGCTGCGAAGGAGGCAATGCAGTCGCCGGTGCTACTACAGATGATTACCCCCGGTTTTTTTAGGCTGCCCCACTTGTTTGTGTATATTACGTGATAATTATAATTACGTATATTACATAATACAATTGTGCGTTTGTTACATAGAATAAAAGGATATCCACCAGCCTTGCCACTAAAATAATAATAAAATAACATGAGATGAGATGAGATGAAACGCGATGTGATTGCGGTGTGTAGAATTTATTTATACACCAAACTTGTTTATCTTGCATAGATAATTAATTAAGATCTTAAGAACTAGATGTATAGTGGTTTTCAAATAATATCTTGGGTAGTATATGATTTTAGGGTGTTTTATTGGAGTATCCAACTTCAATCAGGTGTTTGAATGAACGACTGTAATTAGCTGATTATCTCATGAATTGTTAATAAGTTTGAGATGTAAAAAAATAAAGAGTTGCGCGGACTCGTATCTCGAATGTCGAGTTCAAATCCCACTCGAGTCAACACTTTTCACTTGACTTCGAAAAATCATAAAATACTCTCTTCATGTACAGTTATCTGAAGTTAAAATATTAAGAATTCGCGAAGAAAAGACAAAATAAATGAGTCCTGATTACAGTGGAGCCTCGCTATAACGCGGTAGTTGGGGTCCTTAGTGGTGATCGCGGTGGTGATCGCGTTATAAATGAAGTGCGTTATTGCGAGGTACGGCCAAATATCTCGTTCCCAGTACTCTTCCCACTCAGTTCTGGTGCAATATTGTGGGCTAAGTACTGGGAGCGAGATTGAGTACTGCTAGAAGCACTTTCTGTTCGATTCTAACAATCCAAATCGCGACTGAAGAAGTTTGAAGTCCGCTCAAGATAGACTTCAACAAAATGGAATTGAAATAGGATTTTTGAGCATGGTTTTCATATCTCGCAATGATCGCACTGCCGCGTTGTTGTTTTATCTCGTAATAATTGCGATTATTCAGGATGATTAGTGATCGTCAGCCGAAAAGATCAAATTGTCTCCAATGAGCATAATAGAAACTTCAGTTTCAGCGTCATACTACACATCAATTCTGTCTCTATTCTGCGGAATTTAGCGGTCTGTGGTGAACATTAGTACTGTTGGTAAACATAAGTATAAGTCGTCAAATGACAAACTAGGAAAAGTAAAATTTTGGGGTACAAGGATCAACCGCGTTATACCGAGTCACGCGTTGTAACGATGCGCGCTATAGCGAGGCTCCACTGTAGTATGCTGTAAATCGGATACAACATCGTCTTATTTTATTATAAATATAAGTGCCCAGCACAAAACACGAATAAAAGCCATGAACACAAGGACATAAAAAACATAATATTTAATAATCTAACGTTTCGTTGTTTATGCTACAACATCTTCAGAGATAATGATTACAAGATATTAATTTACAGGATATATAATAAACAGAATTCTAATTACATACATATAGACCAATCAAAATAAAGAACTAAAAATACATATTACAAGCTAATTATAGGTTAGGAGGTGAGGTAACACTGAAGGTGTCAGGAGTATTTTTTCAGTTCATGATACTTTTTCTTTTGTTAATGAATTACTCGGATTAGATTTTAACACCAATGAGGTTTTCATGGCTAGCTTTGACATTACTTCTCTTTTTACTAATATTCCTTTGAATGAAACTATAGATATTATTGTTCAAAATGTTTTCTCAGGCAGCACCCGTTTTCACGGTTTTTCCGTTCTAGAATTTCGAAAACTTTTAAATTTGGCCGTTAAAAATTGTCATTTCTTTTTCAATGGAAATTTATACGAACAAGTCGATGGTGTTGCTATGGGTTCCCCCCTAGGTCCCTTGTTTGCTAATATTTTTCTTGCACATCATGAATCTAATTGGCTAAATGATTGTCCTCCTGAATTTAAACCGCTATTCTACAGACGCTACGTTGATGATTGTTTCATATTATTTCAATTCGTTCGCCTAACAATGTTATTCCTTTTCTTAATTATTTGAATTCTAAACATCCTAACATAAAATTAACGCATGAACTTGAGTCTAACAATTCCATATATTTTCTTGACGTTAAAATTGATCGTTCCGGTGGTTGCTTTTCGACATCTGTTTATCGTAAACCTACTTTTACCGGCTTATTTACTTCTTTTGATTCGTTTATTCCACTTACCTATAAAAAAGGTTTAATCTTTTCGCTTCTCAATCGGTGTTTTAACATTTGTTCGACATTTGTTATTTTTAATTCCGAACTAGAAAAACTATTTTTATTCAAAACGGCTATCCAGAAAAACTCCTTAACAGTTGCATTTCCTCTTTTCGTGATATGATAAAGTATTCTCGCAGTCTGCAAAACCATGTACGTTCCGTTCCTAAACACGTTATTTATTTTTCGTTACATTTCACTGGTCAGCATTTTCTCCAAATTCGAACGCAATTAAAAAAACTACTCAATTCTGCTTATCCTCAAATTAGCATTAGGTTTGTAGCTCGGCCTTCTCTTCGCCTTTTTCTTTTCTTTTCGTTCAAAGACCGGATTCCTCTTTCTTTGAGATCGCATGTCGTGTATAAATTTAAGTGTCAAAGCTGCGGAGCTTTGTATGTGGGTGAAACCACTCGACATCTGCACACACGCGTTTCTGAACACATCGGAATTTCGGCCCTTACTGGCAAAAAACTCGCTAGTCCACCCCGTGGTAATATTCTTGCCCATCATCATGAGACGGGGCATCCTATTTCTTTTAGTGATTTTAGTATTATTTCTTCCTGCTCTTTTGAATCTGAGCTTCTTTTACGCGAAAGTCTTTTAATTAACAAACTTAAACCTCATCTCAACGGCAATATTGGATCAGCACCCCTCTACTAGTATTTTAACTTTCTCTTATACCTCCTGACTAACCTATAATTAGCTTGTAATATGTATTTTTAGTTCTTTATTTTGACTGGTCTACATGTATGTAATTAGAATTCTGTTTATTATATATCCTTTAAATTAATATCTTGTAATAATTATCTCTGAAGATGTTGTAGCATAAACTACGAAACGTTAGATTATTAAATATTATGTTTTTTATGTCCTTGTGTTCATGGCTTTTATTAGTCGTGTTTTGTGCTGGGCACTTATATTTATAATAAGATTACAGTTTCCGCCTGGTGAATCTCTTGCCAACATCGTCTTTGTTTGCATAAACTTTTCCTTCAATTTACTCAGCTAAAATTTTCAAAATAATCAGTAAACATGCAGGGGCGGACTGGCAGCAAAACAGTTACCGGGAAATCAGATGAAAAGGGCGCCTGACCGAATGCGAAACCCGAATGTCCTAAAGGTCCCGGCCTGCATGGGCATGCTGTTTTGGTCTATAGGGGATTTTTGAATTTATCAACCTGTTAAATTGCATTTTCTGCATTTTTAGGGCAGTTTTAAACATTTTAAGCACAATTAACAATAAGGCAAGAATCTTTGGGTTTGAAGTTGCCATATTAATGTATTCCTTGTATCGCAATAGAAATTATGGCGTCGAAAAATTGTATATGGAGTTCGTTTTTTGGGAAGCACATTGTATATTTACCCCACACGCAGATTACAATACTACTACGCAAATTAACTACACGTAGACTTTCAATACAGTTTTAAAATTATACCCGAAAAATTACATGTGCATGGTTACATCTTATGAAGGGGGATAAAAAAGAAGAGAACATGACTACAGAGAAAGTAGTTTAGATAATACAGATCATTTATGACTATAGCGACTAAGTAACTACTGTATTTCATACGATTTCCTTATGAGCTTTGTATTTTGTAAACGTCGGGGGCGCATGAAACAGGAAAATCAAGGGGGCGCACCGGGAAATTTCCCGGTATCCCGGTGGACCAGTCCGCCTCTGTAAACATGGTTATTTAGATGCATCCGTATTTTAAGTATTGGACACAATATTCGCGACCGAACTGTTTGGCATTTACAACGGCTTGCCTTCAGCTCGCCTTGTAAATCCCATACAGTTCGGTCGCTCACACTGTACCATTATATACATAATCGTAACTTAAAATGACTTACAAGGGTTCTTTGGTCGCGACATACATCTTAATAATCTCGTCTGTTAAAGAACCAAATGTGACTTTTGTGACCTCGTGGAACTGGTGAATTACGTATTCTCCTGCAAAAAGGAGGGAAGAAAGATCTCCTATATATCAATGACTGCATGTTCGATCTCTGGGTTCAAAGCTTGTGGGATGCGCAGACAGACTCAACATTAATAAGGAAAATCAAACTGAAACAAACATGTTGAAAATAACAATACCGGACCCGGTAGAGCTGTGTTTAACTGTTTGATATTTTGTGCGATTTTATTCATTTGAAAGCTGAAACACAGCACTGATTTCAGTGATTTGTGCAGGCGCAACTTCACATAGATTTCTCAGCGGTTTCCTCTCCGAAATAGCGCTGTACTTCATCTAGCGTATGTGATATAGCTTTTAGTATAATTTTAAACCGGGCAACTGCAAAACAACTCTGATACATTACATATTAATGTTAAAACATATTACTTTAATGTTAAAACAGTTCAAAATATAATTTTTCATGAATATTTAGCAGCAATATTACCCGAATTTACCCGAAATTTCTTTCAAAAAGTGCCCGAAATTTTCATTTTTAAAACGGTTTTTTTTGGGGGGGGATTGCCCCCACTGCCCCCCCCCCCCCCTCCCCCCTCGCCTGGTACGCCTATGGAGATCCCCAGAGAGTCAACTTCTACCCTGACAATAGGTGAGCAATTCAAGATGGCGGTTTATGTCCCGCCGACCTTTTACCCATTATAAAGGAATTTATTACTGAATTGACCGGCCTGTGGGGGCAGCTGAGCCTTAGCCCCGTTTACATGAAGCAAATTGACAGTCCAATCGGATCGAAAAACGTCAATCCGGGCACATATGTTTACATGGAGAATCCGATCTGCTTGGAACATTGTTTATAGTTTTGGAACACTATTTTCTGTGCTTTTCTCAATGCCTGCCATTTATCAAGTCAACCTGTGTTTACATGAATCAAGGCCTGCGCTAAACGTCGCACAATAGACGAATTTAATTCAGACGAATTTAATTGTTTGAATTTTATTCGACGAAACTGCGACGTGTAACTCGATTAAATTCGACACACGAATTAAATTCGTCTGAATCAGACGGATAGTGCGACGATAATGCGTGTTCGAGTTACACGACGAATTATCGTCGCGTCGAATTAAATGTTCCTCTTCTAACTGTGACAATTCGGTGCCATGTTTTCAAGAAGTCGTTTTCAGGATCCACGAGTCCACGTAAAAACAATTCAATTCGACTGAAATTCGACGTTTAACTCGACGTCGCATTTATGTCGCATTACCGACGAAGTTAATTCGAATTAAATTCGTCTGAATTAAATTCCTCTATTGTGCGACGTTTAGCGCCGACCTCAGATTCAATGCGTGGATTGACTTCAGCCATTCGTTTCGATCAGATCGAAAACTTTCAATCTTCTTCATGTAAGCACAACAAGGCGAAACAACATGCGAGATTTGACTTGAACACTCAATCCACTTCATGTAAACAGGGCCTTACTAAATGACTGAGATTTACTGAAAAATCTCGGCAGTTTATTACCTTTTCAAGTCTGGTATACAAATTGATTGTACACTTGTAGAAAGGCGTCATGGCAGAGTTAATAAATTGTTCACAACCTATATAGATTATGTTTAAATCATATGTTCCACTCCTGAAGAGCTTGGCTCGAAATGTCAGTATTCCGTTACTATCGAAATCACGCCAGTTTACCGCCTTTTCACTTTACTCTATCCAAAAAATTGCCTACGTAGCACTCTACTTTTTTTTACATAGTAACATAGAGTTGTGTCAAGTTGATGTTCGAAGCCAAATTTTTCCTGCGGTGGATGCCCAATATATTTCGGCCAGTGAACTCAATTCTCATAATTGGAACGCTAACTCAGAACGTATAAAGTCAGCTATATTACGTCTCTTTCAGTCTTCCTACAAACTGTTTCCTACGCGGTCAAAACGAGTAACAGACGGCGTAGAGGACTGAACCCGACGCGATTCACAAAAATTCTGACTTCATTTTTAAAGAGTGCTAGTGACTGAAGTAAGAGTTTCAGATATGGACAGCGGCGGAGTTAACTGGTTCTGGCATGTTGAAACATGTAGATTTAATGATGTTCCTTTAGCTCCGTCGATCTCAGGCGTTCAAGTTGCTCCTTCAAATATCATATACGCGCCATGATTTACACGTTTGTCACAGTTAACAAGTTTCTACGGCTCTGCACCACGACAACGTGACACAAGTTTGCCCTTAGTAAAATAGTAACATTAACTTTATGAAACAAACAGTACAATACGTTTATCAATTTTTACGTGTATATACATATAAAGTAGTTATATAACACATTTCACTATAATGAAGGGGTCCGCTCGAAACATCAGTTTTCCGTTACCAAAAATCTCGGTAGTTATATATTAACACATGCATTGTTAGCATTTCAAACCAAGTTAGTTAACACAAAAGACATTTATAGGCATGGAATGCTTAGTTATTTCAGAGTGTTATATTTTCATTGTTATGGGCACATATACTACATGAAGGGAAACAGAGTTTTACTGATAAGCCAGTGTGGCAGTAAAAAAATGCGCAACATACCTTTTTCGGAGCCGGCGTTAGGTCTAAGCAAGGCCACTCCGCTATGTACAGAATGAGTCTTTCCACTCAAACTAAAGTAACAAAAGAATAAGGATGGAGGGAATGGGAGAGGATGAATGGAGACGGGAAAGGGGAAGGGCGGGAAAGGGAGGAGAAGGAAGGGTTGGGGAAAAGATGGGATGTGATGGAATGGAATGGGATGGGATGGAATGGAATGGGATAGAATGGAATGGGCTGGGCGGAATGGAATGGGATGGAATGAGATGGGATGGAATGAAATGGGATTGATGGAATGGGATGGAATGGGATGGGATGTGATGGGATGAGATTTAATTGATGAGAGTGACGGAAATATAGATACAACAAAAACGTTGACACCTCTCTCCGCTCTTCCAATCAATTGACATTGTCTTAATATCTCCATGACTAACCTTTTTAAAATCCGACATGCATCGTCTTCGTCTTTTGGCTTCTCGATTATCTTATTATCTAAAAACTGACAATCCAAGAAAATAAGAATAATAACAAACTTCGATTATATTCTCTTTTGGAGCCTCTGCACAGAAAAGGGTAAATAGATTACCCCTCTTAGAAAGAACGATATCGCTATCTTTCTAACAGGACAAGACAAGCTCAAAAAGTAATTTACTATAGACCTTATTCCAAAATGGCCACCGAATGGCCACCTAGTAAATGCTTAAAAAACAGTAAATCATTGAAGAAAAACGAATTTGAATTCACTACATTTTTTGTTGCTATAAAAAACAAACTAGTTTCATTTTTTAAATAAGAAAGACGTTCAAAAATGTTATCCACACGTCACGAATTTTAGTAGCCACGTTTGACTTGTTTTGTTTCGAGATCAAACCACATGCATTCGCAACTGGTGCGTACGTACGCTAGTTTCAAATCTTTATTACGGTGGCCCGACAGTCTAAATCGCACGAAATTATCGTTTTTCCCCATAAAAGTTTTGCACAGGTCCCATGCATGAGCTCATTTTGCATAGCTCTAGTGGTGGTCGTGATTATTGAAAAGTTTTATACCCTCAAAGTTTACCTAAGTGAAGAAATCGTGTTTTCAGTAAATGCAGAAAACCTAATTTGCATAAAATCTGTCGCTTACCACCGACACTATAGGGACCTTAAGATGCTAGGACGACGACGGCGATTAAAAAGCAATTCAAATTTTAGCATTAAAAAGAAGTCACGGTTAACTGACTACTGCATTCAATACATGAAGCTTGTTTTATAATTTTCAAAGTGTTAAAACGGTTGCAGTGTCTGTGTTAAGCAATCTCAGACAACAGTTCTCATCACCCCACGAGTCAACGTCGTCCTGAAGACGTGAAAATGCTCTGAGTGGCGTTGTATACAGAGCGAGGACGGTGTTCAGATTACTCTTGGGACTAGAAATTATTCATCATCTTTGTTTTGCAAGAAGAATGCTTTTGTTTGAAGGATGGCGTCCTCGAAGTTGCCGTCGTAGATCTTAAGGTCCCTAATTTCTCTAGATACGCAAGCGCTACAAGTAAATCTATAAATCTTCTCGATAATCAAGACCGCCACTAGAGCTGTGCAATGAACTAAAATGAAGCTCATGACACCTGTGAAAAACTTTTCATTAAGAAAATACGTAATTTCTCATGATGTAGACTGTCCCTTAACGGGACAACAAAAAAGGTCCACATTTTATGATGGATGGACAAGTCTGTCGAGCATGATATCAAGGATTATCAAGGCCGCGTTATCTGCCGGAGCCGAAGGCTGACGCGCGGATAAACAAATCGAGTAAAGTGACAAAATGATATCCTGGCCATGAAAACTAAAGCCAAAGGCCAATGGTTTCAGTTGTTACTGTGGTAACAATTACACTTCAAAATGGCGTCTAAATCAAAATGCAAGAGAGTATAAAGGTAAGAGAAGGAATGTTTAGTGATGGGTTTAGTTCTAACCTAATTCTTCGCGCGTAACTCGCGACTTGTCGGGCATGCATTAGACGTTTATATTACATGGACGTAGCCAGGGGGGAGCTGGGGCAGCCACGGCTCCCCCCCTTTTGATATATAAACGACAGACATGTAACTACAAAACTGATGCAATATCAATTGTGTCAGGAAATAAACCGTAAACAGTGTATTCAATCTACTGAGTGTATGCATTTTGAGTATCTACGTGACGTTTGCGTGTTTTGAGTATTTTATATGACGTTTTTTAACCTTTAGAGTCTGTAAAATCTTCCTCCATAAGCCAGGAAATGGCATTTCAGCGACTCTCGATTTCAAAATTTCCTGGGGGAGCATGCCCCCGGACCCCCCTAAAAATTTATTTTGATTTCGGCTTCCCCCCCCTTTCAAAATCCTGGCTACGTCCCTGTTATATTACATCTTATAATTATAGTACTAACAATCCTTTTAGGAAAGATAAAACTGTTTTTTGTTCAAGACGAGTGTTGACTGTTTTCAATTCTTGAGTAATATTTTTTAACAACGTTCCACGCAAAACCCACTATAGGTGTCTCTAAAAATAACTTAAGGGGAATTAGGATAGAACTAGACCACTACCATACATTCCCTCTCTTACCTTCATGCTCTCTTGCTAAATGTCATCTAGGAGAGCGGGAGCACTTGAAAAATACCCGGCGAGATTAATCAGTGACTAAGATACAGCTATTAAGCTGGAATATTATTTAAAGTGCCTATGAATTAAATGAAGAACACTAAAAAAAATGAGAAATGGTAATTACATTTGAGTTTAATGTGATTTTGAGCTATGACGTCATTACCTTTGCATGGCGTTGAAACAAAAAGGAACACAAGGCATATTTTCAGAATAATTTGATTAATTCGGCCGAAACTTTGCAGACGTAATCTACCCACAAAAGTAAGCATTTCTGTTGTTCTTTTGCTGTTGCTATGGTAACATATTAGCTTCCAGGCCTCTCTCTTTCTTTTATATAATTCATTGTTTTCAACCAGATGTAAAGGGATATTTCAAGTTTTAACCACTTGGTGCACTTTCCCTCTAATTTGCAGTGCAACAAGACAGTTCAAAATAAACAATGATATTTGTAGTGATGTAAAATATGAAATTACGTTTTTAGACCGAGGTGGCCAGGAAACTAATTTGTTACCATGGTGACTGCAGAAGAACAATAGAAATGTTCAGTGTTATTGCTTGACTAAGTCTGCAAAGTTTCAAGCAAATTAATTAAATTATTCTGAGCATATGCCTTGTGTTCCCTTTTGCTTCAACACCATGCAAAGGTACTGACGCCATAACTCAAAATCACATTGTGTGAAATAACTCCAGAACAGAATAAGATATGAAAGTCATATATAAACTATTTTCCATTATTTTTGCTATTCTTCATAAGACAATCATAAAAAAAATCGTTTCATATGCACTTTAAATGATGAAATATATAAACACACTGTTCGAGGTCGTATAAAAAAAACCCACGGCAGCCTCATGCATACAGTGACTGTTTAATATGCGTAATGTGATATCCACACATAATTACTTTATAAAGAACGCGTGACAAACGTCGCCCCCTTAATATTATATTTAGTATGTACTTACAACAACTGTGTCCACGGCAACAACCAAATCTGGCTGACTTGTCTTTTAAAGAAGAAAAGTCACTGTTAAGATTGTGTGAATGTAATATAGAGCTTTTTGACGAAAGAACAGCTCATTCGCGTTATTGGGACTACATGGGACTACAGAAGCAAGTGGCCAACCACGTTCCCAGGGCCTTTTTGAAATTGGTAGGACATTTTCATTGGTTGATTGCTTTTCTTAAACATTACTCGTGAAACATATTCATGCAGAGTTTTGTGCCAGTTATGGTCAAATAGCTTCAACGGGACCACCATTACAATGAACTTCTCCCACAGGGCTGCCATTACTCAGAATAATTTGCATACTAAACTAAATTGATAATTTATTACAAATTAATTTATTAGTATTAAATAGAGAATAATACATGGATGTGCGGAAATATGAAATTTATTTCGAGTGTTGACCAGGATATCTCACGAGTGAGCGAAGCGAACGAGTGACATATCCTGGTCAACACGAGAAATAAATTTCATATTTCCAAGCATCCATGTATTGTTCTGTTTATTATATAAAAAAATTGTCCTATTGCCTTGCAAAAATTGCATTAGACTATAATACTGATTCAGCGATAATCGTCACATGTGCGATTATCATAAATAATCGCACATGTGAGATTATCACTTTTATTAGTGGCGGAAAAATCAATAAAACACTCTATTTTATATAATTATTATTATTAATTATTATTAATTTTTATTATTTATTAATTTATTAGTATTCGTGGGTACTGTGACCAGCCGATGCCACGGCCTTTTCACGTCCTCCAAATTTAAAAAAAAGGCTCTGGGAACGAGGTTGGCAAGTGGCAGCGCTGCGGTACGTGGTTTAGTTTGGCAGAACAGATATGAGATATCAAATGTCAAGCGTGGAAGAACAAACACAATGAAATTAAACTGTTCCATCCTTCATGTTTAACACCCTTCCCAAAAAAAAATTTCATTTTAGGAGTTAGGTGCACTTTAACCCTTTACCCGGCAGATTACCAGGAGGTCTCCACTTGTCTCCACCATAATAATAATAAAACTGCTAGTGGATTATAGATTAGCATATACGTCATCAAATCCAAGATGGCAGTGCCATCTAGTACATACATGTGATGTCACATCAACACGCTTTTAGATCATACTCTATTGAAATAGTTTTTACGACCATCATAAACCGGCTACCTGGCGCATATAATGCGCGTTCCACTACCTCAGGTCCCCAGGTTTGCCAAATGCACAACTACAAGTACCACTTATCAAAACAGTTATTCAGTTATAAGAGCTAGCTAAACTATGGAACATTTTACGAAGCGATTTAACATTGGAAAAGCAAACTCTTCGTTATTTTCAAGAGAGCTCGTAAATTCATATTACATATAACGCCTTAAAAAATAATGACGTTGCCGGACGACTACAGAACTTGGAAAACGGAATTTATATTATGTAAAACTCGCGCCTCTTAAATTAAGTGCTCCATTGTTGTTTTCAATCCAATTCACTTTAATTTTCTAAAACTTTTTTTCTCTTTTTTATGCACTTGTAACTTTTAACTACCATAGCTTTTATATATCTTGGGGGCACAGTAATTGGGGTTACCTATTGTGCCACAAAGATTAAAGAAATTTGGAGAAATGCAAATTAGTCATTATTCCCAATCTGTTACTGTAGCCTAGTATACAAGAATTATCTCAAGAGAGATTGAGAGAATATTCCACCTACTTGTTGAACTTTGCTGTACACATCCATAGCTTTTCGTTTAGCCGTTTCCTTCGCATAATCACTAGGTTCGCTAAACATGGTCTTGAAAGACTCGTCTCGATGTTCCTCGAATGATGATGGGACTGAAATATATTTTACGCCCTTAAAACGAAGAACCCAAATTTACATTATAATATATTGTAAATACCGTCTTCAATTGGGAATTAAATTGGCACACGGTAAACGTCAAAGCGTAAAACCTCTTTTTCATTCATCGCAGAATTAATTAGCCTGAGCTCTCGCTGTGAGTTAGTTTCTGCGATGACTGCACAAGAGACGTTAAAGCTAGCCTGCATATTTGCAGGATGGTTATACGTTGTATAAATGTTACATAATTCAACCTATTAACAGACTGCATTAATGTAAACGTTTTTATTACAATATCTATACAACACGTATCACCCTATCGATGTCGCTATGAAGGTTAGTTAAAGATAGGTAAAGAGATTTTTTTATTTAAAAACCAATTTTTGTAACCAAAAAGGTTAAATTACATCAGCAAGAATATCAGTACATTAAAAAGAATAGGAAATAGGAAATTACATTAATTACACACGTTCATAAACGTATTAAAAGATTCTCTATTACGAAAATGTTAAGTATATTTAAAATTATGGACAGTTTTTCTTTGAAATCATTTGTGGTAAAAAAGATTTCTGAAAACGATCAGTTCTGCATAAAAAGTTATCATATTTACTCCTAGATCTGAGATCATACTGGACAGGAACTTTATAAAGTAAAAACTCTCCCAACTTCATATTATTCATGTTCTTTTCAAAAAAATGTTCACAGAGTTTTTCACGTCGTATTCTTAGTGACAGGATATCAGTACAGGCCAGGGCCTCCCTGTAACTGCATAGTGGTAACATGATTTTCATTGCCCGTTTTTGCACCTTTTCAATGTCTTCACTTAAATAATCTTGAATGTTGAAATGCCACACTTGACATGCATATTCAAGGACAGGCCTTATGATTGTAGTGTACACGGTAATAAGAGTCTTTATGTCAGCACTCGATCGTTTTAAAAGCCTTAGCATATAAAGCCGTTTTCCTGCTTTTTTAACAATTTGATTTACATGCTCATTCCAGCACATGTTATCCTGGACAGTAAGCCCCAGGATAGTTAATACATGCAGTAGAATAATTAAGGCTCTTTTCCAGTCACCGCAAAAACCAACTCGCAGCTCGCTGCGAGTGTTTGCATCTAATTAAAAACAACTCGCAGTGCTTGTTTTCTCGTTGTGAGTTCTTTTTAATGAGATACAAGAACTCGCAGCAAGCTGCGAACTAGTTTCTGCGATGAGTGGAAAAAAGCCTTTACGGTGACTATTGTGCACGGCTGTTCGACTTTGTTGACAAGTTGTTGCAGCATTGATGGCGGTTGATTAGTGCTGTAACGAGTAATGGCATTGCATATCATTGCAGAACATGTTTCAGAGGTCTGTTAGCACTGATTATTTTCAAAAACATTTTTCAAAGTGGCACTATGATAAAAAAATCGTCAGTCTTTTTTTGATCTTATCATAAAGTACATTTAAAATGAGGATGAACGGCGTTTGTGGTTTGTAAATATGTCATCTCGTTCAAGAGATATTCACGTGTTTGAAATATGCAAATTATATCGCTGATGACGTCATTTACTCCAAACGAGCGAAATGAAAATCGTAAAATTAGGAATATCTCTAGAAATAAACAATAGAAAGTGCTCAAATTTTGCATGCTTATAGTATTAAATAAAATACGTTTCACTGTGGAACTTTAGTTGTTTTCGTGGAAACTGCTGGTTCCTGGCCTCCTCCAATAAAATTAAATTTGCTTATTTATCACCAAGTAGCGTTTACTCCAGCAGATAAAAGTGAAAATTCGAGCTTATGTAGGCATTGTAATTCAAACGTTTAAATCTTTCTATTTTTAAACAATGAGGCAAAAATGATAATTCCCTTCTTACTGAGGTTTAGAGTGGCCTGACAGCATGCGGTTACCATGGCAATCACAAAAGTTTCTCAGTGAAGTGTATTGTATTGGATACTATAAGCATACAAAGTTTAAGCACGTTCTATTGTTTATTTCCAGAGATATTCCTCATTTTACGATTTTCATTTCGCTCGTTTGGAGTAAATGACGTCATCAGCCATAATTTGCATATTTCCAAAACAAGAATATCTCTTGAACGAGATGAGATAGTGACAAACCACAAACGCCGTTCATCCTCACTTTAAATGTACTTAATGATAAGGTACTTAATGATAAGATAACTGAAAAGACTGATGATTTCTTCATCGTAGTGCCACTTTAAAGAAGTCTTTATAGTCCTTGTTATTTAAGTTTATTATAATAATGCACAGTTCAATTATAATAATGTACAACTTCTTTTAAAAGAGCTGCCACGAAATCATACCCCGATGCCTGATTAAGTGCAGTTAAGGCCCTGTTACATGCACGTAGATTTTTCTTGTGCAACTTGCGTCGCAAAAACAAATATACGTATTGTGTGACATAAAAAATGTTGCGAGTTGCAAATGATAATCCATAAATATCATGTCGAGCAACAGACTGAAGCGTTCGTAATCCTCTTCTTAATAATGGAATTGGAAAGTAAACAATCGAAACGAGAAATGTGGCTTTAGTAACTTGATTCATAATTTCCAGTTTCATCACGGCTTAACTTGTAAAATGCATTTGCTATATGTAAATATATATTGTAAAATGTATTTGCTATATGTAACTATATATTGTAAAATGTATTTGCTATATGTAACTTGTGTATATGTAATTTCTGTTACTGGTTATTTCTAATAATCTAAAAAAACTAAAAAAAATAATTTTTCTTTTCTTTTTATTTTTACTATTTTTTTTTTATCTCTGAGGGCCATTATGTAAAATACTTAAATGTAATAATATATAAATTTACCCTCAAGAAATAAAGTCATAATAATAATAATAATAATAATAATAATAATAATAATAATAATAATAATAATAATAATAATAATAATAATAATAATAATAATAATAATAATAATAATAATAATGGAAACTTTATTAATGATTTTTTTTTTCTAAACAAACAATTGTAAATCTCACTCATCGAGGTAATTTACAATCGACTATACTTGAATCACAACTAAGCTACTTAAAAACTTCAGTAAGTCAGGATTCGTCCATTCCTTATTTCTGCAGCAAAAAATATAATAGGTTGTTCTGATGGCAATAGATATCATTTTTCTGACACAATAATTTTGATGCTTCACATCAACTCCTACATCGTTTAACATTGCTATAAAGGAGGTACACTCTTTTGCGAAAACACCGAGTGAACTAATCGAGAGATTGGCAAATTTAACAGTGCTAAAGTGTTCACTTTGTTGTCTAACTATTTCTTCATATTTGGCTTTTTTGCGCTCTACGTTGTTTTGAAGGTTGGATTCAAATCCCACGGTAAGTTCGACTATATATAGACATCCCTTTGAAGTAGATAGGAGTAAATCTGGACGATATTTGTCACCAGTTATTATTGAGGGGCTTTTGAATTCAGGAAGATCAACAAAAAGATTGGAGCAATTGGCAGTTTGTAGGGTCTTGGCAAGAAAGTTGAGAATAGAGTCGTGTCTCCACGTAAAACGTTCAAGGTATGATTGACATCCGGCAACCACGTGTAGGAGAGTTTCTGGGCGTAAGCAAAAGGAACAGTCAGAACTTGATGATATACCCCATCTGGAAAGGTTTTTGCGGGTAGGAAGAGAGTTATTGATATAACGCATAGTAAAATTATAGATGTTTTTTGGTAGTTTAGATTGAGAAGCAGACCAGAATTTGTTTAGCTTTGGTAAGGAGAATTTCGTAACATTCGAGAAAAATGAGCCTTGACAGGTTAAGTGGTTTTGAAGTTTATCCTCTTGTCCAGAACGGAAATCTTTGATAACTTCCTTGGTAGAGTTGTAAATATCATACTGAATGTTAGTGCTGTTATTAGTTGATAATAATAATAATAATAATAATAATAATAATAATAATAATAATAATAATAATAATAAATAATAATAATAATAATAATAATAATAATAATAATAATAATAATAATAACTTTCCAGCGTCTGCCATCTTTTAAACTTGCCTTGTAAACACAAGTTGCAGTCACGACCTATGTTACAAGTAACAATCGAAATATAGTAAGGTTTGATATACTGCCGAAACAGAGAACGTAGGAGTCTAACGTTTCGAGCAAAGGCCCTTCGTCAGAGAGAAACTCTGTTTCGGCAGTATATCAAACCTTACTCTATTTTGATTGTTGTTTCAACACTGCCTACGCAGCACGCTACTTTTTTTTTTTATTTCCAGCCATTTAACTTGGACTAATCACATCGAAAACTTATGTTCAACCCTCAATAGTAGGTTTGCATTACTGCGCCGGATTAAGCCTTTCTTAACTAAAGATTGTGCTCTTCGTTTTCATAACTCCTGCATTCATGCCAATATTATTTACTGCTCTGTCACTTGGGGTAATTGTTCCAAAACACTTCTGCAAAGAATTCTTCGCCTTCAAAAGCGTGCAGCACGCATTATCTTAGATGCTGAGTATTCTACTCCTTCTGTTCTCCTTTTTTCCCAACTTAAGTGGATTCCAATTTTTGATCTAATTAAGTTTAGGAAGCTTCTTCTACTATTAAATATACTAATCAATCCTAATGCTCCACCGTCTTTTAAATTTATGTTCAATTTCTTATCTGCCACTCGACAACACGCTCGTACTAGAGCCTGCTTATATGACCTTAAGCTTCCTTACCCGAGCACTAATTCTGGTAAACGAACATTTCTCTACAGCGCCTCAATTCTCTTTAACGCCTTAGGTAGTGATTGCAAACAGCTTGTCATGTCACCTGCATGTACTTCTGATGCTTTGACGTTAAGATTAACTAATACTAAACGCAAACTCCGTAATTACTTTCTTCATAAACTTACCTGTATTAACCATCTGGAAGACCTTTTTTGCGTCAATTGTAATTTTTTATTGAATTGTAAATGTGTTTCTACTTGACTAGTTTATCACTTGACATTATTTCCATATATAGTGTATTAGTTATGTCTGTTGTATTTGTAAATATTGTAATATTGTGAGGGCCGTATGTTAGATAACCTTTACGGTTAATACGTCTTTTTCCCTCGTAAAATAAAGTTTTATTCTATTCTATTCTATTCAATTTTGCCAGTGCAACTTGTAGAAATTTGTCGCGAAAGTAGATACCAAACCAACTTTTTGTCCAACTAGAAAATCTGAAAAATCAGTTGCGTGAGCGGATTTCACACGCTAACAATTGCCGTGCAACTTGAAGTTTCTTTTCTTGCGACGCAA
Organism: Paragorgia papillata; assembly: GCA_035771165.1. Lineage (NCBI taxonomy): Eukaryota > Metazoa > Cnidaria > Anthozoa > Scleralcyonacea > Coralliidae > Paragorgia > Paragorgia papillata. Next base: position 777,417 of record JAWNZC010000338.1, read on the forward strand.
ATTGCACAAGAAAAGGCTACGTTATAAAGTATAACTTCCGTATTTAATCAGTCCCTCGCACGAGCAGACATTCTTGAATTTCCTATTTACCTCTTCTCGTGATTTCTTCCGTAATTTGTATTGACTTTACCAATCACCTCAAATTGGTCATCATTTCGTTGCCAAATATTTAACAGTCTAGCCTAACGAGATCATTGGTATCGTGCTGCATGCCAAAACGGCAACAGACCAAAACAAATTACAGTGCCGGATACAACATGTGGCACGTCTACAACAATAAAGGATATAAAAGCTTATCTTAAATTTTTCAGGCAGAGTTCATATGTCTACTAGAAATACATGAATGCAACAACCCCTCACCCGCTTTTACATTCTTTTTTAAAACACCCACCCACCCCCTGATTAAAATATGCACTCCTAATATACAGCCAATACAAAAACAAACAGATATAAAAACAAATGATGTTAAATCCTTGGGATATTATATTATACAATTTATGGATAGGTCGATAGGATGAGAAAACTGATTTAAATAATTTAATGAAAGTTGAACATATCAAAGCAAAATTTAGATTTCATTATTAAATTCTGGTTGTAAAAAATATATTGTTTTTAGGAGGTTTCCAAAGGGATTAATTTTAGCAAGCCTTTAAATGTCTTCTCTATGCATGTACATTTTGCAAAGGCAGTATTAAAAGTAATTAACAGCTCAGAAATTACATTTATAATAGAGTCTGAGATAAAAACAATTCAGTAGAATCGGATTCCAGAAAGAAGAATTCAAAAGACAACGTTTCAGTCGAAACACAGCCAAGAAAACCAACAAAGCCCATGCGTATTTTTAATAATAAAAAGTGCATGCACGTCCACCACGGTTAATATAAGCCTTAAAGGTAGTGTTTTAAGTTAGCTTTAGTTAAGCTGACTTATGGTTTGGATGAGCAAAGGGAAAGCACGAAAACGTGAAGCTGAATATTGTTTAGGTTAAGCGAAAACTTGAAAACAACAAGAATCCTACCGTTAACCACTTTAAGATCATTGATTTGACCATGGACTCACGGAGTGTCTTCAAACCAGGGCTACAAACACTGCAGATCGAGTTTTTGTTTACCATACGGCGTTTGGTTTCTTCAAGTTCTCTGGTTTCTCTTCAAGATATATCAAACGGGTTGTTTGTATCCTTTTCTTCGTGCTCCATTTCATTTCGTTTCGTTTAAATAAACGAAAGCAAAACACTATTTGTTTTATAGTTTTCTTCGTCGCTAGTCACCAGTGTCCAACTATTCTTACCGCGTGACACCGTGCCATACATATATATATATATATATATACATATATATAAACTATTTCCAGATTTCGTCTCCCTCGCTTTTTCTCCACGCGTGTAAAGTGGACTACACGCATGTCGAGATTAGCACCCTCACCGGGCTCCGGGCCTTCGGCCCTACGCCCGGGCTCGGGGAAAAAAACGATTTACATTTGTGGCTTGTTAATTAGTCTCCATATATATATATTTTTTTTTTTATCAAATATTCTGCACACTATTTACAAACAGTCTTTTTCTGAGTTTATTTTATCAGTAGGGAAACTATTTCCTGTTTATATTGAAGTCGGAAAACAATAATACATAAAATCAAAGTGGAATCTGAAGAAGGCTGCTGGGGACGAATGTATCGATAAATAAGGATTAGCTAATTATATAGAGGTGGGCGATATATTATTTTTAATATGGATAAAGATCAGTGAGAATCTTAAACAACATGCATGTGAAATTTAGAGTAAAAAACTGTTTTACGTTGATAGTTTGAGATATTTATTTAATTTTCTTTTAAATCAAGTGTGTTAATAGAAACAAACAAACTTTATCAATGTTATATTATGTAATTATTGTCAACAGTCATTAAGATCAGTCACCAACAAGCCTATTACAGGTTGTTCTAACAACTTGGCGCGGTATTGTTATTTAAAAGTTGTTGCAAGATTAACAGAAAGCTGCATACTAATGTATTAACTTCGTGAAATAACGCCATTTTTTAGAAATAATTTATATAGTTAAAACGATGTAAAAATCAACTTCCTATACTTAAAGGATATTTTATATATATTTGGCAATGATTGGATCCGATTTATCCCGTGAGAATTTCTTCTATCCTATGCAGTGTCAGTCCCGTTTGATTTGTTCCTTTATTTAGCCGGCTTACTATATCTCCCTCACACGAATATAGACATTCTTCAATTTCCCTAACGCTCCCCCTCACTTCCTCGTTAATTTGTGCTGACTTCACTACCTTAATTAATCAATTGCCAGATATTGAACAGTTTACCAGACCAAGGCCAAGGTTTAGCCGGTTTTCATGCATCTTGACGACTTTTTTCGCACGAAAGACTATCCCTTTTGTCTTATTAAGGCTGTTTTACACTAAGCGATATTTTGGAGTGAAGCGACCTTTTGCTTTTGTCTTGGCTGATTAGTTCTACCTGAAAGCTTACGAGATAAAAGAAAATTCGCTTCGCGCAAAATTTTTCGCCAAGTGGCAAGTAGAAATCCAGCCTTATTAAGGTCGTTTTTCACTTCAACCGTACCGTAACGAAACGTAGCATTTTTCTTTGTCTTGTGAGCTCTCGAGCAGAACTAATGACTTTATGCAATTTTAAAACATGAACAGCAGTGTTTTTTCAAAAAAAATCTAGCTACAATCCTGGACAAAAGTGCTTGGGACACTTTGCGAAAATCGGCAAAATCGGCAAAGTGGCCCAACAATTATTAAGGTCGTTTTTCACTTCAACCATACCGTAATGAAACGTAGCATTTTTCTTTGTCTTGTGAGCTCTCGAGCAGAACTAATGACTTTATGCAATTTTAAAACATGAACAGCAGTGTTTTTTCAAAAAAAATCTAGCTACAATCCTGGACAAAAGTGCTTGGGACACTTTGCGAAAATCGGCAAAATCGGCAAAGTGGCCCAACAATTTTGTCCAGGATTGTAGGCTTAGCGACGCTCGGGGGCAGAAAGGCACGGGCGGAAAATCAATTATGCGTGTAGGTTAGTTAGGCGGAGCGCGACAATATTTAGACTTGATATAATTATAAAACACGTGACGTGAGTGTTTTGAACATCTTATACTTAATTTATATAAAATTCTATGTTCATTAGTAATCTATAAAAAAATTATATGGGAGTATATCATCAAGTCGAAAGCATTTAGCCCACAACGCTCCTTCTTTCAGACTACCAGTTGCAAATGTTTGTTTAAACCAAAGACCAATTCCTGGAGTTACAAACTTACACTTCGCTTGAACTTCGGATACATTTCTGAACTGTCCAGATAAACGTGAATCGATGGCACAATTTTTTTTATTGTACTGCAATGTAGATCTTCCATCGATCATGCATGTTCATCCCGCCTGTCGTTCTTGCCTTGCCCTTGGTTTATATATGCATACATTTAAAATATTTCTGATGTAATACAAACATGTTTTCAATTGCTTTCTCAAATATGAAATATCAACTTCCAATAATAAACATTGCATGCATGGGCTTAATATATTTTTTTCACAGGACTTCCTGGAAGGCGTATTTTTTTTAAAGAAAATTTTTTATAACGACAATGTTAAGATACTAAACGATTTAAATATTGAAAATAAAAATGTTTCCAGTTTCACTTTTTGAACTTTCCGTTGTTTTGTAGCTTTCTTGAAAAAAAATATGATTATTTATCCATGTGTGTAAGTCATAAGCTTCACCATGCTGACGAGCCCCAACCAGAGCCAAATAGTTATCCGTCAATTTTAAATATTAAACGTACATAAAATAAAATACAAACGTTTAAATATTAAAATATTTTTTCATTTCCATCAAAAGTTGAAAACGTTTGAACCTTTCTTTCGTAATTTCTAAGAACTCGCACTCGTTATCTAAAGTTCGAGGAACATAATGTAATGGGTTTTCTATCAGTTCTTTAATCATGTAGCTACAGATAGCAATTAATTCTTCAGGATAACCATCAAGCAAATTGATTGAAGGATAAAAAAAATTGGGTAACAAACCATTCTTCAAGAAGTCATTCAATTTTTGGAAAAGCATTTTAATGGCTTCTTCGAAATCGACTTCGCCAAATCCGTCTCCTTCTTCTTCCATCAACCACAACATCGTTGTCTTGCAAAAGTAAGATGGCATTGTTTTACCACCACTTTCAAATTTTTTGATGTTGGCGTAAAACATAATCTTAAAAAGATAATAGATATTTCGTTGATTCTCTGTGTACTGTACGTGGATGAATAAAGCATCTCAACTTTTGAAAATGATAATCGCCAAACGTTGCTTGCTTCAATTTCGTTTTCAATCCTAGCAGGTGCTTTAGCGACAATAGATAACAAATGTTGAGCTTGTGAAACAAGTTGAGGATTGGGCCACTTTCGTTTACGATTTACCCACTGTTGATATTGCAACTGATCAGGCCATGAAGATAACTCAATACAGGGAACAGTATCAACTTGTACTTCGCCTAGAACTGCTTCTGCTGATTTTATTTTAATCACTGTTAATGCCGATGGACCATTAGTTGTAAACATAACTTCTGCTTTACTTGGTTCATCAGGTTGGAGCAGTATGTCTGCTATAAACTCACAACTTTTTTCAAATGGTTTTGATGCAGTCCACTGGCTTTCGATGAATTCTGGCACTGAAGAACGGCAAACATCTTTAGTTTGGTTCTTTGGATCAGTTTTAGTCCAGTTGTGATATCTATTTCTAACGTCATCATTCATAGATTGCAATAAGTCATTGGTTGTTAACATAAAAAATCCTGGCGAGTTATTAATAGGTTCAAGCTTCTCTTTTATTGTAGCGTCTTCTATTTTTCCAATTGGTGCCATAAAATCACCTTCTAGAATGTGAACTACGTCATCAAGTCGAAAGCATTTAGCCAACCATGCTCCTTCTTCCAGACTACCAGCTGCAAATGTTTGGTCAAACCAAAGACCCATACGAGCAGATAACTTAATTGTGGTTCTGCGTTCTACTATATTTTTTAATTCATTGGAAATAAGTGAATCAGTTTTACAGAGCTTGCTTATTATACTGTGTATTTTGTCCATCCAGACAAAAGACATCTATATTCTATTATCAGTATATGCTTTTAAAACAGCGACACAATCTCTCTTCGGCAGGAAGAAGGGCGCAAAGATATACCGGTATCCGGTATAACAAATTGTGAAATCATTAAAGTGCCTATGAAACGAAAATTAAGTCTGTCTTATTTCAAAGAACACTTAAAATGATAGAGTAACATCGTTTGCAGTTTTTCGTTTTCTTGCTTCGTTCTTGAGATATTTCCGTTTATTTGATATGCAAATTAAACATTTTAACGTCACATGTGCATAATGAGTTTTGAAAAAAGTTATATATCTTTGCTATTATCAAACCAAATTAATTTGAATGAAGCATGTGGGTGCCATACCCCTTTTCGTAGCTTCAAATTTGTTACCAATAAATATACTTCATTATAAAACCGTGAGTTTTTTTATGAATGATATATGCAATAATCTGGCACCACAAAACATATTAAAAATGTTTACAAATGTAAACCGGATACACACTTATAACACAAGATCTGCAATTGCTGGAAATTACTTTGCTCAACACTTAAATATTAACCAACAAAACAAATCACTTTCCCGATTTTGAACTAAAATTTGGAATGGTATTCCCGAAGAATTACGTAACCAACACAAAAGTATTTTTAAATCGAAAATAAATACAATACTTTTCCGGGTCTTAGAGAGTGAGGATGCTTATGTTGATGTCACTACTATACTAACAAAGATAAAAAATATTAGCTAGCAGAACTCAGTTAAAAATATTTGTCAAATATCTACACTATATATGCCTCTTTCTTTTCTTTTCTCTTCATTTTATATAACAATCCAACAAAGTACTTACTTTCCACTTCGAGCATTTTATAGATTACTTTAAATATTATATTACTGTAACTTTCCTTTCACAACAATATGTTTGTAAATGACACTATACCCGCCTTACATTAGTTTAAAACTATTTGCGGGTTAGTGTATTGCGAAACTAAAAATTGTAAATGTTATTAATAAAAAATTGAAATTGAAAATTGAAATTGAAATTTCGCAAACAACACTAAACATGTAGATTTTCAAGTGATTATATTTGACAATACAAATATATATAACGTTTTCCGATAACTCATTATGCACGTGTGACGTCAAAATGTTTAATTTGCATATCAAACAAACTGAAATATGTCAAGAACGAAGCAAAGAAACAAAAAAGTGCAAAAGATGTTACTCTGTCATTTTAAGTGTTCTTTCAAATAAGACAAACTTAATTTTCGTTTCATAGGCACTTTAAATTCACAATGTTCCAGTCAATCCAATTTTTAGAAATACGTCACATGGATCCATACAAAATAGCACCACTAATGCATGTATACCCTCCTGATACAAACACTAGTGATTGTGACGTATCCCAAAGGATTCTTTTTTTATTAAATCATTTCACAATTTTCGGCTAGAGATTGTATATTTCATACAACACGGTCGTTCGTGTTGTAAACACTACTTACTCTCATGAAGGGTGACTTGAAGTGTTTTAAGTTTTCATCAAGTGCCGATTGCAAAAAAATATTGAACAGATCGGTACTATTGATACAGTTTATTGAAGTTATTACGAAAAGATTGATATCCGTGCGGCATGGAATTTTTCAAACGAATGCCATAGTAATTTAATAGTTGATCACAAGATTAAAATTAAAAATAGATTCTAATTTTTATTTCGGTTACTACTTGTGTTTTGTGTATATTATAATCAACAATTAGACAACGAGCACGAGTTTTCTATGAGCGAATAGTCAACGAGGCGAAGCCAAGTTGACTATCGCTCATAGAAAACGAGGGCGAGTTGTCTAATTGTTTTAGTATAAATTTACCAACAAAAGTTAAATAAATTCTCGACCATAACATATTCTTTGAGGCTCGTTTAATACATTTTTTAACAGCCAAAAACAAACGTTCAACAGTCATTTTGGACATCTGCTTGGCCCGTACAGTAATTGATGGAAAATAAAAGTTTTCTTGCATAATTTTGTTTTGTAAAAGTGACAAAAAGTTGAAAGAAACATTCAATTTAGCATATAGTTTACATCACGAAATCTTGTCATCAGCTAGCGTAATTTTGAAATGTGTTTTGTTTGCAGTTATTTCGTTTCAAACGAACACAGATAAACAATTTAACGATCTTACCATTAATAATTTCCATTCTAACCATTTTGTGGCCGTTTTTGTTTTCTGTAGAACGTATTGCTTCGCCTAAATGTTCAATTTCTTCTTTCATTTGCCCACTCGGTTATAATTTCGGCGCCATTGTTGCTTAACAGAACAACCGCTGGCTCTAATGATCACTGTTCGTGCTATACTACGCATTTTGTCATTGGTCAATTTTTTTTAAATAATGACTTTCATTGGTTTATCCCAGAGGTTTATATCACCAATTATAAACTCCTGCAATAGCCAATGAAATTCTAGGATTTGCATTATAAACTTGTAAATTTATACTAATTAAATTTATAAAGTTGAAATGAAAGTTATTCTTTTTTAAGAAAACCATGGCGGGGGCATATATATAAACTGAATAGGACTTATCCACTAATATATTGATCCGTACTTTGAACAACCTAACCCTAATAGAGAGGTTGCTCAATTTTTTCCTATTGATTTGCTGTGTATGATATTTTTTCTCCACTTTTTCTGTGCTGGAATTATTTTTTGTTATTTGCTCAATTCATGCATTTCCCTTATAATTTATAAGCCAATCAGCAAAGCCGTATTTCACTGGAAACACTCAATGACAACAGTGCATGCATGCTGTCATGTTTTGAAGTGTGGATATATTAAATAAAATCGTGTCAGCTGTTTGGCTAACTTGATCAACCCTTTGTTGAATGGCCAAGGTAAAAGCTGTCTTTCTCTAGAGCTTGGTGTAGATCATTTTTTATATACTTCGTATTCTAAATACGTACACTTATTAGTTTCAAATCAATAGTAGAAGATGAAATAGTATGCTTTTTTCTTCATTCTGGGTTAAAGGATATTTATTTATTTATTTATTTATTTACAAGCTTTGCCAAAAATGGCAGGGAAGTCCCACAGAGCTTGTGGCTCTATTTATACGGGATCCGAAAAATACAAAATTAACATGAAAAACATTAAAAAATAAATATATAAAGTAACTTCTAACCTAAGACTCGTGAATACATAAATTAACAGCACATTTTAACAAGACGATCGGACAGAGGACGGCACGAGTGACATTTTATATACACAGACTGCTTTAAAAGTTTGTGGAGTTTCAACATTGTATACGTGTTCGGTTGCGTGGTGGTAGTATTCTAACAGTTTAGATTTAAATTGACTAATAGAGGTTAACAATTCGCAAATGTGATGGCAAGGAGTTGAAAATTCTCGGCGCTCTACAATAAAAGTTGTTCTGAAAAGTTAGAGTGTTTACTTCAGGAATATTTAGAATGATTTCACTTTTTGGTTAGAACGCCTGGATCAGATATACTGCACTAACATAGATAAATTCGTTGCTTCTATAATTACCATTAAAATGTTTCCATAAGTACAGTTAAAACTTGAACTGAACGTTTTAACTTTTCTTTCGTAATTTCTAAGAACTCGCACTCGTTATCTAAAGTTCGAGGAACATAATGTAATGGGTTTTCTATCAGTTCTTTGATCATGTAGCTACAGATAGCAATTAATTCTTCAGGATAACCATCAAGCAAATTGATTGAAGGATAAAAAAAATTGGGTAACAAACCATTCTTCAAGAACTCATTCAATTTTTGGAAAAGCATTTTAATGGCTTCTTCGAAATCGACTTCACCAAATCCGTCTCCTTCTTCTTCCATCAACCACAACATCGTTGTCTTGCAAAAGTAAGATGGCATTGTTTTACCACCACTTTCAAATTTTTTTATGTTGGCGTAAAACATAATCTTAAAAAGATAATAGATATTTCGTTGATTCTCTGTGTACGTGGATGAACAAAGCATCTCAACTTTGGAAAATGATAATCGCCAAACGTTGCTTGCTTCAATTTCGTTTTCAACCCTAGGAGGTGCTTTAGCGACAATAGATAACAAATGTTGAGCTTGTGAAACAAGTTGAGGATTGGGCCACTTTCGTTTACGATTTACCCACTGTTGATATTGCAATTGATCAGGCCATGAAGATAACTCAATACAGGGAACAGTATCAACTTGTACTTCGCCTAGAACTGCTTCTGCTGATTTTATTTTAATCACTGTTAATGCCGATGGACCATCAGTTGTAAACATAACTTCTGCTTTACTTGGTTCATCAGGTTGGAGCAGTATGTCTGCTATAAACTCACAACTTTTTTCAAATCGTTTTGATGTAGCCCACTGGCTTTTGATGAATTCTGGCACTGAAGAATGGCAAACATTTTTAGTTTGGTTGTTTGGATCAGTTTTAGTCCAGTTGTGATATCTATTTCTAACGTCATCTTTCATAGATTGCAATAAGTCATTAGTTGTTAACATAAAAAATCCTGGCGAGTTATTAATAGGTTCAAGCTTCTCGTTTGTTGTAGGGTGTTCTATTTTTCCAATTGGTGTCATAAAATCAACCTCAAGAATGTGAACTACATCATCAAGTCGAAAGCATTTAGCCAACCATGCTCCTTCTTCCAGACTACCAGCTGCAAATTTTTGGCGAAACCACCAAAGATTAATTCCAGCAGATAACTTTTTAGTTATGCATTCTCCTAGATTTTGTATTTCATTTGAAACAAATGAATCGATTTCACAGAGCTTGCTTATTATACGGTGTATTTCGTCCATCCAGACAAAATAGATCTATATTCTATTTTCAGTATATGCTTTTAAAACAGCGATACAAAGCAATCTCTGCAGGAAGGAGGGCGCAAAGATGCAATATAAAACAAATTACTCACATGAAGCGTGACTTGAAGTATTTTAGCTTTTCAGTTTCGTTGCAAACTAAGACATTAATGAGATCCGTACTATCAACACAGTTTATTGAAGTTATTTAAAATATTGGTATTTGGGCTGCATGTCAGTATTTTTCATACGAATACTATAGTAATTTAATAGTCGATCACAAGACGATTACAATTAAAAATAAAGTGTGATTTTTATTTCGGTTACTACTTGTGTTTTGGATAATGTAATTACATGTAAATATACAAAGTTGAATTCAAGTTATTATTCTTTCTTTAATAAAAACTACGGCAGGGAGCAAATAGGTTTGAGTGGAGATTCCACGGTTGACCAGTCCCATAAGATTTGGTATCTCTGTTACATAAGGTTAATTATTATTACTATTATTATTTCTATTTTTATTATTACTTTTATCGTTATCATTATCATACCACGATTATCACCATCATCAACAGCATTATCATCACCATCATCATCATCGTCACCATCATCATCATAATCATCATCATCACCATCGTCAGCAGCATTATTGTCATCATCATCATCACCATCATCATCATCATCGTCACCATCATCATAATCACCATCATCACCATCGTCAGCAGCATCGTCATAATTATCATCATCATCATCAACATTTATATTAATATTAACAACATCATGCCATCGTTGGTCATTAACATTATTTTTCATTACTTTTACATGCACTGCTCATCTTGGTTTGCACTTGACGTCATGGCGGCCATGTTGGAAGAACTTTAACAAAAGAATGTCATTATTGCATTTGGAGTATGTTTTCCTCCAACTGCATGGCCGTCGTATCATTGTCTCCTAAATCTCAAGGGATTGATTGCAAACCACCAATAGTGACAAAACAGCCTGGCGTCAGAGCAGCGTACGAGACTTTGAAGCTTGATAATGAATGAAGTTACTTCGTGTAATTTCAGATATATATGATGAATGAAGTTCTTTCTAGTCAACATATAGTCAACATAGTACTCAGGTCAACGGCAAAGGTCTCAGACCGCATTATCAGCCTCACTGCATCAGCTTTTGGCTTTGGCAGATAACACAGACTTCGACCTTGATAATTCTTGACATCGAAAAAGTCTCATCCAATAATTTGTTCAGTATATGTCGTAATTATAACTCTAACATAAACCCTAACTTTATAGAGCTTACCTTATAAAATGTCGATAAACAATTTCACTCGTAGACAAGGAAAGCAATTGGAAAAAAATATTTTTCTCGAGGTTTGGCATTTTATGACTGACTCGAAAGCAGCTGGAAATGAACATACATATGGAAATTCCATCTATGTACAAATCCCTCGTGGACATTTGTGGATGCTCCAGATGGTGCAGACAGTGAAGAAGGTGCAGACAGTGCAGAAGGTGCGGACAGTGCAGATGGTGCATGTGGTGCAAACAGTGCAGAAGGTCCAGATGGTGCAGACAGTGTAGAAGGTGCAGATGGTGCAGACAGTGCAGAAGGCGCAGACAGTGCAGAAGGTGCAGATGGTGCAGACAGTGCAGATGGTGCAGATAGTGCAGAAGGTGCAGACAGTGCAGAAGGTCCAGATGGTGCAGACAGTGCAAAGGTCCAGATGGTACAGACAGCGCAGAAGGTGCAGACAGTGCATATGGTGCAGACAGTGCAGAAGGTCCAGATGGTGCAGACAGTGCAGATGGTGTAGACAGTGCAGAAGGTGCAGATGGTGCATATGGTGCAGACAGTGCAGAAGGTCCAGATGGTGCAGACAGTGCAGATGGTGCAGACAGTGCAGAAGGTGCAGAAGGTGCAGATGGTGCAGACAGTGCAGATGGTGCAGACAGTGCAGAAGGTGCAGATGGTGCAGATGGTGCAGATGGTGCAGACAGTGCAGAAGGTGCAGACGGTGCAGATGGTGCATATGGTGCAGACAGTGCAGAAGGCGCAGACAGTGCAGAAGGCGCAGACAGTGCAGAAGGTGCAGATGGTGCAGACAGTGCAGATGGTGCAGACAGTGCAGAAGGTGCAGATGGTGCAGATGGTGCAGATGGTGCAGATGGTGCAGATGGTGCAGATGGTGCAGACAGTGCAGATGGTGCAGACAGTGCAGAAGGTGCAGACGGTGCAGATGGTGCATATGGTGCAGACAGTGCAGAAGGCGCAGACAGTGGAGAAGGCGCAGACAGTGCAGAAGGTGCAGATGGTGCAGATGGTGCAGACAGTGCATATGGTGCAGACAGTGCAGATGGTGCAGATAGTGCAGAAGGTCCAGATAGTGCAGGCAGTGCAGGAGGTCCAGATGGTGCAGACAGTGTAGAAGGTGCAGATGGTGCAGACAGTGCAGACGGTGCAGACAGTGCAGAAGGTGCAGACAGTGCAGATGGTGCAGACAGTGCAGAAGGTCCAGATGGTGCAGACAGTGCAGAAGGTCCAGATGGTGCAGACAGTGCAAAGGTCCAGATGGTGCAGACAGTGCAGAAGGTGCAGACAGTGCAGATGGTGCAGACAGTGCAGAAGGTGCAGATGGTGCAGATGGTGCAGACAGTGCAGAAGGTGCAGATGGTGCAGACAGTGCAGAAGGTACATATGGTGCAGACAGTGCAGATGGTGCATATGGTACAGACAGTGCAGAAGGTCCAGATGGTGCAGACAGTGTAGAAGGTGCAGATGGTGCAGACAGTGCAGAAGGTGCAGATGGTGCAGACAGTGTAGAAGGTGCAGATGGTGCAGACAGTGCAGAAGGTGCAGATGGTGGAGACAGTGCAGAAGGTCCAGATGGTGCAGACAGTGTAGAAGGTGCAGATAGTGCAGATGGTGCTGACAGTGCAGATGGTGCAGACAGTGCAGATGGTGCAGAAGGTGCATATGGTGCAGACAGTGCAGATGGTGCACATGGTACAGACAGTGCAGAAGGTCCAGATGGTGCAGACAGTGTAGAAGGTGCAGATAGTGCAGACAGTGCAGACAGTGGAGAAGGTGCAGATGATGCAAAATGTGCTGATAGTGCGGATCTTGCATATGGTATAGTTGGTACAGATAGTACAAATGGTACATCCAGTACAGCTGCTACAGCTACAATCAGTGGATTTATTCGTTGAAATCTTTCATACAAAAAATCATTCAATTCCTTACTAATTTAAAATTTTCTATTACTCCCCTCCCCCTGGATGGTGCAGATGGTGAAGAAGGTGCAAATAGTACAGAAGGTGCTGCTGGTGCTGATGATGATGCAGATAATGCAGAAAGTGTGGATGGTGAAGATGGTGAAGGAGGTGCAGATGGTCACATGATGCGAATGATGTGGATAGTGCAGATGGTGAAGAAGGTGCAGATGGTGCACATGCATATGATCTGGATGGTGCAGATGGTGCGGATGGTGTGGATTGTGCAGATGGTAAGGGTGCAGATGATGAGGAAGGTGCACATGGTAAAGCTGATGAAGAAAGTGCAAATAAAACAGAAGGTGCTGGTGGTGTGGATGATGCAGATGGTGAAAAAGGTGCAGATGATGAAGAAAGTGCAAATAATACAGAAGGTGCTGGTGGTGTGGATGGTGCAGATGGTAAAGAAGGTGCAGATGGTGAAGAAGGTGCAGATAATGAGGATGGTGTGGATTGTGCAAATGGTAAAGAATGTGCAGATGATGAGGAAGGTGCAGATGGTATGGATGGTGCAGATGGTAAAGCAAGTGCAAAGAATGCAGAAGATGCTGGTGGTGCAGATGGTGCAGAATGCAGAAGGTGCAGATGGTGTGGATGGGACAGATCATGAAGAAGGTGCAGATGGTGCATATGATGCAGGTGATGTGGATGATGCAGATGGTGCGGGTGGTGCAGATGGTGCGGGTGGTGCAGATGGTAAAGAAGGTGCAAATGGTGAAGGTGCAGATGATGAGGATGGTGTGGATTGTGCAGATAGTAAACAAGATGCAGATGGTGAAGCAGGTCAGATGATGTGGATGGTGTGGATGGTGTATATGGCAAAGAAGGTGCAGATGGTGTGGATGGTAAAGAAAGTGCAAATAATGCAGAAGGTGCTGGTGGTGCAGATAATGCAGAAGGTGCAGATGATGTGGATGGTGCAGATGGTAAAGGTGCAGATGGTGAAGAGGGGGCAGGGGGGCTACAGCACATCCCATTAGGGAAATTTGTCAATTTTGTTGGTGAATCAATGATCTGGAAGAAAAAATCAATTGGCAAAGACCTTTTTAACTGATTAAGTCAGACAAGTCAGTAATTAATGATTTAACAGTGAAATGAAACTCCTGTAGAAACACAGAATAAGGTACAGTATATGTTGTGTAGAAGCCAAAAGTGATAGTGATAATAATTACAACACACAAAATTTCATTTTCTGTTTTCAAAATTTGACAAAAAAAAATGGCAAAGTTAATCACCCACCACTAGGTACATGTATTCAACAGATATTTCCTTATTGATACCTGGAAAATAAATGTTGAACATATATAGCTTGTTGGTTACTGTGATAATTTCACACTGAGAAGACAGGAAAAGGCATTCTAGACATTCAAATTTTTAATATTTTTCAGAGGGAGAATGCCCCCATCCCCCTACTAGCCCTCCCCTGTCAGGGACCTTAGCCCATGTGTTGGGGAATTCCTGGTGCCACCCATGGTGGGCATACTAGTGATCATAATTGCGAACAAACATTTTATGAACTATTATTTTGATTCTTATTCTGATGGTATTATTATTTTAATTGATATACCTTGATGGTACAGTATGTAATATCCCATATGAAAGAAGTCTATAGGCACCTATAGGCAACCTACGGAAAATGTTCCAATTACCTAGATGGAAGCACTTGGTGCCTATAGAGATCTATAGGTTGGTTGCCTATAGGCTTGTGTGCCTATAGGTTACCTATAGGAAATGTTCCAATTGCCCACAGAATCCTATACGTTGGCCTATAGACTACTCTATAGATCAACTATAGATTGTGTTAGGGATATGTCTGTAATGGTATATCTTTAATTGAAAATGGCTGCCTATGTTTATATAGCATGATATTGCATTGTTAGGAGAGTGAGTTGAGAGTAATTGTAAGTACTAATTATGTAAACCTTCACAAATCCAAGTGTTTGCACCAACTGAGCTACATGGTTAATACTGAATTTCAAAACATACTCATTTCATCAAGTCAGCTAGTATCGAACTATACTCAGTTCAAACTGTATTATATGATGTGGAAATTGACACTAACTTGGGCGATTCTTTTGAAAAATTGGCTATTTCATAGCAAACAAGCTCTTGTTTTCAAAATGCTCCGAAGAGTCCAAAGTTCTTGATCTGATGCAATAATCATTGTGTACATGTATTCACGTGAACAATGCATGATTAAAGCTGGTGCCTGAGGGAAACATTGCACTGTTTCCTTCTTCGTTGTTGATGTCAGAGGGAAATGGTGCAATGAGAGGGAAACGGTGCAATGAGAGGGAAACAGTACTGCAATGAGAGGGAAATAGTGCAATGTTTCCCTTGGCAGAAAGAAACATTAAAGTTTTGTTGTCAACACGTGACCATGATTTGACCAATAGGATTTCATCTTTGCCTTCTTTGGCAAACGAAAGTCTTTGGTATATATATAACAATATTATTTATTACTCGTGGCACACAAAAATGTATCAAATACGCCATTACATCGTCTTTCGTGGAAGCGACATTAAAGTCACCTTCCAAGAAGTCAGTCATTCAGATTGTCCCATCCCCAATCTACAGAATTTTACAATAAAAAATCGCACTCACCAATGCTGTCAGAATTGCTTTCCTTTGCGGCGAACCACTTGCTAATATTATGTTCTTTTTGTTCAAACTTTCCAATATCGGCTGCAACATTTTGTACGTTATAAAGTATAAACCTGCCAGACTGGAAAGTTTGTAAAATGCGCAACGGGAATCAAATTTCGGCCGCCATTTTGCGCGGGCATCTCGTGAAAATTGCGCGGGCTCGCGCGGGAAAATAAGTCGTTTGCAGGGCGGTCGCGAATAAAATGGCGGCTACAATCGAATTTCCATGCAGTTTTCGCCGAATCTGCGTTAAAAGTCCGCGATGACAGGCAATTTTTCGAAAAATTGCGCGGCCACTACATTTTTTACGAAAATTGCGCGGCCGCGGGAAACTGTCGTGAAAAATCGCGCAACCGAAATATCCGTTGCGCGATACAAACTTTCCAGTCTGGTTAAAACCTGAGGAACCGATTTAGATTACCCTGGTTTAGGCATACATGAAGTACCTACAGTAATGCACAGCAGTCGGAAACCAATCGAAGTTCGGAATTAGTCGGAAACATTTGTGACAAACTTTAATAGTTTATTTAACTTAATTAAGTTGATGTTCACCTCAAGTGTATGTGTTTTAGCACAAACATATTTCATCGCCAATTTTTAATTTTTTGCCATATTTTGAAAATGTAAAGCATCTGATCAAATCAAGCAAACCGCCAAGGCGCTGTGTGTTGTTAATATGTTTTCACTTCTGTTTGTCTGAGTTTGTTTGTCTGTTTCTTAATATTCATGAAAGTTGACTAACTGACTCCGGTGTGTAAATTTTAATTTGATATACAAGAAAAGAAATAGACGAGATTCGGTATTTAAAAAAAAAAGAGGTGAGAAACGAAATCTAAAAAGTAGTTTTGATGTCGTGATAAGATTGAACAAGTCAGCAACGGGATTCTAGATTTCTAAATAACGAGTATGAACACGTTGGTCGGGATTAGAACAGCGAAACCAAACTTTGTTGGGAAGGGTAGCAAATATCGAGCGGGATTCAATATTTAAGAAGCCTATATTGTATGGTAACTTTCCACACGTGACGTCGCATTAATTACATGAGATGTTATGCCACATTAAGGCCTGCGCTAAACGTCGCACAATAGACGAATTTAATTCAGACGAATTTAATTGCTTGAATTTTATTCGACGAAACTGCGACGTTAACTCGATTAAATTCGACACACGAATTAAATTCGTCTCGTCAATTAAATTCGTCCGAGTCAGACGGATAGTGCGACGATAATGCGTGTTCGAGTTATACGAAGAATTATCGTCGCGTCGAATTAAATGTTTCGCTTCTCAATCTGTCTGTGACAATTCGGTGCCATGTTTTCAAGAAGTCGTTTCAAGGATCCACGAGTCCAAGTAAAAACAATTAAATTCGACTGAAATTCGACGTTTAACTCGACGTCGCATTTACGTCGCACTACCTTTAATATGCTTTAATGAAATACTCCTAAATCAGTGTTACAAGGAGGTTTACAGGTACATAACTAATAATATATTATAGTACATATGAAGAAGTACCGACGAAGTTAATTCGAATTAAATTCGTCTGAATTAAATTCGTCTATTAATATAGAACGATGCATTCTTTATCGTGTTATTCTTATCCAGCTAATGCTTGATGGCGACAAAAATGTTTTCAAAATATTTACACCTTTTGGGACTATTATTGACACATCCGGATTTCCTGCGGAGACGCCGCGTTCTAAGTCGAGATAACTTTGCAAGCAAGCATGCAGGTCCACCTGGATAATCTCGAAGACTATATATACAAAATTGGAACGACCAACAATGGCGTTAATAGTAACAAATAACATTAGTACCATCTAATTTTAGCCGTACAATGGAAAGAGAATATCCGCATGGCTCTGATATATATAGCACAGCATGTACCAGTCAAACAAGATTACACCGTGATTATCATTCGCGAATGAGCAGTGTTGATAATTCACAAGTTGACGGACAGATCGCATTAATCTATTACCATGCAGTGCAGCCTGACGAAGCATCTGGTCAGTCACGATGCATGTGAAAACGTTCCCCGAGATCTGTTTTTATTGTAGATGTGCCTGCTTGTTGATTCTGCGTGGGGGGGGGGGTTACAATATATATTTATCTTTGCATAGAGAAAGAGGTTTATCTATATTTGATCGTATTTGAAAGCTTATAACTAATACTTTACATAAGGCTTTACACCGTCCGTATAACGATTTCAATTTTTTGAAAATTTTAGAAGCGGGCTTCCCAACAGCTTCTGCAAAATGTACTCTATTATTCACCGTGTTCATAAAGATGGCCACCAATTTATATCTTTTATTTGTAATGTTTAAAGCACGAACAACAGTGTTTTACAATGTTTTTGGTTGATTTTGCTTCGGACTTATTCGATCAATTGCAAATAAGGATGACAATTTTATATAAAATCCTACGTTCTTTAGTATTATTTATATATAGAATTCCGTATACATTACAGTATTCTTTCTGACATCGATGAGTTTTGTTAGGTATAACTGAAACCACCAACATGGTTGTTTTCCTCTTTGATTAATTATATTAATAATGAGTTTTTAACGAGGCTGAAAAAGCTAATTTAAATGCATATAAAGCAAGAATATAACAATTTACATTCTTTCACGCGTGGACAAGCGTGATATGCTGAATATTTATTTATTTATTTATTTGTTTCTATGCATGGTACGTTCACTTGCGTAGTAAGGATTGTGGTGCACTGGGAACAATACAGTCGTTTGCACATCTTTATCAATAAGGTGCGTGCCTTATCTCCTTCGAACGTCTCTAAATATACTCAATATGCAAAGAGATACAAGAGATACATCAAAAGCCATAAACATATCGATTAGTGAATCCCCTGTATGAGGGGGCCAAGGGTATATTTTCGTGAACCCGTGATTGACTATTTTTGAGCTTAATGTCCCGTGAATCGTGATTGAACTGTTGAAAAAGTCGTGAAGATGCTATTTTAATTTTTGTGATTCGTGAAATGCCAAAAAAGTATCTGTGATCTCGTGACAAGACCCCCCCCCCCTCCCCCGCCCCTCCTGTATGGAAAACCTATCAGTTATATCTATATTTATCCCTAGAAGTTTAGTATAAGGGCCATATTTCTCTCACTGGCCCAGTATGTGTTACTACAGGAGGAAACTGGAGTTACTTCCCGACTGAGGAAACCTGTCGTCAATGTCGTCATACTGAAAGCATTATTCTTTTCACATGCATGCAGCCAAGGTAGAAATCGAGTTATATAACCACTGTGTTAGCATGAGTTTTGCCAACTGAACAAAACTAAATCCACAGATGTCAAAAATCGGTATTTTGAAAGCTATACATGCATACTAGAAAAATATCTGTGTTCCAACTGATCATATATATATAATGTGGTGTCAAAAAACAAGGCAAATTTCAAGTTTTCGTGGGTTTTTATGGATCAGCTATATATACTACCTAAACCCTTAGGTTACCTGTCGTCGCCAGCTAATAAGTTATTTTAGAATGTAAATGGGGAGAAATGGTTAATCGGCTCTTATCCACTCATCGCAGAAACTAGTTCGCAGCTTGCTGCAATGCAAGACTGCAAGTACTTGTATCTCATTAAAAATAACTCACAACGCGAAAACAGCGAGCTCATGGTGCCAGCTGGTTTTTGCGATGACTGGAAAAGAGTCTTTACGCACCGCAGGTATAATACTCCAAAACTCGCTGTTTCTCTCTCAGAAATGACGCATATGCAAACGCTTATCTCCCGGTTATTACTTTCGACGTTTCGCGGTAGCACATCTCAAAACGTACTTATCTCACTGTTAAAGCATTTTTGAAGTCATTTGATATATAACACGTACACTCCAAATCTATTTTGGGTCCTTCAATGCATCAATTGGTCCGATCTCTTTCACCGTATGCTTACCGCCATGGTAAGGCCTGCTGGAAGATTTTGTGCAAACACTAATATGAATATATTGCATACAAGATTGCATGTAATGCCAATTAAATTCAATAATAAAATAAAGAATAAATATACATTGTCATGAATGCGCAAAAATATAAAACTGTTTTATTTCGTATTAGTCAGTTAAGCCACGTGGATTTTATATCACGAAAATCTTAATATTAATACGACTATTTGAGAAAAGCAAAATGATAATTAATAAAGCCTGCAAAATAGACTTAATATTCAGTCATAGATATACAAAGAACGACTTTCGTGACATAAAATCAACCCAGTAACCGGGCTAGCCCGCCCCCGCCCTAAAATCAGTAAAGACTGGGTTTTGCTTTAAATTTTTGATATACGATTAATTAATTTATTACTATTTCATTCCATGACAAATGTGTCAGCATCAGTGCGATTTATTATCACACAATTATATATGTATATATATATATATATATATATAAAGCTATCTAACTTACTTTATGAATTATGGTCATCCATGACTAAATTTCAAATCCTGCCGACTGCCAACACTTATAGATATAGATTATACAACGTTATATCATTTAAGGAATCTTGAATTCTATTTTAAACTTAACCTTCCTCAATTTATATGCTAAAGTTATATCCTCATTTGTAATAATGTGCATTGTAAAGCTGATTAAGTTAAAATTAAATTAAAATTAAATTAGTAGATTTTTTTTACTTTTGGCAACTTCTGATGCACATAATCAGTTTTAGTATAAATACACAGGTGATTATAGAAAATCGCGCGCGCTGATTGGTCGAGTTACTTCGGATCAATTCTCGATAATCACCTACAGCGTTTATCCAAAATGGCCGCCAGCCAAGTTGTCAATGCGACAGACGAGGAAATTAACAATTTTAAAGAAAATGTTGTTCCTAAAAGTACGAAAATGTGTATTTATACTAAAACAATTATTCGCCTCAGTGAATATCGGTGAATAATAACCTCGACTTCGTCTCGGTTATTATTCACCGATATTCACCTCGCCTTCGGCGAATAATTGTTAATTATTAACATTTTATATTGTGAGTGTTTTATCGGTTTCCAATCAATCCCATGCATAGAAAATTCAAAAAATTAAAAAGGATCTCGTCATGTCTGGTCCCAATCAAATTTATATTGGTAATTGATACTTTAGGAATTAGGGGAATATATTGGTTGCAACATAATAAATTTAGTCATTCTTACTCGTTTAACCAAATAAGAATTATCTTGCGACTTCTGTTATCACTTGTGTCTATTATTTAACAATTATTCGCCGAAGGTGAGGCGAATAATTGTTTTAGTATATATATACACATTTTCGTACTTTTAGGAACAACATTTTCTTTCAAATTGTTAATTAATTTCCTCGTCTGTTGCATCGAAGTAGCTCGACCAATCAGCGCGCCCGATTTTCTATGATCACCTGTGTATTTATTGCTGCCAAGGCAGCACACTAATATTGACTTGGGTTAGCTGTGTCTTGTGCCCAGATCTCTTGGCCGAGCTATGAATATGCGACTGACTTGAATCTCGGTTTGAAAATCGAGTTTGTGACGTTTTGTGACGTAGCAGATTGTTCCTATACCCTACATTACATACTCTAGAGTATTAATAATAATTTTTGGACTTTCCAACCTCCTTCTCAGGCAACCTTGTTGGCTCTTTATATTGGAAAGAGGTGGGAAAAAACGTGGGTAGAGTGGGGGAACTCGGGTGGAGTGGGCAAACTTGGGTGGAGTGGGCAAACTTGGGTGGAGTGGGCAAACTTAGGTGGAGTGAGCAAACTTGGGTGGAGTGGGCAAACTTGGGTGGAGTGGGCAAACTTGGGTGGAGTGGGCATACTCAGGTGGGGGGGTGGGGCTCTGGTAGATTGGGCAAACTCTGGTAGATTGGGCAAACTCGGGGCGTGGAGTGGGCAAACTCGGGTGGATTGGGCAAACTCAGATGTAGTTGTAGTAGATGGGGGGGGGGGGGGGGTGTTACATTGGCCACAAACTGCACAGAGTTGCTTGCAAAGCAATGCATGCTAAATGTTTTTGTCCCATTTGAGGCAGCACGTCACTTGCGATAGTAACTTCTAGTACTAAACTTATATAAACAACACTGCATGGGGAAGCTAAATTGTTTCTTTTTTTCTGAGACGGAATTAGAAAAGCAATAAACTGCATAAACCTAACACGTACTTAACTTACACGTAGTTAAACTAGAAAGACACAGCTCAAAGCAAATATTTGTCAAAGCCATACCACACTCATAGCAACAGATTAACATTTCCGATATATAACTTCTGTCTGTCACTCTTATTGGATCTCGAACTTGAAGGAACAGTTTATATGGGCCGATGGGCGTGCACTTATTTATATACTAATTTATTAGAGAGCTCCGGTTCACACCGAGACGATCATACTGCAAGCAGTGTACACTTGCTCCAAGTCTACCTCCTTGATTTCTTTTAACGGATTTGGGAAGTCTACAAACAATGAGGTAATCTTCCGGTTCAAACGATATCTATAACACTGTAACATTACTATAAAATATAAATTACAAATACTAACTATAGAGATTGGACGCTCTTGTTCTTAAATACTTTAACCGTTGTTGTTACTTGTTAGAATGCAAGCAGTATTACTTCAGTAGTCCACTCCAGTAGGCAAAAGATCATCATCTACATCAAAATTCAAATACGAACTGCATGATTGTAGTAAAAACGCAAGCCTTAAACAAAAGAAGCGCAAATACTAAAAATATTTTTTACGTTTGTAGAGAAACAATCGAACAGACGTTCAAACGTCTTCGGCGGTTACTTACCAGATCATAAAAAAGCGTGTAACGATATTTGGCGAAAGATTATAGTTTATAGTTTATATACTTAAATATTTTGAGTAACTTATCGCAAATTTGATTAACTGCGATTTAGCACTTGTTTCCTGTTCCATAGGATTATGACGTCAAAGGCAATTGCTTCGTACTGACCAGCTGCAAATGCAGTGACATTTTTGAAAGGTAAAATCTGTGCCGAGCTATTCTGATCCAATTTAGTTTTTTTGGTATTTTGATCCTTGCAGGCAACGGTGTGTGGCGGCCGGTCGCGGTAGAGACCAAGCTTCTGGTGTTTAAATATATGCATATATAATATTCCCTGACCTCTCTTACCTGCATTGGTAGATATCTACATGGACTATAGATCTATCAATAACTCACCTAGAAAACGTGGGCTCTCCACATGGTCATTACCAGTCTGCTTGGCCACAGGTGAGGTCGTTTTCAATTATCGGAAGATAAATTTCTGTTGCGCTAATTTGACAAATAGTCGTTTAAACAAAAAACGACATGTTAGAAAACGGCGTCCCACTTGGTTGAGTAAATATATTATTATTAGGACAATATTTGATGACAGCTAGCTGCGTGTATGTGGTGAAAGCTGCAAGACGTCATTCCACAGGTTCACACTCGCACACCGTGCCAGACCTTGTTGCCCTTCAACTTACCTAGAAATGTCATCGAGAAAAGAGACGACAAGATAAATTTGTGATTTCTTTTTGTAATTTTGTAAAAACTTAAAGACCAGCAAAATTACCGGAAAGGAAAATCTTCGGCTAATCAGTTTCACTCGTTGTCACGTTGCATTGCTTGAACAGATCCTGCATGGATGCCTGCTGGCTATTTGCTAGAACATTTAGAAAAAAACAAACAATGAGAAAGACTACTGGTAATTAGCAAAGGAAGTAGGCAAAGGTGGGCGTTAATTGTTAAATTGCTTATCTCCCTTCCCTTTTTTGCCAATTAGGCTTTTAGCTAAACACTCACACGAAGCTCGTCGAAGCTATTTATGATCTGGCCCGATCATTAACTAGCGATTACAAAACTAGAACGTGATATTTTCAGCCACCACCGGCAAAAGATTAGAAGTGCCTTTCTCAAATCCTTTTTGAAAGCCAAAGAGACGCGCGAACTGACAACATCCGGTATTTGATAAACAGATTTAAAGGCAAACTTAATATCAGGTTATAACAATTATATCCGTCAACAACGGGATTTTATATTTAGTTTGGTTATCCTTGGATTTGCGGCGCACGGCAGATTATCATCTCAGCAAACGATAATGGCACTGCGCTTTGTGGAGTACTAAACCTCTAGTTTGTTTGTTTTGATTTTTTTGCGTCGGACAATCTGATATATTTTACCACGCTTTTTTACTTGAAGTCGTAGGAAGAGGGAGTGTACTCATAAATTACGGCAACAATATTATTACGGATACAAACCTATCGCTGAGAAGGAAAACATTCTGTTAACATGGAGTCGGTTATTGCTGTTGAGAAATGCTCCATTAAAGAAGAGCCACTGGAAATGACTCCGGTAAGCTCCAACCGCAAGGAAAGAAGAAGGACCCACTGTATTAACTTGGCGTTTGGCGAGCTTCGCAAATGCATCCCGAACGTTCCCACGGATACGAAGCTTTCCAAGATAAAAACTTTGCGTTTAGCGATAAGTTACATTCAATACCTGACTGAAGTTCTGGATATGGAAGAAGACGGAATGCGCAAAGCCAAGATCATAGCTTATGAAATCGCAAGTAAAAACGACAGCGTGGCTAAACGCAAGAGAGTTAATATAAAAAGTGTAAGTGCTTCTATCATATCTTAAGTTTATGGCAACACGTAATTTCTCTTATAAAGTTAACTTAGCGACAATGGATTTAGCTTAGGTTTTATTCCACTTGCACGTTTTCAAAACATTCCTTTGGGCTTCAGTGTGAGCTTATCAATGCCAAGATGTAGGGCGCTAATATCGTACGGGTTCCGGCGTGCTACGCCGTCAAAATAGTTACGTTATTCACATTACCTTACAAAACATGTACGCCAAATACTTCACAAGAGTTTGTGATATAGTAGAGAATGGACAATTAGAAATTTGCGCATAAACAAACATTTAGAATAAATTTTCGCACAGTCTGTAAGGGAAAATATTCGGCGCTTGTTTCACTGATTTGGCTGGCGTACTGTATAAGTACTGCAGACTCTCGCTATTGAAAGAGAAACGAGAACTTGATCGAGATATTAGGAGATATAGATACTGAAGAATATAGGCATTAAGTATTTTAAAGATGCGAGGAAATGCTTTCAAATCGCGATAGCGCATGCAAGGTTCGAGATAGTCGAATTCTATAGATAACTGCATTCTACTGTAAAACCGGTTATTTATCCACAGTTCATTCTGGAATACGTTAATCGACGTTGGGCAATGCTCAACTAAGACAGAGTTCAAGAGACAGCAATTACAGACTTTATGAACCGTATGAACGACGGTTAGACAAAGTGAATTCTATTTTAGCCTATTTTTGTACGTGAGTTGTTGTCTTCGTACCTTTTGGAAACGCAGTCGTTATTGACAGCATTCTTCGCACTCAGAGCTGCACACTTAAGTGTAGTGCATGTAGCCTGAATATATGTTAGTTAGATTTGAAGTTAACTAACTAGTTAGATTTGGGTAGAAATATAAAAAGACTTAGGTTAAGATATTCTAAAACAATTGCCTTGAGATATGATCCCAACGCTATAATTTGTGGTTTATTTTAATAATGCAGGTATAGTATAGTTCTAATCTGATAGCAACATCGCCGTCCTCTTGGCCTGCTAAGCTGGACGCGAGTAAACATGGTGGTCTAGTTCGTGTGTGCATTGTAAACACTGTGACTTAATCTAGTGTTCTTTATGTCCTGTTGCTCTAGGTATCGTTATACAGTTCGCTTTATGTTATATTGTTATACGTAATATCGCTATTTTTCGTCTTTATATATAGGAAGACAAGGAGAAGAAACAAGCACTGCCAAACAGACACTGCAGAACAGGATGGCCCCAACACGTCTGGGCTCTGGACTTGCGCTGAGACACAGACACAACATGAGATTAAATGCACTGGGGCACGTAGCTACGTTTGTTGCTGGAAAATATAAAAACAAAAGTAAACAATTGACTTCTTTACAAACCACGAAATACACTGCACGGTATCGCATCATCCCAAACTTAAGCATGCATGGATGTTGCTCTCATATGTCACTTTGCGAAGCTTAAAATTCATCGTGTTTGGTCCACAACATATATCTGCTAATTTACACGAAAGACGAACGCTTGAACTGCAGAATGCAGTGTTTCTTTCATATCGCCACTCTATGGTGTCTGGGTGATTTAAACACATGAACTACGTCCCAGTTCTTTGGTCTGACTGAAAAATTGTATAAAATTGCGCAAATGCGATTGTATAAATATTATATATTAAAACATACGGGTTAGTTGGATGGGCGTAATAGGAAGAACATTAAATTGTGGCGATCTTATCTGAAATTTTACGCAATGTATATAATACAGGCCAGGTAAATATATACTTTTTCAATTATATATAATATATTATATATAATATCGCTTGTTTCTTCCATTTATTTATAACTTTCTTCCACATTGGACGTTTCGAATATTACGGATGAAAGTCTTATTATGGAAAGAAAATTTTATGATTTCATGTCAGACTTCTCGAAGAAAGCAGAAGTGAAATGGAGGATTGAGTGATTGACTGTGCATTTATATATTATGTGTGGTCTTAACCCCTATATATAGCATCTGACGAGTTTTACATGTATACTTGTTCTTTGGCAAGAATTCTTTGGCAAGAATTCTTTGGCAAGAATGAGTTAATATTGTAACTATTGACAAGTTTTACCTCAAATTTTTCTTCAAGTACAGAGACGTTTCAGAAGCTACATCAAATATAGACGAAGAGTATTCATGCAATATCCAAACACGCATTTCCAAGTTAGATCAAATGCACTCGGCGGCGCCTTTTGTCGTCAACACACTGATTACTAGAATATTAAAGAACACACTTTCTGATCTCGTGTATATGAAATATTTCATGACCATGCATGTCTTATAAGAAAAACTTTTCCGTGGAAACTAACTTAAATAAAATTTGAAGTTTTGGCGATATATGTAATTTAGATAAATAATTTGTGGATACTCGACGTCCTTTTAGGATTTTTATTCTAGCTGAAGTTTCGTGCTTGACCTTGTTACTTTATCCAAACATTTTTAAATCCAAACATAAACTTCGTTTATACTGAATGATAATTGCAAGTCGTCTGTTGTTACACACCATTTGTTGTTACAACGCCATCAAAACAAAATAATCAACTATTCCATTATTTGTTTAAGTCACTACAATTACAAAACTCTAATTAAAAGGCTATTATAATTATCGAAAAGTATAATAAATGTTCTACTGATTGTTTCTAAACAAACTGCATGCAATCTACTTAATTGTCGTTCAGAAGAGTAAAGACAACTAGGTAACAAAGAAAGAACTCTAGAATGAAATGCTATATAAACGATACGTGGTGTCTCCACAAATGATTTATCTAAACTTCTCAAATCATGAATAATTCAAAACAAATTAATATTTAATCAATATCTGTAAATCGCATACAGATTCGTCCTGATTTACATAAACTTTTTCGTCAATTTACTTAGCTAAAATCACTCCAACTTGAAAAATAGTTTGGAAACATGGCTGTTTAGATGCGTCCATTGATTTGATAATGCACTCGATCTGTATCTGATTTACTACGGCTCGCTTGCAGCTCGCCTTGTATAAAATCAGACACAGATCGCTGCTCATGCTTTATCTATTACCTAAATATTATAACTCAATAATTCACGAGGAAAACACAAAGGAAATCAGTACCATGTCGGTGGTTTTATACCTGATAAAACTTCTTGACGTCAGAAAGAATACTAATGAACATACAATTTTATATAAAGAATACTAAGTGTCAATGATGAACGCTTTGTTTAAGAGTCGTAACTCGTAGGAAACGTTAGATAAGATCAAGTCAGAAAAAGCTGAATTTAAGCCATTAGTGTCTTACTTTGATAAAACATTGATGTTTTATTTATTAATCAATGTTTTAACAGTATTTTTTGGAATTTTTCTAATGAATTCTTAATGATTTGATAAATAAAGAATGCTAACCAGTAACGAACATATAGGATTTTATATAAAATTGTCATCCTAATTTGCAATTGAATGAATCAAAGTAAAAGTGAACCAATAACAGAACGTTTTTAAGATGCGCGCTCGAATATTTAAACTTGATAAAACACTGCTGTTCGTGTTTTGAACATTCGCATACATAAATAATGCTGGAAAAAACGTAATTATTAACCATAGTAAATGGCCAATAGCATAATTGCCATGATAAGTCTTAAAAGAACTAATATTGTTTTGAGTGCAATTTAGAAAAAACATGCACGAGTGAGATTTTCAAGACTATCAAAATGGCACGAGTCCGGAGGACGAGTGCTATTTGAGGTCTTTGAAAAACCCACGAGGGCATGTTTTTCCAAATTGCACGAAAAACCATGCTTATTAATAATATATATGAAAAAATGTCCAAGTCAGCTGTACTTACATTAATATAGATAAGTTTTGTGGAAACACCACGTATAATTTTATTTGCTAAGCTTTCGGCCTGTTACCTCAGGCTTTCATCAGAGCAATATATTACTTACATATTACAGTTCCTTTCAGCAGTGTCCACTCCTCGTATATTTGGTTGTTTAAAAACGTGTTGCTTCTTCTTCCACTACTCGAGAAAGTTTACTAAAACCACTAAGAATCTTCTAGTCTTTTTGCAAGTACTTTACTTGACAACAATAAAAAATAATTATATTCAAATTTTAACAAAATGTTCTTCTCCGTTTCAAATCTTGGCCGCCATATTTGTTTATTTTGTGCAGAAGCTGCCAGACAGAAAGAGCCTCCCGTCAAAATCCGTTGTAAAACGTGATTGGCTCTTTTCAGTTTTTATTGTTTTTGATTGGCTTATTCGCTTCAAACATTTGCACTGTATTTCCTTAAAACTGCACTGCTCTTATCCAATCAAAATTGAGAAATGTTTTCATGTATATTATTAAATACAAAACATGTTATGAATTCTAACAAATAGGTTAAATAATATCACATGGTGCAGCACCTATATCGTCTTAAGCTGGACAAATTAATAACTAAACAGAAATAATTGACGGTACCGAAAAAGATCATGGCGGCGGTACATTTAACCACAATGCTTTGCGACCTCAAATTAGCTCAAATAACTAAACATTGTTTATCATGCTTAAGTAAGCAATAACTGTATTCCTACAAAAGTTGACCGTTTTAAAACCCTATCTTCAGATATTTCTGCAAGAAACAATATTTACTGCACGCAAAGGATTGTGGTTAAATGTTCAAGTCGCCATCTTTTTCGGTACGGTCAATTAGTAACAGATGTTTGTTAGAGGTTTGTCAGGCTGTGGTTCCCAGAACTGAAATTAATGTCTCAGACAGAGTAAGTGCATCATATATAGTTAAACCAGACGCATTTTTAGCCTTAAATCATGCCGAGAGAGAAACCGTATTATAAATTAAAATTTGGAATGTTGGGGTTTAACAACATACTAAAGTTAGAAAGTTCAATTTCTATAAAAGAAGCATGTCCGATACGAATGAATTATGAAGCCATCTGAATGACAAGCTGTAGCAAGTCTATTAGCAAACACTGTTTAATGAACCACATGAAGTTATTTACTGTTCCATGGAACACGTGGAGTTATTCACAGTTCCATGGAAAACATGGAGCGGGAAACACATTCAGCTATTCACTGCTTCATGGAACGCATAGAGTTATTCACAACTTCTTGTCTTCCCTGAAACAGCGAATATTAACTCAATGTGTTCCATGGAACAGTGAATAGCTGCATGTCTTCCATGGAACAGTTAACAACTCCATGTGTTTCATGGAACAGTGATTAATTGCATGTCTTCCATGGAACAGTAAATAACTGCATGTCTTCCATGGAACAGTGAATAACTCCATGCATTCCATGGAACAGTGAATAACTCCATGCATTCCATGGAACAGTGAGTGACTCCGTGCATTCCATGGAACAGTGAGTAATTTCATGCATTCCATGGAACAGTGAATAACTCCATGCATTCCATGGAACAGTGAATAATTCCATGTGCTCCATGGAATAGCGAATAACAACATGTGTTGCTCAGAACGGTGAATAACTCGATGCATTCCATAGCCTGAAGCCCTCTCCCTAGTCCCCTCATCCGGTAACGCCTGCTACGCAGGCTATGCATTCCATGAAACAGTGAATAAATCCATGTGTTCCATGAAGCAGTCAATAATTCCATGTGTTCCATGAAACAGCGAATAACTCTATGTGTCCCATGGAACAGCGAATAACTTCATGTGTTCCCTGGAACAGCGAATAACTTCATGTGTTCCCTGGAACAGCGAATAACTCCATGTGTTCCATGGTACAGCGAATAACTTCATGTGTTCCATGGAACAGTGAATAACTCCATGCGTTTCATGAAACAGTGAATAACTTCATGTGTTCCATGGAACAGCGAATAACTCCATGTGTTCCATGAAACAGTCAATAATTCCATGTGTTCCATGAAACAGTGAATAACACCATGTGTTCCATGGAACAGTGAATAACTCCATGCGTTTCATGAAACAGCGAATAACTTCATGTGCCCCATGGAACAACGAATAACTTCATGTGTTTCCTGAAACAGTGAATAACTCTATGCGTTTCATGAAACAGTGAATAACACCATGTGTTCTATGGAACAGCGAATAACTTCATGTGTTCCATGGAACAGTGAATAAGTCCATGCGTTTATTCATGAAACAGTGAATAACTTCGATTCATGTGTTCAATGGAACAGCGAATAACTCCATGTGTTCCATGGAACAGTGAATAACTCCATGTGCTCCATGGAACAGTGAATAACTCCATGTGCTCCATGGAATAGTGAATAGCAAAATGCGTTCCATAACAAAAAATATCTTCATGTGTTTCTTGGAACAGCGAAAAACTCCATGTGTTCCATAAAACAGTGAATCTGTTCTATCAAACTGGTACAGACATCTGCTGTTCCATGAAACGTATGTAGTTATTTACCGCGTGCAGTTATTTGCTGTTCGTTTAAATACAGGCAACTGATGGAACACATGAAGTTATTTACTGTTCCATGGAACACATGAAGTTATTTACTGTTCCATGGAACACATGGAGTTATTCACTGTTCCATGAAACACATGGAGTTATTCACTGTTCCATGGAACATATGAAGTTATTCGCGCTGTTCTATGGAAGACATGAAGTTATTTACTGTTCCATGGAACATATGGAGTTAGTCACTGTTCCATGGAACACATGAAGTTATTCACTGTTCCATGGAACACATAACGTTATTCACTGTTCCATGGAACACATGAAGTTATTCGCTGTTCTATGGAACACATGAAGTTATTCACTGTTCTATGGAAGACATGAAGTTATTTACTGTTCCATGGAACATATGGAGTTAGTCACTGTTCCATGGAACACATGAAGTTATTCACTGTTCCGTGGAACACATAACGTTATTCGCTGTTACGTTCTATGGAACACATGAAGTTATTCACTGTTCCGTGGAACACATGCAGTCATTCACTGTTCTATGGAACACACAGAGTTATTCGATCACTGTTCCATCGAACACATGCAGATTTTCACTGTTCCGTGTGTCACATGCAGTTATTCGTTGTTCTGGGGAGCACACGAAGTTACTCGCTGTTCCTTCAAACACATGCAGTTATTCGCTGTTTTACGGAACACATTCATAATTTACTGTTCCATGGAACACATGCGGTTACTCTATTTTTTGGGGAACATATTCAGTTATTCACTGTTACAGGGAACATATACACTTATTCACTTTCCATGGAACACATTGAGTTATTCTCTGTTCCACAAACATTGAAAACCAGTGTGTTCAAAAGAACAGTGAATAAGTGTACGTACGTTTAAAGGAACAGTGAATAGCTGGATGTGTTCCATAGAACAGTAAATAACTGCATGTGCTCAATATAGAACAGTGCGAATGACTCATATCATTTATGGAACAGTGAATAACACAATGTTTTTCATGTTTCAAGTTGAAACAGCCCATGTTTTTTCAATAACAGCCCCTTCATTGGGACTGAATTACTGCCCTCCATCGTTGGAGCCAAAAGAGCCCCGCTCAGCAAGCTAAATCAGCACTTTTTGGGGTCATAATCACTCCGACTATAGGAGCCAAATTGACTCCCTGATTTTCCAAAACAGCCCCACGAATCAGTCTTCATAAAAAAAACCAGCCCATGTGTTTTCCATAACAGCTCCTACTCAAAGCCAAAACAGCTCGTACCCAGAAGGGTCAAATCATCCCTTAGGGGGGGGGGGGGGGGGGGGGGGTCAAAATGGCACCCATAACAAGGCGGCCAAAAAAGATCTGTTTTGCGGTTACCTTTTTGGCCCCATTTTTTGGGTCGTTTCAGCCCTTTTTAATTTACAGTGCAGTGACTCAAATTCAGCTTTTTTAAAATTAAAATGATCTTATCTAACTTTTCCTACTACCCTTAAACAAAGTGTTCACCATGTACACTTACAATTTTATAAGTAAGTTTTGGCTTGCCATTGTATCATTTGTATGTAAATGCCCATAAAGATCGGCCGCTCATGCATATTTTAACTACTAATTAAAATATTGAGTCCCGATACTTTCGGGATTAGCACCCATCAGGACCGCTATACTTTCGAGTAGCCGTTAGTTCAGGAGGTCGTTATTTTCGAGTAGCAAAAGTGTTTGTTATGATAGCTAAATATTTTATATATTTTGATACGCATATACGTGCTTATTTGGCCAGATTTTTTCTGTTTAGTTATACAAGGACTCGGATTTGAACTGTGTATTTAAATTTTTACATTAGTTACATACTTACATTATGATATAGCGTGGTTCCAGAGAGGATCTCAGAGTGTGTGCGGCTAGAGGAATCATGTAAGTCAATTACTGTTTGTGAGCATCTTTTTCAAATGAAAAGTTATATCGCTTAAATGTAACCCGTTACTTTCGG
Organism: Paragorgia papillata; assembly: GCA_035771165.1. Classification (NCBI taxonomy): domain Eukaryota; kingdom Metazoa; phylum Cnidaria; class Anthozoa; order Scleralcyonacea; family Coralliidae; genus Paragorgia; species Paragorgia papillata. The sequence continues at coordinate 810,176 of JAWNZC010000338.1, forward strand.
GTATAGTCGTTATACTTTTGGGGGGACCGCTAGTTTCGGAAATTACTTACAGAGATTTTAAAAATTTGCCTTTACTTTCGAGTAGCCGTTATTTTGGGTAGGGGCCGCTACTTTGGTAACTCAATGGTATTTCCGTATTTGTATAGGTATAATAGCTTGGTTTCGGGCGCAACTTGGAAAAAACATGCGCGAGTATTACACATGGCTTTTCTGCACTGCATTACATTACATTACATTAACATTGCACTCCTCTCGACAAACCAAGGATGCAGTAATTTTGTCATGTATATTATTAGGAAACTTATAGATCGCCAGACGATTTTACTTGTCAAGTATAGACGCCTCCTGATAATCTGTCGGGTAAAGGGTTAAAATACATTATTCTATACATCACTGTGCATGAAAGGAGGGATTGAACTATATCTGAATTTTGCCCTAATGAATGCAGCACTTCGTACTTAGATGATGTTTGGGCTTCTTTGTCAGTTTTAGTTTCGAGTGACGGCATACGTAGGCTATGTCTATAGAACTTTTCAAGATTAGCTCAGACTCGCAGACTGACAAATCAGAGTGGCTTTTACTGTAAAGGATGCCCAAAGTGGCAACGCCGGATTCTTGAACCTGCCGCGAGTGGGCGACAACTCACGTTGATATTATGCAGGACTTTCGAAAGATCCTATTCTATTTAGTGTATCATTCCCCACCAGATGACCCAGATTTATTAAATAGGTCTAGTTTAACCTTTTCACTGTTATACAGTATTTTACTCTGGCTATTCCAGACGACGCTACCGGTCAAGGAGAGTATTTCCATATTTGTATAGGTATAATAGCTTGGTTTCGGGCGCAACTTGGAAAAAACATGTGCGAGTGAGCCGAGTTTTTCAAAGACCATCAAAAGTGCACGAGTCCGAAGGACAAGTGCTATTTGAGGTCTTTGGAAAATTCACGAGTGCGTGTTTTTTCCCCAAAAATTGCACGTGGAATCATGCTATTACTTATCAGTAATACAGATGAAAATGTTAGACAAATGTTCTTCCAGCTACGACGTTACGTACCACACATTGTTCCATTTCTCGAAGGTTCAATGGTTTAAACTGCTTCGCTTCGTTCACTAAAACATCAAACGTTTTACTCATAGCATCTAATCTCTTCTTGCAGGAACTATAATGACAATATTAAAGTTTATATATATATTCATTCTGTATTTTATCGAAATGTTCTCCAACAACTCTATATTATTTTGGTCGCCATATTGGATTTTCTAGTGAAGGAAAAACCATAGGCATTTCATTGGCTTTCCGGTAGATTCCGGTTTTTTATTAGCCGATCAGAATGCTTAATACTCGTTGGAATTAGCACTGTATTACACCTTGGCTTTTCTGCACTGCATTACATTAACATTGCACTCCTCTCGACAAACCAAGGATGCAGTAATTTTGTCATGTATATTATTAGGAAACTTATAGATCGCCAGACGATTTTACTTGTCAAGTATAGACGCCGCCTGATAATCTGTCGGGTAAAGGGTTAACCTTTAACATGTTTAACATGATTCTATACATCACTGTGCATGAAAGGAGGGATTGAACTATATCTGAATTTTGCCCAATAATAATGAATGCAGCACTTCGTACTTAGATGATGTTTGGGCTCTTTGTCAGTTTTAGTTTCGAATGACGGTATACGTAGGCTATGTCTATAGAACTTTTCAAGATTGGCTCAGACTCGCAGACTGACAAATCAGAGTGGCTTTTACTGTAAAGGATGCCCAAAGTGGCTACGCCGGATTCTTGAACCTGCCGCGAGTGGGCGACAACTCACGTTGATATTATGCAGGACTTTTGAAAGATCCTATTCTATTTAGTGTATCATTCCCCACCAGATGACCCAGATATATTAAATAGGTCTAGTTTAACCTTTTCACTGTTATACAGTATTTTACTCTGGCTATTCCAGACGACACTACCAGTCAAGGAGAGTCTGGCAGTGTGTGAGGGTCATAACATAGTTATAGTAGGAAGGTGTCTGATTAGTTTAGATAACCTATAAACCTAACTCAGACAAAACCCTTAACTCTATATAATCATAAATGAGCGTGCGAATGAATTCATAATTAACAAGAGGGCATTCAGAGTCTGCATATACCTCCGCCAGCGGAGTTGTTGTTTGAGATGTTTGAAAAGAGAATATGTATATGAATGAATAAAATGCGTGATTGCACTTGTACCAAAATTACACAATAAAAATAAAATAAGTTTGCATATAATGAGATAATGAGTGCAATCAAGCATTTCTTCTGGCATGGAGAATTTTGTTTCAACCTCTATTTGTCTGTCAGTTTGCCTGTCTTTCACCATGAAATTAAAGTTTGTGGAAATATTGATCATGACCAAGGACCAACCCTTTCAATTTTGGTTTAATATGGTTGAAATTTGGATGAGAAATTAAAAGAAATCTGACATGATTGGTGACTTATATGGCCAATCAGAAAACCGGTAATTTATACTATATAGCTATACCACTTTACCGCGAGCCGTGAACGTGCCCTCGCCCGTTTTTACCCAATTTTTTTGTAAATCTACGTAAATACCCGTTAACGCAACGCCTCTTGCGCTGTATTTTTATTGGAGTCCTGGACCCTTTTTTATTGGTTTAATCCCGCCTACCGGGATTCAAACAATGGCAAATAGAAAGTTTATTATTTTATCGGATATTAACATAGGCGTACGGGCACAAATTTATAGGGGGGGGGGGGGGGGGGCGGAGAACATTTTGCCCGACTGAAACGGAAATTGCCCGACATTTGATATAAAAAAATCACTAAGTGCGTGTTGTTCAATATACTTTATCTCCTACAATACACAGATATTAAATTGTTTTGATTACTTTTCTTTATTTTCATCCTATTTTTAAATTTTCCCCCTATATTTTTGCCCGACTTAGCTTGAAAATTTGCCCGACTTAGCAACATTTCCATTCGTCTGGGGGGAAATTTTCATTTATACTTAGACTTAGCAACATAGCAGCATTTCCATTCGTCTGCCCCCCATGGGCATGGTACGGCATGATGCACGATGAAGAAAACCCGATATGTTTGAACGCCCTAGCTTTAGTATGAGCATAAAATGGACCAGTGAATGGACGAAGACAATAAAGCTTAAAGTCTAAACGTAGCAGACTCATATTCGGCAATACCTGAAAATAATTAACATTGACTGTATACATGCATGCTAAAGAAAAAAAAGTGGTGAACAATAGAGAGATTTTTAGCAGCAAAACAATTTTATAACTATCCGAGCGGGTAGTTTTAGATGAAATGGAAGGACTCCGCTCGAAACTTTATTCTGATTTCAAATAACTGAATAAGTACAACAAGGTTGACATGGGTTGCCTGTCTGTGTCTCATGTCCAGACCTCTTTGCCGAGTTATGATCTCGATCTTGAGAGTTTGTTGACACGTTTTATGACGTTTTGTGACGTAAAAGGATTTGCTGTACGTTTGATTCGGTTTGAAGCAATTTGAAGTTGGTCCACACCAACGACGGCGAGGGATTCTGTAATTCGCAATGCCACGAGTCAACCTCTGAACACACTTGTGAACTTACACTGATTTCGGTGAGGAGAGTTTATCTTTTCGAGGTAAGATATCAGTTTCTACAACTGACAACTGTGTTTCTTGGTAGAAGATTTCACAGTTGTTTTCTTCTATTTTTAGGTGTATAATTGGTGTGGGTTCATTGTGTTTGCACTGATCAGCATTATGACCAGAAGACGCTACTATCTGCGTGTGTGTATTTTGACTTATACAAATTCTGAAAAATAATCTGATGGGCTCAATGGTACATCGCTGTATAATTTCATTAAAGCTCTAGATTTGTCAAAACATATTAAGCACTTGGAATTGCATTAATAGTTTTGCCACAGCAAATTTAAATAGAGGCATGAGAGGCATGATTATTTAATATTTGTATATTAATTGTGTGTATGTATATCCTGTCAAAACCCTTAGTTATAGAAACTTGTAGTTTTCAATCTTATAATTAAAAAATATAGAAGAAATGTGTAAAATTAAAATACTCTGTCTATACACACGACTTTCGAATCTCAGTTGACAGTTCTGAATTGGGACCAAACTAATTTCAATTCATAACATCAGGCAAAGACTGATACTATTCATTTGCATTGCATTTAAATTACCGAACTCAATTATACGGAGACCTCAGCTAGATGTTATGAACTGAAATGAGTTTTATCCCGACTCAGAACGCGTCATGCTGACCTTGAGATTCGAAAGTCATGTATTGTAATTAATATTAAGTGTTTGAACTTTCCAGCCTCCTTTGCAGGCAACTCTGTGGGCTCTTAATATGGTGAAGAGGTGAGAAAAACTTGGGTGGAGTGGGCAATCTTGGGTGGGGTGGACAAATTTGTGGGCAAACTTGGGTGGAGTGGGTAATCTTAGGTGGAGTGGCCGGCAATCTCGGGTGGAGTGGGCAATCTCGGGTGGAGTTAGCCTGTTACCCTGGCCCAATTTCAAAAGAAATATGGGCCAGGTAACCACTGATTTCATTCTCGTGTCATAGTGCTAAATCCACTTATGACGATTGCAGTTTTACTCATAGCCACTAAAAACGCGCGAAATTTTAACTAATGGGAAAGCAGAAGTCTTTAGTGGTTACCTGGCTAGGGTGGGGGAATTTTGGGTGGATTGGGCAAGCTCAGGTAGAGTGGGCAAGGGGGGTGTCACATTGGCCAAAGACTACATAGAGTTGCCTGTGGAATAGACTAAAGGTTTTTGTCCCATTTGAGGCAGCATTTCACTTGCGATAGTAATTTCTATAGTAATAATAATAAAGGTCTTTATTGACATTAAAAAGGAGCAAACAAGCGTGCTCTAATTACAGAGAATAATCAATAATTAGTATTACATAATAACATATTTACAAAAGAACTAAGTCGATAATTACAATTTGTTAAAAAGACATCTATTAATAAAAACGGACTTAAAGCGGCTATAGTTTGCACCCTAGGTAATATATAATTATGTGCCCTATTTCTCAGTTGTCTAGTTCTACAAGAAGGAAGGAGATGGCTAAGACTACCTTTACACTAGAGCAAAAGTATCCGGATTCACATTGTTTTTCATCCTCATGGGAATAAAAAACAATGTGAATCCGGATACTTTTGCTCTAGTGTAAACGGGGTCTTAGAGCCGTGTCCATAGTAATTATTTTTTGCCACATCTTCATGTCCCTCCCTATTCTGTAAAATCTCAGTGATATTATATTGCCTAGAGCAGTAACCAGACTTAAAAGATCGAACAAATAATTTATCAATCCTACTTAAATATTTATCATAAAAGGCACTGCCCCAGACTTCAATGGCATACAAGAAAATTGACAAGATAAGACTCTGAAAGAGTAGATCTAATTAATTACTGGTTGAATATTTGTAAAATTTACAAATCCTAATAAGAATATACAAGCGACTACTGGCTTTATTGAGTAAATAATCCAAGTGTGTATCCCAATTAGTAGGCCTATCCTCGAAAGTAACACCTAGTAATTTAATTAAGTCGATTGTGGCAAGGGGATCAGGTGGTATTCTGGTGGTTTTTCCTCTAAGCAGCAGTTCCCATGTTTTCTTAAAATTAATATTCATGCGGTTTTCCTCAGACCATTTAATGAAAGACTGGACTTCAAGCTCAGCTTCATTAGAATCAGCTTTGCCCCTGTAAACAGGCCTAGGTATACCAAGCGTAATATCATCGGTATACTTACCTAACACATTATTCGAGTTTACAGCCTTTATATCATTGATCAAAATGGAAAAGAGAATCGGACCAAGAACGGTCCCCTGTGGTACACCCCTGTTAATGGGAAGATATTTTGTAATAATACCATCAATGATAACGCTTTGCTTTCTATTATCCTAGAAACTTAAGCCTGCAGGTTTCCATATAGCCGTAAGCGCCGGCGGCATGGTTATCGCATACAGCTTTTTATTGCTGGCTAATTCAACACTGTCTATGATTGGACCATCGCCCCTTGCCGCAGCCATGCCGCCGGCTCTTACGGCTATATGGAAACCAGGCTTAATAAGCCGGCAATTCTTAATGTAAGGATTAATATGAACATTGTTTAATTTGGCACAAAGGATGCTGTGTGATACGGATCGAAAACCTTACTGAAATCAAAAGAAAACATTCTTACAAAATCAGCATCACTATCCAACCATTTAAGCCAGGTAAGTAGAGTTATGGCCCTGACGATAGGCAAATTGATCTAAATCAATATAATTATTACATGCAATAGCTAATTCGTGTTTACATGTATATACTGATCGTTCAAAAAGGCGCATTATAATGTCAGTCACAGATATAGGTCTTAATTGATTGCTGGAAGTCAACGCCTCCTCCTTGGGCAAAGGCTTGATGTTGGCCAGCTTCCAGATAGAAGGAACGGTATGCTGCCGCAGTGAGCTGTTAAAAATGTCGGTGATATAAACTGGGGCAAGGTCATAACTTATCACGGAAGAGCCAGTAAAAGGAGATCGTCAGGACCACACGCAGCCCTTTTTCCAGTTTATTAAGAAACTGTGTGACGGCAGATTACCATACATATTCCGATATTCGCTTTTCTAGACTAAAACGATGCCTATATATTAGGCAAACACTTATTTAACAAATAGACAACGAGCCCGAGTCGTCTAATTGTTTTAGTATAAATCAAATAGTCGCACAAACTATTACTTTAAAGAAACAAAGTAACTGAAACCTCTGCAAAATGCGAGTTTTCTCCCATTATTTTGCATTTAAAACTTGATTCTTTTTCAACTTCCAAAGCGAACTGAACAGCCTTTAAAGGTGCTGTCAAGTCCGTTCTGCGCATGATCCGGCATCTTTGTTTTGAGGGACCTCAAAACAAGACATTCGTAGATAATTACATGAAGTACTCAACTCAGTGTAAACCGTTAGGGGCAACATAGCAGAACATTAAGAGATTCGGCGAGGATATTTCTTCGTATTTCTTCTATTTCTTCTGAAAATGTTTTGTTTTGGGTACAAGTCATGAACAGGAAGCAAGAAAATCTTACAATCTTGAATAAGATATGTAAACATTAGTTACGTACATGCGCAGAAAGGACTGGTCAGCACCTTTATATTCCAACATTTTTTCAATTTCTTTCATAACAAATTTGTAGTAGATATTTAAATGTATAATGTGTAATGTAATATATTTGTAGTAATATATTTAGATGTATTAGTTAAATTTAGTAGGCGAAGAGCCATTTTGTGGATGTACTACTAATAAACCATTATTATTATTATTATTATTATTATAAATGTACACGCGCATCGACGCCATAAACAAGTTTCACAATTCGATGAGATAGTAATTGAGATTACAAACAACCCCCAAACCTTTGTTTTAGTTTAGTTGTGGTATTTGTAGAAAACAAGCACTTGGCAAAATCACAAAATGTTCTCAACCGGAATGTTTTTGAAGAAGTGCACGTGCGTGGTCGGTGGTCCTTGTCATGCAGTTGAGCATTGCGACACAGCTATTAAATGACAGCCCAACTGTGCCTTCACTTGTATCGATCAGTAATCGACGGCCTAGAGGGGAATCTATAAGTACCCTTTCACGATGTGCATTATTATATGATGCTCTCAGACAAAAATATCCCACGGCAAAATACTTGCGCGGTTATCCCTCCTTCAACTCCTTGACGGCAGCATTTGGAAGAAATATCTTGGGGGTTAACCGCGGCTCAGTATGGACTAAGCAAAGGTGCCAAAGTATTAATCGTTACTGACTGCGGGACCATTAGGGTTCAGAGTACATTATAAAAGAAACAAACACAAGTTTCTCCTCCCTCTTCATTAAGATCAATTTAGGCAGCATCCGCTAAAAATTATCATTGAGCAGGAAAATACTAAACAGGAAATGAGAGATAATAATCAGGATGTCCGCGAGGCTGTCTGGATTCGGGATTATATTTTGTGTATCACAGTTATTGAATTAACACGATCGAAGAAAGGTGATAAAAACCTACCAGAAATACATGTGGTCAGGAATGAATCCTTTCAGAGAAGAATTTCAAGATACTATATTCGTAAAGTTGCAGCACATATATTTCAGAGACCACGCGTTTTGAAAAACAAATTTGTAGAGTCTAGACAATATAGCTGTGTAGGCTAGCGAAGACCCTTCGCCACTCATCAGAGAGAAACGTAATACCCTTCGTCAGAAAAAAGCGTGGAACACGATTCTCAAGGTTGTCAAACACGATTGGAACACGATTGTCAAAATTCTTGAGAAAAGGCCTATTCGCTCGAAATTATAGAGAATATAGATTTATTTTTACGTCACGAATATTTCGGCAGCAGGCCAACTTTCAACATTTTCGCGCATTTGCATATGTTTGCACGCTTAAAGTAGCTTCTTTTGCTAAGAATATGATTTAAACATGTCCGCCAAACTCTCTATCAACAGAAGAGATGGACATGCATGCTACAGTAGCTCGGCACTCATGTACCATCGATCAAAAGGTTGTGAGTTCGAGTCCCGCTTGAGAAATCAGAAATTTTTCTAGGTAAAATACTCGAAGTACATTTACACACAAACTCTTTATCATTTAAATCTCTGGTATAATATATAAATTCTTACGGATACAACCATGTAAAATTGTTTAACATGCTGGTTGTATGACTTGTATCCGCAATAATTTACATATTACATTACATTATTCACCATGCAAAGCAGTTAAAAAACTACTTTCTGAACTCTGTATTATTTTTTATTATTAATTTTCGTATTATATGAATCAGTAATAGTAATAGTAATAGTAATAGTAATAGTAATAGTAATAGTAATAGTAATAGTAATAGTAATAGTAATAGTAATAGTAATAGTAATAGTAATAGTAATAGTAATAGTAATAGTAATAGTAATAGTAATAGTAATAGTAATAGTAATAGTAATAGTAATAGTAATAGTAATAGTAATAGTAATAGTAATAGTAATAGTAATAGTAATAATAATAATAATAATAATAATAATAATAATAGTAATTACATGAATATATAAAAGGCAACTGTATAAATATATATAATTACAAATCAAGAAAATATAGCAAGAATTATAAAACAAAATATTGATCAACAACTATAAACTAGGCATGCATATAACTTGTGAAAGGACGCTTAAAATAGAGCATTCATTTTCAATTGCACCATTTATTATACCGGCGAATGCTCAGTTAATTAACTCTTTCCTGCATTTCCAACATAGCCATCAGGTATATACTGATTTTACTCTGCAGCCGTCAGACGATTTTATTCGCCTCGATCTGGCCCTGTGGAAGTCTGCGTGCATGGACAGCGATAAGTTATAAACTATTTTCTGTCCCCAGGCGATAAGAATTTTATTTACCTTTAAGGAAAGCTCTAGCCTCCTAAAGGAGACGTTGTGAGGCGCTTTCCTTGGCTTGCAACGGAAACGCCTCACAACGTCTGCTTTTTATGAGACTAGAAAAGCCCTGCATTTAACAATTTTGCTATCATATCTATAGTGTAATTTAATTTATTTAATTTCAATGCATGCACGTATAAATTTATTAATCGCCGTTATTTTAATTACACCTTTAGATAATTTTATAGTAACTCACTGATGATTTCGTATAGTTTATACATCACAGACTATAATTATAGCATCATAGAAACTCAGTTGATTATATGATTGCAATTCTTTTATTGTGCGAGTGTCCATATACATTATAATAAAGAAAATATAACCCTCGAAAATATATTACTTAGACTTAATTTTATATCATTCATTATAGACAACTTTTTTCCTCAAATCTCTTTTTTAATACAGATTCGTTTGAGAAGCTATATGCATGCACTCGAAAACCGTTGATCTGCATCTGACTGAAAATACTATTACATCCAAGTTCAAGACACTTTCAGTGTTTTTAAATCAGATGATATGATAAACTGAGCTGAATAAACCCCCAATTTGGTATATCGACTACATGCGTAAGTCATAACATAAAGCTCAACCGTTAATAGTAAACATGTTTTGTATGAATTAAGTTTGTAAATATTAATTCGTTATGGCATGTGACAATGTTATGATACTGATAAGTTTTATCCTGACTCAGATCGTTTCAAATTTATGTCTGCATTCGAGATGCTAAAGTCACATATATATTATGCAACATAGCAAAATTTGCTGGGGTACGTTCAACGAACGTGGCAAATGACTATAATGTTATATCTTGCAAAGATTGCGTGCCAGCCAGTCTAAGCAGTAAGTGGGGGAAAAAACCCAATTCTTTGGTGTTTTTTTTTTATATTAAAACGGCAGATAAGAAAGACTGAGTTTACTCTGACTAACATGCACCTCACTAAATCAAGATAGAATTTGGAATCTCAGCTATAAACATAAAGTGCCTCTAGAAAAGCTGTGATTTTATGTTGGAATAGTCCTTACACTAACTGCATGTGGACAAATATTTTGTTTTTCGCATTAATTAATTTAAATAACACGGTTGAGCGATTAAATCGAAACGAGTGCTGTGGAATATGATGATAGCTTCATTATATTACCAAACTAGTCCTAATTGTCCGCTGCTCACCGTGCGCATGTTTAGATGAATTGACTTGACCAAAAAAGATATACAGTAGAAGGCCCGAGTCAAACATCAAACTTTTCATAAATTTAATTCAGTGCAAAACTCGTGTACTTATTCTAGCCAGTGGCTATTGGTGGTTTACAATCAAAATCCCTTGAGATTTAGAAGACAAAGATATGCGGCCATTGATGTTGGAGGAAAACATACTCCAAATACAATAGCTGCTATAAATGCCGGAGATTCTTTTCTTAAAGTTCCTTCAAGAATAATTGTATATAACTGATGAATTATTCTAATAGTTGGTTTATTCGTGGTGAACAAGCTAACACTTTCAGCTTTTTAAAGGAAATACCTAGCAAAAGATTAAGCTTCAGCATGCAGCTACAACCAATATCATATGGTCAATCAAGATCAAGAATTTGAAATCACAGCTATAAACATAAAGTGCCCCTAGAAAAGCTGTGATTTTATGTTGGAATCAGTTCTCACACAAACTGTATGTGAATAAATATTTTGTTTTAAGCATTAATTAATATAAATAACACGGTTGAGCGATTAAATCCAAACCAGTGCTGTGGGTTATGATGATGACAGCTTCAATTCATTATATCAAAGTAAAATAGTCCTAATTTCCGCGGCTCACCGTGCACATGTTTAGATAAACGTGACCAAAAAAGATAGAATACTGCATGTTACGCTGTAAAACTTTAGTAAATTAAGGCCCGAGTCAAACATCGAACTTTTCATGAATCAAACGTAATGCAGAATTAATCGGTACTTAAACAATTAACGGTTCCCTATAATTTACATTTTGAGTTGTTTTTTTACTCAACATTGAGTTCGACTCATGATGCGAATTTATGCGAAAACTGAGCCCATATATCCTTGAAGTTCGATCTGAACTAATAGAAGTTCGATCTGAACTAATCCTTATTAAACGGTCACAATATTTACAGTCAAATTGGAAATACCTTCCCACTTCTGCTTCTACATGTAGAAAAATGTGAATAAAAAGTAAATTTAGCTTTCATGGAATTTAATCATAATAATAACGAATGTTTCTCCCAAATCGATAACCAACAAACAAATATAAATCAAGAATAAGCGACTTTTATCGCTAGATTTTTCTCACGTTTCTGTAGCGGCTACAGAGAAATACAGTAATACAGTAATACACAACAAACTACAGAAGCAAGGTGGAAAAGTATTTCCATTTTGGCTGTAAGTAGATACTTTAATGCATGCCTGCCTGATCACTTTAGCTTGATTTAGTCAGCATAATATTGGAACACTGAAGTACTGACTTATAAAACACTGGCCAAGAAAAAGCAAACGGTCTTATATTTTAGTTGTCATTTTCTATATAAACTTGCAGCTATACTTTGTGTTACTTATATTTCACACATATTTCACTTGTAGGTATAGACATGGGCTATATATGCTTGTTTTATAATGTGAATCACTGGGAAATGTTTAAGATTTTTATTTAAAAAAAAAATCATCCGCTAGGTATTTTGTGTAATGTGTATTTGAACAATATTATTAAGATATGAATGGAGAATAGCGAGTTTACGAATTAAAACAAATCCTATAATGCATGTACAAGTAATTTAATAGTCCGACAACTGAAAGTAAACTGTCAGAATGTGCCCCTTATAAATATAAGTGTACTTCCATACACGACAGACCCTTGCTGTATATTGTATATGCTGGCTGTAAGCTCCTACAGGTTTATAATTTTACAATTATTTTATAGACAACCATGTATATATAATACAGAAATATATGTACGTGTATAGTCGTGTATGGAGGTTTTCAATAAATATACATTGTGTAGCTTATTGCTGATTCGTTTGTTCTTCCGTTCCATATAGTTTTATTGAGCAAAGTGAAAAGGTGGTAAACGGCCGAGGATAGTTTTGATAACGAAATACTTCATTAGTTTAATACTCTCAGATGAAAGGCTGTATTTCGAAACGTCAGTATTTCGTTATCAAAACTATTTTCAGCATGCAGTTTACCACTTTTTGATCACTTCGCTCTATTTAAAACGCTGCATGCCTACCCCATCACTCAGTCTATACTAGTTTTAAGGTAGGCTATAACACTGTATGTCTCCGTCTTTCAGTGTAATACAATATATGTAGCGCACAATTCAAGGCAGCCTTGTCTACGTGTGCATGACTCCTGGTAGTGGAAATTTAAAATGGTGGTGTCCGCTATATTATCTCTTCCTCAATACAGTTTTCCGTAACTGAGAGAAAATAGCGGGTTAATGCTTATACGACGGACGAAAGAGATTCAGTTGAATTTAGCATGCACTCACAGTTGTATTGTTTGTCAGTCATTCTGCAGCTCCAAAGCCCAGACTTTTTGTGGCCAGCCAGTTCGACCGCGTTTTCTCTTTGGAAGACACTCGTGTTCCTAAATGTTGGGGAACATGAATTTCAGATTCAGACATATATAATAAATGCACGATAACGCTGAAGTGCGAGACGAAAGCATGCATTTAACTTTGCATTCAACAAAGCAAACTTTCCCACACAACGGTGGCAAACAGGATGGATAATGAATAACAAACAATGCTATTGACGTTTCAAACATCTTGGCAGTATGTTGACAAATTATAGAGTTGTCACCTCTTTGTGGCAGTTATGTGTTTAGTAAACTTAATGCAGCAGAAGAGTAAACACTTTGTTTACACGAGTTTACGCCGCGGTGTCGCATCGCTATCGATGTCAAGTTTTCTGTATACACCAAACATTTTGGCCGTGGGAAATAATCCCCTCTAGCAAACGGAACCAAACTCGTGTAATAAGACGACAAGCAGATTATCAGCAAGGCAAACCCCTAACTGATCTCCCCGGAGACTTTCGATAATTATTGTACAGTAGCTATAAGAGCGAAATGATTTAACTTTCAGACCATAGATAAATACTTACGAATTCTTTTTTACGTTTCTCTTTGGTGTCGTATTGATTCGCTATACTCATAGCTATATTCCTCTCCCGTTTAATGGCCATGCTTTCGTCTTCCTCGTCCAGTACCTCCATTAAGTAGCGGATATAGCTAATTGCGAGTCGTAGGGTTTTTATCTTCGACAGTTTCGTGTCCGTTGGCACGTTCGGGATGTGTTCACGAAGGCTGGCAAACGCCAGATTCATCGTCTCTGTTCGTTTTCGTTCTTTTCGCATCGGGTAATTAGTGACCGTTGTTCTCGGTACCGGTGAGTCAACGTCAGTCCGCTCTGGACTTCCCAACAACACAAAATCTTTCTTATCGCTCTCATCCATTCTTCCCATCCGTTGACGTGGTGCCTCGTAAATATTGACGTTCTCTCTGTATAGACAAGTTAAATAATAGTTTATAAGTTCATTATTATTGAAATTAATAAGTACGTCCTACACCTAAGGTGGTATAAGGACAAAACGATGGGGGCGTTTTGAGCCTAAGAGTGCAAAATGAACTAAAATCATCGGTAGCTTTTCATTATTCGGTTCGCTGGATTGCTTCGATTGCTGCATGGAGGAAAAAAAACCCCAAGATCGTTGAATATATAATACCTTTTAAACGGCTTCATGCATCTTGTATGTTTAGATAAGGTGGCGGTCGGCTTGCTCATAGCTGAACGTCAAGATGGCGAGCAAGCTAGTGTAAATCTAGCTGGCTTTTGAAAAGACATCTTTTAACCATCCATTACGGAATACTTATCAACTCCGCCTTGATAGGAAAATGTAATTACTGTAGGTGCATCAGTTGTGAAATATTATATTCTCAAAATGCGCAAACTTGTTGGTGTTGTTGACAGTATTCTGACAGAACATCACTACTCAGTGACAGAACATCACTGCCCACCGGATCTAAACGCCTACAATCTAAAAAGAGGCAGACAAGTTAAACTCCTAGTAAACTTAACTAAAAAGTTGAATTAGAACGACAGCACCAATCTCAATAGATTGGATTTTTAAAAAATGCTTTATTTTAACGGATATAACTATATTTTGACCTCTTAGATTCGGATTAAAAGACTCGATTAATTTTCTACTTTTCAAAAAAAAATCCACTACGCAGTAGCCGGAAATCTCTCGGTCTCCCTGAGATTAGTTAGAAAGTGATAGAATATTATTCTCTCGGCTTGTAAAACTAATTTTGTCAGCTAAGCTGGTCCAGTCGTATATGTAATATGTTTTTTGATGGACTTATAATAGATATAATAGTACAGGTAGAAAATATATTAGCGGGCCGTCATTTATTAGAATAGACCTGACGTACGTGTCTGAATAGCTATAGCTTCTTATAGCTACAGTGTAAGTCGAGATTTAATTTTAGTCTTGAAGAAAAAGACTGCCATTAGATTTTAAGATAAGAATTAAGAATCAACAGGTGTGCCAACTGTACAATATTTTCGTTCCGGAGCCGGGGAACTAATAATTTGAACCCAAATTATTGCAGAAAGAGATTTTCAACTATAGCATTGTTTGTAAATTGTTTAAGCGTTTCATAAGTATATCACAATAAAAAAACAAACAAAAACGAGTGAGGTTTCCACAAGTCATCCACGTGAAAGCAGAACCTATATTGTTTTGATTCTTTATGCATACAAAGGTCACTTATATCATAGCTTAGTTTTCTTAACTAGGTCTAAGTGCAATTACAAACAGTAAATATTTTAAACCGATAATATAATTTACAAAAGTCAAAACAGCCTTGCTTGTGATTGACTGCATGGATTGCAAAAAAAACATGCAAAAGAGGTAAGTACAGCACCCTTGAAAGAAAAAAAAAAGACCCCGCCTTTGGTTTTGGTCCAAATCTACTTTCGGTATACAGAGCCAACAGTAGATTCACGACCTTGCTGCCATTAATCACCATATCTTATATCTCATCTTTGACCAAAAGTCATCGCGATTAACACTGTCCGTGAAAAGTATTTCCGTTTGTCAGCGCTATACATCTGGCAGCTGACTATTAATATCATTGCACCTCCAGATCGTTTGTTTGTAACACATATACACATACCTTTGCGGATCACGTGTGTAAAGGACTCCAGATGGCTTTATTATATTAATTTAGTTAACGCTGTTGTGATAAATCACATGCATGTTGTTGTTTCCTGTAACAAATCTAACAAAAGAAACTTGATTTCGTATTTAGGATAGAGGGTAAACGCAGCTGCGGTAAGTTGGAGACGAAATATCTCTGAAGCAGCTTTACAATAAGCTGATTATTCTATTGTAATACAGAAATTTACAAAAAAAACTAGCTGAGTGGCGCCTATAATGGATAACATGATATTCAAAACTATTGTGGAGTAATCTGCAACTTTACCTGCGGCAAAGATTTCCCTTAAGAAATATATATTTGGGTTGGTGGGAAAGTTTTTTAATTAAAGACATTTGAGAGAACAAAAATATAGAAATAAATAGAGATATATCAACCAAATTACCCCTTCAGTGGAATTAAGGAAAATATTTGTATGCTTAACAATTAAAGAACCTCGGGCTATATTTATATATTGTTGGGTTGTATTTTTGTTTGTGAAAGTTTCTTAGGGAGTGTCCTATCTGAGTATAGGATCTAAAGGCGTCGCCCTACATTAAATATAATTGGATTAAATTAAACTCAGCTTTCAGTTTAACGCCTAAATAAACTAACTATTGAGATTGTAAACAATTATATCAGATATTTGGTCTGAAAGAGAGAGAGAGAGAGAGAGAGAGAGAGAGAGAGAGAGAGAGAGAGAGAGAGAGAGAGAGAGAGAGAGAGAGAGAGAGAGAGAGAGAAAGAGAGAGAGAGAGAGAGAGAGAGAAAGAGAGAGAGAGAGAGAGAGAAAGAGAGAGAGAGAGAGAGAGAGAGAGAGAGAGAGAGAGAGAGAGAGAGAGAGAGAGAGAGAGAGAGAGAGAGAGAGAGAGAGAGAGAGAGAGAGAAAGAGAGAGAGAGAATGATTTATTTTAACTCGGAGTTTTATCGATTAGAATTGCTTACAAGTACATGTGAATAAAAACATACTGCCTATTTTTTTTTAGAAATTTTATAATACAAATTAATTATGTACATGTACATGTACAAACGTTAACAAATATGGCAAGGCTATTCTAACCTGAGAGGAAAGATCAAAGAAATCAGTAATATAGCTTGGCACTAAATTATTGAGAAATTAAATTATCTATCGTGCAGCATTATAAGTTTATGTTTGATTTTCGTGCCTGCATGTAGCGTACCCCAGGCCAATCCATTTATAATAACGTTTGACCAAATACCATAGCCTTTTTGGATAAACATACCAAACTCGGCAACCTAATTGCTTGGGATTTTGGCAAAACCGTGCAGATTTTCAAAACTAATTTTAAAAACATTTCCGTGAAGGCGCGTCGATGTCTACTGCACTTTTGGCTTTAATACCGGTCATTGGTTGGATTTCGCTTCAAGTTTCAAAAGATAATATATTGTACCAAAACGTACAGTAGCAGCAGTGCATCATATAATAACTCATGACTTGCTAGCAGCATACTGTTTTCCACACTTCCAGTTTATTATATACGGCAGTTCTGCTGAACAATTGACATTTCATGATTGTAATGTTAAATGGTTTATTTTGTATTTCAACCGGACACGGCGTAATGAATTACAGAGGAAGTTGATCGTTGTAAGTAACCTGAGGGTTTGGCTTTAATTTGCAAGTCAAACTAATTCCAAACCCATTTAGCAATTTAGACTTTATAGGTATGTCATAAGTCATTAAGGCAAGCCTTTCTTGATGACTCTCAGTTGCGAAGTCAGTTAAGTTAGAAGTTTGAAGTGTGTGGGAGTAAAATGGTCATGATGAGGAAAATTGAGGGAAATTATACCGACAAAAGTCTTTACTAAATGGATTAGTATAATGCGTTATTTTTATAGTTACAATTAGCCATTATGATATCAAAACATATCATATTAAAGTGCACCTAACCCATAAAACAAAGTCTGTTTTGTTTGGATTTCGCTTCAAGTTTCACACAGTTTAAAACAAAGTCTGTTTTGTTTGTTTTGTTTGTCAAAAACTATGAACTCTTTTCCAATATCTGTTTGAGTTATTTAGGGTTCTTTTTGTCATATGCAAATCACTGAGTAGTAATGACGTTTATGCAGACACTCAACTGCAGCAAGGCCTTAAGTTAGACTGACACATCTTCGGGTTGAACAACAAATTCACTTAAATTGCCTATATCATGGTTGGAGAATTTACATATTTAGGATATTTGGAACATTTTGAGAAGATTTGTAATATATTTCATGGACTTTTTTGCTGTGAAAGCTGACGGAAGTGACGTCAAAGGAGGAATCTGTAAAGAGGTTTTTGTATAGACAAATTCTTCTTATGACGTCACTTCCGTCAACTCTAACGGCAAAAAAGTCCATGAAGACGAAATTTTAGAAAAGGAAGATATATTACAAATCTTCTCAGACTGTTCCAAATATCCTAAATATGTAAAATCTCCAACCATGATATAGGCACTTTAAGACTTTGCACGTGGATACAGATCACCAAAGTGTAGAACATTGTTCAAGTTTTATGGTCGCTATAGTAATTAACAGACTAGTTTTCAAACCTATTAATTCCTAAAAGAAAATTATGTGTTTTCTCATCGATGGAAAACATTATGGGATCGACACTGGTTGGACATATTTCCAATGAAAAACTGAACGGTTTGAAATTGATGAAAACCTATTATTTGGACACTCAGAAATCTGAAAACTATAGCCTGTTACTACGGTAACAATAAAACCAAAATAATGTTATACAGTTTGGTGAATAGAGCAACAGCATTTAATATAAATCAGTTCCATTGTTTATACTATAAAGCTATTGTGAACTAAGGGACGTGCAAAGTTGTTGTTTTTTCTTTTGTTGCTTAATTACGCGGATGCAATCAAGCATTTTATTCATTCATGTAATGGATCGTTTTCATTCACGTGATCGGTGACCCCGTTGAAACAATGGTGAAACAATTCACAAAATTCTAAAATGCTTATTATTAAACCTAAAAGGTTGGTTGTTTCATATATTTTGTAGATCATTATTACGAGTCTTCCTGGAAAATTTTAAGGTGATACAAGTTTTCCTTCTTGAGTTACAGGGTTTTGAATTATACTATTGCTGACATCAGCATAATTTTCAAATGTCGTTAAAAGCTACAGCATTCAACATATAAAGCTTTGTTAAGCTTTAGAAGTGATGTCTAATTACATCTGATGTACAACCTGAAAACTCTGGCAAAAACTACACTTACGAGCACTTGTTTTTCGGAATGCTTGTATCTACAAAATATATTAAACAACCAACTTTGTAGGTTTAATAATAAACATTTTAGAATTTTGTGACATCACAGTGAAAACCACCTATACTCTATAGGCTATAGAGTTAAATTTCCAGGTTGTGCACCAATATGGCCACCATTTCATTGTTTCTGTGCACTAATATGACCGCCGAGACGTCAGATGAAAATCAAGAATCAAGAATAGGTCTTGTATTCAAGAATCTAGCCTCTTCCTACATCAAGAATCTAGCCTCTTCCCTATAAACCTCCCCTATAATAACCGTTTGGCAGCGGAGGTATTCAGCGGTCTCTACCTCGGATCTAATTCCATTTCTTAGCCGTTGTTTAACTCTCTTAACCCTGAATTCGGATCCCTATTAGAATTTGACTCTGGCTATAGCCAGACAATTTTACTCGTCATTAGGAGGCCGTTATGGTTCAGTTGAAAGTTAATCAAACCCAATAAAAAAACTGGTCATAAGTATCTACAACGCTGGGGCAGAAAATATTTTTAAAGTTTCTCTTTCACTTAAAGTGCCTATAAACTCAAATAAGATATTACTGATATGGATTCTATGTAACGTGAATAGTTGAATGCCAAAATATTTTTTGATTGGAACTCAGTTTATTTGTTCTTATATTGAGGCTTGTATTTCCAAAATGTTAATGAGGATGACGTCATGTATGTATTTGTGTGTGTTTTTTTCTTTTCTTATGATAAACCGCTTGAAGATTTAAATGAAAAAAATGATAAAATACAGAATATACTATTCAAGTATCCATTAACATGTGAATTGAGTAATATTTATGCTGTAACGGAACACTGCGTATGCAAATTATGCCTACATAGACGTCATCATTATTACCATTTTGGTAATACAAACCTCAATATAACAGCAAATAAAAGTTCAAATCAAAAAATATTTGGGCATTCAGCTATACACATTAAACAGAATCCATATGCAGTAATATCATATTTGCGAGTATAAGCACTTTAATGGAACACAAAATTTTAACAACATATTGATGGGGAATACAATATGGTCTTAAAAAACTCACGAGTGTTATTTTATACTCGTATAATATACAGTACATGAGAAAATTCAACTCCACTGTATTTACGACATTACAGTCAGGGCCGGATTAACGGTTCGCGGGGCCCGTGGCATATTATCAGCGCGGGGCCCCTTGACCCCCCCCCTGTGAATTCAGGTTTCCCTGAAATCAGAAAGATTAAAAAATATCAATATTCACGATTTGAAAAGTTGCCTGTGTATTTACAAAACAGAAATATACATCAATAATTGAACTAAAATCCAATAGCGTTCATAATTAACTTCTGCCGTCTAACCGTCTTCCACGAAATTCAGCAATCTATTCTTTCAGCATTTATTATTACAGTTAGCATAAGGCAATTTAACTGCAATTTTTAATTTTTCCGGCCGTTGCACTTTTCTTGGACGCATCTGTATTTGTGGCAACAGCGCCTCGCTTATTGTGGCTCTTTTTGACTTTTGGGTTCTCGCTTTTTCATTTTTGGGGCCTCGCTTTTTTATTTATGGTTCCGGCCTGCTTTTTTTATTTTTGGGGCCTCCCTAGCTTTTTTATTTATGGTATCTTGCTTTTTTTATTTTTGGGGCCTCGCTATAGCTTTTTTATTTATGGGTTCTTGCTTTTTTTAGTTTTGGGGCCTCGCTAGTTTATTTATGGGTTCTTGCTTTTTTTAGTTTTGGGGCCTCGCTTTTTTATTTATGGGTTCTTGCTTTTTTATTTTTGGGGCCTCGGTTTTGTTTTTGTTTTTGGGGCCTATTTTTTGAGTTTTGGGGCCCCGGCGCCTCGCTTTTTCATTTGCGGTACCTCTTTTTTTAATTTAGGAGCATCGTTTTTTTTACTTTTGTACGTGGCCTAGCGGTTTTTTGGGCCCCACACTTTTTGGGCCCCGCGCTAAAAAATCGAAACTGAGCAAAGCGCGGGGCCCCTAAAAGCGCGGGGCCCGTGGCATAAGCCACTTCAGCCATATGGTTAATCCGGCACTGATTACAGTGCCTTTTTGGCCCGTAGTTTTCTTACAAAGTACTTTACTTGACAATAATAAAGAATATTTAGCATCAAATTCGAACGAATTGTTCTCGATTGTACTCAACTGTTCTCCACTGTTCCAAGTCTTTGGTCGCTTTGTTTATTTCGGTTCAGCAAGAGCCTGGGTAAGAGATTGAAAAATGACATCTGTCAAAATCCGTTGTAGAACGTGATTGTCTCTTTCCAGTTCTCGTCGCTTTTGATTGGCTTAAAATAAAAGTTTCCCTGTATTTCCTTTTTTTCAGCCCTGCATTTCCTAAAACAGCACTGCTCTCGGCCAATCAAAATTCAGAATGTTTTTATGCATATTATTAGAGTTGTTAAACGTTTTACATATCAAGATTTGTCCTCCGTCCTGGGGTTGTAGATAAAAGAAATACATGGATGAATATTCGTTTCCACGACTGTTAAGACACGTACGTTGCTACTATTTATAGCACAAAATGCGGACAAACAAACAAAAATTGACTTTCAAATGATTGCAAATGAGCCATTATCTATTGTTCGGACTGCAAGGATTATTAGGGTAAAAGTGGACAAACTTAAATAGTGACGGCAAAACCAATCCTGCATTGCAAATTTAGTTTACGCGAGTTTCAGAACCACAGTACGATCCTAACTAAATTTGAGTCAACCCACTTAGCCTTTGCTATTTTACTCTGTCTAACGCCAGACGATTTTCCTCGTCAATTGCGAGCCTCTAGGAGGCAAAGGGTTAACCGGGCTAGCCGGGCTTATTTATGTAAACAGCTCCTTGCAGGATCCACACATGTATGCAGCAATAGGTTGACGGATCCCATCGGAGTTAGGATTAAGCATCGGAGTTAGCATTAAGTTAGGATTGTTTTTACAGCCAACCAATAAAATGCGCAATGCAAAGTGTGGGTGTGTATATAAAGGCAAGCTGCATTTTTAATATAGTGCTATAGATAGATAGATAGATATTTATTTATTTCAGTGAAAATCATTACAGCCCAAAGCGGCTGAATTGTGTTGAACTTTACATCAAATACTATAAAACTATAAATATAAAAATAAACGTCACAAGTAATAAAATATTAAAAATAGGTTCATTATAGAATATGTACATGTATCAGAGGAAAACATTATCGTGCTCGATTTCGGGACTAAAAACAATTACTATATATAAAACTGTTCTTAAGCCTGTTTGTTTTGTAAATAGGGACTTTAAACGTGCGTTTGTTCCTCAAGTTTGAGGAACATTTGTTGATTTCAGGAATTAGGTGATACAGTTTATGACTGCTATTATTACAAATGTCTTTAAAAAGACTAGTTGTCAGTGCTTCCCTACGATCATAGAGAGGTATTAAATTACTTGCTTCAAGCGCATCGGAATAATTGGTGGAAGTAAAAATTATTCGTAAAGCCCGCTTCTGCAACCGTTCAAGGTCATCCGATAAATACTTCGGCAGACCATTGTGAAAAATTGGGCAGGCATACTCGATGATGGACGGACACAAGTAGTGTAGAATGTGATGAGTTCTTTTGTTGCGATGTTTGCCCTTTTTAGTTGCCTCAAGAAGTATAGACGAGCCGATACTTTTTTAACTATTTCAGATGTATGATTGTTCCATTTGAGGTTGCTGGAGATATTTACACCCAGTAATTTGGCAAGAGATAGCAAGAGATTGACATTTCCTGGTTTAATTTAACCAGTTTTAGTACTATTAATTTTGACGGCTTTGTAATTCCTAAATTTAAATCTCAGTGTTGTTTAACAATCGTCTTATTTTTATGGCTTTTAATCTTTTCGCTTCATCTGTTAGCTAATCGTGTTCTCCAGACGCGTATTCCTATTAACATTAATCCCATCGTGTTATGTCAGTTGTACGCGTGTGGTATGCAACTATATCCGCCAGGGACATTTTAGAAAGAGATTAATAAAATCTTAGAATGCTACATTTATTTTTGTATATCCAACAAGCACTAACATGTAATATTTTATATCAATTCCTGGAAGTTGTGACACTATATAGAATGTTATGTATAAGACCGCCAAAATAAGACGCTTTTAGCTAACAGTCTTTCAATGCAGTTTCACGTCTATTGTTTATTCAGACAAGTGGCTTAACAGCCGGTATATATCTATATATACTTGTGTGTACAGAACAGATTATCTTAAGCTAAAAGAGAATCTTCGGCATCTTATATAGTCTTCTTGGCATTTGCCATATATAAACTACACGGCATACTATGATTATTATTTTTTGAGCGAGTATTAACTATCAATTATTTCATGATTGAGTCGGTTTTCTTTGATGTACCGCGGGCTGTATATAGCATACAGCCCTATGAATACTAATTAGATAAGAAATGAAGAAAAAACTAGGAAAATCTTTGTCGAAGGTGGAAAAAATAGACAAAACTTTGTTGGAAAACTTCCTCAATCATGAAATAAGTAGCGTCCTTGGGGCTGTATATAGCATACATCCCTCGTTCTCGGGATTTATCTCTTACTTAGCTACTGCCTCAAATGGGACAAAAACCTTTAGTCTACTCCACAGGCAACTCTATGCAGTCTGTGGCCAATGCGACACCTCCCCTTGCCCACTCCACCCAAAGGTTGCCCACTCAGCCCAAGTTTGTCCACTCCATCCAAGGTTGCCCACTCCACAGAGCCCACAGAGTTGCCTGCGAAGGAGGCTGGAAAGTTCAAAAATGTATTTACACATTTCTTCTATATTTTTTAATTATAACATTGAGAACTACAAGTTACTATAACTTATCGCTTGACATACGGCAAGGGTTTTGACAGGATATACACATAATTTAATAATATACAAATATTAAATAATCATGCCTCTTGTTCTAATGCTGTGGGTCTTACTTATTAGCCGACGACAAAGGTCGGTTTTCTTTGATCTACCGCGGGATATACAGTACTAGAACCTCGTTATCTCGAACTCGGTTATCTCGAAAACCTCGCTATCTCGAACAAGAGTTGATTTCCCTTCAACATATTTCTTCACTGTTTTACAGTATAATTAATATTTACCCCGTTATCTCGAACTATTCTTTACCCAGATAGCGGGGTTCCACTGTATATATCACGCGAATATCCCGAAAATCGATGCTGTAACCTATATACAGCACTCTTGAAGAATTACGTCAAATTAATATCTCAAGAGAAAACCTCCTTTGTTGGCTAATAAGAAAATTATAAAACAACTAATTGACCTCGGTCGGTTCAATAACCCTTACGTAAAAAAATATCTATTTGTATTGGTAGAACTGTAGTTTTTAATAGACAATATGTGTTGCTCGGCATGTCGCGAGGGCGAGGCTATATTATACACTTGTTGACTGGCGCCGTGGGAAACACCGAGTTTTACGGACCCCAAGGCTTCAATGTCACCCGAAGGATTTAAACCTGCGAAAACAGACGTGTATTCCTTGCGTGAGCCCGCGGCTCACAACGCTGACGCCCAGCCGCGGGCTCACGCAAGGAATACACGTCTGTTTTCGCAGGCTAGAGGGACCGTAAAACTCGATGTTTTTCGAGGCAAAAGTCAACAAGCGTTTTGTTATATACCAAAGACTTTTAAAATACACAATACCAAACTGACTGTCTCGAAACTTGCAAAAGGCAAAAGAACTTACCAAAACACTTTGACTTTGTCTTCGTAATTTCTGAATATAAACAAATACACCAGACTCAACAAGTACAAAGAACAGCTTTAAACTTCTCCAGGTCAGTTTCTTCAGACCTTCTTTGAAGATATGTATAGATATTCTTTCTTTTGGGAAATTGACTATTTCGTACCAGACAAGCTCGAAACAAGCTCCTGTTTTCAAAATGTTCCGAAGAGTCCAAAGTTCTTGATCTGATGCAACAATCAATAATCATTGCAACCTAGCTCGTACCCAGAGAAGGCCCTGGGTACGAGGTTGTAATTATTTTGTATTCACGTGAACAACGCATGATTAAAGCTGACGTCAGAGGGAAACATTGCATTGTTTCCCTCTTCATTGTTGACGTCAGAGGGAAACAGTGCAATGTTTCCCTCGGCAGAAAGAAACATTGAGTTTGTTGAACAACACGTGACCATGATTTGACCAATAGGATTTCATCTTTGGCAAACGAAAGTCTTTGGTATATAATAATGTTTCTTCTCAACCAATGACGATGATTTAAATCCTTGTTTGAATAGTTCTAGATCGACTGTAAGAAAATTAATTAGACAGTCAAATGTTGGACGATTTAGAGACCGAGAACCGTCTAGAATACCAATCAAAGAAGATTATGCAAGCATTAAGAAACCGGAGAAAAAACAGACAAAGAATTAAGCGTTAGCAACTAATTACAAAGATTTTTATGTTAAATTTGTACTAGACGTAATTTTTTTAACACAGTCCTTCGGACATAATATTAAACATTCCAATAACGTTCAGAAGAGTAATTACAGAGCACAGAATTCCTTGTGTAAGTCGTGTTATGTTTCTGCGCATGCTTTAAATAGTAACTTGATGACTGTGCTCAACAATTGTATAATTGTGTCAATGAACAATATTGTGTTTCTTACCAAAAGCTTCTAATGTCTGGTGATATTGAATTAAACCCAGGTCCTGTGCAAAATGAAAACAGGGAAGCTAGAATAACACTATACCTTCACATGTAGTATTAGAACAAAGGTTACGACATTTTCAGTTGAGACCACACCAGCTATATGGTGATCCAAGTCATCACTTGTGAGTAATACAGAGTATTCTTGGCTGCAATATCGTAATAACATGTCTATACAAGCTGCTACAGACCAACTTAATTTAAGAATTGTTATTACTGAGTCACATGAACATTTCCGTGAGGTAAATTTTATACGAGCTGTATCTTCAACACAGCGACCAACTGATGTTTTTTGGGACATATTATAGATGAATATCAACGGTGCCATTTTCTGCAAATTCAAATTTAGTTGAAAATCAGCACAAACATTTGGAAAGATTAAAGGAAACTGTTTTGACGAACAAACTAATTGATCAAAATGTCAAAAACAACCGAAATTCATACATAAAGGATTATATGAAAACAAAACGGTTAACTAAGGACCCTCAAAGTAAGAAAAAACACACAATGAATATACTGTATGAATGAATACATGAAAACAAAGCGATTAACTAAGGACCCTCAAAGTAACCTTCAATTTCTTATCAAAACTAAAATGAATAGCTTTAGAATCCCTTCTAAGACGGTTAGAGAATAGTCACTCGTGCTCTATGGGATATAGAGTTCCTCGAATTATATAGAAGACCACGAGGGCCCAAACCCTTACATATCCTCCAATTCCGGTCTCCAAGATCACGTCGTCGTAGAGCTAGCCTAGTTTCCCCATTCACTATAATTATATTCTCTCAGCAACTTTACAGTCTGACTTACAAGTATTATAGTTTCCGGTTCTGTAAAAGTTCAAGAAAAATTTCCAAACTTAAAACTACATATATACATACAGCATCCCTAGTAAGAAAGTTCATAGCATGGAACTTTTCTTAATTTGTAAATTATCACGGTTTGGAAAAGCTATATGACCGCGAAGATTAGGCATTGATTTTTCGCAGTAAATGAATGAGTGTTAATCAGATCAAAGTTGTTCAAATATGAGCTCGATTATCCACGTGTGCTAAGTCCAATTTCTTTAATCGGAAGAGCAACTATTCCAGAACATAACTTGCTTTCACTTATTACATGACAGTTGCTTTTATCGTGTAAAAGTATATGACAAAATAATCTCTTGGTTCCGGAATCTATAGTGTTGTAACCGTCAGGTAGTCGCCCCATCCATTATCCAATATCAATATTAAATTTCCACATCATAAAAGCGATACACTTGATTCATCAACATTCAACAGTCGTCTCTGGATGACACGGGAGGCGTGTGCTATTAGCGCGCTGCCTCTCACCAAAAGGTTAAGCCCGGTTAGACGGGGTTCAGTAGTACTTGGATGGGTGACCGCTTGGGAATGACCCCGTTGTCGGGCTTGGACTCATGTGAGTAGAGTTCTGGACTTCTGGTTGATCTCTCCTGTGCTTTGAGGGTTTTTCCTCCCTCCATAAAATCAACACCTACATCTTAGCTGTGATCCGTGGTCTGAACTGTGTCGTTGGCGGCTGCTTGTAGCGCCTTTGATATGCCTCGTCACGGCCACGTTGATCTGCGTCCTTCGCAATTCAGCCGCTGGCTGCAAGTAAGGATGATTAGCCCCCAGTCCTTTTGTTAGTTTACTTAGTTTAATGTCTTGTTGGAGAGAGAAAAGAGTTTATTGTAACAGAAAGTAAAGCTTATCGCATGTAAATGCAAAAGGAAAATTAAAGTGCCCCTAACCTCCAAAATTTTATGGTTTAGATTAAAAGCACCCTTAAGATTATGAAGAATCGTGTTGAAAGTTTTTGTAATATGCAAATAAGGCATGTGATGACGTAAGATAAGGAAAGCAGAATTGTGGAAGATTTTATATCGTGTATATCTTCAAAATTATACATCGAAATTTCTCAAAACTTTGCGAATATAGACCACCTAACTAAGAAAGATAATTAGAGTTAATTAGCCGTCATCGTAACCAATTTGTTTCCAGACCTCTAAATTCAGGCTCAAAAAATCTTTAGTATAAGATTAGTTAAGTTTGTAGAATTTTCCTCCAATATTAACAACACCAAAATGATCAGCACTTGAGAGAAAACCAATAGTTTTGTTTTTTTAAATTAAGAGGTCTGGAAACTAATCGGTTACCATGACGACTATATAACTTGAACTATCTTTTTCAGTTTAGTAGTTTGTAAATACATGCAAAGTTTGGAGAAATTTTGATAAGATATATTCGAAAATAAATCGTCGACAATTCTGCTTTCCTTATCTAACGTCATCACATGCCTATTTGCATATTATAAAAACCTCAATAACTTAAGAACAAAACCGGTATAGCCGAACTTTCAATGACATTCTTCAGAACTTTAGAAGTGGCTTCAACTAGTAAGTGATAAAAAAAATTTGGGGTTAGGGGCACTTTAACCAAGAGAAGAATGAGCACTGGGCATGCAGAGAAGCAAACGAACGGAGGTGATTCGTAATGCGGAGAAGACGCAACAATAGGCGGCGGAACCGGGGGGGGCTTTGTAAAAGTGGAAAAAAGGGGGGCTGAGCCCCCCCACCTTTGCGCCGAAGATAAGGGTGATTATACGTTGAATATTTATACATCTTCGATATACAGCATTTTGAAAATTCCATATCACTGCAGGGTGACAATCCTGGTGAAAATCGTAAGAAAAATCGTGCCGTGTGATAGCTCAAACTCATTTCATGAAATACTCCACGTATTAGCTTTTGATGACTGCTGACCAGAAGTATAATGAATGAGCCATATCGAAATGCCAAGAATTAAGAAAGGCCGAAAAAAATGAAGAATAATGAAAAAAATTGTTGTGGGCGGTAAAGGTTTTATAACGTTTAGGATTCTGTAAAATCTTCCCCCAAAACGCAGGAAATGCCATTTCAGAGACTCTAGATTTCAAAATTTTCCGGGGGAGCATGCTCTAATCAAAGGATTCAATCTCTTTTATCCATAAATTTTAGCCTTATGCTGTGTAAGCTTCAGTACTTTCCTATTTCACTAAATTTCTCCTCTCCAAAAGAGACGAGTCAGTGTTACCCAAGCAGTGCCGATTTATTGGTTTCTCCGCAAAGACAATATGTAAGGCATCAGTACTGAATCAATTCAAGTTGTAAGTTTGCATGGCCATCATGCAGTATATTTACAAGACAAGTCGCACGAAGTATTAGAGTGTATTGTGTTGTGCATTTAATCAGGTCAACCAAAGAACCGAGTGAACCTATAAAATAAAATAAAATTGCTGCAACCGCAGCATTTCACCGTGTCACATCCGTTTAGTAACTTTTGTCTCATTCAGGATTATTTGGAGCATGCATTGGACGCGACAAAGGGTGCAAGGGAGAGGGTTACGCACTTCGGTGCTTGATACATCGCTAGAAATCGAAGACATTGCAGTGCAGCTCACAAAATTCGACCCAGGCCGCGAGCTGCTCGGAAATGTTAAATTTGTATAGGTAAAGACATGGAAACTGCACTATTACTCCAAATAATTATCGAATATTTGCAAAAAATAAAAATGTGCATAGCCGACGTTATAGATTGATATAAAATAGTACAAGATTTTCTAAAATTAAAATATTTGTTATAAACTACGTGATTCATTACAAACCCTTTTTTAGAGCGAGAACTCTGCCAAATTTGAGGCAGATTTATATATAATTATTCAAAATCCCCCGAAATCATAGTTTATAAACTTCTTTTCTTGGCAAACGGAGCGTGGTGGTAAAAATGTGCAAATGATATCAGTACAATATACTCTAAATGTAGGTTAACTACTCACAAACCTGTGTCTGTACTTTTGATGATTCATTTGTCAAATCGAAAACTCTGCAAAAACGGCATCCAGTGAGAACTGATAAACGTTTTTCGCTAAAAACGCTGTCTTTAAATTACGATATCTCGTTCATTTATGCTCCAAAAATACTGCAAAAGGTATCGTTGGAAAGCTTTTTTCTTCCATTTTTTAACTCGAAAATCATTTTGGTCAGTGGAGTCTACAGGGGCATGCACTTTGCACTTTTACCGCTGATTCGATTGTTTTCAGTGAGTTGATGTAGATGTTTGGACAAATGGGACCTTTGGAGGTTATTGGGGGATATTTTAGCATTTGCCGCTGACAACGCCACGGGCTCAAATGTCAGGAATTATTCGTATACCCTGCAGGGTCTTATCTCCGCTCGCCACTGAACCTGGTTGGGGCTGGACATGCACGCGTTTTTGTGTCTTTGTTTTTATTGGGCCAAATTTCAATGTTTTCAAGCGTTTCGTAAATGTTCGCCTAAAAAACAAAGACAGTATCAGTAAGCTATGAATATTTAGAATACAGGAGCAATTTAAAGCTATTTAAAGATAATAGAAATGTGCCTTGTAGTTGTTTAAGGAGTCTCAAGAACGAAATATATAGAATTACGTTGGCTGAAGCGAAATAAACATATTTATTAAAATATATACTATTTAACACTTAGAGGCTGAAGACGAGTCTTTAGTATTCGTACATTTCTTGTTTGTCGTGTTTACAAGGACGCTAAGGTAACACTACAGTACCTGCTTGTAAACAGACCCTAAGAACATAAGCGTAAGCTGCGTAACCAAAAGATAAGGAGTAAAAACGATAAAATGTGATCCTTACGTTTATATTCTTCATGCAGTATGCACGAAATTTCCCATTCCGTTTACATTTCTTTGTAAAACAGGCAAAGAAAAACATTAGATAGACGGTAAAAGATGTAATTAACCGATAATAGTCTTTGAAATGTATTTCAAAAGAAGTGGAATAAAAAAATAAGACATCTATTGCATGTCGTACATAATCGAACTTTAATAAAGATCTTTCGAGTGAGGACTAGTCGACTACGGTAAGCTACAGTACCACATTCGTTGAACGGTGTACTTGTCTTTTGACATATCGTGTGATAAACGTCGTGGTGGCATACTGTAGATCGAACAATCATACTGAGCAATAAAATTCGACCCTACACAAACTAAAATATATTTCTAGTCAGAGAGATGGTTTGTCGAGAGCTCTAAAACATTTCTACTGTACATTGTTTAGCGTTCACGATAAGGTTTTCTTTCTATCTCTTTTGGCACCTAGTCGACACCATATTGGAATTGGAGCTTCAGAAGCTTTAGGCTCAACGTCAAAATTTTCGGCCAGACGCGAATGTCAGGCAAACGCCCTTTTAACGCCATAGTTATGTTGGTACAGACCCGTTACACATGACGTCAAAACGGTCATCTTCGGGTACAACTTCAATGTTCCGCAGTTCAACAGAGCCAATAATCAAATAAAATTTTATAACTTGTAAATGTTATAAAAGCGCATTTCGAAAATGCAAGCGGTGATAGGTTAAAAACCGTGTTTCTACAACTATGAAAAACATACACCTGTAAATGCTGTAATTCAGTCTGTGAAAACTCGCACGATAGCTTGTCCAATCAAACAATCCAATCAAATAAACAATTATTAATTATATGAGTATTAAAGCACTCAGAATATACTTCTCAGATCTGGTCGACAAGCTAAAGTGCGAGGTTTCACAGCCTGAATTACAGGTGTATATTCAGGCTTCATGTACTGTACACAGGCTAGGAAATAGTAATACTGCGTAAAACACCATCATACACTATCCAGTACACTATAGTACGCTATCCCTGGAGAGTAAAAACTAAGAAGAATTTAAGCCGTTTATTTTGATTTATTTACACGTTTTAATCTATTTCCGACAGGTTATTGTATTGAAGAAATACAAAACAGTTTGTCTGTGTTTCCATACAGTTATAGAGACACTTGTGTGGAATTTTGGCAATTTCTCGTTCTACCAAACTCCACTCCTGTTTCTATAACTCTTTATACAATACCCTGGTTGCTATGCGTGTTTTCATTGGTTGTTGGCAATGATCTAATAGAGGACAGACACATGGACACGTCAGATCACGGCAGCTGACTTGCTTTTTTCTTTCTTCATGCCCCAAATCCGGAAAAAGTTTACATAAAAACCTTTTAAATTTTTGTATTGTATAAAACAAATACATTCCATTTTTTTGTTGTCTGTTCAGTTATAGATGCACAGAAGACGTAACAACGTGGTAAGAACATCAGCGACCCACTCGACTACACCTCGTGAGCCACTTTTTTGTTCTTACCACGTTGTGACGTCATCTGTGCATCTATAACTGAACAGACAACGGCAAAATGGAAACAAATTGGTTAAATGGAAACACGAAAAATATTTTCTATTTCTTAAAGTACATATGCAGCGAAAACGAAGTTGAAAAGAAACTCTCTTATTTGAGAAAATGTTTACATTTAGAAAGATGGACGTTTACAGTTTGTCTTTATCTCACTTCGTTCTTGAGATATTCAGATTTGTTTTATATGTAAATATATAACATCACTTATATAGACGTCACACTGCATGACTTGTTGGAAAATCTTGAATATCAATTTAAGACTATTTAACGAAATCATTTTTAACTGTGCATGCATGCGCTTAAGTGTATCGCAGGACACTATACATGAAAAG
Source organism: Paragorgia papillata (assembly GCA_035771165.1). Classification (NCBI taxonomy): domain Eukaryota; kingdom Metazoa; phylum Cnidaria; class Anthozoa; order Scleralcyonacea; family Coralliidae; genus Paragorgia; species Paragorgia papillata. The sequence goes on from JAWNZC010000338.1 coordinate 842,342, forward strand.
GTTCAAGTGATTTACTTGAATTATTGCAAAAATAGACATGTTTTTTTCAACAAGTCATTATGTAGTGTGAAGACGTCCAAGTGATGTTATTTACAACCACGCAAATCTCAACATCTAAAAAACGAAGTGAGATATGGAAGAACTGCAAACATCAATCTTTATAACTTCAAAAATTATTTTAAATAAGAGTCTCTCCCGAACGTATTTTTCGCTGCTAAGCCCTTTAAATAGTTACACCAATTACTCTATTTATTTGCTGAGGTTTCGGCCTGTTGACTCATGCAGACCTTCATCGGAATTCTTATAAAAGGGACTTTAAGATGCTATAGGACGACGACGGCGGTTAAAACGCAAGATAAGTTTTACAATTAAAGAAGTCACGGTTAACTGATTATTATATTTGATATTTGAAGCCAGTTTAATGACTCCCCAAACGCCACCAGTATTGCTAAAATGGTTGTAGTATCTGTATCGAAGTCAATCTCAAGCAACAGTTCTCATCTTTTGACCGTTGACATCGTCCTGAAGACGTGAAAATGCTCTAAGTGGCGTTGTATAAAGAACGCGGATGGTGTTGAGATTACTCCTGGGTCTAAAATTATTCATTCTCTTTGTTTTGCAAAAAGATTCTTTTGTTTAAAGGACGTCGTCGTTGAGGTTGACGTCGTAGATCTTAAGGTCCCCAAATACTCTAGTCAACGGGACGAAAGCTCAGCAAATAAATAATATACCTTAGTGTATATCCACAAACTTCCTGTATCTATAAAATTATACAATCATCGCCATTAAAATCCTAAAATTAATTAGAGAAGTTTCATCGAGTACTGGTAGTTTCGTCGAGTAGAAGACAAATAATTTCTCAAACTTTTTCGTTATGAGTGGACATTTCTTTTTCAAGATTAGGGTTAAGGACTAAGGTTATGAGTGGGATAAGGGTCATTATTATACAACTGCATTAAAAACTGTCCAAATAACGCTAAAAATGAGTGAAAATATACAGCAATATTTCGATAGTTAGTTATTTGCACTGGTTATTTGGATTGTTAGCCAATCAAATTTATCACACGGGAAACTACTTCATGTATGCTTATTATTTTGTCCTGGTGCAAGTCACGCTGCTTAAAAATTTGTTGATCAGAGCAGTTGTATAAATCTCTTATTAGATGTTTTGGTGTGTAGTACCGCTGTTTATTATATAGCCTGGTACCCTGGCACCAACAAAGAATATGGGCCAGGTAACCACTAAAGACTTCTGCTTTCCTATTGGTTGAAATTTCGCGCGTTTTTAGTGGCTATGAGTGAAATTGCAATCGTCATAAGTGGATTTAGCCCTGATGACGCGAGAATGAAATTAGTGGTTACCTGGCCCATATTTCTTTTGAAATTGGGCCAGGGTACCAGGCTATTTATTATATGGCACAAATTACTTCCGTTGAAATCGTGTGTTCTCATTGGTGAGACGCGTCACGTGCCGGTCGATAATTTTCCGTAATCGACCAGTCGATTACGGATTTTGGCAGACAAGTTGTTTGCAACTAAACAATGAAAGAAAACCGCAAAAATTTTGTGAATTCAATAACCTGAGGACTAAATTATGTATGGGTGGGACGATGAGCAATCTGGCAGCGAGTTTTAGGATTCCGAAAGCGATGACAACAAGAGCAACAACATTGAATCTATGTCTAGACGTGAGAGTCTATGTCACACGCTCGAGGTCACACTATTGACAAGGTAATGTAAGATGTTATTAACCTCGTCCGCTTGGTCATTACGGAAAAATTTCAGACCTCGGTCTTTATGTACTGTCAAGACCTCGGTCTGATATTTTTCCGTAATGACCGCGCTCTCGGTTAATAAGAAGTTAATATTTTTACTCGTTGTTTGTATTTTAACATTTAAACTTAACATTAAATTTTGTCATTTTAACGGCACAACTCGTAAAAATATACAGCGATACTACACACCTAAACATCTAATAAGATATATGTATTTGATTTTTGGTTGGGATCATAAGTCGAAATCTTGAAGTGCTTATGAAACGAAAATTAAGTTTGTTTTATTTGAAAGTACTTTGAAAATGACAAAGTAACATATTTTGCAGTTTTTTGTTTCCTTGCTTTGTTTTTAAGATATCACAGTTTGTTTTATAAGCGAAACTATAACCAGTGACGTCACAACGTGCATAATCACTTACCGGAAAAGGTTATATATCTTTGCTATTATCAGACGGAATCACTTCGAAGCAACTATATGTGTGTGTTTTTCCATTACACCAACAAAAATACATGTATATATTTTCAACTGATTCCATTTAATAATGGCAAAAATATATAACCTTCCCCAATAAGTCATTATGCACGTTGTGATGTCACTGGTTAGTTTAACATATCAAACAAACTGAAATATCTCAACAACGAAGCAAAGAAACAAAAGACTGCAAAAGATGTTACTCTGTCGTTTCAAAAGAACATTCAAATAAGACAAACTTAATTTTCGTTTCATAAGCACTTTAAGAAGACAACGTTGAATGTAGCTGTGACGTAAATCTGTGCCTATTGTCTCTCCTCTACGCGAGGAATTGCCCAGTATTCTTGGGGAATGACGGAACTTTGAAGTTGTGGCCAAAGATGACCGTTTTGACATCATATGCAAGAGGTCTGTAAAATTCTTAGACAACCTTCTAAGTACTGCATGAACGAAGACGTTCGACGACATATCACTCCAAATCTTAGAAATCTCCCACTCGGTGAACACGAGTGTATGCATGACGCAGTTGCCATCGTCAACTACGCTGTTCGACCATATACCACTATAAAGCCATTTTTCTTCCTTCCAAACTGATTTCAACAGCACGTTGTTTTGCAGAATTACTCTTTTTGTCGTTGAACTTCCGTTTTTGCTGTTCAAAACGGTTTAAACTTTTCTTAGGACTCTGGAAAAAGAAAACCGCAAAAAATTAACTTAGTTGCTAAACGTGAAAACTTGTATTATTAGGAAATACGAAATGGCAGCATGCGTTTATATAGACTATAGGTAATTTTGGTGAAGGAAAATTTTGAGTGTAGAATATATACATTATAAGACCAAACCGGACCAAAATTCACCAAAATTCACCAAATTCACCGGACCAAAATTCACCAAAATTACCTCGTCTATCCAGTTTAATCGAGTGAAATGCCAAATATTACTTGCGTTTATATAGCCTGCAAGCACGAGTGTGAGTTGAGATAATTCGAAAGTTTATGTGAACCTGAGCATTTTCTATTTCTTTTATGAAATAAAAGCCTGTTTACATAGGCGATCTTTCCAGCGATTTTTCTCATCCTAACGCATGCAATTGAGTAGATGTCTCACAAAAGTATTGAAACGTATAGTCTGACAAAAATGGTCCAATCCATTCGTAAGTCAATCCATTCGAACGCATGCGTCAAAAGGATAAAAATCGCAGCAGAAGTTGCCTGTGTATATATAAACGAGCCTTAAGACTAAGAAAGGCGCCGTGACGTCACAATCGTGTTTACGCAGCCTGATATAAACACGGTAACTGACCAATCACAGCGTGCTTAGGATGTAACCTATTTTATAATAACTACTTAATAACCGAGAGTGAGGTCCTTTGAGATGTCTCGCTTTGTACATAATGTGATAGTCTTTATCACACGTTTCACAGCGCCATTTGTGCGGGTGGTTAACGGTAAAATATTAAACCGAGGTCTTGCTGTATTGACCGAGCGATAGCGAGGTTAATACGTTCAAGACCGAGGTTTAATATTTTACCATGAAGACCGAACGGTCGAGGTTATTAAGTAGTTTATTATATGGTACTTTTTATTTCAAAATCAATCTTGTATTTCTTGGTCTTCGCTTCCTTTAACTTCGTCAAAACACCGAACTAGCGCTATTTTCTGCTGTTTCTTTCTCGTCTGGATACTAGAATTTACTTTTGTAATGTTCATCGTCGTTTACTTCATTTATTTTCGTCGTTTTTCGGTTTGTCTCCAATCGTAAGGCATTAACAATTTTCATAATGCCCGCGGGCATTACCGAGAAATCTCGCCACGTCAACAACCAATCACAGCGCGTGATTTTATCGGAAGTAATCCGTGCCATATAATAAAATTACTTATACCTCGCTTGGATACATACATACATACATACATACACTTTATTTAAATACGTTAACCTCTACAACGATTCTACTGTTGATTTCCAGGAGGGGCGTATATTTACAAAATAAGTCAGTTATCCTAAATACATAAATACAAAGCTAACTAATAATTTAAAACTTAACTAAATTAACCTAATTAAATAAAAAACACGACGACTAATTTAAATTAATGTAAGAAAATCTAAAATCCACGTACATAATATTTTAGCAGTCAGTCAGCATGTCTCCACGTCAGTAGGTAAACTGGCAACTATATGTTTAAATTGATTTAGGGTTGTTGCCTTTTTTGCCTCTGTTGGAAAATTATTCCAGAGCATTGCACCACTATATTTAAAACTACGCTTAAGAAAATTTGTGTTTGGCTTTGGAAGTGCTAAATCGGTTTCAAGATTTCGGAGATCATAATCTATATTGATGTCCTTGAGCTTTGTAAAGCTGTCTATCAGGTAAGATGAGGATTGCCCAATAAGGATTTTATACAATAATATTTATCGTCATGCACGTTACAATGCATTATTAATGTCAGGTATTGTTTTTTCGCAGTGTGGTGCCTAGGAAACAGATCATAATCTTTTATTAATAAATCATACCTTTGAGAAGTCAACAAATTCAATATTGCTTTTCGGACGAACGACGTAATCTTTATTCGATGGAGCAGGTACTCGTGCTCGCATACACCATCCTTTATCACCAGGACGAAGAGCCCTAGGAAATTAAGGAATAGCTAAACTGTTATTGACCCATCTACACAATGGAATGCAATATGGAATGCAATATGAAATGCAATAAGCAAAGGTTACGCAATGCAATATGTATAACCATTCCTTTAATGCCTATATGTAATATACAATGCAATGTGCAATATGGAATATGCAATAGAGAACATCATTGCAATGCAATATACATGGGGATATGCAATCATGCATTACAATATGGGATATGCAATATGCAATATGGAAAATGCAATACAATATGGAATGCGATAAGCACTGCAGTATGGAATATGCAATATGCAAAGCAATATGGAATGCAAAAAGCACTGCAATATGGAACATGCAACATGCAAAGCAATATGGAATGCAAAAAGCACTGCAATATGGAATACGATAAGCACTGCAATATGGAATATGCAATTCAATATGGAATAAGCAATGCAATATGGAATAAGCAATGCAATATGGAATACGATAAGCACTGCAATATGGAATACGATAAGCAATGCAATATGGAATATGATAAGCACTGCAATATGGAATATGCAATGCAATATGGAATACGATAAGCACTGCAATATGGAATATGCAATGCAATATACAATGCGATACGCAATCCAATTGACTAGAGTGATCATGAGGAGGCTTATTCGAAATTTACGGTACGTCAGAATACGCAATCTGGAGGTATTTCAGCAACGCACGCATAGCTCCAGAATACCGACAACGAAGAAACTACCATAACTCATCAAACGAACATAGCGTCCTAAGAAATAATTACCAAAATACACAACCAACGTAACACTCACTTTGATCCCGAGTTGATGGCGTTCTCTATTCTCTTTGGAGTCTTTCCTCCTTCAGCACCGTCACTACTACGAAAAATAATTTCAATTGAAGATGTTAGAGAAGACGTTATTAACTGGAGTGGATTAACACAAGCAGGGAATACTTCTGAAAATATTTATAATAAAAATACTGAAGGGATAAAGAGATAAAGGACTAGAGGCTAATCATCCTTACTTGCAGCCAAGTGGCTGAATTGTGAAGGACGGAGATCAACGTGGCCGTGTCGAGGCATATCAAAGGCGCTCCAGGTAGCCGCCATACACAGTTCAGACCACGGATCATATAGCTATGATGTATAGGTGTTGATTTTATGGAAGGAGGAAAACCGAAGAACCCGGCGAAAAACCCTCGAAGCACAAGAGAGATCAACTACAACTCTACTCACATGAGCCCCAAGCTCAATAACAGGGTCATTTCAAGGCGGTCACCCATGCACGAAAGTACTAACCACTGATCTCTATATAACTGGATTGCTCATGCGGTTCCAAAAATGAAGCCATTGGAGATGACGCATTTGGAGTACGAAGATGGCCGCCACGGAAAATTGTATGTTTTCGTAGCACGAAAAGAGACGAAAAAGCCACATTAAAAAAATTATATTGGTATCAAACAAAAAACACTGTAAAAGGTTTAGAGGCTTAGTTTTTGCATTTGTTGGTATTTTTAAGCAGTAAAAGTGGTATTTCGCAGTTTTTTACTCTGCCCGATAATCGATAAACTTGCCTACATCACAAAACTCGTAAAAATACAACAAAAGCAGTCAATAACTTCATTATAAAACTATTTATATACCTTTGGTAGTGAAACATGTGTCTTTACAAAGCCTTGAAGTATGTAGATGACAATTTCGGGCTGTGTTTGCTTGTATTTTCCTTCTGTTTTCCAAATAACAGTAAATTGACTCTCCCGGTAAACTCTTACTACTCTTAAGCCAGCAAGGTAAACTGGACCTGGAGTACCAATTTGGCCGACAGTGGCTTCAAAATGTTTACCGCTGACCATAAAGGATGAGCAATCCCGTTATATCAGTGGTACTAACCCTGTCTAACGGGCTTAACTTTGGACAGCAGTGATGAGAGGCAGCGCGCTAATAGAGCACACGCCAACCGTGCTACGGAAAATTTATCAAACATCTGATGTGAAGTAGTGCAGTGTGGTGTCCGTGGCGTGTAGCGTGTAGCGTGGTGCTGTATTATCAAAGTATAAAAATTACACATGCATAATAACATTATACAACAGAAGCTTGTGCATGTCCAGCCAATATTTTTGAAAACGAAATATTTGCACTGGCGTTTCAAGCTAAGCACCTATAGTATACATATAGAATGTAATAAAAATAAAGTGGGGTATATATAATATATGAGAAAAAGGAGGCGTGTGAAATAGAAAATGACGAATCTATTAAACAAACAAATAATAAAGATATACCAAACATGATAAATCATCTTACCTAAGTCTCCTTCGCTTCGACATATTTGCATAATCTCGTTCTTCTCTTTCTTCTCTCGACATCGATTTGAAGTTGGCAGTAACACCAAAAATCGGTCTAGACCATTCACCTACAATGACACAGCGTTAAACAAAAACTAGACTTACCTAAGGCTCTATATAGAAGAGTCTGGGTGACGAACCTATACTTTAAGCTACTCAGCATCCAACTATATGCGCTCAGTCTGCGTTAAAACCGGAGTTTTATACTACATCAGAATCTATCGGCGACTAACATCGTAAACGTTCAGCGATATTGTTCAGAATTTATATTTGGTCGAATGAAGAAGCTACAATAAACTTTTATTAACAAGACGCCTGCTTAGGCGTTCACTCAGTGACTTGGGCTACTGATAGCAATGTTGGCATCGAACTATATAATTATGGTCTTATATGAAGTACGAGCGGACTATTAAGCGTTTGCTGATACATGTGTAAACAAGTTCGTTTTTCCGATTAACAACGGCGATCTTAATACTTTTATACACAAATCCTACAGTGCTAGATAGCCTAGATTTGGTAGATTCAAGCGATCATTTCGATATTAAATTTATTTAAATCGGACAAACAGAAAATATGTTTTAAAACACACGTTTCCAAATGTATAACACGACTTATGAAATCTAGATGTTGTAAACAGTTCAACACGTTTATATATTTTTTGTATTATTTGGTGCTTATTACTTGCGTTTGGTAGTTGTTGGACTAAGCAGCAAGCCATTACTCAGTAAACAGTATATTTAATATACTGTGGCGTTTGTTTCTTGTAATTCTTCACGTCAAGCTTCCTTAGGTTTTACATGTACTGGTGTAAACATGGCGGGCATATCTGTGTGTCCTTTGCAATTCGTCAAAAGAAACAGAGCCGAAACCTTTAAATTATTTTTTTATTATCGTTTGTATCGTGGAATAAAATGGACAAACAGTACCGCAAAAACAAACAATAAGAAATCCTCCTGAAAAGTGAAAACACTAACTTTTGACATAAGTTGTACGTATACATGTAGTGCATGTGGTACGTTTGCGAGCTTGGTGTAATGTAACAGACGTTTGGTGGACGTTCGTCAAGCTCAGTTACTCAGAAACGATTTCTGAGACCCCAGACAGGGTTCGAACCTGCAACCTTCTAATTCGGTCATTATAAGGTGGCAGGTTCGAACCCTGTCTGGGGTCTCAGAAATCTTTTCTGAGTAATTGAGCTTGACGAACGTCCACCGAACGTCTGTTACTAACTTTTAACACTAACTATAGTACACTAACTTTTAACACTAACTATAGTGAAAAAACTAACTATAACGTACTTATAATTTTGTCTTCGCTATCTCCACAATTAACACAAAAAAAGATTGTCACAACAGAGCACTCAGAACGGGTTTACATCACGCAGGCATATACTCGCGCGCATGCATAAAAACAGCGAGGTTAAGTTCGACTTCCGATGCGAGTACCAATACTGAATACGGTTTGGTCATGCGCAGTAGAGCATTTAACGACGGCGTATGGGATTTCGGTAGTTAACGCTTCCGAAGTAGGCCGAATTTAGGAAGTCAGTTTGATGGGATGAAGCAGACCGAATATGGGATCTGGTCGCTCTAATTTTCTTCGCTATAGGGCGAGAAGAAGCTCTTCCTCGTCTATAATGTCATCATCATATGCCAGGGCCAAGATGGCGAATAAAACAAAATGACGGGAACAAATGGCCCTGGTGGAGGCTAGACTATCTCAGCCTCTGATTGGTCAAGAGCTTATTGCATAAATTAGATGGTTTGATTTTGTATTTTTTTTTAAATAATTGTATTTTGGCCTTGTCAGGTTGGTCTTGCCCACGACGCGGGAAATTATATTTTAAACCAGGAAATAATTAGGTGTAATTAGGTATAATTACTGTGTAAATGATTGAGTTCTAGTTTAAAAAAATGCGCAATATAAAAATGCGCAATATACTGCGCATTTTGAGCTAGCCGCCACCAGGGCCATTTGTTCCCGCCATTTTGTTTTTATTCGACATCTTGGCCCAGTTCCCTACAAATGGCCCAGCGTACGAGGTTGCAGAAGTAAGACGTTTTCGAGGTTTATATTACCCACCATGTTTCACAGTTTCAGTATTCGCATTCGAATTCACAAGCTTATCGGATTTCGAATATGACAACGAATCGGAAGCGGAAGTGTAGAATTTCGGTATTGGTATTCGCATCTGAAGTCGGGCTTAACTTCCCTAATATACAATCCACAACAGGTGGGCAATTTCTCTGCGCTGACCAAGAAATTGCGGGCGTAAATCAACGGTTTTACCATTTTCTCTCCCAAAACAGTTAAAACGTGTTTTGACTGACAAGCTTTCTTTATTTACACCAGAAGTGTACAATTGAGCCATTTCTTGAAGCCATGGCTTCAACTTGAATTGGTCTAAAAACATTGCAATACCTTTCTTGTGTTCAGTCATACCACACTTGGACATGGGAAAATAAGGGAAGACACGAGAAAACTTTGTATTTGAACCCTAGTCGGCTTGTGCAATATGCACCAATTTCTGGGTTAGGATTAACCCTAACCCAGAAATTGGTGCATATTGGGCATGGACATATCCTAACCCAAGAATTGTAGTGCATATTGGTATTGGACATGGACCTATAACCGAATTCAGCGACTTACTTATTAATTTCCCAGCACACTGCTTGTTTTTCCTGGTTTCCTTCGGATGTCTGAACAGGTACATGATAGCTTTTCCAATGCCACTGACCTTTAGAGCACCACTGTCCATAGCCGGCAACTAAAAGAAATGACGTTTGACTCTCAGCGCACACAACTTAACAAGACCTAGAACTGCGCCATAAAGAAACTTTATTAAGGTTACAGGATACCCTAGGATGCGATTCAAGGAGATTTGCTATTACGCGCTGAATATTTTCCCAACTTGTCTCAAATTTACACCAAATGTAGCCAGATAAATGAAGAACACCATCGTATTATCAAATAAAAAAGAAATAAATCACTTTGCCGTGCATACTTACAAAATAATATAAAATCAAGGTACCTTCCCTACGCGGTTGTTGTTCATCGCTGGTTTTACTAAAAATCTGTCAAATTGTCATATTTACACTTCTCAAAGATAGTTCTAAAAAAGTGTGTTCGCGTTTATTTATTGCTTTAGTGGTTTATCATGTAGAGCAGTATTCTTTCCCGACTCGTGTCATATCAACGACAATGGACAAACAAAGGTCCGCACTCAGTTAATTTTGCGCTAAATAAATCGCGCCCAGCCATGCACCAACGCCGTGTTCAAGTTTGAAAGGGATCGGTTAAAACGCGCGATCAAATTCGTTCTTTGAATGTGTCCATGCGACCCAAAATTCATTTGGCTGAAAATAGGCTTTGAATATTTGGCGAGGTTTTTCACAGCTGTTGATGATTCTCCACTCTCTCTGGTTGTAAAGATAATCCTATTACTGTTGCCCAATAATAATGCGAGCGGATCACCAACCTCGTACCCAGGGTCTTATCTCCGCTCCCCCGCGGAGCAGCGGAGATAAGAACCTGGGTACGAGGTTGGCGGATCACCTGTTGTTCAAACCAAAGAAAAGATCAAATCTCACTTGCTATTGCATGTGACCGAACTCATCGAAGATGCCCGCGTAAAGAGAAAGCCTAAACTGCGCCGCCATGTGAAGCCACAAGATCTGCGAAGAGGCAGAAGAGAACAAGGACTCTCAAGAATTCTGATCCTGATAGTTCAAATTATAAAATAACATTTTGAAAACATGCAAGCGCGGCGATTGGTTGAAAGCCGTGTTTCTATAACTTTATGGAAACACGGCAAGGTCCACGCCATTCAATACGCCATCATTACGGTAGGATACGCTATTATACGCCATCATACGCCATTATGAAGAGTAAGGAGAATTTACGCTTTGATGCAGTGATTATTTTTACGTTCTATACCTATTTTCGACAGGTTATTTTATAAAGGAAATAGAAAACATTTTTTCCGTGTTCCCATAGAGTTATAGAAACACTTGTGGAAGTTTGGAAGAACTCGAACCCTGTGGGCTCGTGTTCCCACTACAATTTCTCGTTCTCCCAAACTTCCACTCGTGTTTCTATAACTCTATGGAAACACGGAAAATGTTTTCTATTTCTTAAATGTAAAATGGTTACATAGAGAATCTACTTTCTAAGTCTAAGATGAGGGAGAAAGGGTAAGGGACAGATTATCCGCTGTTAATACACGACTTTCGAATCTCAACTGCGCATCAGAATGACGCATTTTGAGCCGGGATAAAACTCATTTCAGTTCATAACATCTAGTTGAGGTCGCCGTATAATTGAGTTCGGAAATTTAAATGCAATGTAAATTAATATACTACCAGTCTTTGCCTGATGTTATGAATTGAAATGAGTTTTATCTCGATTCAGAACGGAGATTCGAAAGTCGTGTATAATAACAGACTTTCCCGCCACGAATAGAGATTTGGGTAACCGTTTTCCTCAATAACTCATTCAACTTTCAATATTTTTAAATCAAACTTTTGCCAGAAGATAGATCAGGTAGTAAGCTTTACGAACATGTAAAAATATCATTTTCTGATTTTTTTTTACTTTCTAGGGTATTCTGTAACCTTAAATTGCTTCGATTAATTATTTAATCAAGCTTCGTCGGCGATTATCCGACTAATAAGAAACGACAAATAAAATACAAATTATGTGTTTTGGGCACAAAATTTCGCTCGCTCCATATAACATCTTCCAAATCGAAAATAGCAGAATTACTTGTCACAAAATGGTTAAAATGCATATGATGCATATTAAAGAACGTTTAACCCTTTCACCGCCAGACCTTTTGCCCAACCTCGTTCCCAGGGTCTTTTAGGAGCGGAGGTAAGACCCTGGGTACGAGGTTGTCTTTTCCCTTGTCGAGTAAAATCGTCTGGCGTTAGCCAGAGTAAAATACTAAAGGGCCACCACGGTGGTGAAAGGGTTAAAATAAAGTAAGATATAAATTTACAACCCTTTCATACTAGGCTCGATTTCCGGCCGTCTCCCGGTATATATACTTACCTCCCCCAAAAGAGACGGCTGAACGCGTGAGCCACAGAACGTGTCTGTGACGTATTGCATAAATTTATTTTAAGATATCAAAAACGATAGAAGCTGACTGAAATATAAGTGACTTCCCCGATGCTGTAGGCTGAATGACAAAAAATATCTTGGCCATTGACCAATTTCTCTAGAGCTTTCTGTTGTAAATGTTTTAAACAATGAATCGTAAACGTTTCTAAAATGCGATCGCATGCCTCACTCATCAGCACTCTGTTGATCGCCATTTTGAACTTAAGGGGTAATTCATGTAATAATCATAAGAATATATGCCTGCTGAACATGTGCAGGCACGTTTCTGATTGGTGCAAATCGACAATGGACAAGCTCACGAGTCCAGCCGTGATTTCGGGGGAGGTAAGTACCGGGGCCCGAGATACGGCTGGAAATCAAGCCTACTTTCATATTTGACTTAGTACGTTCTGGAGATATTGATCTGCGACGTCATAATATTTGGATAACGTTTTAACATATTAAAAAATCATTTATATAATTGGCCATTCCCCAAAAGAGTTGGAAGACTGGTAAACAGCATTGAGCGCTGGTGTTCTTGGGATGGTTTGGAGGGACAGTTTCATTGTGCTTACGCTACCAAGCATGAAATCTGTCCCTCCAAACGATCCCAAGTACCCTAGCGTTTCTAACCCGTCACCAATCTTCAACTCTTTTGGGAAATGATCAATTAAGATTATTTGACAAAATTACTTGAAACTTTGCACGTGTGTACAGACCACTAAAGGTGAAGTAATACGGGCAACATTTTTCTTCAACTTGAACGCTACATTGTTGCGTTGCAAGTTGAAAAGCGTTGTTGCACGTATTACCACCCACCTTAAACATTGTTACACAACAATGATTTTGTTGTAAATTGAAAGAATTTGTTGAAAAAAGTAGACTCCAGTTTTACTTGCTGCAACATGCTGATTCAACTTGCAACAAAATCATTGTTGCGTGATGTTTAAGGTGGGTGGTAATACGTGCAACAACGCTACTAAACTTGCAACGCAACAATGTTGCAGCAATTTGCTCATTTTGTTGCTCGCATTACTTTACCTTAAGCAAACGAACTCTCTCTGGACGACATGCGACTTTCAAGACTTATGTATTTTACTCTGGTTAAATTAGCCTTTCAAACCTCGTTCTCGTGTTAATAATTGAAAGAAACTATTACACAAAAACGAGGCTGGAAACCGAAAGGCTAATTTAACTGCATATAAAGAATATAAATTGGCGGCCATCTTTATCAATTATCGTGTGTGTGATTTAATTTCGTGGCGGCAATTAAATTCTCTTATTCAGACCTGGCGGCATTTTAAAAGCAGATTTTCCCTTGAAGGCCTTGGTTGCATTATATCAATACATCCACTTTATAAACCAAATATTGATGTCGAACCTATAACTACCAAACATAACGGCAGATAAAAACAAAATTATTATATTAGAAGCTGGTTTCGCACCTGTGTTAATATTTTAAGTATTCCTTCCCGGATTTGAAGGTGAGGCAAAGATCCATCTGGAAGGGGAGTGAGCCAATCCTAATTGAAAAGAGAAAAACGATATTCGAATACAATGCTAATCACGTAAAAACACATGCGATTCCAGAATCATAACACAGCACTTCATCTGCAGCACGATAAAGGACTTGCTGGTGTTGCATGTATATAATAGAGGATATTAAACGGTGGTGAGAAGATTTGGATTTTATGTTCGAGTGGCAAGAGAACAAGTGATTCTTGACATAAAGCAATGGTTTTCAAAAATTCCAAGGCAATACTTATTTTAAAGGTAATGTTCTGTTTATCTCTTGCATTAATCATTCATGTCTGCGTCCCACTCAGTGTATTAGTGTTGGGTAATTATCCGTCTCAAAAGACACAAGGTAACAATAGAACAGGCAGTGGTAAACAGATACATGCGTTAGCATGCCTATTTTAAAGAAACATTAGGAGTGCATAAGACCGGGTCATCGCCCACCTATACCAAGGCTTCTGATTGGTTTAGATAACCTAACCCAACACCTTCCCGTAACCCTAATCAGTAAGGAGCGTGGAAACGAATTGATAATCGACAATAGGGCCTTTTATACGGGGCAAAATAGGTCAAAATGCAATCAATAAGGCGCGACTAAAATAAGCCCAGGGTTGAACTAGTCCAAAATAACCTCAAGATGTTCTCTCACAGTCTCCGTCATGAAATGGTAAGTCATTTCCTTCCTTTCTTTCCTACCGTCGATTAGTAAACCAGCTCTTCGTTTATTTTATCTTATTTTATCAAAGACTCGTTTCTCTAATTTTTTCTCTATTTTTCTTTACTCTCACTCATCCTTTTTACATCCCCTCCTTTCTTGCTCATCGACGGTGGGAATAGCAAATGTCTTTCGCATCTCACTGATTTGTTATTGTTATTTTGCTCTGATTGGATAATTTTTTCGGATCTCATTATTAATTTGTTATTGTTAATTTTATCTGATTGGCTAATTTTTGGTCACATGATTATCTTTCTTATATAAGCTCGTTGTTTGTTTACACTCTTTACGTTTCTCCCTGACGAAGGGCCTTCACTCGAAACGTTAGAAACTACGTTCAATATTTTCGGCAGTACTCTAACCTTACTATATTTCGATTTATTCAAGAATTGACCGTTTATACGAACTTTTGGCGACTTATTTAAACCGCGGCTTATTTTGCCCCGTATAAAAAGTCCTAATGTGATTGGTTACGTATAGCCAATCAGAAAACTCGTTCATATTAGGTAGATCTTAACTGACAGGAGCTGCTCCACACTCAGAGACACAGAAAGTATGACATACGATGATACACAGTCTATCGCGATTATAGAGCAAAGTGAAAAGGTGGCGAAGTGAGAATTATGTGGTCAAATTTTGGCTCCGCTCGAAATGTCACTACTTAATCATCCCAAACACTGCCTACGCACCACTCTACGTTTTTACACTATCGCAATCATAGTATCTCCATCCCATCATCGGAAATAAGGAACGGGTAAGCAAAAACATTCAATGGCGACGTTTAAAAGACTTTGTTACAGCGACCTGTTCTAGGCTTTCATGTAGCGGAATCTTGGTCGCTGAGGGTAGATTAGCTCGTGTGATAAAAGCAATACGAGTAAGGCTAGCTTCAACTTCTTTATTACGCAATAGTGGCTACAAATAGAACATTTGAACTGACACAGCTGGACAAAACCGAAGAATAAGTCAGAAAACCAAAGGTTCTCAGCGTCCACGCATTTGTAAACACGAAGATATGGTTAGTTCTTGACTGCCCCCAAGCAAATTTTAATACAAATAAGCTCTTGACTTTTTGCCGAGCACCTCAAAACACTTTGTCTTCCTATAATCTGAAACCAAGAACTTCCCTCAACCGCAAATTGAGTTTGCCGAAACTATAAGGGTACGCTTAGTTCGTACGGACAACTCAGTTACTGAAAAAGTAATGTGCCGTTAGTTGGGGTTATCAGAAACAAAGACAAACATTTTACTTAAAGACAAGTTATCGCTTTTAAGCATTCCCGGACCTTGTCCAATATCTTGTAAAATACAGTTTGGTAGAGTTGTTCACTCGACGGTGGCCAAACGTACATGTATATGAACAGATTTACTAAAATAGCCCGTATGCTTTTGCGATCAGAGGCCGCACACCGCCTGGTTTACAATATTGTTTATTACATTTATAGTCTCTGTTGATGCGCGAGCAGCAAACAAGTGTCAACAGTCGTCCATTGTTTTATGTTGTCCGGAACATGTATAATAATAAAGATGTCGGCGATCACCTGCCAAACCAGGTTAGACTGCTACTGTGGTGCCAACTGTTGATTGACTTATTAGCATTGCCAATGGCAATACAAATTATTACAAATACAATGTGTTTAACTTAAATATTGTTTTCGAAGACAAAATAGAAAACAAAATTAACAGTGGCAAGATATAAACAGGAAAACTCAAACAGTATTGCGAGTATAAATGTTCGTGATTACTGAGAGCGTATAAGCTTAACTTTTCGGCCTTTTTCTTCGTCGGTTTTCTTTCGTTATTGCTTCGTCCTTCATTTGAGTTTGACAGCTTTTCATGACGTTGTTCGTTTTACGTATAAGCGTTGGTTTGTTTCTGTTCTTTTGAAAATGATCCGTATTATAATTTAATATCCCATGCAAAGACCGCTTTCTCACGTTGTTTTTTTTTTAATTAAAATGTTAAATTGTTGTTTTTCAATAATTTTGCACCAATCAGTTTCTGTTGCTTCCTTGCCAGTGCTCAAGAATCTTAATTGTGTAAGTTAACAAAAACAACTATTCAGGGGTCATGCAGTTACAAAGAAAGAGTAGTTGAATTTAAGGTAATTCTTCCAGAAGTGAAAACTTGCTGAAACTGCCTAGTATTAAAGTTTATGATATGTTCATAGTAAAATAGTAAAAAAAGTTACGGTCACCGAACTCGTTTAGAAAATACTGCTGCCAGTAAACCATGATGTTTTCCCAATTTGTAGCTATTTTGGCTAACTTTTGATTTCGTCTTGTTATCTTATAAAATCCTCCATAAAAGCACTTAGTTTATACTGACTGGAAAAATATTTGATATTTTAGATGTACTTATATATGAACTATTTGGTGGCAACAAATAATGGAAGAAAATTTGACGAAAATAACAAGTGACAAACATTTTTGCGATATAAGAATGTCCACATTCTTTCTTGTTACATGTCTTTTTGAAGCCGTGTAAGAACGAGAAAGGTACGATATTTCAAATTCTCGAAATTATTTTTTCTCTATTTTTTCATATATGCTGTAGAGCTGGTGGATGAAATAAATAATTGAAAAAAAAGTTGGGGTCACCGACTGTCTTCGTGAGCAACACAAGATTGAAGCTTGAACATGTAGCATTATTCCCTATCATTTCATCTATACACGAAACCACGCAACAAATTTTTAATATTTTTCAAAAACCAAAATTAAGTTAGTATTCTAGCCAATCAGAAACAGCGGTTAAGAAATTAACTACGATTCAACCAGACGGCGAGAAGTAAAACTGTCGTTAAAGGTTTTATACAACTGCCTCCAGATAGCTCAAATGTGTTCCCATATGGTTTTTCGACACGCGTGTAAAATGGGCCTTTACCCGGGCTCGGGGGGATTCAGGTGACTCAAAAATAGCAGCCACATACAGGGGGTGGACAAAAGAAAGTGGCCATCATTAAAATATGGTTAATGTGGAATAACTACCGGGTGGCGCAAAAAAAAAGTACCCCTGTTTGATTCAGTATAACTTAAAAACTATAAAAGCTATTACACTATAACAACTTTCTTTGCATTCAGTAATGGCTAACTTAAATTTTGATATACAACATTTGCATTTTCATGCAATACTGACCGAGATATTAATGTTTAAAATTGAGTAAACATTTTTGGAAATGTCAAAAATTAGCTAAAAACGCTAAATTCTGCACATGTGACGTCAAGTTGTTTAATTTACATCTCAAACAAACTGAAATATCTCAACAACGAAGCAAGGAAACGCAAAAATGCAAAAGGTGTTACTCTATCATTTTAAGTGTTCTTTCAAATAAGACAAACTTAATTTTCGGGGTGGAATAAAATAGAAACCAAAAACAACAAAACAACACAACGAACATGGTCACAGCAACGTAATAAACAACCTGTGGTTGTGGCGGGTCTGGATGTACAGCGGCATTGCCTTGGTCCTGTGGGATTCCAACTTCGGCAATTACTTGTCGGTTAGGCTGTGGTAATTCTGCAACAGCAACAACATTCGGGGCAGGGATTTCTGCCTCTGGTTGGGCAAACTCATGAAGAATATCCACATCAATGGCCTGTGGACGAACTGGGGAGGCCGTCGGTTTGACGGTAAAACTCAGCTGTAGCACCACGAACGATTGTACCCCAAGAAAATCGAAACTCTTGATAAACCTACACTGTCGTATGGGCGTTCTAAGCGTAAATGCTATGTGGGTTTGAAGCTACTTCTCCCTGCGAGGATTGCCCTAATAATCTTCAAATTAAGCCTGGTTTCCATATAGCCGTAAGAGCCGGCGGCATGGCTGCGGCAAGGGGCAATGGTCCAATCATAGACAGTGTTGAATTAGCCAGCAATAAAAAGCTGTATGCGATTGGACCATTGCCCTTTGCCGCAGCCATGCCGCCGGCTCTTACGGCTATATGCTTTTGTGCTGATTCTCCCAGTGAGAATAGTCATGGTTTTCGAATTAGTTTAATACGCCTTTTTTCGTCGTTTTTAAACAAAGGTTTAAAAGTTCATGCAACTTCAAACGTTTGTATCTCGGTCAATATTGCATGAAAATGCAAACGTTGTATATCAAAATTTAAGTTAGCCATTATTGAATGCAAAGAGAGTTGTTATAGTGTAATGGCTTTTCTAGTTTTTAAGTTATACTGAATCAAACAGGGGTACTTTTTTTTGCGCCACCCGGTATTATTCGAGAAAAGAAAAAAAATATGTAAAGTGATATATTTTAGAATGCGTGCGTCAATATCTGCTCAAATATGATATCCAATTCTAATTTTGTTATTGGTTTAAAAAATACATTAACTTTGAAAGCATGCCACGCTGTGAAGCTGTAGTGAAATGGCAACAAAGTATCTAAGTATTTTGCTGTTATAACACTTTCATAGTATACAAAATCCATTAATAATTTTGAAGACCAGTTGGAATAAGTTGAACTAAGATTCACTTCATTTGTTACCAGATTGAAAATCATGAAAAATTAATATATTTTTTAAATCAATGGATAAAATTATAATTTGATATCATATTTGAGCAGATCTTGACGCATGCATTCTAAAAATATATAACTTTACATACTTTTCTGTACTGTAATAAACGTTATACAATGCACATTAATCATACTTTCGATGATGGCCACTCTTTTTTGTCCACCCCCTGTATACTGCTGAAATGTCAACATCAAAAGTAACTCATCCGTCAATTTTCAAACTACAATTAGCAATAGACCTGGAGCGAGGGGTATTCCACAAAAAATTACCCCGAGGGCGAAATGATATATTATACCGAAACATATTAATCTTTCAAAAAAAACCTTAAATAATCTAAAAAAAGTTAGCTTAACTTTTGTCAGCTTTTCATTGTCTGTTTCCATTCTGTTGATATTAAGTGTCGTCTCAAGGCTTCTAGATGCGTCTTTTGTTGCTTTCTTTGTCCCCGAGCCCGGGCGTAGGGCCGAAGGCCCGGATCCCGGTGAGGGTGCTAATCTCGACATGCGTGTAGTCCACTTTACACGCGTGGAGAAAAAGCGAGGGAGACGAAATCTGGGAAATAGTTTATATATATGTTTGGTACGGTGTCACGCGGTAAGAATAGTTGGACACTGGTGACTAGCGACGAAGAAAACTATAAACTCTCAAACAAATAGTATTTTGCTTTCGTTTATTTAAACGAAACGAAATGGAGCACTAAGAAAAGAAGGATACAAACAACCCGTTTAATATATCTTGAAGAGAAACCAGAGAACTTGAAGAAACCAAACGCCGTATGGTAAACAAAAACTCGATCTGCAGTGTTTGTAGTCACTTCGTGAGTCCGTGGTCAAATCATTTTAAAGTTAACGGTAGGATTCTTGTTGTTTTCGCTTAACCTAAACAATATACAGCTTCACGTTTTCGTGCTTTCCCTTGCTCGTCCAAACCATAAGTCAGCTTAACTAAAGCCAACTTAAAACACTACCTTTAAGGCTTACATTAACCGTGGTGGACGTGCATGCACGTTAATATCATTTGTTTTTATATCTGTTTGTTTTTGTATTGGCTGTATATTAGGAGTGCTTATTTTAATCAGGGGGTGGGTGGGCGTTTCAAAAAAGCATGTAAAAGTGGGCGAGGGGTTGTTGCGTTCATGTATTTCTAGTATTTTCTGAATTCCTATTTTCTTGTAACCTAACAATTTTCTTGTAAACTAACAATTTTCTTGTAAACATCTGAATGTTCAGACGAAACGTCAAACGCCTTCTTGTTCCGCCATTGTTGACAGCTTCGTGAATCGTGTGTGACATTCACGCGTGGTACACGAACTCGAATACCCCGCTGTGGCGGGACAATTTACAGTTGAGGTATAATATTTTTGTTTATTGCCACAAACTCTGTGTATGACAAACATACGAGTGGTTCACTACTACTTCTCTCGAAAGATCGTAAATGTTTTAGATAATAGTTACCTTAAGAACAGGAAGAACATTGGAGTCGACGAAAGTAACCATCAAATCAATTCTAAAAAAATAATAAATAAATTAATTAATAATATACATGATAAAATTTCTCAATTTTTATTGGCTATGAGCAGTGCAGTTTTAAGGAAATACAGTACAAATAAGCCAATCAAAAACAATAAAAACTGAAAAGAGCCAATCACGTTCTACAACGGATTTTGACGGAGTGACGGATGGTGTTTTCCAACCTCGTTCCCAGGCTCTTTCTGCAATTCTGCGCAAAACAAACAAATATGGCGGCGAAGATTTGAAACGGAGGAAAACAATTTAAATTTTGAAGTTAAAATTTGAAGCTAATTATTTTTTATTGTTGTCAAGTAAAGTACCTGCAAGAAAACTAGAAGATTCTTAGTGCTTTTAGTAAACTTTCTCGAGTAGTGGTAGAAGAAACAAAGCGTTTTTAAACAACCAAATATACGAGGAGTGGAAACTGCCGAAAGGGAACTGTAATGTAAGTACAGTTGACTTGGACATTTTTTCATGTATATTATTAATAAGTAATAGCATGATTTTTCGTGCAATTTGGAAAAACACGCACTCGTGAGTTTTTCAAAGACCTCAAATAGCACTCATCCTTCCGACTCGTGCAATTTTGATAGTCTTTGAAAAATTCACTCGTGCATGTTTTTTCCAAATTGCACTCAAAACCATGCTATTACCTATACAAATTGTTTATTTGTTTGTTTGTTTGTTTGTTTGTTTGTTTGTTTGTTTGTTTGATTAAGAGAAAGAGATGCACAACAAGGAAAGGAATTTGGATAAGGAAAGCAAAGAGGAAAAAGAAAGCATGGGTAAAAATGAGAGAATGAATAAAAATGAGATTATAATAATTTTATCGGGCATTGTGGTGTATTTTGCGGGCTAAAATGGAGAATTCAACGGACTAAAATATATTTTAGCCCGCTGACCTGAGCCTATCAGTTTAAATAAATCACTAATATTGGTTTGTTGTTTATGGAATTGTATACTTTTCTTGTCAATAGTTTGGAGCAAAGATTGCTTTGATGACAAATGTTGCGTTTTTCTGCCAAGTTACATGTAAGTTACGAGCTATGTAAATACACTGTAATTGTTGCAATGAAATACACGCCGACGGGAAGGTGGCACTGTTCAAGATACTGTTCACTGTATACTGTCTTTGATTTTCTTCTAAATGCCCACTAAAATTATTATAATAGAGAATCTTGCGGTCAGATTTTTATTAATTTCTCATCCAAATTTTGAATAAATTCAACCAAAATTTAATGGATTGGTCGTTGACTCGTTGGTCTATGGCCAACCCTTCTGCAAACGTTCATGAAAATCGGTGCAATAGTTTTTGAGATATCCTGGCGACAGACAGACAGACAAACAAACAAACAAACGGACGGACAGGGGTAAAAACATAATGTCCTGGCGGAGGTAAAAATGAAAGAATGAGTAAAAAAAAGAGAATGGGTAAAATGGGTAATAATGAGAGAATAAGTAAAATAAGAAAATGGGTGAAAAAGATAAGATGGCTCAAGAAAGAAAAACAGGAAAAATGCTAACTTTAACATGTGCTTCAAAACAGTAGGAAGAAGCACCAGTTTCTTAGTCGCAGCTTGTCTTGCTTCGTTTGCCAGTCTGTCCTCTTGAGCTGCCTCCTGCATCCTTTTAATAAGAATGGCAACCAAATCGTCATTGTCGTTAATGATATCTACATTCTAAGGAAACAATACACAGGAATTAAAGTTAAATGATCACATCCAAAATACACTAACAATTGAAAGTTAAAGAACTTCCATCTTTCTTATGCCATAGTCATATACAGTAAACACTCTCTAAGACAGTAAACACTCTCTAAGATGCGGACACACTCCAGACCATAGAGATCATAAGACTAGAGGGGGCATTCATATGCTGAGTCCAGTCAAATATGCAAGGAAAATTGAACGCCGCCATTATAATGGGGGCATGCCATACAAGGAGCGACTGCTTTTCCCCTCTAATTATAGGGGAAAAGCTATTAATATCCATGCAACTTCGTACCCAGGGTAAAAGACCCTGGGTACAAGATTTCAAAATGGCGGCCACAATTTATATCCAAGGAGTGGAAAAATTCAAGAAAGATAATAGACTAAGGTAAGAATTTATAATAGTAATAAGACCAAAAATTCTAAAAGTTTTATTTTCTTAAAAATCGTGATGAAAATTTAGTAAAAAGCTTGTTTTAGACGAACTTTAGCTTGTTTTTGCCCCTCTAACGGAGGCGTTCAATTTCCTCGCATTTTTGGCCCCACCCTCTATCGTCTTATATTATGATCTCTAAGTGTCGGTCTCAGCGTAGTCAATTGAGAAATGGTCAGAAAACTCTGCGAACTTCAAAGCGCCATAATGAGCTGTAATTTAATGTTGAGATGGTTATCATCATGCACAAATCTTTTGTTTTTCGTTTATTAATATTTTAATGACACGGTTGAAACTCAAACACTGCTATAGACCTCATTCATAAATGGCCGACGATATAAAATCCTTTTATGTGCATATAAATTAGCCCCTCTGACCTCGTTTTAGAGTAAAGATTCTTTTGAATTTCGCACATGAAAACGAGTTCAGAGGGGCTAATTTATATGCACATAAAAGAATATTAATTCCACGGCCATTTATGAATATGGTTATTAGATGGCTGCTTCGTTACACCAAAAAATACATTGTCTTCGCCGTGCCCAAGTTTGCATAAACGTGAACAAAAAGATAGAACAAAGACATTCATTTTATGAGTTTCCAGACCATCTCTCGATTGACTATGGCCTCAGAGAGATTTATCACAGTAAATACTCCATATTAAGAGGTCGAAAGAAAGTGTTCGTTTTAGAAAGTTGTCCGGTTTAGAGAGATACATGTCCGTTGTTAAGGAAGAGTTCACTGTAATGATACGTTAACACTTTGAAGCCTGAAGACGAGTCTTTAGTATGTTATTATGGCTAACGTCAGACGATTCAATCTCGTACCCAGAGCCTGACATCCTTTTGGTCAGCACCAAGGAACGGAGGATCTGGGGAACTCCGATGAAACTTGTCATCTGATTGGTTAGTTTAAAAACAGTAAAATTTCAAATAATGTGCACGTTGCTAACTTGTTTAATCGATTTTTCGACGTTCTGTAACACATAATTATACACGACAGACCCAAAATACAAATAATTCAAAACAGCAAAAATCCCGACAATTTACAAGTTAAAACTATTATTATTCTCGCTTCGTCCCCAAACAAACATCCATCGTCTGACTCGCCTCGTAATTCTTCGTAGTTTCGTCTCAGAACTTTAAAATTATATTAGAGAATACAAGGTCGATGTACTTTAGCCAAAATTCCTGACAGAAATTATAATTCTTTACCTGAGCGACTGAGCCGATCACTGCCGAGTGCCGACGGCGACGCGGACATATAAAACACTCTCGTCAAATCATCCGGTTGACGATTTAGAGAAAAGCTAAGAAAGACCGTTTGTATCGCAACGCTTTGTCAAGAGCTTTGTAAAACATACTGAGTAATTATTTATCGGTAAACATTTTCCCTGGTCTTCGAACAAGCTAAAGATCATCGATGACAGTAACAAATTATAGGGAACTGGGAACCAGAGGACTGGGAAGAAAAACACATTTAAAAATTTTTTTTTCATCGGAGTTCAACAGCAGGGAATTTTGTCTGCGCATGCGTCGCGCGAGTTGTCGTGGGGAGTCTGGGGACTTCAAAAACATAAACAAAGATGGCGGTAAATTTTTCCCCCCCACAACCCTTATGGCTTTATTTCCCCCAGAAAAAGGTGTATTGTTTGTAAAACGGCGCCCTTGTGAAAGGACACTGGAAACAGTCAGAAGCAGCCTCCCACAACGTGAAGAAATAGAAAGATATTTTAGTGAATCGTACGATATTAAATTGGGTGACAACGACTTGAGTACGTTGTGGTCAACATGCCGTGGCTTCAAATGCACGCAGTTTAATTGAGCCCCATTTCTACAATTTTTAGAACAAAAAAGTGTCGTGAAAATTTAAGAAAATCAACTAAAGACTGACAATCGGTAAAAATATTTTGAGGCTATAGGGCAGATTTTGCAGAAATTGACAATATTTGCATCTCGTCGCCGCAATGAAATTAGTAGCGTAGGCATGTCAAACTTTATTGTAAGATCTGAGTGAGACAAAAAAACTGATTATATATTTCTATGTACGAACGGAATTATACATAAATTTAGCATAACGTTGTGGCAGTTAAGAGGTCTTGCTCGACATAAGACAGAATCTGAGTACGTTTTAAAGACAGCACTAACTGGTAAACAAGTCGTCGGATGAAAGGAATAAATAATTTGCCCACTTTCCCCAATTTTCCCATTACGAAATAGCTCTCAGATATCAAAAGCAGTAATGGAAAAAAATGAAACCAGCATTTAAATTTTGGGGAAGGCAGAATTTGAGTTATAGTTGATCGAACATTCGCTATCAATTTGACTCCAATGCGGCTTCTTCGTACCATCACTTCATCTTCGATATTTATACACCTTTCTGGCTAAATGTCTTCTTTCACCTATCAGAAGAACGTCAGTGTCTCCACTAATTGGACAACATAGTTTAAAACTCTGGTTGACCAACAGATTGTTAGTAAATCTTGAAGATATCTTGGTCGTCATCCCTTTTCCACATTTTCAAAATTTCGCCACAGACGATACAAAACACGATATTTATAGCCCGCGATATTTTTTAACAGCGCAGACAAAATTCCCTGCTGTTTCGGAGTTCCCAATAGCAAGCAGCAGGGAATTTTGTCTGCGCTGTTAAAAAATATCGCGGGCTCGTCGTGTTTTGTTATCGTCTGTGGCGAAATTTTGAAAATGTGGAGAAGGAATGACGACCAAGATTTACTAATCAATCATTTAGCCAGGAAGGTGTATAAATATCGAAGATGAAGTGATGGAACGGAGAAGCCGCATTGGAGTCAAATTGATAGGGAATGTTCGATCGACTATAAACTCAAAATCTGCCTTCTTCCCCAAAATTTAAATGCTGGTTTCATTTTATTCCATTACTGCTTTTGATATCTGAGAGCTATTTCGTAATGGGAAAATTGGGGAAAGTGGGTAAATTATGTATTTATTCCTTTCATCCGACGACTTGTTTACTAGTTAGTGCTGTCTTTAAAACGTACTCAGATTCTGTCTTATGTCGAGCAAGACCTCTTAACTGCCACAATGTTGTGCTAAATTTATGTATAATTCCGTTCGTACATAGAAATATATAATCAGTTTTTTTTGTCTCACTCAGATCTTACAATAAAGTTTGACATGCCTACGCTACTAATTCATTGCGGCGATGTCATGCAAATATTGTCAATTTCTGCAAAATTTGCCCTATTGCCACAAAATATTTTTACCGATAATCAGTCTTTAGTTGATTTTCTTAAATTTTAACGACACTTTTTTGTTCTAAAAATTGTAGAAATGGGGCTTTGAGCTCAATTAAACTGCGTGCATTTGAAGCCACGGCATGTTGACCACAACGTCCTCAGTCGTTGTCACCCAATTTAATATCGTACGATTCACTAAAATATCTTTTTATTTCTTCACGTTGTGGGAGGCTTGCTTCTGACTGTTTCCAGTGTCCTTTCACAAGCCGTTTTACAAACTATACACCTTTTTCTGGGGGAAATAAGGGTTCTGGGGGAAAAAAAATTACCGCCATCTTTGTTTATGTTTTTGAAGACCCCAGACTCCCCACGACAACTCGCGCGACGCATGCGCAGACAAAATTCCCTGCTGTTCGGAGTTCCCCAGAACCTCCGTTCGTTGGTACTGCTCAAAAGGATCGCAAGTTCTGGGTACGAGATTGGGTCCAGGCCTCAAAGTGTTAACGCTTTGAAGCCTGAAGACGAGTCTTTAGTATTTTATTCTGGCTAATGCCAGACGATTTTATTCAGCATAGGGAGAGGTCCAGGCCTCAAAGTGTTAAATGTCATTTTACTGAAAAATGCAAAAATAAAATATCAGAAAGAATATTTATCAAAGTTATTGTTATTGTTGTCGTTGTTCTTATAACACATAAAGAACCACCATATATGAATATGCAATATTGGGATGGTGAAACGAAGTGAAATTCTTAATAAGAACTGAACTACATGTAAATTCCCAAAGATTTCATTTGGGACACCAATATGACCGCCATTTCATTGTTTTGAGACATCAGAAGTATGAAATGACCAAAAATATGAACTGTTTTCTGTAGACCAAAACATTTAGCTTGGTTCAAAAGTTAAAATGCAGTTAAAACTCGGTCACACTGTTATTTTTGAGCAGCACTGTACTACAGTTGAATCATTAAATAAATTGGGAACAACAGTAATTGGTGTTGATGGCACAGTACTTCCAGTCGTAAAATATATACTTAGACAAAAGCGTTAGTTTATAAAAATACGGTGTACCTTTCGTCTTCTGTTAATTTTCTTGTTCTCCTAAACAGTCAATAATGATAAAAAAAATATGGTCAATTCCAATACAGGTGCCCCAATGTCCATGTAAATGCTCTAACCATGCAGTGATTCCCAACCAGGGTTCATATGCACCCCTAACCCAGTGCTTCCCAACCCTCTCCCTTTCCAGTGGCTATGGCTCAACCCGGGTCCATATGCACCCAGTGTGGAATTCGTCTTGTGGCGAATTCAGGACAGAGAATTTGAGAAGTGGCTCAAGAATGGGGTAATCTGCTCTAAGGGGGGGGGGGGGGGGGGGGGATTTCGTATTGAGCATTGAAAAAACCTGCAAATAGCATGCACGCGGAAGCACAGTGGAATTATTAAATAGTGAGACTTCAGTGGCGGGGTGGAGGTGACAGGATTGCTTCTTATTACTTTTTAAAAACTATTAGTTTTTGCCAAGGGCCTCTCTATATTGATCGCATGTGTGTATTATGCAAACTGGCTTTCCGCCGAATCTTGGCGGTGAAATAAAAATGAATGAACTATATATGATTTAGATGGCACGTTTTTCTACGACTGTTGGGGGACGGGAGGTAGGTGGTGGAGTTTTCACACAGATGGGGCTCTTAGAAGCACTTCTCTAACCCTAAATCGTTCAATGGTGCTCCATCTGACTTCACACTGAAACACTTGTGTAATTTTGCACAGAAAATCAAGTGTGAACCAGAATTAATGCGATCAACAGAGGCTAAATAGCAAGGTAAATATTCTTTTTGTTTTGCATTGAGAATTTATATTAATATATTTAACAAATAGATTCCATTTTGCCGTTGTCTGTCCAGTTATAGATGCACAGATGACGTCACAACGTGGTAAGAACAAAAAAGTGGCCCACGAGACGCAGTCGAGTGGGTCACTGATGTTCTTACCACGTTGTGACGTCCTCTGTGCATCTATAACTGAACAGACAACAAAAAAATGGAATCTATTTGTTTTATACAATACAAAAATTTAAAAGGTTTTTATCGAAACTCTTGCCGGATTTTGGGGCATGAAGAAGGAAAAAAGCAAGTCAGCTGACGTGATCTGACGTGTCCATGTGTCTGTCCTTTAATAGATCATGGACAACAGCCAATGAAAACACGTATAGTAACCAGGGTATTGTATAAATATATATATATATTACTACGGTATACTATACTACGGTAGAAAATAGGTTGTATTTATACATTCAAATTTCAAGATACACAATCGCGCGGAGTCGTTGTTTTGTGGAATTCTCGAAGAAAAGGACTTTCTCAAACAATCAAACAAACTGCACCTTCCAAGAGAACTGAATGTGCTAAGAAATCTTTTTATTATTATGGATTAAGTAGATAGGATTGTTACATTAGTTGATCTATTGTTTTGTTGCCTTTTAACTTGTACATATACAATATTACCTTTTTAAAAAACTATTTAGATCATAAACTTTTTAAATTTATATTTTGTATAATATAAATTTATAATTTGTATACTGAGTGGGTTACCCTGACAAAATAAAGTTTAATCTGATTTTGATTTGATTTGGTCGCGAGAATAATGTTAAGCTTTTCTAAGGCTTCTGTAGTGACTCGTGTTCCGCGTTCTCTTTACAACGTAGAAATTATTTTTTTACGACTGCGTGAAGATTACTCTCGGGACTGTCCTTTGCAAAAGTTCTTTGTATTTGACATTAAATTCTATTGTTTAAAACGTTGCCGTAGTCGTAGTCGCTGTGTTCTCTTAAGCCTGGTTTCCACATGGCCGTCGATCGCAGTCGGCAGTCATCGCCGGCAAAGTTGAGAATGTGACTGCGGTACCTGCGTCTGGTTCGCGAGTACCTCGGCGGCGTTGCGGGCCGTTTAAAAATAGGGACCTTATTAAGCAAGCATAACGCGAACGTCACGACGACCACCCAAGTACAATAGTATTTTTCAACCAAAACAAAGCGTTGAATAATTTACAGTCCCAAGAGTATAATCCCAACACCGTCCTCGTTGCACATACAACGTCAACTGAAGCGTTTTCACGTTTTCAAGACAACGTTGTGGCAAGGAACCACAAATTAAAGTTGTTAGTTTATTTAGGCGTTATTATATTATACGCCACGTTGTCGAAGCTATGCATGTTGCCCTGTAAAGGTCTTGCAAAATACATAAAGCATACAATTGAATATACGATGTCCTGATTCATGGTTTCTTTTACATGTATAGTAACTTAATTAGCCGTGAACAAACGGTTGTTGTTGCTCTACCAAGTTAAGCTGTTATTTCTATACCACAGGTATCGTCAGAGGAAATATAAGGCAAAACGCAAGCATAAATTTTGGGTAAGGGAAATATTTCGGCAAAGACAGGAATATGGTCAATATCATACTCTATTTCGCGAGCTAGAACTCCGATCGAGAATACTTTTATAGGTAATTACTTACATTTGTGTTATCAGTATTTAGTACAATATGGGAATTTCTTATAAACTTTCACACATACAAATTGTGTTAACTTTGGCTGACTGATTATGTTTTAGCTAATCAACATTTCTCCTGATGCACATATTTCGATTGGCTAACACTGATCACATGATGTTAGAGAAACGGCGTACCTCGCCGGCATGTCGGCTTCAGACGTTTCCATAAAAAAATTTGTAGGTCGGCGGCACCACAGGAACGTTGAAAGTTGAACCAAATTCAACTTTTCTAGTGCTGCCGTCGATGTGACTGCGGCACCGCCGGCATACCGGCGCAATCTGTTCCCATTAAAAGTTTCTTGCCGGCGTTAGGTCGCAGGCTAAGTCGCCGGCAGGACGCCGACAAACCGGTGGCTCTTGCGGCTATATGGAAACCAAGGCTTTAAAGTCCCTATTCATTCAAAGGGGAAATTGTATCTTAGCAGGTAATTTTATATACGAACGAAAGTAGGAACCGTTGACTTTGAGCCCATCGGATGACATGCTTTTATCTACTTTGTTTTTTACCTCTTTCTTCTGCTCCATCATCTGCTCAAAATCGGACACGAAACTAAAATGAGAAAGTATTCAAATAAATTCCCAACGCAACTAAGTGAAGAATCAGACATAGTTCAACGCTATACTCTGGCTATAAAGGTTTTGAGCGCAACTTAAAAAGTTACTGCATGTTCATGACTCAACCTTTCGACACTCCGGTCTATAGTGTCTTCATCGATCACCACTGATGAAGACACTAGATCGCGGAGTGTCAAAACGTTAGGTCATGAACAGTAACTTTTTAAGTTTTAACTTTTCAAAAACTTTTAAGCCAGAGCAGCGTTAAGGCGGTTTTCCACTTGCGATTTTTTTCGCGCGAATCGACATTTCTATTGTAAATATTGAATAGATTTCTAATTAGTTCCAGCCCAGAGCTCATAAGACAGAAGAAAAAATGTCGATTCGCGCGAAAAAATTCGCAAGTGGAAAACCGGCTTTAGCCTCCTTCGCAGACGTCTTGTGGGCTTTTATTCCCGCCCACCAACGTCTGTTCGATACGGAGCATGAAATTCCTTTCCTGAAAACCGACCAATCTTCCCATATTTTGGGAAGCTGGCCTTTGACCTTTGGGATCTGCATAAACATGGCAGATATTGAAGTTGGATTTGTGAATGTATGCGAGAAGTTTGGAATTAGGGCACTTAATGGCTATCAGCGAGAAGCTATCATTCAGTTTGTAAATAATAGGACCGATGTGTTTATAAACCTCCCTACTGCATATGAAAAATCGCTCATATACCAAGCACTACCTTTGGGCAGGATCGCGTTATCAATTTCTAAAAGCGCTTATGATTGCTTTATTACGAGACAATGGGGAAAGGAATTTCATGCTCCGCTTAGAGCAGACGCCTGCGAAGAAGGCTAGGAGTAGCGTTAAACTACATGTATGTCAGAACACAATAACATAAGAACACAATACATTTCAGACTGCCTCTCTTCGTCCTCGCTTTCACTGTCTTCGGGAGCTGGAGGAGGAACTACAAGAGATTCTTTGGGCGTTTCATCTTCAACTTGAGGCTCTGTTTTTGTTTTTGGCGGTTCGTCCTCTTCATCCGACTCAATAACTAAAGATAAAGCAAGCTACAATAATCATAATTTGTTACATGTATGTATATAATAAGTGCTGACATCTCCGTGGAATTAATGAGGCAAATAAAACTTGGGATGTGCCAAAATTCCACTATCCAGTAGTATCCGGTATGCGGTGAAATTTTACAGGATATTAGAAACCTTTAGGTCCACGTTTACCTCAAACTGCAGTTAGCGGTTTGCCGTTTGGTGTTAGAAGTTGGGACAATTTATACATTTAGTTTGAAACCTCTGTGATTAATGTAACGTTTACAATAGAGACCTTAAGATTGGCGTTTTTTTTCGCGAACGCCTAACCGCAAACCGCTAGAAACCACGTGACAAAGAGCATTTCTTTCCCGTTTTCAACTGCAAGACCCCCATCTCCAGGTAAGTCATTTACCTCAATATATTAACGAATAACTGTTCAATGACTACACGTTTTATAACTACAACTACATCTTATCTTTGATTTGGTAGGTTTTTTGTTTGCTAAAATGATATAAGATCTACCTGTTTTCAGTATTTTAATGTGAAGCATACCTTGCTGTCGCCATTTTGTTTCTGACGTATAGCCACAATTTTTCGCGGTCGGCGGGGAATAACGTAAACGTCAATCTTAAGGTCTAATTCATTTTTACGTCAAACGTCAAACCGCTAACCTCAAACTGCAGTCAGCGGTTAGCGGTAAATAAAATAAACGTCAATCTTAAGGTCTCTATTAATTGTAAACTACTCCAGAAAAGAAGATACTATATGCCTATAAAATATACAGGAATTAATCCAAACCTAATAAATAGCTATCTTCTTGTTAGAGGAGAAACAAATAGATTTTCTATTTGAATTAGAGCAGTTACTCAGTTATGTGTTGAATCCGCCATGTTGATTTTCTTGTCGTATACAGTGTTCATGCTTTAAACAACGAAGCAGGTAAAATCTTCGCTTGTTGCTCTTAAAATTCATAACTAATCACAGAAAAATACTTAAATTGTATACTAGAAGCATCTATACGCGAAATAATGCAAACTCCAAACAGAGAATTGCAGACGTAATATGACTTGCGTGAAAACCGACCTTTTGTTGTGGAAAACGTGTACCTGAACCGCAAACGTGTAACCTCAAACGTCGGGCAGCGGTTGGACGTTAGCCGTAAAAGAAACAAACGTTAAAGTGCCTATGAAACGAAATTTCACTTCAGTTTTTTAAGATTGTATTTCGAAGAACACCTTCTTTTACATGCCTTTCAAATCTTATCCCACTCTTGAATTATTGGCTATGCAATTTGAACAATGACGTCACACGTTGTATATGGGAGAAAACGGGTTGACTAAACTGAATCAAACGTTAGAAATTTTCCTTGGGGCATTGTCTGATCACATCTGCAATGTGTGGTTTCGTGTAGAGTTGAACCAATCCAAAGATATAGTCTCACGTCTTTTTGTGAAAGGGCATCCTAGGAAAATATTTGTTAAATTAAAATTTAAAATTACATCACTGATTTTGCATTTTCTCCCACATACGTGTGACGTCATTGCTCAAATTGGATAGCCAATAACTCAAGAATGGGGTAAGATTTGAAAGGCATGTAAAAGCCATTTTTCATTATCTTAGGTGTTCTTCCAAATACATAAGCACTTTAAACTAAATGTCTCTATATTTATAATACTGCAGATCTTGGATTGGTGAAACTGGTTAAATTAAATATTTTAAAATTTAAATTTAAAATGGTTTAAAAACCATGTTTTACTGGCCTAACGAGTCACGCACTCATTAGTAGACTGTCAGGTGTGTTCCAGTTTTATTTAAATCAATGAAAACACTTTCACATTTTTTTTTAAATTTCAAGTGTAAACTGCACTGACATTAATAGTCCTTTTTCATTTTAGTATTCATATTTTCATTTTTTCAGAGTTCTTTCATATTAGCATGATCAATAGAGATATGGTCTGGAAACTCGGAAAACTTCAAAGCGCCTATAATGAGCAGTGATTTTATGTTGAACCGTATCTTACACATCCTTTGTTTTAGGTTTATCAATACTTAAATAGCACGCTTGAGTGATTGAACTGAACCGTTGCTATTGGACAATTCGTTCATTATACTAAAATACAACGGGTTCAGTGACCATGCACCGTGCACAAAAATGCATAAAGGCGAAAGTTTCCAGACTATATTTTGAACGACTATGATATTAGATAAACTTAATTTATACTGTCAGTTCCTTGTTAGTGAGAGTAGATGCCAATCTCGATAAAACACGAACAAAGAGTGCTTTAAACATTTTAATATTCAATTTAAGTACAGTGAGTGAGTGAGTGAAGTTTACGTTTACGAAATGAATAGCAACATCTACAAAACCATCTGCGTCTAGTTTCCTCGTTAAAAACAATCTTAAAAATACCCAAACTACTAGCTCACCTAAAGAAGTCGTATATTTCTAAGCTGTTTAATCTTGGCTTTATTCCTCGACATAACTTCAGAATCTCAAATGTTCGGCAACCGTGCTCTATTATCCATGCTTTAATGAAATTAAAGCACGGTTAATAGATCATGGCTGAGCGTTGCCATGACATAACAGGGTGTCACGTGGTACTGATTACCCATTTAACTCACAAAATACGTTAGGGTGCGAAAATTGAATACTAAAAAGAAATATTTATACTTATAGAAGAAAAATAAAATAAAAAGGTTAAGGTGGCTCCATACAGTTTATTGAAAAATGGAAAATACAAGTTTGAGAGTCCAAAACACGCGATTAAACAATTCGGGAAAAGAATAAAACTAAATGTTATGCATAGTTAAACAGTCTGACAATCAAAAACTGTTAGCAAATAAATAGCAACAGTTGTTGCTATGGTAACAATGACGTTTCAAAATGGCTGCCAATTACCCTTCAAACTAATTTAATTCGAAAAAAACTTTGGTGACCCCCAATTTTTTTTTCATTAAAACTTTTCTTGAAGTATGAGTAATCAATAGGCCGATTTAAAAAAAATTCTGTAAAACGAATAATTTTTTTTCCGGAAAAATCATGTTTGTTAATTTTTAAAAATTTCCGTTCTACAGAATCTTTTTAAAATCGGCCTATTGATTACTCATACTTCAAGAAAAGTTTTAATGAAAAAAAAATTGGGGGTCACCAAAGTTTTTTTCGAATTAAATTAGTTTGAAGGGTAATTGGCGGCCATTTTGAAAAGTCATTGTTGCCATAGCAACAACTGTTGATATTTATTTGGTAACAGTTTTTGATTGTCAGACTGTTTAACTGTGGATACAATTTAGTTTTATTCTTTTTCCGAATGGTTTAATCACGTATTTGTGACTCTCAAACTTGTATTTTCCATTTTTCAAGAAACTGTATGGAGCCACCTTAAATGGTTAAATTAACATTTACAAATACGTCGGTTTCAACATTTTTACCAGTTTAGAAGCGAAATGGTTTTATAGAGGCGTATACCATAGTCGATCTTATTCGCACTTAATTGGTCATTTCCCAAAAGAGTTGAAGATTGGTAAAGAGCATTGAGCGCCGGTGTTCTTGGGATCAGTTTGGAGGGACAGTTTCATTGTGCTTAAGCTACCAAGCATGAAATCTGTCCTCCAAATGATTCCAAGTACCCTGGCGTTCCTAAGCCGTCACCAGTCTTCAACTCTATTGGGAAATGGCCAATATATCAAGTCGATTGATGATGAAGTTATCTTCTCGTCAAAACAAAAAACCCACCTGGTTTCTTTTCACGCTTTTCTTTAGACGTCTTTTTTCTGCTTTTAGTTGATCTTTGCAGTTCTTCTTGTTCAAAACCCTAGAGATATAACAACCATGGAATTATGACTAAATAGAAAGCCATGCCCAAAAATAGTCCGTGTCCAGTATAGGCTGAGGCGGTTAACCGGAAAAGATCGGTTTTGTTTTGAGATCGGTTTCCGGTTTATTTCACGGTGGAAAACCGAAAAACCGAAAAAAACGAAAAAACGATTCAAAGTTTTTCAGTTTAACTTATAAAACTGATTTCCTCATAACGGGAGAGTTGGACGACGAAGAGGATAAGCTTAAGCCGTCAGAATTTCACGTGGTGAAAGAAGAACTGCTGGCGCAAGCTGTTTTTCTCCTATCCCATGAAGAAGTGAATGATGCTTCTCCAACTCCAGAACCGCCAGCGAAGAAGGTGAAGTTGAGCCTTGGAGCATTGACCAGTTTAAAGAAGCCAAAAGCATCCTCATCGGCAGCCCAGTCACCGCGCGATCGTTTGTCCGCAGAAATTGAAAGATACGTCACATATCCAGTTATCGATGGAGATGAAAATCCATTGAAATGGTGAGAAGCGAAAATTCAAGTTCATTTCGTTGCCAGTGAGCTTGCTAAAAGATACCTCGCTGTTCAAGCTTCTAGCTCACCATCAGAGCGACTGTTCAGCAAAGCAGGACTTGTAAGCACTCCAGCACGAGCGCGGCCGTTAAATCCTGAAAAGGTTGACACGCTCGTTTTTTTGGCTGAGAATTTGTAAACAAAAAGGCACTTGTATTAAGCGCATAGAATTTCACATTTTGATGTATAAAACTTTAACTAATTGTAAATAATCAATGTTGGTTGCTACAATATATTTATTTATTGCTTCATAAAGTAAACACACATGTTGGTTTGATTTGGGGTTTTTTATTTCACAATAATTTAATTATTGCAGAAGATCGGTTATGTCGGTTTTACCGTTTTTTTCGTGACGGTTTTCTGTTTTCGTTTTTTTCCCAAAACCGTCTCAGCCTAGTCCAGTACACTAGGTTCGATTTCAGCCGTTGTGAGCCGGCGTTCCCGCGCCCCCACACACCGGCTGGCTCAATGGTAGCCTGGTACCCTGGCCCAATCAAAGAATATGGGCCAGGTAACCACTAAAGATTTCTGCTTTCCTATTGGTTGAAACTTTCACGCATTCAAGGCATGCGCAGACGTACAAGTGGATTTAGCCCTGAATGACGCAAGATTGTAATTAGTGGTTACCTGGCCAATATTTCTTTTGAAATTGGGCCAGGGTACCAGGCTAGCTCAATGCTCGACACAACCATTAATGTCGACCAATAGAAATGTATCCTGCAAGATTTCGCAGGTAACCTAGTTGTAGTGGCCAAATTAGCATGCAGTATACATTTAGGAAATTAGCATAATAGGTTATTATAAAAGGGTGTAAACTGTAAATTAGGACAGAAGACCTTCGCGAGCGAGTAGGACGAACTATAGTTTTTCAACCTCACTCATCCATTGTATTTCTATCTGGTTGTGGCTTGATGATGGACCCTGTTTAGACAGATACACGCCACTGTAATAGTTTGGTAAATAAAGAATATAAGGAAATATTGGTCGCGTCTATCTTGGGTTTCAAGTTGCTAGCAGTGTGGCAATTCAAGAGCGTTTGGAAATATAGTACTACGGAGCTCGTCAAGTTGGGGAACGACACTTGATATCGTCGTAACACTGGTGATTGGTTAAGGAGGTCACATGTTAAATGTTCGAAAGAATCATGAAAACTCAATAGAATCTAACAGAGCTTTAAAAAGAAATGAGGAAGAGCCTTCTTGGGAAGCACGGGTGGCGTGTGCTGTTAGCGCGCTGCCTCTCACCAAAAAGTTAAGCCCGGTTAGACGGGGTTAGTACTTGGATGGGTGACCGCTTCGGAATGACCCCGTTGTCGGGCTTGGACTCATGTGAGTAGAGTTGTAGTTGATCTCTCCTGTGCTTCGAGGGTTTTTCGCCGGGTTCTCCGGTTTTCCTCCCTCCGTAAAATCAACACCTAACATCTTAGCTGTGATCCGTGGTCTGAACTGTGTCGTATGGCGGCTGACTGGAGCGCCTGATATGCCTCGACACGGCCACGTTGATCTGCGTCCTTCGCAATTCAGCCGCTGGCTGCAAGTAAGGATGATTAGCCACCCAGTCCTTTATCCTTTAAAAAGGAAAGTCTTCATACTCAACGGGCTCGGGAAAGTCGTTTTTTTCTCCAGAGTTTCCCAATCGTCTCCCACATCATTCATTCAAAACCTACGAATCCTCCAAATATTTGTTTAGTGATTTCTCCGCTATCGTCTTTAATGGAAGACTAAGTAATGTACCTTGAAGTACTTGTACGCGATGATTATTTTCGTTAGGTTGGGGGACTTAAACCATGCATATAAATACTTTCGAGAGCCAGGACATACCGTTGTTTACGGAAAAGCGTGATCTGACGTCACGGACAAATCGTGTCGACCATCAACCTCGTACCCAGGGTCTTATCTCCGCTCCCCCGCCCCCGCCCCGCGCTGCGAAAAGACCCTGGTTGCGGCTGGTCACGTGCCGCCTAAACGAATTTTATATCAGGGGAGGGGTGGTAAGCTTTAGTAAGCTGCACAATCAATGCTACAACACAAGTCCAGTTTTAATACTCGTATTCTAAAATCTGATATTAGATTTAGCCATTTAGGCGAACTATAAAGTTTAATAAAAAGAATGAAAAGCGCGATTCAAGAACTGTATTTACCCGAGTTTCTGTTGATGACAAATGCGAGTGAAAGGACGGCAATCGGCTTGATGTTGTATAGTTGCAATCTTTGCCGAATCGCTTCTTCTAGTACTTTTCGCTGGGGTTATCGGAGCAGAGGCTGAAATGTCAATGCATTTTAGTGCGAGAGAAAGCGGTTTGGCTCTTTCACATGGCCTGCAGATTAAACGAAGTTTAAATGAGGAAGAGCATCGTCGCGAGGAAGTCTTTGGCGGTAAAACATTTCGACCGAATAACGCAGTTCAAAATTTGCCTTGCTGTACAAATTTTTAAGGTACTTCACATCACCAACACTGCGACAATTTCAAAGTCTAGTCGACACGAGTATTCGACGGTGCATTTAATAGACGATGCTATATCTTCTTCGGGCCGTCGGGGATCCTTTAACGTTTGGATTCGATATGATCTTTGACAACGTACACCACAGAAGAAAGCACGAGATATGTTTTGTTATAAACACTGAGTACGTTTGTTTTTTGTTGGTTTCATTTTAACAGATATTTTGCGATCAGACAGCCCGATCAGACGCCAGTCTGACGACGCCAGACGTAATATATTATTTGTATAAACAAAGGTGAAAACTTGTAATTGTGCCTGTCACTCCTCCCTGAGTATTTTTGAAATCGTTAATTAACCCCCCCCCCCCCCCCCCATTTTTAGGGGGCACGTGACCAGCCACAACCAGGGTCTTTTCGCAGCGCGGGGGAGCGGAGATAAGACCCTGGGTACGAGGTTAGTCGACCATAGGCCATTTGCACGATGACGTGAGATGGTTTTGAGTGACTACAACTACCAGAATGCTTTGCCAGTATTATAGGGTTTCGGTTAAAAGGGATGACTCAAAAGTACCCGTCCAGTCCTTTCGCGGCTTTTCCAAAATATGTTG
The DNA here is from genome assembly GCA_035771165.1 of Paragorgia papillata. Classification (NCBI taxonomy): domain Eukaryota; kingdom Metazoa; phylum Cnidaria; class Anthozoa; order Scleralcyonacea; family Coralliidae; genus Paragorgia; species Paragorgia papillata. The sequence goes on from JAWNZC010000338.1 coordinate 880,853, forward strand.
TCAAATTTGTTTTTTCCAAAAAGCTAGGGGCTAAACCAGATTTCTGATTAGGGTTAGGGTTTATGTTGTGGTTAGGGTATCGAAAAGATTGCTAAAATCTTGAGACTCACTGAAACTTGACGACAAATTTGGAAAAAACAAATTTGACAACATATTTTGGAAAAGCCGCGAAAGGACTGGACGGGTCCTTTTGAGTCATCCCTTTTATAGCCGAAGCCCTAGAATACTGGTAAAGTACTCTGGTAGTTGTAGTCACCCAACGCCATCTCACGTCATCGTGCAAATTAATGGCCTACTGATCCAGCCGGTATGTGGAGGCGCAAGAACCAGCACACAAAGTCGAAGAGAAAACTGTATACAAAAGTACTGTACAGGCTAACGGACAGTTTTTAACTCCAGAACTTTTTTTCTTGCTATTAACGCGTTCATGAAAATGGATTTAACAAAACGCAAACAAATCACAAGTTTCGTATTGCAATCTACTTATTACTATTAAGTCTTTATCTCCCATACAAACTGAATTGAATTGAATTGTCATTATAAATGCACGGTCTTTATCTGTATAAAGCCCAGGGAAGTATACAGATAAACACAAAACCTTATGAAATTTGAACTCAAATAGTTACATTCCTTGCAACTGCGGTCTAGAAAACTTTTTAGAGAAATGGGCCGAAAAAATAGCCGAAATGGCTCAATGCCTCGGTAATTAACTCTTACTTTTAAATTTTTGCCTTATCAGTTAGGAATTGATTGCGGAGGTTCCCGCGGAGATTTTGATTCGCGAATAAAAGTAAATTGTTTTTCTAAGACTCTATGACTTACTTCAAACTCTTCATCCTCATCACTTGACCCAAAGATGTCAGCAAGAAGTTCCCCAGTACCTCCCACTTGTCTAAAACATTAACAGCAGTTTAACATGGTCACCGTAAATTTTCTATTAAGCTCCTGGGGTTTATTCTTTTTCGAGCTTCTTTCATCAGGGGGGGGCTTAACAAAGAGGGAGGCTTGTTAGAGAGGGAGGCTTGTTAGAGAGGGGGGCTTTTCAAATAAGTACAGAAATTATTCTCTTTTATTTATCAACTGATTTGGGGAGGGGAGGGTTTAATAGAGGGGGGCTTAATTATTTTCTGCTTCCAGAAAGGGGGTCTTATTAGAGGGGGGGGGGGGGGGGTTAATAGAGAAATTACAGTACATTTAGGGCCTGTTTATATGGAGACGACTTACCCGGCCAGCCAAGTTACTCGGCACATGATCAGTTTCCAGTCGGTAAAGTTAACACTGTATGTCCGAGAATCAAATCCTAATGTCGGTTGCATGTTTCATGGACAAGTGCGATTTGTGACTTTAGTCTTTTAGATTAATACTGTACTTAGTCTAGAAATCTAAAAATTTCCAGGGGATATGCCGCCAGACCACCCTACGCAACTAAGGGCCTCCAACAAAACGTTTCCCCAGGGCATCCCGCAAGCTTAATCCAGCACTGAGTAAAAAAACTTACTCTTCTTGCTCATCATTACGTTCCTTTGCAGATTTCGGTGATTTCTCTTCAAGAGAATCTATACAATGTAAAATAACAGATTATACTAACTGTAATATGACATAAAATAAAACAGATTATGGATTTAATAAATGAAATATACTATAAAACTAAACTTAACACATCCGTACTGTACTAACTACCAAAGTGCAGTGCAGCAGACTTTTTCGTTTAACAAACGAAATATAGTAAGGTTTGATTATCATATACTGCCGAAACAGACAACGTAGGAGTCTAAAGTTTCAAGTGATCACAGGTGGATGTACATTAAGGGGTAAAAATAACATTTAAAAAGTTGCATCGTGAAAATATTTTGTTGAAAAAAATCGGGAAGGGGGGCTAAATTTCTTTGTGCAAAAAACAAGCAAACAAAACCTCTCCCAATAAAAGCGATTTATAGATCGCAATTTAGGCTTATAAATCTAAGATTTTGTCTGCAACTTAGTCTCCATGACAATGTAATGCTATTTAATGAGCGGAAGATCTACCAGCTTCTCTTAACCTTATTGAAATCTTTCCTGTGCATTGTGAAAATACATTAATATGGATGGAGTACTACTGTATGGGCACTTTCCAATTTACAGTACATAATCAGACTGGTCAGTCTAGCCAGATTTTCTAGTCTGACAGCCCCAAGTCTCAAACGTATTGTGTTCTATTTTACTGGACTGACCGATCCAGCCATGTAAATGGAAATCCCCCTATGTTATGTTATGGAAACTGGATTTCTGTTTTAAACTGCCATAAATTGCATTATTACTGTACTGTAAATAGTTAATAGAATTATAATAAGTATCTCAATAATATGATTGATTAAATTAAGTTACAGTACATAGTTAAATGTTGTTTTAACTTTTATTACAATCTTAACTTTCCCAGCTATATAAGTCTTAGTTTACTCATCATTAAAGTTCATTACATTACAAATAATCGGCCGATTAATCGGCATATGCCGATTAGTGCTACGTTGTTGGTTACCAGTCCCTGTGCAGTTTCGCAATGTTGTAGGGATTGCTAAATTGCAACAAGATTTGTGAAATATAACAGAAATGTTTCGTGATGATTAGTTTTGAGAATCAATTTCATTTTGTTTGTCCGACTTTCAGTTTTATAAATCAGTATGCGCTACGCTATTAGTATTTGGAAATTGTGATGTAAAAACAAAATATTATCCACTTTGTTTGGTGCTAGCCTGTTTCGTTTGTCCATAGAAATGTTCCCTGCCTCGCTAAACACACACTCTGAATAAACACTTGAATTGGGACTTTGTCATTTTCTCGTGTTGGTTTTAAAATTTAAACTTTTAAAAGCGTTTCACAAATCTTTTGACAGACTAGAGTTCAGAAGTTCCGGTTCATTGTTTCCGAAGTTGGTGACAAACATTGCAACTTCGTTTTGATGCTCGCTATTTGAGCGGCTCTATATATACATAACAAATTTGTGGCGTTCGTAAACTTTGTGGCAAATGTCTGACTGCGGAACTCTTCCGTCAAGAGTTATGTGAAACGCTCTGTAATCATTGTGAAATAAAGACTATTGTGTTTGGGCTTATGGACTTATGGTGTGTGTGTTTGCGTCGTTCATGAAAAGCTTTTGACATGCACCGATTATTTTGCCGATTATTCAAAATAATCGGCCGATTACCGATTATTTTAAATTGGCCGATTAATCGGCTTTGCCGATTAGTTTCCAATTAATCGACTCATCTCTACTACGTGTAGCTTATTTTTATGGGCAGCTAAAATGGCATCAGCACTAAAACATTTTGAGGAGTTTGATTATCATTTCTGCTTCCAGAAAATTTATGTTAATAACACTATGTTCGGTTTCCACCATTTCTAGATCTACATTTAATAAATACTGTATTCTAATTTAGCATTTCTTACAAAAGAGTGCACTTTAAGCATAGTTGACATACAGCAGGTATTAAATAAATGAAAGATAAAAGTACTTAGTCTGTGAAGCCATAAAACGGCATGCAGTGGCACCAGTTACAGGATACCTGCTCAGATTTGGTAGGTGCATGAAAATGAGTGCCTTGAGTCTCCGAGGAGTGCTTTTTATAGAGCGTGTCTGTTTTACTTTGGGCAAGACCAAGGTTCTTGATACTCGAGAGTAATCACTTCCTCACATTCATCAACTGCTGAGAATAGTTTTTATAACAAAATACTGATGTTTGAGTGGAGCCCTTCATTAAATTGAAATGTGAACTAACATCAGTGTTTCGTTATAAAAACTATTTTACCACCTTTTCATTTTGCTCTATCTAAAACACTGCCTAGGTGGATGTCCATTCAACTTTTTTTGTCAAGCGAGTGACCTCCTGTGATAGCTTTCTTTGTCTTGTAAGGTGGAATAGACCCAGTCCAGAGCCCATAAGACAAAATATTGAAAGCAATGACAGAATGTTGAACATGTGACAAAAAGCAATGAATAGAAATCAGCCTTGAGGCTAATGGGCTTGTCTCACCCCCCCACGTGGCCCTGACCTCTTCCTTACTGCGATTGGTCAGTTATAGCATTTGAGGGCAAAATGTTTTGCCCTCAAATGCTAATTGACCAATCACAATAACGCAGAGGTCAACATACCTGATTTTTCATCTTTAACATCCACATGTGGTGTTTCCTCAGATGTGGTTCCACTAGGTATTAGTTCCCCATCACCAGCACTCTGCAATATATCCTCCACAATGGCTGCCTCATCCCCAGTTAAGTCAACAGACAAATCACTTATCTGAAACAAATCCCCATCATCTACATGACCACCACCAGAATCATCCCTGGACAATGGTTCCTTTTCAGGCAATTTTTTATTTACGGATTCCTCCTCTTTCGTCCCGCCCGGTACTGCCTCTTTTGTTTCGCCACTTTCACTTGCTTGATCAGACACATGTATATTATAAATATCTTCCTTCTCGTTCTCTTCTGCATCATCCGACAAATCCATATCATCTGGTTCACGCGGATTCTCTTCAATGTCCCCCTCTTTTTCTACGTCACTCGATTTCTCGTTTTCACCGCTCTCATCCTTTGGTGAAGAACCAGGCGAAGGGCTTGAAGGTCCTTTGCCACTCAAGTCAGATTGACCAACAGCTGCGGTGCCTTCATCTTCCTCTCCGCCAGACAAGCTACCTTTGTGAGAAACTGAGCGATCGTCGGCCTCCTCGTCGCTTTCATCGTGTACACTGCCACTTGGCGACTTGGATTGTACGGATTCTCTCTCCTTTTCATCATTTTCAACGGCTTCTTCTGGCTCAAAATCATCATCGTGCTCGTCGCCATCTTGGTTTTCGTAGCCTGGTGTTGGTGGTTTCTCGCTGTCTGATGTCGAGTTACTCCGCGGTGAGGTGTCCATCTCAACGTCTGACATCTTGATCAGACTTAATAAAAAATGTTTCCTTTAAAATCAAGTGAAAATCGCACGATTTGAGGCTGGAAAGAAACGAAGATATTTATGAATACAGTGTGTGCGGTTACCAATTGAATGCGGATGAAAAGTTCCCCATTGCCCTCATTTATCCCCATTTGACCCCAATCTCGTACCCAGGGCCTTCTCAAAATGGCGGGGCGGAGAGACGACCCGGGGATCGGTACAGTCACTGATATAAAACAGAGTGGTTAAACTATTTGGCGAACTATTTAAGCAAACAAGAATAACCAAAACCGTACAAATAACAAGATCGATGCTAAGTAAAATTATGCTGAATAACAAAATTAGATTTAGGTCCCAAACAGTACATGTAGCGGAGTTAAGAAAGGATCATGTGTAACAACGGGTACGGGAGCAAGAAAAGGTACCCGCTGGTGCCAGTAGATTTTTTCTAACGGCACTACGCACTAAACCATCACGAATATTTTTATTACGCCGAAAAGAGATTAAAGGGTTATCAGTGAAAATAGCTGATCATGACGTTTCAGGATCATTCTTTAGGATATGAAAATTGCGGCTAATGATATCCTTAACTTTGTGGTTGAAAGGATGAAATGTGAGAACAGAGAACTAATGGTATTTTATTATCAGAAACTCTTTCTAAACGTTGTTTTAAACTCTTTCTAATTAAAGGTTGTTGTACCCGTTGTTACACATGTCCTTAGTAACTCCGCTACATTTGTGTGAATAGGGGTATCCAAATCCGCCGATCCGCTAAAATTTGATAGAAAATCCGCCGAATCCGATCCGAAAACTCTTGCGATAAATCACTACCCTAATTTTTACTTTAAGCTCTTTTATTCAGTTCCTTTAGTCGCATTTTACAATAACATAGTTTAGCAACAAGGTTGTCCAAAGTATCTTTAGCAAATACGTTCTCGTTCTCAGCACCTCTCGATTTTCTTAGTTCGGGGCACGAGCTAGAAATCAAGAGGCTTTGGACGGCCTAGAGAGACACATATTTTCTAACACCTGTTTGGCAAACCAGGAACAACGAAAGTTTTAAGATTTAAATAGAAGTAAAAGTTAGGATGTCAAATTTGCAATAGATTTGCACGCTTGGCAAATAGCATGCAAAATTAGTTATAAATTTGCACAAATTTGCTACGTTGCAAATTTAGTACAAATTCAGTAATAAATTTGTACTAAATTTGCAACGTAGCAAATCTGTGCAAATTTAAAACTAATTTTGCATGCTATTTGCCAAGCGTGCAAATATATTGGAAATTTGATATTATACTATAAATTTTCACTAAGAATTGCCTTTTTAAATTTTCACCGACAGTTAAGTTTGCTATTTGTGTAAATAACACGCAAAATTCTTACCATTTTGCATTGATTGCATTCGGCATAACCCTAGTTTATATATATATATATATATAAATATATAAAATATGGTATATATGGTATAAAATACATAAAATTTTCCTAATGAATTTGCTCATGTCAATTTAAAAAGCAAATTTGTAGTTCAATTTGCACAACTTTCCCACCATTGCAAATATATATAGCGTAAAATTGAAAAAAATAAAATTGAATATCCATCAATCAATCAATCAATCAATCAATCCATCCATCCATCAATCAATCCATCCATCCATCAATCCATCCATCAATCCATCCATCAATCAATTAATCAAAAATTCATTCATTCATTCATTCATTCATTCATTCATTCATTCATTCATTCATTCATTCATTCATTCATTCATTCATTCATTCAAACAATCAATCAATTATTTAATTAATTAAATAATTAGTCAATCAATCAATCAATCAATCGACCCATCGATCAATCAATCAATCAATCAAATTAATTAATAACAATTAATCAACGGTGGCTTGTTCATTCAAAACATGCTTTTTGTTCGACCAAAAAAAAAATAACCCTATGTTCGAGCGAGACTTAGAATGACAAAAAATGTACCATATACTGCCAAGATGATATCCTATATAGCCTGTATCCTAGAACACCCGCGGTCAACAAGAAACAACACGAATACTTAAAATATGCTTTTACACAACAAGCTTCTGCAGAAAGGCATTTGCCTAAATATGAAAAAGATATTCAAAAAACTATAAATACTTTTTGCGGCAGTGCTGTCTAATCGTTGTTTCCATCGATGCGCCATCGGAAGTCGGCGGATTAAAGTCGGAGACTTTGTTCATAGTTTTATTGGCCAATCATATCTCAAGAAATTTCCCGCTAAAACATACTAATTCAAGCAAGAAGATGGCGGGTTGGTTTAGTCTGAATGGACACAAGGAAAATATATATCCATCTTTTTATAGTGAACGTCTACAAAAAACGTCATCATTTGTCATCAAAGTGGTGCCTTAGGAAATCTCTGTTGTTTATCCCATGCTATCTGTCTAAATATGTGGATTTTTGACGTCAAAAAAGCTTGTTATAAACACTGCAGTGACGGCACTGTACAAACAAAAACAGAAAACGAAGATTGATCAGTGATATGATCACGACAAACGACGACAAAAAGTTGAAGAAATCACGTTACTTTGATAAAGAGGTTAGTAAACTGAAGGAGTGTGAACTATTAGTAATAGTATTCTGTATCTTGGATTAAATTCCAGTATTCCACAGCGGGATAAATAGCGTTTGTATCCTCGTAGTCTTCGAAAAATATAAATTTTGACAGTGTTTGATCCATACATCAAATATCTAAGTTTGGCTTGTCAAAACAAGTTAAATCGTCACTAGTTTTTGTATTTTATAAATTTATTTTGTAAGTTAAAACATTTTGTGGTTACTCTTTGCAATTCTTTGTTTTATAAATAAAAGTTTATATATCAATGGCTGTCTTTTTCAATTATTTTTTTGGGCCAGAGCTTAATGCATCAGTCAATTCCAGCTGCGATCATCCCCCCCCCGGGACAACCCCCGGGCATTGGTAAATTTTCTTTTTTTTTTGTGCAAATGCCCGGGGGTAGGGCAAAAAAGAAGGAACAATGCCCCACCCTTGGGACGAAAAAGCAAAACAAATGCCCCACCCCCGGGCCGACAAATTAGTCAATTTCAAAGAATGTACTAAATTAATTACATGCGTTTTAACAATTTATATTTATACCTCTGTTCATTGTTCTTTTGGGATTTTTTAAAAAAAAAAACAAGGAAAACTATCGTGTTCACTTCAGATGAAAACATCGACGAAAGGCTGTGACACACTTGCTAATATTGCAGAAAAACCTTTTATAAACCTTTATAAAAACAAGACAGCCTACCTTTAAATATGTCCACAAGTTTATCTAGGCCTTCTTTCTTCAGCCAAGACACAACAAAGCTCTCGTCCTTGCCGATAAAGTCGTCCATTTTGGCATATAACAAAGGAAACTCGTGGCCGCGGTCTTTTCTCCGTGAGCGACAAATGCCCGGGGGGTAATAACCCGATATTGACAAATGCCCGGCCTCCGGGTGAACACGCAGCTGCAAATGCCCAGCCGTGGGGACAAGTAAGCGTGCAAATGCCCCACACTGTCCCGGGGGGGGATGGTCGCAGCTGGAATTGACTGATGCATAACTATAGAACACCAAACATAAAGACAGAAAGATATTCTACCTGTTCTACCTATTGCATTGCTTGTTGCAGTGGAATGCAATGCATTACATTGTATTGCATTGTAATATTGTATTATATTGTGACTTTTCAAACATTTATCTTTTAAGTGCTGCCTGACTCATACCTATTTAATACATATTTATAATTCAATAAATATTTTTTATAATATTGTACTAATTAATACTGTACTGCACTGCACTGCACTGTATTGTACTGTACTGTATTGTACTGCACTGCACTGTACTGTGAGTGTACTGCACTGCACTGCACTGCACTGTACTGCAATGTAATGTACTGTACTGTAACTTTTCGTATTGTTATTGCATTGTATTGGAGTCTTGTATTGTATAGTTTTGCAGTGTATTAACATTTATTGCATTGTAATGAGGACTGTGTCACATTGCATGTTTTGCATTACATTACATTGCATTGCATTGCATTGCATTGCATTGCATTGTATTACATGCATTGTATTGGAGTCCATTGCATTGAAATACAATATTTTGATAATATTACTGTAACTTTTCAATCTCTCTATTTCAATATCTTAAATTTTCATGTATTTTTTAGGTTCGAGTATAATCTAGAAAACCAAACAAAAAGACAGAAAGACATAATTTTATTCTACTAACGTTAACTATTTAACAAGTAAGTAGAAAAATATGTTTATTTTTAATGTGGCTTATTTATAAATTATTAAAGATGATCGATTTTTATATAAATGTTGTTGTGTATAAGTATTGTAAAGTTTTTAGAGATGCGCCATCTTGTCTTGTCTTGTCTTGTCTTGTCTTGTCTTGTCTTGTCTTGTCTTGTCTTGTCTTGTCTTGTCTTGTCTTGTCTTGCCTAACCCTTGCCTTGCCTTGCGTCTTGTCTTGCGTCTTGTCTTGCGTCTTGTCTTGCGTCTTGTCTTGCGTCTTGTCTTGCGTCTTGTCTTGCGTCTTGTCTTGCGTCTTGTCTTGCGTCTTGTCTTGCGTCTTGTCTTGCGTCTTGTCTTGCGTCTTGTCTTGCGTCTTGTCTTGCGTCTTGTCTTGCGTCTTGTCTTGCGTCTTGTCTTGCGTCTTGTCTTGCGTCTTGTCTTGCGTCTTGTTTTGCGTCTTGTTTTGCGTCTTGTTTTGCGTCTTGTCTTGCGTCTTGTCTTGCGTCTTGTCTTGCGTCTTGTCTTGCGTCTTGTCTTGCGTCTTGCTGTGACGAAGTAGAAAATTAGAGATTTAAATAGTATTTTAAATTATATTTAAGTTTAGAAAAAGGCATGTAAATAAGTAAAATAATAATTAGGACAATCCCTTAGAGAGTTGTCAGACGTCAAGTTTATGTAAATGGCCAACGCCTTAGATAAAAAGGAGAGTCGGAAGGTGTCTTGAGGGGAGAGAGGTCATCGTTGTTAGGCGAAAGGAAGATACGAGAGTTCTACTTGCTTGGAAACCGCCAAGCTCGCAGATATCACAGCAAGATATTGACAGTAAAGACGGTTGGGGTAAGAGACACTAGACCAACGTCGTCTTCGATAATTATTTGAGTTCGGGAGCAAGTGGTGGTGGCAGTTACGTATAAAACGCTGAGCAGAATCTCGTACAGTTTGGAGTTGGCACGTCGGAAGCCAGCAAACGTTAATCGCTGAAAAGACCTCGCGTTCAGATAACATATCTCGTGGAAGAAAGCGGAGCAAAGGAAGACTCTAGAGTGAAGAAGAAGCCTAGGCAGAAGCCGAAGAAGACGACTGACAACGGACAAAAACTCTTAGGAATTTGTTAAGTATATCATTATTTAGTTAATTAAATACGACCGGTATATTTAGTAAGTTAGGAATTAAATTGATTAAAAATCTTTGTAAGTTCATTGCCCTGGAGTTGCGTGAGTTGATGCAAGCTGTAGAAAGGAGAAACCCTCAGTTTAGGGGCGGATTAAACGAACTACCCGAAGGTAGCGTGACTTCGCTACACTTGTCTTTCGTGACAGCTACAGAATGTACCAGCACTGATGTATAAACATTTAGTTAGAATTTCTAACAGACTGCTACAGCTCCGTAGACAACATACCTGTTCAGTCTGTTATATCAAACTGATACAGCACTGACCGTGTCAGGCTGATGCAGTTTGACAGAATCTGTTCTGAACAGTCTGTAGCTGCAGGTATGATACAGATATGATATCATAGGTGTATCATAGCTGATACTGCAACAGGCTGCATGTATCAGGGATCACTACATTTTTCTAGACATATCTGACATCATTCTGCATCAGGTCTGACACAGAGTGTTCGTTTTTGCGTGTGTAACGTAATGTATCACAAGATAACGAAAGGTCTCACAATGTAACGTAAGTTCTCACAACGTAACGTACGTGAGATCTCACAACGTAAGTAAGGTATTACTGTTAAACGTGAACTAGTTAATAATCATCTGCTTTACAAGAGCTATATTTGTACTATAGTCTTGACTAATTAATATGAATTAAATTACACTATCTAAACTATTAATATTACAACGTTCGAAGAACTTGCATAATTTAAGATAATATAGCCCGGGCCCATAGACCTTATTCAAAAATGGCCGCCGAATTAAAATTCTTTTATATACATATAAATTAGCCTTTATCAACTCGTTTTCATGTGTGAAATTCAAAAGAATTTTTACTTTAAAACGAGGTCGTAAGGGCTAATTTATATGCACATAATTTCCGTTACACGCGCGAACTGAATAATGCACGCTCTGCCCACGTGGCAAAACGGACGTAATGGAAAATAGCCTTAATTTAGAACGCGCGATGTATACGATTGCATGCAAATGCATCAATACATGCACTTTTCAGTATATAGCCCGAGGTTGTGATTATGCGAAATTATATTTCTATATATTTTAATTTTGGATTGCAGAAGCTTGCAAAACGAAAAGCAACTTTGGAGGCGTCACCGGTGTACAAACAAAACAAGAAGATCCTTTTGCGGAAATATTTAATTCCTGAAGCTATGTCCGCTGAAGTCAGCGAGGAGGAGGAGATCCCATTGGTGAAGGACAGCCTCAGGCGGGCAAGCTACCAAAATTGTATCTCGGCCAATCGCCTGGAGGTCTGAGCAATTAGAGATAGCCCTGGCAAGCCACGACCGAAAGGCACTGAGGCAAGCATCAGAAAAGTCTAAAGCCATGATGGTTAAAAGGGTTCGTGGTGGTTTGACAGCAACGCCGATTCCTCCAAACATCCCAAAATGGGCGGTTCTCAAAGAGGTTCTAATTCAAGATCTAAATGTTTAATTCAGTATAGTTTATACGAAACGTTCTGTCCTCACACCGTTTTTTTAGCTACATGGTTCAATTTCACACTGCATGATAATCAAAACATCGGCGTTACACATGAGTATGCGAAAATTTATTTCGAGTTTTCACTAGGTTACATCTTGACGATCAGCACTTGAAAGAAATTTCATATTTCCAAGTATTCATCATGTATTGAATACTGACTATCGTATTGTATAAGTATAAGTTTTCATTACAGTTGATTTCAGATTAATTTTCCGCTTTGCCTTGCGAAGTTCGTTGCAAAGTTCAGATATTCGTTCGGAAGTTCGAAACTACGTTGCCAAGGTTGAGAATTATCCAATCAATATAGTTTGATTCAAAGCTCGCAATTTGATTGGATAATTTCTCTACATTGGCTTCCCAAATCCCAACGAACTTCGTAACACACGCGCGGCGGTAAAAAATACCCATAAACTGTTAAGTCTGGCATACACTAGAGAAAATTTCCGAAACAAGTTACCAAAATACGGTTTCAGAAACAAAAGTTAATTTCCAGTGTATGTTGAAAAGTTTCCGAAACTTTGTTTCCGAAACAAAGTTTTCCTGATTAGAGTTCTGTTCTATTTTTATAAACAAGTTTCGGAAATGTTTTCGAAAATGTGTTTCGGAAACTTGTTTCTGGACTTGTGTCGGTGTATGCTGGGCTTTAGACCTATATACTGGTATTCAAACTTGTGACACACAAATAGTGTGTAACTTATTAAATAAGCCATGTTGTATAGTCCGAATCACTACACTAATCTAACCGGTGTATGAAACCGAACCTGCCATGTAGTAAGAACTTTGCAATAACTTTGCATATAGATTTGCTACGTTGCAAAGTTATTACATTTGCACTAAATTTGCACCGCAAGCAAATCGCTGCAATCGCGGTATTTGCAGGTTTGCAATATGGTGCAAACTTGGTGGAAATTCGGAAGTTTGCTACGGTGCAAATTTATGCAAACTTCGCAAATACGGTATTTGCAACAAGTTTGCAATTTCGGAGATTGGAGGTTTCGGGGGTCGTCGGAGATGCTCGGAGGCGTCAGCTGGATGAAGGGACAGAATAATGCATGAATTTTGTAACGAAAATTTTTCCTGGTTCGGAAAAGGATATTTCAATCAACTTTAGGATGACTTGACATCTAACCTAAACCAGTTTTTCATTGGAAATTTATTTTTTGCGAATAGTAATATCTTAACAAAACGAGTCAGCCAGATTAAGCGGGTTAGCTCAGCTCATGTAAACAGCCCCTAAGTCGACATTTTAGGGCTTTTAGCACTTTCACTTAACTCTAGTCGTCTGCCTCTTGTTTTTATTATTGTTTTAGATTCTGTTCCCTCCATATTTGCATATATGGCGGCTCATGAACAGCCAAGCATGAAGCTGATAGCATGCCTGTGAGCCGTCGGTCCAATCTGGTTCCCAGACCCTTTGGCGATAGTTTTCTCTTTCATCTTCACCGTACGGGGAGCACGGGTGGCGTGTGCTGTTAGCACGCTGCCTCTCGCCAAAAAGTTAAGCCCGCTTAGGCGGGCCGGGTTAGTACTTGGATGGGTGACCGCTTGGGAATGACCCCGTTGTCGGGCCTGGACTCATGTGAGTAGAGTTGTAGTTGATCTCTCCATGTGCTTCGAGTTTTTTTTTCCAGGTTCTCCGGTTTGCCTCCCTCCATAAAATCAACACCTAACCTCTTAGCTGTGATCCGTGGTCTGAACTGTATCGTTGGCGGCTGCTGGGAGCGCCTTTGATATGCCTCGACACGTTGACCTGCGTCCCGTTCGCAATTCAGCCGCTGGCTGCAAGTAAGGAGGATTAGCCACCCCGTCCTTTATGTTTTGAGGGCTTCGAGAACATAAGTTACGTAAATACGATCGAGGATCCGAAGTAAACAACAAGCAAAATCCACAATCCGAACAAAAGTAATGGATAAATCCGCCATCTGATATATTTGCAGGATCCGCCAACCGTAAAAAATCTCCGCCCAAACCAAAATCCGAACCGTTTTTTTGGCCAAATCCGACTATCCGAAAACCTATTATATTCCTTCCCCCCCCCCCCCCCCCCCCCCTTACATGTATTACCTAAATATACATGGACCTAAATCAAATTTTGTTATTACTTGCCTCTCTTCCAACATCATTTACTGTATTTCTTGCAATAAATGTTGCATGCTTTACATCGGTGAAACTGGCAGACGTTTATCTGACAGGTTTGCTGAACATCTTCGTTCCGTGAGGAACGATGATGTTGACAAGCCTGTCGCCCGACATTTTAATAGTGCCAACCATTGTATTTCAGACATGAAAGTTTGTGCCATCTCACCCATTTCTGGCGGTGATGTCAGCCGCAAAAGTCTAGAAAAGCGGCTCATTTTCAAAATTGGTACCATTCATCCTCACGGACTCAACGAAAGTAGTAATACCCCCCACTCCAGACCCCAAATGGATGCCGCCTCATTAAATATTCAATTTTTAATTATTCATTCTCAGGCTCCTTTAGGATCCTCTGACCCTAATCTCATTACGTCATTATGTCTCGTGCTCCTTTGGGACAGTCTAACCCTAATCTCATTATTTATGCGTACATCATTATTTCTCAGGTTCCTTTGGGACTTCCTAACCCTAACTTGTTTTCCCCCCAACTCTAGCTTTCATGCAACCCCCCGTGTAATACGTCATAACAGATAGCTCTCCGAGTATTTTTGACGCTTTCTGTTACTAAGTGTGATATTTGCATATTTATCCTCAGTGCACGTGCAGGAGACAAAAGAGAAACTAATTAGGGGTCATTAAGAGGATTAAGCGCTTGGGCAAGTATAGTCAAGAGAGTCATTAGCAACACGCGTACATGTAATACAGAATTTAAAATATTTTATTGAGAAATATATCTTTACACAAAAAACTCTTGATTATTTAGTGATCTATCGGTAACACTAGCATATGGGCATACAGTACATCTTATAATCCGAAGGCATGGATCATGAGCCTTGAATTCTGTACCACAAACATTACATATCAGATTTCGATTAACGCATTTGTTAAAATATTTCCACAAACACTTAGGACACTCAATTACATGTGTAAAATTAACAGGATTCTGACAACGTTCGCAATCAACAGGTTCGTCAATTGTAGAATTTTCTGATTCTATTTCGGTGTAATCCTTATCGTTTTCTGAATCTTCTTCGGAGGAAGTTTCTTCGTTTTCGCTCTCTGATTCTGTTTCTTCTTCTGCCTGCGCCAACATTGTTAGCACTCGAACATTTTCGATAAGGTTTTTGTCAATGTTAATGTCGGCGAGTCCTTTTACAAATACGTTTAAACCAGCTGGTTCGGGAATTCCTGAGAAGTAAGGCGATACACAGTATTCTACCAATTCGGCTATTTTTGTGTTTGGTATAGTTCTTCCTTGATACACAATTTCTCCTTTGGGATTCCATGTTAAGTTGACATAGGATGCGAGTAAACTATTCAACAAAGAGGACGCGTTCGCTTCATCGACTCCGTAGTCAAAATGTGACAGTATTTCTTTAACACGAAAATCGTCATGTAACCGTTCTCCCATAGTGTTCAGGGTTCGAATGATGGTCTTTAAAAAATATCGTTCTTTTTATATTAGTTCTGCGAGTCCTTCTAAAACTGGACCAAGTAGGACATCAAGAAATCCTTCACCTTTTTGAACCAGTATCTCTTTTTTCTCTCATAAAACTACTTCGGGGACTAGCCAAAGTTGATATGTCGTCGCTATAAGGCCTAACGACTTCAAGCAAAGCAGGTGATAATTGATATTGCGTTGACCAAAAGTTCAACATACAATCACAAATGCATCTAATTTGCTCAGGGCTAGCAGTCTCCAACAGACCTCGCTGTTGAATAGGTTCACTTGTACATAAAAGTTCAAGAAACGGTTTGTGCTTTTTGATCAACATCTCTATTTGACAGTCAGTGTCTAAATGAGGAAAACGCTACCAAAACACATATTTTAGGAGTCTATTAGGAGCAAATAGACACACACACACACATACACATACAAAAGCCTTTAGCTTAAAATATTTATTTCGGTTTTCGCTCAAACATATACATATCAAAAGTTTTAGTAAGGTCTGCTTCTTAGATTATATTTAGGCGTTTTTATTTTAAAAGTAGCGTGATAGTCTTTCTTGTCTTCTGGTGATAATTGTGATACATCTTCTTTTGCCATGGGTAAATATTTTGATCTAGTCATCAGTAGATGATGTTCATACTCTTCTCTATCATCTGGGGTCATCTTTGCCAAGTCGCTTTCTTTCCAATCCGAAGAGCTTTCCCAGTTATGAAAGAAATTATGTTTAAGCGTTGGTTGTTCAACGGTAGGAGGCGGTGTTACAAAATAGGTTTTAGGTGTAGCAGGAGCTGTAGGGAAACTCCACGGAAGATCGTCAGTTTCTTGCTTTATCTTGGGTGTCAAATTTTCTGAAGTTTTTGGTGGCTGAATTTGAAGATTAGTCAGAGGTTGAGACTGATTCTGCAGTTGGTTTTGAAACGTCAGAAAACGTCCTAACTGATTGGAGTAGACTAGTGGAGTATGCTCTTTTCTTCAGGTGTTAACTGTGGTGCTTGTACAATATCTTGGCATTAACGATCGGAGGTAATTGATAGGATTGCTTTTGTATGAAACTACCCAGCTGTTGCTGCAGGCTGGAGCTATTTTCTCCGGGTAGAACATTGGTCTTGAGGCGGTGATCGTCGTCCGTAGTCGGCTTTAGATCAAGCATTAAATAACCATGAGGGCGACTTGTGGCTTCCTCGTAACTCTTCATAAATTCATGGACATGTCCAGGATTCACTTGTCGTGCCAAAATAGAAATTTGCTGCTTATCCCTCGGAGACTTGAAGAGTATACGATATAGTGTGCGTTGAGGCTGATGTTTCTGGTTTCCTTTCCTTGGTGAAATATATTTTGAACAATATAGATCACTGAGAGATTCCTATGATGACTTCCCTTGGTAAATAAATTTGCAATGCGCTTATCTCCTCCTGATTGATACATAAGATCATCTAGGACAATAAGGTTTCGCCTCGAAACATCAAGAAAATCTTCCGAGTCGATGTTCGTAGGTATTCCTTCATTCAGTTCAACGCCCGGAATAGTTTTGATCATCTCAAGATACATGGGTTGCCACTGACCATAACACCAAATGATACGTTCAGGAGGGGGGTTGATAGTTGTTCGTGCATTCTCCAGAAGAGTTTTTACCCATACGGTTTTACCACTCTGAGTACACCCTGCAACAATACACGTAAATGGATGCTGCAGGACTGTGGATCCATTGACGAGAGGAACCGCCTGTCGTATTTGTTTTGTCGATGATCTATGAACCATCTTCATGTGACGGAGGAGATTACTTGAATTAGCGAAAGATTTTCCACAAACTTCACAAACGTATGACATGTTTCAGGTATAAGATAAGAAATGAATATTTTTCTATTGGCCAACCTTGTTTATAGTGATTCAACACAATAGTCCTAAGACTATAGTCCTTATAGTCCTAAGACTATAGTCCTTATAGTCCTAAGACTATATATAGTCCTTATAGTCCTAAGACTATAGTCCTTATAGTCCTAAGACTATAGTCCTAAGTCCTAAGACTATAGTCCTAAGTCCTAAGACTATAGTCCTTATAGTCCTAAGTCCTAAGACTATAGTCCTAAGACTATAGTCCTAAGACTATAGTCCTAAGTCCTAAGACTATAGTCCTAAGTCCTAAGACTATAGTCCTTATAGTCCTAAGACTATAGTCCTAAGTCCTAAGACTATAGTTCTTATAGTCCTAAGACTATAGTCCTAAGTCCTAAGACTATAGTCTTAGGACTATAAGGACTATAGTCTTAGGATTATAAGGACTATAGTCTTAGGACTTAGGACTATAGTCTTAGGACTATAAGGACTATAGTCTTAGGACTATAAGGACTACAGTCTTAGGACTTAGGACTATAGTCTTAGGACTTAGGACTATAGTCTTAGGACTATAAGGACTACAGTCTTAGGATTTAGTACTATAGTCTTAGGACTTAGTACTATAGTCTTAGGACTATAAGGACTATAGTCTTAGGACTTAGGACTATAGTCTTAGGACTATTGTGTTGAATCACTATAAACAAGGTTGGCCAATAGAAAAATATTCATTTCTTATCTGACCGTCATACCTGAAACATGTCATACGTTTGTGAAGTTTGTGGAAAATCTTTCGCTAATTCAAGTAATCTCCTCCGTCACATGAAAATGGTTCATAGATCATCGACAAAACAAATACGACAGGCAGTTCCTCTCGTCAATGGATCCACAGTCCTGCAGCATCCATTTACGTGTATTGTTGCAGGGTGTACTCAGAGTGGTAAAACCGTATGGGTAAAAACTCTTCTGGAGAATGCACGAACAACTATCAACCCCCCTCATGAACGTATCATTTGGAGTTATAGTCAGTGGCAACCCATGTAACTTGAGATGATCAAAACTATTCCGGGCGTTGAACTGAATGAAGGAATACCTACGAACATCGACTCGGAAGATTTTCTTGATGTTTCGAGGCGAAACCTTATTGTCCTAGATGATCTTATGGATCAATCAGTAGAAGATAAGCGCATTGCAAATTTATTTACCAAGGGAAGCCATCATAGGAATCTCTCAGTGATCTATATTGTTCAAAATATATTTCACCAAGGAAAGGAAACCAGAAACATCAGCCTCAACGCACACTATATCGTACTCTTCAAGTCTCCGAGGGATAAGCAGCAAATTTCTATTTTGGCACGACAAGTGAATCCTGGACATGTCCATGAATTTATGAAGAGTTACGAGGAAGCCACAAGTCGCCCTCATGGTTATTTAATGCTTGATCTAAAGCCGACTACGGACGACGATCACCGCCTCAAGACCAATGTTCTACCCGGAGAAAATAGCTCCAGCCTGCAGCAACAGCTGGGTAGTTTCATACAAAAGCAATCCTATCAATTACCTCCGATCGTTAATGCCAAGATATTGTACAAGCGCCACAGTTAACACCTGAAGAAAAGAGCATACTCTACTAGTCTACTCCAATCAGTTAGGACGTTTTCTGACGTTTCAAAACCAACTGCAGAATCAGTCTCAACCTCTGACTAATCTTCAAATTCAGCCACCAAAAACTTCAGAAAATTTGACACCCAAGATAAAGCAAGAAACTGACGATCTTCCGTGGAGTTTCCCTACAGCTCCTGCTACACCTAAAACCTATTTTGTAACACCGCCTCCTACCGTTGAACAACCAACGCTTAAACATAATTTCTTTCATAACTGGGAAAGCTCTTCGGATTGGAAAGAAAGCGACTTGGCAAAGATGACCCCAGATGATAGAGAAGAGTATGAACATCATCTACTGATGACTAGATCAAAATATTTACCCATGGCAAAAGAAGATGTATCACAATTATCACCAGAAGACAAGAAAGACTATCACGCTACTTTTAAAATAAAAACGCCTAAATATAATCTAAGAAGCAGACCTTACTAAAACTTTTGATATGTATATGTTTGAGCGAAAACCGAAATAAATATTTTAAGCTAAAGGCTTTTGTATGTGTGTGTGTGTGTGTCTATTTGCTCCTAATAGACTCCTAAAATATGGGTTTTGGTAGCGTTTTCCTCATTTAGACACTGACTGTCAAATAGAGATGTTGATCAAAAAGCACAAACCGTTTCTTGAACTTTTATGTACAAGTGAACCTATTCAACAGCGAGGTCTGTTGGAGACTGCTAGCCCTGAGCAAATTAGATGCATTTGTGATTGTATGTTGAACTTTTGGTCAACGCAATATCAATTATCACCTGCTTTGCTTGAAGTCGTTAGGCCTTATAGCGACGACATATCAACTTTGGCTAGTCCCCGAAGTAGTTTTATGAGAGAAAAAAGAGATACTGGTTCAAAAAGGTGAAGGATTTCTTGATGTCCTACTTGGTCCAGTTTTAGAAGGACTCGCAGAACTAATATAAAAAGAACGATATTTTTTAAAGACCATCATTCGAACCCTGAACACTATGGGAGAACGGTTACATGACGATTTTCGTGTTAAAGAAATACTGTCACATTTTGACTACGGAGTCGATGAAGCGAACGCGTCCTCTTTGTTGAATAGTTTACTCGCATCCTATGTCAACTTAACATGGAATCCCAAAGGAGAAATTGTGTATCAAGGAAGAACTATACCAAACACAAAAATAGCCGAATTGGTAGAATACTGTGTATCGCCTTACTTCTCAGGAATTCCCGAACCAGCTGGTTTAAACGTATTTGTAAAAGGACTCGCCGACATTAACATTGACAAAAACCTTATCGAAAATGTTCGAGTGCTAACAATGTTGGCGCAGGCAGAAGAAGAAACAGAATCAGAGAGCGAAAACGAAGAAACTTCCTCCGAAGAAGATTCAGAAAACGATAAGGATTACACCGAAATAGAATCAGAAAATTCTACAATTGACGAACCTGTTGATTGCGAACGTTGTCAGAATCCTGTTAATTTTACACATGTAATTGAGTGTCCTAAGTGTTTGTGGAAATATTTTAACAAATGCGTTAATCGAAATCTGATATGTAATGTTTGTGGTACAGAATTCAAGGCTCATGATCCATGCCTTCGGATTATAAGATGTACTGTATGCCCATATGCTAGTGTTACCGATAGATCACTAAATAATCAAGAGTTTTTTGTGTAAAGATATATTTCTCAATAAAATATTTTAAATTCTGTATTACATGTACGCGTGTTGCTAATGACTCTCTTGACTAGACTTGCCCAAGCGCTTAATCCTCTTAATGACCCCTAATTAGTTTCTCTTTTGTCTCCTGCACGTGCACTGAGGATAAATATGCAAATATCACACTTAGTAACAGAAAGCGTCAAAAATACTCGGAGAGCTATCTGTTATGACGTATTACACGGGGGGTTGCATGAAAGCTAGAGTTGGGGGGAAAACAAGTTAGGGTTAGGAAGTCCCAAAGGAACCTGAGAAATAATGATGTACGCATAAATAATGAGATTAGGGTTTGGAAGTCCCAAAGGAGCCTGAGACATAATGACGTAATCAGATTAGGGCTAGACTGTCCCAAAGGAGCATGAGACATAATGACGTAATGAGATTAGGGTCAGAGGATCCTAAAGGAGCCTGAGAATGAATAATTAAAAAATTGAATATTTAATGAGGCGGCATCCCTTTGGGGTCTGGAGTGGGGGGTATTACTACTAACGAACGTTTTTCTATTATTTAACACCTCTAAAGACGTTGTTTCTGCTTAGCAAGGGCGGACATAAACAGCGTTTTCACTTTATTAATTTATCTTTTACTCATCCTTTTTACACCCCCACCTTTTTTCCTCATCGACGGTATGAATAGCAATTAAATGTCTTTCGCTTGTTATTGTTATTTTGCTTTGATTGGCTAATTTTTTGCATCTCATTATTAATTTGTTATTGTTATTTTTATCTCACGATCGGAAATTGCGGCTGTCGACTGGGATCTAATCCAGGTTGACCTGGATTAGCTACGCATGCGTAGAACGAATATCTTGCGTGTAAACGTCATCACTGATACACGCGAGACCAAGCCTGTGACCAAGCGAGGCTGGCGCGAGATGAATCAGGAGCGAAGGAGCGTTATGGTACATGTGGGTTCATACGATAAAATTAGTGAAGATAAAGGAAAATAATGGATCCATTGAAGAGGATACTAGGGATATTGTAGAATATCATGCATTTGCTGACTTGAAATCAAATGTGGCGAAGAACAAGGTGCGATCTAGTATCGTAAACTTCTATGTTAAATGACTAAAATCTGTTGTTTGTTGACCGTTTACTACCCCCAAAAGAAGTCGGGTTGTGTTTTTTTTGGCAGATGTGTGTACCCAATTGACCTTTAAAATGGATTTTAAAGTTCGAATCAGTCGTGGAAAGTGTACTTGACGACTGAGGAAGTGACGAGTTCACATAAAACAAACCCAATCAACTATGGAGGATGAATAAATCTCAACTATTGATTTTTTCTTTGTCTTGATTTTGTTTTCGGCTATATATGGACGGTTCACTTATTCTTGCTTTGCGTGTGTGTGCTGTGTTTAGAATTTAGTAAATTTAATTTCATCAAGCTCGACCGACAACTCACTTGAGCCAGCACGCACGTGGCCTGCGAACTGCCCCTTGAAAGTGGCCAATTTTCTATGCGATTCTCGATCGTAGCCTGGGTGGAGTCCCAGTAATTGACATCAGCTACAGCCTGGGTAGCAGTCCCAGTGCAGACATCATCGGGCTCAGCAGCCCCTGGGTAGCAGTCCCAGTACAGACATCATCGGGCTCAGCAGCCCCTGGGTAGCAGTCCCAGTGCAGACATCATCGGGCTCAGCAGCCCCTGGGTAGCAGTCCCAGTGCAGACATCATCGGGCTCAGCAACCCCTGGGTAGCAGTCCCAGTACAGACATCATCGGGCTCAGCAGCCCCTGGGTAGCAGTCCCAGTGCAGACACCATCGGGCTCAGCAGCCCCTGGGTAGCAGTCCCAGTGCAGACATCATCGGGCTCAGCAACCCCTGGGTAGCAGTCCCAGTACAGACATCATCGGGCTCAGCAGCCCCTGGGTAGCAGTCCCAGTGCAGACACCATCGGGCTCAGCAGCCCCTGGGTAGCAGTCCCAGTACAGACATCATCGGGCTCAGCAGCCCCTGGGTAGCAGTCCCAGTACAGACATCATCGGGCTCAGCAGCCCCTGGGTAGCAGTCCCAGTGCAGACATCATCGGGCTCAGCAGCCCCTGGGTAGCAGTCCCAGTGCAGACATCATCGGGCTCAGCATGCCCTGGGTAGCAGTCCCAGTGCAGACATCATCGGGCTCAGCAACCCCTGGGTAGCAGTCCCAGTGCAGACATCATCGGGCTCAGCAACCCCTGGGTAGCAGTCCCAGTACAGACATCATCGGGCTCAGCAGCCCCTGGGTAGCAGTCCCAGTGCAGACATCATCGGGCTCAGCAGCCCCTGAGTAGCAGTCCCAGTGCAGACATCATCGGGCTCAGCAGCCCCTGGGTAGCAGTCCCAGTGCAGACACCATCGGGTTCAGCAGCCCCTGGGTAGCAGTTCCAGTACAGACATCATCGGGCTCAGCAGCCCCTGGGTAGCAGTCCCAGTGCAGACATCATCGGGCTCAGCAGCCCCTGGGTAGCAGTCCCAGTACAGACATCATCGGGCTCAGCAGCCCCTGGGTAGCAGTCCCAGTGCAGACATCATCGGGCTCAGCAGCCCCTGGGTAGCAGTCCCAGTGCAGACATCATCGGGCTCAGCATGCCCTGGGTAGCAGTCCCAGTGCAGACATCATCGGGCTCAGCAACCCCTGGGTAGCAGTCCCAGTACAGACATCATCGGGCTCAGCAGCCCCTGGGTAGCAGTCCCGGTGGAGACATCATCGGGCTCAGCAGCCCCTGAGTAGCAGTCCCAGTGCAGACATCATCGGGCTCAGCAGCCCCTGAGTAGCAGTCCCAGTGCAGACATCATCGGGCTCAGCAGCCCCTGAGTAGCAGCCCCAGTGCAGACATCATCGGGCTCAGCAGCCCCTGAGTAGCAGTCCCAGACATCATTGGGCTCGGCAGCCCCTGGTAGCAGTCCCAGTGCAGACACCACCGGGTTCGGCAGCCCTTCGGTAGCACAGTTCCAGTGCAGATAATCCTTTGTTTGCTTGCATTGGGTAGTGTGTTCAAATAAGAAATGGGGGTGGTAGGTTGGGAAAGGGTTCTCAGGGGTTTACTTGGAAGTGTGATACTCGTTCGGAACAGGGCATCACTTTGGTGGTCAGATCAAGGATCAAGATCAGCTCGCGGTATCTTGATCTGAATCCAAGTAACTACTAGGCTGGTATGAGAACCCTGTAGCAAGACCTGCGCAGTAATGTTTTCCAAATTTTAGAATTGGGGGAACGCTCACTAAAGTCAAATGGGCGTGGCCACTGGACGCAAAATTAAATGGGCGTCGCTCCTACTAAAGGCTCAGGCTAGCTGGTTGGCTAACTTGGTTAAAAAATAGGCATGCTACGCATGCATGTGTCCACCGCGCTGTTGCATTCTTACCTCGTGCCTTTTGCCCTCTCTCCCCCAACGGACCCAATGCCCCAAAACACCTTGCTGGCTATTTGATCAAACGTGGTCGATAATATTAAATGCAGTGTTGTAGTTCAAGGCTTCCAGTGTGGGTAAATCAGAAGTTTTATCAACATCAATAATAAAAGGAATAAGCCGATTATACTAATTTAAAGTGAAAGACATCACAATCGCTACTGCGCATTTACTGAGATATTCATGTTGCTTTGTTTTGACGGGTGAATGAAATTTGAAACACGCGTTTCCATGCTATTATATTTATAGAGCCAACCGCCTGAGTGAGCTAATTGACCGTGAAACTTGTTTAATCGAGAGATGAAATTTCGAAACTTTTCGCTTAGAACTTCACAAACTTTACGAAGAATAGTATTTCGATTTTCGACTATGTTCTTAATTCCATGCAAACAAGATTGTAATGCGTATAACTGAAAGGCGTTTCCGCGGACTTTATATTAAAATGCAACTACTAATACTTCGGGAAACTATAGCTTAGAAAAACACGAAATTTACGGAGAATTGTATTTTGATTATTAACTTTCACCACATGCAGATAAACGCGCGTGAACGTTTGCTTAAAGTGTCTGAGCATCAGCGATAAAGATTGTAAACACAAACCCGAAGGCGAATGGAAATAGTCCGAAGTGAACATAACAAAAGTACAGTGTTTATTTGAACATGCGATTTATATTTGCCGTCTGGCCCTATCTTCGACTATACGGGCCTTTCTCGAGTCTTCGGCGACGATTGCCGAGTGATGACGTAAGTGCGGTCCATGACAAGCAAGATCACGCACCGCTGATGGTCAGCGGTGGCCACAAAAATGAGTACACTCATTGACTCAAAGCAAAAATAGTGCAGTGTTGAACCATAGTTAATAGAAACATGGTTTGGAAGCTCAACAAAAGTCATTGTTTTATGTTTTTGTTCAGGTTTATGGAAATGTGTGCACTTTCACGGTTATTGAGCATATTGTGTTTTCTGTATAATGAAGCAATCATCCAATAGCAACGTTTGGGTTGAATCGCTCAACCGTACTGTTTAAATATTAATAAACCTACAACAAAGGATTTGTGCACCTTCGTGTACCTTTCAACATGAATCGTAGCTTGATTGTTGACCGCTTTGAAGTTTGCCGGGTTTCCAAACCATGTTTAGAATAACTATGGTTGAACGGTGTTCCACGGCGTTTAATTTTTCTTAGGGGCAATGGCGTTCCCCATGCACCGTAATTTTTGTCACGGGGAACGGCGTTCCCTCGACAAAAATAGTGGGGGAACGCCGTTCCCCCGCGTTCCCCCTGGAAAACATCACTGGACCTGCACGTAACCTTCCACAATGGGTAAGTAGAGTGTACGTAGGTGTTAAATGAGGTTATGTAATAACCAAGGTTAACAACAACGGAACTGCGCGTGCGCCTGGATTATCGGAGTGTCATATGACATGCATCCAACATGATCGGTCATTAGTGCGAGACCGTAGCCAGAGCAGCACACTGGTGTAGAACGGCAGGAAAGAAACGGAACAAATTGAGCATCCCACCAACCTAACCCTTTCACAAAGGAACAAGGTACAATAATTTCTCTTTTCCAAAACTTTTGGTGTTGTGGTAGAATAGTTAATTATATATGTAACATTTTATAGATTATTGGATTAGAATTAATAACATGCACGAGATTATTAACTGATTATCATATGCAATAAGAACAAAGAACTTGTCACGAACAATTGATTAGTTGTTATACAAAGAAACATTGTAAGCCAACCTAGACTAAGGTTTGGCAGTTGGGTTTCAGACACGATAGTTAAAGGTTGTAAAGATAAATGAGAGAAGAGAAGTCCGGGAGGAGAATTAGAGAGAGTGACGCTAATACGCACGTAATAAAGAAAACGAGAAAACGTACAGTCCCCAGAGTGTCGAATCTATTGAATTGAACCAGCGCAGCGAAATCAACGCAGGTTATGCAACAGGTGTGATATAGGTACAGGTCAAAACGGGGTGGGTACGTGGTCAGATAAAGGATCAAGATCAGCTCGGGGTATCTTGATCTGAATCCAAGTAACTACTAGGCCGGCATGAGAACCCTGTAGCAAGACCTGCACCAAACCTTCCACAATGGGTAAGTAGAGTGTACGTAGGTGTTAATCAAACAGTTGTGTTTCAAAAGTTATGAAACTATAGAGTTTGACTAGATCTCAAGCACTCATGGACTATTTATCTTAATTTAAAATTCCTAATACACTTCACACAAAGGAAAATAAGAATTTTTTAGTCGCTGCATGGAGAGGCCATTTCAACAAATCGTTCTGCACGTTTGACCACCGTAACAAAGACGCCGCGAGAGATGTATAGCTTCCAACCGCGTTGATAACTTGATCAAACACTTGAACTGGTTGTTGAAATAGTAGTGCTTTATGAAATCAAACATGTTTCATAAAATCCAAGATGTTTTATAAAATCAAGCATGCTTTACGATAGCAAACACGCTTTATAAAATCGACAACTAAGAATACAGCTATGACACACACGCAATGTTTTTGTGGGAGAAGGGTTCGGGGAGAAGTACTCCGAATGGTGAAAATTGTGGTCAGCCTCATCCCAACAACTCAACGTTACGGTCTTAGTTGTCCTAGGGGTAATAATCCCCAAGTAGGACTCTAGTCTAATGTCCTAGGGGTCGTAGTTCCCCATGTTGGACTTTGCCCAAGGGGTAATGACCCCCAAGGAAATCCTACATGTCCAAGGGGTAATAGATCCCCGAGTTGGACATTTCTTACTTTCGACTAATTCTTATAATTACATCAATTCTTATGAGTCTATGGGTTGAGTGAGGGTGACCTTTGGGAGCACTTCATCCCCAAACCAAGTCTTTATTAAAATAGTAATGCTATATACAAAATGTATTCATATATTACTTTAAGATAATAGAGTGTCCACCATAAGTCATTTGACGCATTTCGCATGACATACACTAGGAGTAGTGTTTATGTGTAAACTTTTTAACCCACATATACAGGTTGTTGTTTGTTTGTTTTTTGTTTGTTTTGTTGGGTTTTTTTTTTTTTTTGTTTGTGTTTTTTTTGTTTGTTTTTTTTAAATAAAGATGTGCAAAATCGTTGAATGGGTGGGATGGGTGGTAATTTGTTCGCTTTACTGAGCTTACAGGTAGCTTATTGTGTAAAGCTCTTGATCACATTGGTTCATATGGTGCGTGTTGAAGTCTTGTAAGGACGACTAAGTGAAATTTGATTGGCGGATTTTCCCGCGAAAAAGAGGAAATACACACTAGAAAAATCAGAACCTTTTCATACAATGTAAACAGAATGTAAATTGTGATTTCCTTACTATTTCCATTGTTGGTAAATTATTTCCAAACTAACTTAGTATGTAAATTATTATTTCCAAAGAATCATAGTATGTAAATTTTTAGTATTTTTTACCATCATTCAGTTAGTTTGGAAATTTAGTTTGGAAATTGTTTGGAAATTGAAAAAAATATTTCAATAAAAATTTGCATAGTTAAACTGGAAATTGTTTGGAAATATTTCCAAAGTTTATATGGAAATTGTTTGGAAGTTGAGGTCAATGAATTTCCATAGTATGTAAATTTTAAGATTTTTTAATTTTTTAATTAGTTTGGAAATGTACTTTGGAAATTGTTTGGAAATTGGAGATCAATAGAAATTTAACATAAACATATAGTCGTTAACATTGTTTGGAAATTTCAGTAAAAGTTCAACAGGGGAAATAACTTTTATATTTTGTTATATACTAAGTGACTGTATGAAGCAGGGGCTGCGGAACTGAAAGGGGGGGGGGGGGGGCAAGCGAGGCAATTGCCCCCCACTTTTCCCAAGGATATATAGTCATTCTTTATAATATTAAAAAAAAAAACACAAAAAACGCTTCGCGGCCTCTGAGAAAACACTTATTTACTGGTACCTCAGAGAACTAACAATGTGTTTTGTGGCCCCTGATGGCATGCGCAATCGCCGTTGTTAGCGTTGAAGCATCGACACAATTAGCTGAATTATGTGATGTTTTTTTACATATAAAGGAGCAGGTCTTTCACCAATGTCGAACATATCTTCCTGATCCTATCTGAAAGCAGTAAAAATTAGAAAAACGAGTAATTACCTGTCTGTATAATGAGTTCAACCATTAAATGAGATATATGTTTATTATACATGCTTGTGGTCTCACAAACAATTGATTACTGTAGTTCTTTGTCAGTGTAATTTTTTTGTCTTTAGTTACTTGGTGCTCTTGAAAAAATTAAGAAATTCAAACCAAAATAGATCTGGCAATTTTAAAATATATGCACGGCCAATTTTTATTAGCTATTATAAGTGCTAAATACATTTTGCGGTTTTGTAACTTTGCAAAATTTTACTATTGAATTTCCTCATGTCAATTTAAAAAGTAAATTTGTAGTTAAATTTGCGCAACTTTCCCACCGTTGCAAATATATAGCGTAAAATTGAATAAAACTCAATCAATCAATTAATCAATCAATCAATAAATAAATTAGTCAATCAATCAATCAATCATTCATTCATTCATTCAAACAATTAATTAATTAATTAATTAAACAATTAGTCAATCAATCAATCATCGATCAATCAAATTAATTAATTAATCAATGACAAATAATCAACGGTGCCATGTTCATTCAGATAACAAAAACCGAAAACATGCTTTTTGTTCGACCAAAAAAAATATAACCCTATGTTCTAGACTTAAAATTACAAAAATTGTAACATATCCTACCAAGAGGATACCCTATATAGCCTGTAATCCTAGGGCGCCCCCTTGTCAACAAGAAACAACACGAATGCTTAAAATATGCTTATACACAACAAACTTCTACACAAAGGCATTTGCCTAAATATGAAAAAGTGTGCTAAAGAAACATAAATACTTTTTGCGGCAGTTTGGAAGCGTCATCGGAAGTCGTCGGATTAAAGTCGGAGCCTTGTTCATAGTTTTATTGGCCAATCATATCTCAAGAAATTTCCCGCTAAAACACACTAATTGAAGCAAGATGGCGGGTTGGTTAAGGAAAAAATCCATCTTTTTTTATACAATACCCTGGTTGCTATGCGTGTTTTCATTGGTTGTTGGCCATGATCTATTAGAGGACAGACACATGGTCACGTCAGATCACGTCAGCTGACTTGCTTTTTTCCTTTTTCATGCCCCAAAATCCGGCAAGAGTTTCGACAAAAACCTTTTAAACTTTTATTGTATAAAACAAATAGATTCCATTTTTTTGTTGTCTGTTCAGTTATAGATGCACAGAAGACGTCACAACGTGGTAAGAACATCAGTGACCCACTCGACTGCGTCTCGTGGGCCACTTTTTTGTTCTTACCACGTTGTGACGTCATCTGTGCATCTATAACTGAACAGACAACGGCAAAATGGAATCTATTTGTTAAATAGTGAACATCTACAAAAAACGCTGTCATTTGTCATCAAAGTGGTGCCTTAGGAAACCTCTGTTGTTTATCCCGTACTATCTGTCTGAATATGTTGATTTTTGACGTCAAAAAAGCTTGTTAAACACTGCAGTGACGGGCTGGCGGCACTGTACAAACAAAAACAGAAAACGAAGATTGATCACGACAAACGACGCCAAAAAGTTGAAGAAATCACGTTACTTTGATGAAACGAGGTTAGTAAACTGAAGGAGTGTGAACTATTAGTAATAGTATTCTGTATCTTGGATTAAATTCCAGTATTCCACAACGGGATAAATAGCGTTTGTATCTTCGAAGTCTTCGAGAAATATAAATTTTGACAGTGTTTGACCCATACATCAAATATCTATGTTTGGCATGTAAAAACAAGTTAAATCGTTACTAGTTTTTGTATTTTATAAATGTATTTTTTAAGTTAAAACATTTTGTGGTTACTCTTTGCAACTCTTTATTTTATAAATAAAGACAGAAAGATATTCTACCAACTAAACAAAACAAAACAAGTAAGTAGAAAGAAAAAAATGTGTTTATTTTTAAGTGCAGCTAATCCCATACCTATATAATACTTCTTATAGCTGATGCATTATTTAAGATGATATTTATAATATTGTACTGTATTGAATTATATTCAAATGTTTGGCTTGAATGTATTGCAGTATTGTAAATTTTATTATTTTGTATAGTTTTACAGTGTATTAAAAGGTATAAACATTCTCTTTGCATTTTATTGCAGAGTGCTATATTGTATATTACATTGTATTGTGTTGTGTTGTGTTGTGTTGTGTCGTGTTGCTTATTGCATTGCATTGCATTATAGTGCAATGTAGTATTGTATTACATAGTAATTTTTCAAGCATTTATCATTTAAGTGCTGCTTAACTCATACCTATTTAATACCTATTTATAATTGAATAAATAATTTTTATAATATTGTACTAATACTGCACTTCACTACACTGTATTGTATTGTACTGCACTGCACTGCACTGCACTGCACTGCACTGCACTACACTGCACTGCACTGCACTATATTGTATTGTATTGTACTCTACTGCACTGCACTGCACTGCACTGCACTGCACTACACTACAATGTACTTCACTTCACTGTATTTTATTTGTACTGTGCTGTACTGCATTGTTTTTTTATTGTTATGGCATTGTATTGGAGTGTTATAAAGTTTGGTATTGTATAGTTTTGCAGTGTATTAACATTTATTGCATTGTAACGAGGACTGTGTCACATTGCATTGTATTGCACTGTTTTGCATTGCATTGCATTGTATTACATGCATTGTATTGGAGTGCATTGCATTGAAATACATTATTTTGAAAATATTACTGTAACTTTGCAGGTCTCTCTATTTCAAAATCTTAAATTTTCATGTATTTTTTTAGGTTAGAGTATAATCTAGAAAACCAAACAAACAAAAAGACAGAAAGGTATAATTTTATTCTACTAACTATTTAACAAGTAAGTAGAAAAATATGTTTATTTTTAATGTGACTTATTTATAAATTATAGAAGATGATTTTTATATGTTGTTCTGTAGTATAAGTATTGTAAAGTTTTTAGAGATGTGCCAGACCCGGGCATATAAATTGGTGCCCAGTGGGCAGTATCCAGTAAAATTCTGCTATCTGGCAGAGTCTGGTATTTGGTAAAGCAGTTTATAGTTTTAAAGGACTGCCTTCCTTCCCTTGCCTTAATTGTTTTGTCTTGCCTCATTTTGCCTTGGCACTTGCCTTGCAGGTTACCTCACTTTGCCTAATTTACTTCTCAGGTATTGTTATGCATTTGCATTGTAATTTGGATTGATTCGAATTAATGCATGGTAACTTTGCAAGTATATTTATTTTGTATCATAACTTTTCATGTGTTATTTCTAGACCACAGTTTAACTATAGACCACCAAACATAGAGATAGAAAGATATTTACAAGTATAGACAAGTAAGTAGAAAAGAACAATTTATATCTATTTTATGCACTACTATATAATATACCTATTTTTCATAGATGATGTCTATATATTGTCTTGTCTTGCATCTTGTTTTGTTTTGTTTTGTTTTGTTTTGTTTTGTTTTGTTTTGTTTTGTTTTGTTTTGTCTTGCATCATGCATCTTGTCTTGCATCTTGTTTTGCATCTTAAATTGTCTTCCATCTTCTCGTCTAGCATCTTGTCTTGCATCTTGTCTTGCATCTTGTCTTGCATCTTGTCTTGCATCTTGTCTTGCATCATGTCTTGCATCTTGCCTTGCATCTTGTCTCTTGCATCTTGCCTTGCATCTTGCCTTGCAACTGGTCTTGCATCTTGTCTTGCATCTGGTCTTGCATCTGGTCCTTGCATCTGGTCTTGCATCTGGTCTTGCATCTGGTCTTGCATCTGGTCTTGCATCTTGTCTTGCATCTTATCTTGTCTTGCATCTTGTCTTGCATCTTGTCTTGCATCTTGTCTTGCATCTCGTCTTGCATCTCGTCTTGCATCTTGTCTTGCATCTTGTCTTGCATCTTGTCTTGCATCTTGTCTTGTCTTGTCTTGTCTTGTCTTGTCTTGTCTTGTCTTGTCTTGTCTTGTCTTGTCTTGTCTTGTCTTGTCTTGTCTTGTCTTGTCTTGTCTTGTCTTGTCTTGCATCTTGTCTTGTCTTGCATCTTGTCTTGTCTTGCATCTTGTCTTGTCTTGTCTTGTCTTGTCTTGTCTTGTCTTGTCTTGTCTTGTCTTGTCTTGTCTTGTCTTGTCTTGTCTTGTCTTGTCTTGTCTTGCCTTGCCTTGCCTTGCCTTGCCTTGCCTTGCCTTGCCTTGCCTTGCCTTGCCTTGCCTTGCCTTGCCTTGCCTTGCCTTGCCTTGTCTTGTCTTGTCTTGTCTTGTCTTGTCTTGTCTTGTCTTGTCTTGTCTTGTCTTGTCTTGTCTTGTCTTGCATCTTGTCTTGTCTTGCATCTTGTCTTGTCTTGCATCTTGTCTTGTCTTGTCTTGTCTTGTCTTGTCTTGTCTTGTCTTGTCTTGTCTTGTCTTGTCTTGTCTTGTCTTGTCTTGTCTTGTCTTGTCTTGTCTTGTCTTGTCTTGTCTTGTCTTGTCTTGTCTTGTCTTGTCTTGTCTTGTCTTGTCTTGTCTTGTCTTGTCTTGTCTTGTCTTGTCTTGTCTTGTCTTGTCTTGTCTTGTCTTGCATCTTGTCTTGCATCTTGTCTTGCATCTTGTCTTGCATCTTGTCTTGCATCTTGTCTTGCATCTTGTCTTGCATCTTGTCTTGCATCTTGTCTTGCATCTTGTCTTGCATCTTGTCTTGCATCTTGTCTTGCATCTTGTCTTGCATCTTGTCTTGCATCTTGTCTTGCATCTTGTCTTGCATCTTGTCTTGCATCTTGTCTTGCATCTTGTCTTGCATCTTGTCTTGCATCTTGTCTTGCATCTTGTCTTGCATCTTGTCTTGCATCTTGTCTTGCATCTTGTCTTGCATCTTGTCTTGCATCTTGTCTTGCATCTTGTCTTGCATCTTGTCTTGCATCTTGTCTTGCATCTTGTCTTGCATCTTGTCTTGCATCTTGTCTTGCATCTTGTCTTGCATCTTGTCTTGCATCTTGTCTTGCATCTTGTCTTGCATCTTGTCTTGCATCTTGTCTTGCATCTTGTCTTGCATCTTGTCTTGCATCTTGTCTTGCATCTTGTCTTGCATCTTGTCTTGCATCTTGTCTTGCATCTTGTCTTGCATCTTGTCTTGCATCTTGTCTTGCATCTTGTCTTGCATCTTGTCTTGCATCTTGTCTTGCATCTTGTCTTGCATCTTGTCTTGCATCTTGTCTTGCATCTTGTCTTGCATCTTGTCTTGCATCTTGTCTTGCATCTGGTCTTGCATCTTGTCTTGCATCTTGTCTTGCATCTTGTCTTGCATCTTATCTTGCATCTTGTCTTGCATCTTGTCTTGCATCTTGTCTTGCATCTTGTCTTGCATCTTGTCTTGCATCTTGTCTTGCATCTTGTCTTGCATCTTGTCTTGTCTTGCATCTTGTCTTGTCTTGCATCTTGTCTTGTCTTGCATCTTGTCTTGTCTTGCATCTTGTCTTGCATCTTGTCTTGTCTTGCATCTTGTCTTGTCTTGCATCTTGTCTTGTCTTGCATCTTGTCTTGTCTTGCATCTTGTCTTGTCTTGCATCTTGTCTTGTCTTGCATCTTGTCTTGCATCTTGTCTTGCATCTTGTCTTGCATCTTGTCTTGCATCTTGTCTTGCATCTTGTCTTGCATCTTGTCTTGCATCTTGTCTTGCATCTTGTCTTGCATCTTGTCTTGCATCTTGTCTTGCATCTTGTCTTGCATCTTGTCTTGCATCTTGTCTTGCATCTTGTCTTGCATCTTGTCTTGCATCTTGTCTTGCATCTTGTCTTGCATCTTGTCTTGCATCTTGTCTTGCATCTTGTCTTGCATCTTGTCTTGCATCTTGTCTTGCATCTTGTCTTGCATCTTGTCTTGCATCTTGTCTTGCATCTTGTCTTGCATCTTGTCTTGCATCTTGTCTTGCATCTTGTCTTGCATCTTGTCTTGCATCTTGTCTTGCATCTTGTCTTGCATCTTGTCTTGCATCTTGTCTTGCATCTTGTCTTGCATCTTGTCTTGCATCTTGTCTTGCATCTTGTCTTGCATCTTGTCTTGCATCTTGTCTTGCATCTTGTCTTGCATCTTGTCTTGCATCTTGTCTTGCATCTTGTCTTGCATCTTGTCTTGCATCTTGTCTTGCATCTTGTCTTGCATCTTGTCTTGCATCTTGTCTTGCATCTTGTCTTGCATCTTGTCTTGCATCTTGTCTTGCATCTTGTCTTGCATCTTGTCTTGCATCTTGTCTTGCATCTTGTCTTGCATCTTGTCTTGCATCTTGTCTTGCATCTTGTCTTGCATCTTGTCTTGCATCTTGTCTTGCATCTTGTCTTGCATCTTGTCTTGCATCTTGTCTTGCATCTTGTCTTGCATCTTGTCTTGCATCTTGTCTTGCATCTTGTCTTGCATCTTGTCTTGCATCTTGTCTTGCATCTTGTCTTGCATCTTGTCTTGCATCTTGTCTTGCATCTTGTCTTGCATCTTGTCTTGCATCTTGTCTTGCATCTTGTCTTGCATCTTGTCTTGCATCTTGTCTTGCATCTTGTCTTGCATCTTGTCTTGCATCTTGTCTTGCATCTTGTCTTGCATCTTGTCTTGCATCTTGTCTTGCATCTTGTCTTGCATCTTGTCTTGCATCTTGTCTTGCATCTTGTCTTGCATCTTGTCTTGCATCTTGTCTTGCATCTTGTCTTGCATCTTGTCTTGCATCTTGTCTTGCATCTTGTCTTGCATCTTGTCTTGCATCTTGTCTTGCATCTTGTCTTGCATCTTGTCTTGCATCTTGTCTTGCATCTTGTCTTGCATCTTGTCTTGCATCTTGTCTTGCATCTTGTCTTGCATCTTGTCTTGCATCTTGTCTTGCATCTTGTCTTGCATCTTGTCTTGCATCTTGTCTTGCATCTTGTCTTGCATCTTGTCTTGCATCTTGTCTTGCATCTTGTCTTGCATCTTGTCTTGCATCTTGTCTTGCATCTTGTCTTGCATCTTGTCTTGCATCTTGTCTTGCATCTTGTCTTGCATCTTGTCTTGCATCTTGTCTTGCATCTTGTCTTGCATCTTGTCTTGCATCTTGTCTTGCATCTTGTCTTGCATCTTGTCTTGCATCTTGTCTTGCATCTTGTCTTGCATCTTGTCTTGCATCTTGTCTTGCATCTTGTCTTGCATCTTGTCTTGCATCTTGTCTTGCATCTTGTCTTGCATCTTGTCTTGCATCTTGTCTTGCATCTTGTCTTGCATCTTGTCTTGCATCTTGTCTTGTATCTTGTCTTGTATCTTGTCTTGTATCTTGTCTTGTATCTTGTCTTGTATCTTGTCTTGTATCTTGTCTTGTATCTTGTCTTGTATCTTGTCTTGTATCTTGTCTTGTATCTTGTCTTGTATCTTGTCTTGTATCTTGTCTTGTATCTTGTCTTGTATCTTGTCTTGTATCTTGTCTTGTATCTTGTCTTGTATCTTGTCTTGTATCTTGTCTTGTATCTTGTCTTGTATCTTGTCTTGTATCTTATCTTGCATCTTGTCTTGCATCTTGTCTTGCATCTTGTCTTGCATCTTGTCTTGCATCTTGTCTTGCATCTTGTCTTGCATCTTGTCTTGCATCTTGTCTTGCATCTTGTCTTGCATCTTGTCTTGCATCTTGTCTTGCATCTTGTCTTGCATCTTGTCTTGCATCTTGTCTTGCATCTTGTCTTGCATCTTGTCTTGCATCTTGTCTTGCATCTTGTCTTGTATCTTGTCTTGTATCTTGTCTTGTATCTTGTCTTGTATCTTGTCTTGTATCTTGTCTTGTATCTTGTCTTGTATCTTGTCTTGTATCTTGTCTTGTATCTTGTCTTGTATCTTGTCTTGTATCTTGTCTTGTATCTTGTCTTGTATCTTGTCTTGTATCTTGTCTTGTATCTTGTCTTGTATCTTGTCTTGTATCTTGTCTTGTATCTTGTCTTGTATCTTGTCTTGTATCTTGTCTTGTATCTTATCTTGCATCTTGTCTTGCATCTTGTCTTGCATCTTGTCTTGCATCTTGTCTTGCATCTTGTCTTGCATCTTGTCTTGCATCTTGTCTTGCATCTTGTCTTGCATCTTGTCTTGCATCTTGTCTTGCATATTTTTCTTGCAGAAACTTGTCTTGCATCTTGTTTAAAAATAAGAGTGGTTCAAGTCAATGTCAACGAACCAATACAGTTCAATAACCTGGAACTAACATAAAAAAGGACAGGTACATGTAAAACATGGAGGTAAAGTACTGTACAAAAAACATACTGCTGGTCTACTTGTCAATTCCAGGTGATTTCCACAAGGGACACGCATAAACATTACTTGCCTGTGACAGGTTGAAGAATATTTTATCTATTAAATACCTTATTTACTTTATAGCCTTAGTACGCATTTCATTGTTATCTGCACAGACACAGATATTAGATATAGAGGATATTACATGGTCGTGCGGAGATACGAATTTTATTTTCGAGTGTTGTCAATATCTCTCGCGAGTGAGCGAAGCGAACGAGTGAGAGATATAGACAACACGAGAAAATAAAATTCGTATCTCCGCACGACCATGTAATGTTCTGTTTATTATATAGATCAGTCCGATAAACTACGAAAAGCATACAGGTACGTACGTACAATGGAGTAAAGGTTATCTAACACTTTTATTTGCAAAACACTCAACAAATTACAATACGTAAATTACGCATATAAAAAGTTTGAAAAACATTTTTCACAAGCATGTCCGTATAGTTCGTAGAACAAAGCGTATAGCACAGGTAAATAATTTAGAATAAATACAATTTTATTTACCCTAATAAAGAGTTCACTCTTAAACTTTACGAAGCGGATTCTTGGCTGCTGTCACTTTCAAAGACGAGGCGTCTATACTTCCGTTTGGAGCCACAATCTGGACTTTCTATTTTATTCTTTGTATTGGCCAAGTTGATGTTGAAGACTCCACCAGTTATAAAGTTTTCCGTGGAACATTGTTTGTAACTTGTTCTCATTAAAGGAATTTAGGTCCACAGAAGATGAAGTGGATGAACTTAAAGGAAATTGGCAATGAACCGGCGATGGCGAAGTTGTTGTTGCATTAATGTCGGCGGCGGCGGTTGTTGTAGATATAGTAGACGAAAGGATATGTGAAATGTTTTCTATTTGTTTCTCTCGAAGGGAACTGTAATTGTTAATTGACTGCAAGTTTTTGTGTCCCGTTATTTGAATAATCTGGTTAGGTGGAACGCCACTATCCTGGAGCTTTTGAACTAACGTTTTTCTTCCACTGTGGTTTGTTTTGGCGGGAATTCCAGCAGCTTGTGTCATTTCCTTCATGATACCGTTTAACTTGTTTATCCCCATAGGCTGAGCTTTGTACCAATTTGCATCTTTGTCCTTCAATGCAGTATCTGTTTTAAAGTAATTTACAGACAAGTAGAAGGTGGCATTCGCTTCTAACATTGTTGGTGGTCGTTTTTCCTTATAAACCTTGTAAACATGTACCGGGTCACGTTCAGCAGACGTTGTAGTTTCGTTGGCATACATTCGTGGTTTAATCGCTCGTTGGTTGCGTGGATCCTCTCCTGTTCTGGTCTTGGTCTGCCGTTCAGAGTATTCGAGATATTCTTTCCCATCGAAGGTAGTTTTGAGAACAATGTCGCCCCAACGGAGTTGTTTTTGTTCTTTACATCCACGCAGGCCAAAGTGAATCATGTTGTTTAGCCATACTGTGTTCTGCAGGGCTTGTGGTGAACTTATTCCCAGTAATTTTTTTCTCAAATAAAATGCCGACTTCCTCATCAGTAAGAGCCGATGTTGCATTTGGTTTGTTTCCACGACCGTGTCGCTTTAGCTCCTTTTGTTTGGCTTTCAGAGCATCTCTAGTTTTTTTAAATTCGCTGTCCTTGAAAATGGATTTGCCATAAGAAACTCTACTCAAATGACGTTCAATGCTTGAAAGTATTCCACGGAGCGATGAAGGCTCATACTCTTTTCCCACCTTGGTCCTTGCTGCTACCACAAACTGGCTCAGATAATTATTTAACTCCGGTGGAGATATCTCCGCTATGTCTCTCGTTTCGTTACGCTCTCCCACCAGAAACTTTTTGACAATGTTTATGTCGTAGAAGGTCTTTTTCTTTGTGTTTTCATTTTCTTCCTCGTTAATTAATTTCTCGACATCACTGTCAGTAACAGAGAGAAATCTTCTTGGATATTCCTCCAATTCTGAGTTGAAATCGATATCAAACTTTGATAATTCGCCTGCAAAAACTTCTTCCGATGCCATTATAATATAGTTTTGAAAAAAGAGCGGAGCCTCTAGGCTGCCTAGCAACGGTGCAAACTTCTTATTGGTTAATTTAGCACTGACGCCATCGATATCTTCACATGTGAACGTATCATTTATATCCTCACATGTGGAGATATCTCTTTTTCGCAACAGAAGAAAACCTTGTATTTCATCGATATCTATATAATAAATACTGTATTTTACACACAACGTTCAACTTCCGCTACTCAGCCATTAACACAACGACATAATGAATATATTGTTTTATTTATTTCATTTATCAATTAACACAATATTTTCTTTATGTCGTTGTGTTTATGACTAAGTAGCATAACCCGGTCTGCATTGAACATCGAACGTATAATATATCCTTATGCACATAACAATAAAATGTGTAGTGATGAAAATTAAAAATTGTACTTGTTGAACAATGGAGGAGACAGGTAAAAAATGCACAGCCTGTCACCATAAACAGGTAAAAAAATTAGGAACATTTCCAGCCCTGGTAGAATACAATGTTGTATTTGATTTTTAGATACACAAACCAATAATACAGTAGTTGTGATGTTTTTAACTATAACCATACAGTTTCACTCTTGGTGATTCCACTCGCAGTTTTTGGTAGATTTTACTCAAATTTTTAGAATTGAATACTCACAATATTTGGTATAAACCGGTGTCAGCGTTTTTATATTTATTGCCCATATGCACTTTTTTTATTTTGACTTATTTTGTACAAATGTTAGTCGAAAAACAGCATTTTCAACTTTTTAGTTGTCAATAGAATAATCAAAACTTCACAGATCAGAACTTGCGGACACTGGTTTGTCACTGACAAATTTTCAAAATTTGAGTAAAATCTGCTAAAAACTCTTTGAGTTAAATTGCCCCGGGTGAAGCTGAATGAAATAGTTTTACTTAAAAAATTCACAACTACCTTCACAGTACAAGTCATATACTGTACTATTACTGGTTTGTGTTTATCAAAAAATAAAATACAAGCTATAATTATTGTATTCTACAAATTAATAGCTCTTTCTAATCACATGTAGCATACAGTCTGATGAATTGACAGTGCTATACCCAAATGACCTTGCAAGCCTTAAGTGCCTCTATCAGGGTTGGGATTATTACATATTTAGGATATTTGGAACCTACTGAGAAGAAATGTAATATATCATTCTTCCCTTTCCAAAATTTCATCTTCATGGACTTTTTTGCTGTTAAAGTTGACAAAAGTGACGTCAACGGAGGAATCTGTAAAGTGGTTTTATATATAGACAAATTCTTGCTTTGACGTCACTTCCGTCAACTTTACCAGCAAAAAAAGTGCATGAATATGAAATTTTATAAAAGGAAGGTGTGTTACATTTCTTTTCAGGAGGTTCCAACTATCCTAAAGATGGAAAATCCCCAACCCTGATAAGTTAGGCACTTTAATGAAGACCTTAATGGCTTAATAAGGTTTTCATTATAAAACCTGGCAATTATTTTCTAAAGATTCCTCTGAAACTGTATATTTACAAGGAAAGTAAATATATTCAATATATTCGTCTGTCAATATTCAAAAATTATTTACGCTCACATAGTCACATTTTCTCAGACTCTCTTTGAGTTTGTGGTGCAGAAGTTTTAACAATATTGTTATAGTAACTTTTTTTAGATTGTATAAAGGATTAAGTTACTTATATTTAGTTAAACGTATGAAATGTCCTTTAATAAAATTAAATTTAATAAAGCCTAGTTGCTACTTTTTGTTAAAATATTTATTGTTTGTTCTAAACAATAAATAATTTAACAAACAGTACTTTATAGTAGGTTTATTCAATTCCATTTTATTAAACAGTAAGCTCAAGTTAACTTATATTAGTTTTTATATTATATTCACACGCCATTTGTTAATTTATAGTGGAAATACATGTATATCACCTTTACTGAAAATAAAGTTGACAGTTTAAATACCATTTCGTTGAGGGTTTAATTACCGTAGATAAGTTACAATATTAACAAGTAATCAAAGACATACAAGTACCACATTACTTACCATTTGGACCGTTTCGTTCAAAGTTTCGTTGAACCGAACCACAGGTTGAACGAATATCGAAACCACAGAATCAACTCGCGTCGGAACCCTTGACATTTATGTCCTCGCGCATGTTGCCTCGCGCATACTATTCTGTGATCGAAACTTTCAACAAATAATCGTCAACTTGTTGAAGCATGAGTCTACAATTTCTGTCAATAATGTCAGCGGTTAGAATGTGTCACACATGGTGTCACACCATCATGGGGTTGACATAAGAGGTTAAGAGTTCACTAGAGCTCTTGCGAGAAGGAAATAGCAACCAATTTCCAAACAGTAACGATAAATTTCCAAGCAATTTCCAAACAGTAGCGATAAATTTCCAAACAGTAGCGACAAATTTCCAAACAATTTCCAAACAGATGCGATAAATTTCCAAACAATTTCCAAACAATAGCGATAAATTTCCAAACAATTTCCAAACAGTAACGATGAATTTCCAAACAGTTTCGATAAATTTCCAAACAATTTCCAAACAATAGCGATAAATTTCCAAACAATTTCCAAACAGTAGCGATAAATTTCCAAACAATTTCCAAACAGTAGCGATAAATTTCCAAACAATTTCCAAACAGTAGCGATAAATTTCCAAACAATTTCCAAACAGTAGCGATAAATTTCCAAACAATTTCCAAACAGTAACGCTAAATTTCCAAACAATTTCCAAACAGTTTCGATAAATTTCCAAACAATTTCCAAACAGTAGTGATAAATTTCCAGACAATTTCCAAACAGTAACGATGAATTTCCAAACAGTTTCGATAAATTTCCAAACAATTTCCAAACAATAGCGATAAATTTCCAAACAATTTCCAAACAGTAGCGATAAATTTCCAAACAATTTCCAAACAGTAGCGATAAATTTCCAAACAATTTCCAAACAGTAGCGATAAATTTCCAAACAATTTCCAAACAGTAACGCTAAATTTCCAAACAATTTCCAAACAGTTTCGATAAATTTCCAAACAATTTCCAAACAGTAGTGATAAATTTCCAAACAATTTCCAAACAGTAGCGATAAATTTCCAAACAGTAACGATAAATTTCCAAACAATTTCCAAACAGTAGCGATATTTCCAAACAATTTCCAAACAGTACCGATAAATTTCCAAACAATTTCCAATCAATAACGATATATTTCCAAACAAGATCCATACTGATTTAGGGCTAATTTCCAAGTAATTTCCAAACTGTATCAATAGATTTCCAAAGTATTTACATACTATTTACAAAAAAGTGATTGAAATAGAATAAAATTTCCAGATAAGTTCCAGATAAGTTCCAAACTAAAGGCAAATTTCCATAGTGTGTCAATGTTGCATGTAATTGGAAATTGACATTTACAGGGTATATCCCAACTATTTCCAAACTA
This sequence comes from Paragorgia papillata, assembly GCA_035771165.1. NCBI lineage: Eukaryota > Metazoa > Cnidaria > Anthozoa > Scleralcyonacea > Coralliidae > Paragorgia > Paragorgia papillata. Next base: position 922,609 of record JAWNZC010000338.1, read on the forward strand.
TTTACATTGTACGGAAAGGTTCTGATTTTTCCAGTGACAGTTTCCATTGGTAGACTACTCATTGCCTTGTGTTCTGCACGGGCGGAGTCATGCTGGTCGGAAAGACTGACCTTTATACCCGTCTGGGGTTTATTTGAGTTGTTGACAGCTGAGAAATTGATCTTTGTCCGGACCCCTACCGATTTACAAGTCCTTTACGCAGCCTTACATTTTTTTTAGACGTTTTTGTCTTTTTAACTTAAATTTATATTTGCTATAAGCTTATATAAATTGGCTTATATATATATATATATATATATATATATATATATATATATATATATATATATATATATATTTACATATTTATTTCCTTTTTTTCCCCTTGTTTTATATGTTTTATGCAATGCTGCCGCTGCTTAGGTGTTTGTTTCATTGTGTGCTAATTTATTGTGGCTTGGTGTTTCACGGTGTTTAATAGTAATTTATTTTTTTTACTGTTGCTTATAAGCATAATTACCGCTCCCTGGATAACAGCCAGGTGATTTTATCAAATTTCTTTCTTGGTGTTCCTTAACTTTTCGTGTTCTAATTGTTGCTTCCACATGTTTATTGATTTATTTGACACGTGCGTGCAACGAGCGCGTGGAGAAGGTGTTTCGCTTTTCTTTATTCTTAGAGTTAGACCGTCAATGTCGGACAATCTAAGCTTTGGTGTTTAGCCGCTTATCAGATTTGACTTCATTCAGATTGGTCCATCCGGTTAGTATATATTTTGGGTTAGGCTGAAGCTAGAGTCTGCTTGTGGTAAGTACTTATAATTATGTATTTTTCTCCACTGTGTCAGTGTGATTGTAGTCCCGGTCTAGGAGAGGGCGATTCTCCGCTAAAAAAGAATTGCTTGCCTCCCTGTAGGCCTTAGTCTGTCTCAGCTCACCTTCGAGGCAATTATTCCGCCTAGCTCGTCGCTGAGCAAAACCCTTCTCCAACCGTTCTACACCCTCCAAAGTAAAACTATTTTTATGCATTTGACTGCCGATGCGGATGTGTTACCCAGAGCCATGCTGAGAATGTGTTAATTTGCCCACTCTGTCGCCTACGTTTCAAGAACTCGAGACATGAAGGTTAAATTATGATAAGTAGTCCACGAGTGCTTGAGATCTCGTCAAACTCTAGAGCATGTCTTGACATTTACTGACACGAACAGTTTAGTTAATGTTTTTAACTATAGGTGAACTGAAACATCCCAATGGCGGTGCTTCAAAGAAAGATTTGTATCGATCTCCAGTAGAATTCAATGTCGTATATATTTTAATATAGCATGCAACCTACAACACAACAGCGTAGGAACGCAATAGGTTTTTATGCCGTGTTTACACAGCAAGCCTTCAGCAAGCCCAAAGTGTGTTTACACTAGTCTACCAAAATCCAGGCCTTGTAGTGTAAACACGGCTTATATTATCAAATATAGTGAAACACGCCCAGAAATGTTCTCGTTGAGAGGATTGTCTAACTGACGAGATTTATAGTGAGGTAGACAATGGCGTCAGGGTGATCTTGATTGAACGTTCAATTTACCCAACAAAATATCTACCTATTTTACAATCCTCATATAAGCGGTCGACATGTAGCAAGTCTAATCAAACAGGTGTGTTTCAAAAGTTATGAAACTCTAGAGTTTGACGAGATCTCAAGCACTCGTGGACTATTTATCTTAATTTAAAAGTCATAATACACTTCACATAAAGGAAAATAAGAATTTTTTAGTCGCTGCATGGATAGGCCATTTCAAGAAATCGTTGTGCACGTTTGACCACCGTAACAAAGGCACCCCGAGAGATGTATAGCTTCCAACCGCGTTGATAACTTGATCAAACACTTGAACTGGTTGTTGAAATAGTAGTGTTTTATGAAATCAAACATGCTTTATAAAATCCAAGATGTTTTATAAAATCAAGTATGCTTTACGAAAGCAAACACGCTTATAAAATCGAAGATGTTTTATAAAGTCGAACTGTGCTATAGTGCATGTGTTATAGGAGGAAGGTACCTTCGAGTTTGGATTCGAGTTTGGATTCGAGTTCGAGTTGTATATTTCGTTTTATTTCTGGCATATGATATTAGAGTTTACCCCTTATAACTCATATGACAAGTCCCAAAGAAAAACACCCCAACTCATTTCCTAACCCTAGTTATTAAACACATTTTACTGGCAACGCGAGACGGAAACTTAGGCCCCGTTCACACAGGCGGTGGGCGTGAAGTGATGATCTCGCAATATGCGGACGACAATACGTGTATCGTGGCCAATAATTACGGTATTTGCAAAGCTTTAGAAGTTTTTGAACTGTTTGGACGTGCATCGGGCGCTAAGTTAAACAAGACGAAATCTAAAGGTCTTTGGTTAAGGTTTTCAGAACGTGCATGTCATTTAATGTAATATAACTTCCCACCAATTTTTTGAATAACGTTAATTAATTAAACACGACCTTTCGAATGCTTCTCCACTGTATAACTTTTATTCTAAGGTTCGCATCAGATTGTTGATTAGAAAGGCCGGTTCTTAAGCTAAAATGCCTCTACGTTTATTTGTAAAAAGACTTATAACTAGATACAGGGGCGGATTTAGTATTTTAAAAACGTCAGTCAAAGTTGTGGTCCACGGTTCTAGGGGGGTCCGTTGGCATGCTCCCCCGGAAATTTTTTGAAATTGGGATCTCTAAAACGGCATTTCCCACGATTTGAGAGCACATTTGAGCAAAATTTTGAAACTTTTAAAACATATTTTTAATGGCACATTTTATTATGTTTACAAAAGATTTGTCCAAATTGGATGTTCAGCTTTATATTTTTACAAAGCTAACTAAAATATTAACCGAACGAGAAATGCGCAAACACCCATGTATGCCTTCCAAAATTAACTAATTATTCATTGTCTCAAAGACCTTGTAGCGTGTAATTTTCTCTAATTTAATAAATTATATGTTATCTACCGACTACCATAACATTGATATAAGCTAATTAGATAAACCTGGGGTCATATTTCATTTCACGAACACACCGTTAAAATATATCTTATCAGAGCAAGATAGCGAGACTAACCATAATTTGAATTCAAAATCATGAAAAGAAAGATCCAATTTAACGTTGAACTAAACCTTGGCTTAAGGATCAATTGATCCTTTCAAATTCATATATAAGAGCTCCTGGCAAGCGTGAAATATGCTAATGCCGCCTTGCTGAATAAATATATGTCTGAACTCTGAACTCAGACTTCACTAGGACGCAAAATGATAAATAATACGATATTGAAACTGGACAAAAACACATATATTCGACACTAGACTGTTTGTATATTTGAAATGAAACTAAGACGACCTTAACTTACCAGTCTTACCTTACAGCAGTATGACTCCGCGCGGCGCCAAAATTCAGACGCTTTCAATCGCGCCTATTAAAATGTTCCTCGCTTGAAATAAATCGATGACAGTGTAATCTAGATGACAAATCATCGTAGATTGTTCACAGTATTTCTTCATCGTTGCTGTTAAAAGCAGCCAAAACCCGTTCGAAAACGCTTATACAGGACTCGTATGACTGAAACCACGAACACAGTGAGAAGCCTTCAGGTTTCAATGAATAAATTACTCGGTATCTCAGCTGACTCAGCAATCGATGGTTGCCATGGTGCAGATCGGTCAAAAAGCCCAAAATCAACGCGACAGCCAATCAGGTTTGAGGCAAATCGGTCAAAAAAGTGGTTGCCATGGTGCAGATCGTTCAAATTGATCAAACACCAATCAGATCTCTCCGCAAACCAGTCAAAACTCTAAAAGCGAACGCTGACCATCGCTCATCCCTGCCCGGTGTTTGCTGACTCGCAAATTACGATAAAACGGATTCGAAACCTAATCAGTCTGCCGAGCTTTGGAGTCACGGCATAACATTTTCTAGAAGACTGTCGAGATTAAAATATTGTGTGATTGCGCAATTATTCTGGTGATTTTTTACGTCAGTCGCGTGACCGGTCTGATGTATGCTAAATCCGCCCCTGAGATACCTATACTACACAAAGAAAAATAATGTTGTAGCCTTGTTGTGTTTACTAGTTAGGTACAACTTAACCAAACCACAACCTAAATACAACATTACGCGTACGCTCACCTTGTGTGTTAGCTGGGATATATGGCCTTGCGCAAACACATAACACAAGACAAAAGCGAATTTAAATCCTCTTTATTACCAATGTGACACTCCATGTTATTGTAAAAGCAGAAATATTTTTGAGTGCTAATATATTATCCTAGGTGCATGAATGTGAATGTACATTTAGAATCTATGTCATGACAAAGGCATTATTATACAGGACTAAATGGTAAAACTTTAAATTGTTGCACAATAAATTCTAACACACACTATAGCTAATAAAATACTGATGATTTTATCCTAGAAACTGTAACAACATAGCTATATTCTAATTTAAAGTTCAATGCTTTATTAAAAGTACTTTAGAAAGTGTTGCAGAATATCAGCAGTAAAATGCGAAGATATCAGCATCACTCATAGCTAGTCATGAGGTGATTTGAATGAGCTATTAGCGGGCCATATGTCCCCTGAAGTCGGTTCAGTAGAACCTTCTTCTTTGCTGGCACTTCAACGTCAGCCTCAACTACTGTAGTTTCACTCCAGGTAGTAGATAATGACTTGGTCCATTGTGCTGAAAACTTTACAGTTGCTTTTGAGCCAATGGAAAGAGGACCTTTTCCAAAGTTGATATTCATCTCTACAGAGATTTCTTGAGTCAGTGTGGTGGAGCTGCCTTCGGTGACAGAGGTTCCAACAGTACGTTTGTACCTGAATGTTGTAGGCAGATCCAGGTCATTCTTCATGCTGGCTACGACTTCATAGCCATCTTTTATTCCCTGTCCAGGGCCAATAGCAAGGCGCCACTGGGCCCATATTTCAGTTGGTTTGCCATTAGTGACATGGGAGACCCCTCTCTTGTGAGCATCAAGAAACAATTTTTCGTAGCGAATAGATTCCAAGGCTACTATGTCATCACCGCTCATATTGACCATTCGCCACTTAGCCCAATCTGCACCAGTAGGCGGGTTAGGAGAATGTGTGAGGTGGATTTTACCAGAGTGGTGAGCATCCATGTAGTGATTACGATAACGAACACTTTCTAGAAGGATGGTATCGCCAGATCCTTCGTGCACTAGAAATCTGGTCCACACAGCATTTGGCACATCTGTGTAGTTGCACTGAGTGACATGAACCTCGTATGAATGGTGGCAATTTACGTAGGATCCATCGTATCTCTTTGACTGCAAAGTAATAATTCGTCCAATTATTTCATCTCGTTTTACGCTCAAGATAAAATGTCGACAGATCGAACTCAACAGCTTCAAGAGTATAATGAACCACTAGCCTTTCAGCCTTTTGGACTGAATGGCGTGAGAAAGAGATCAGTTTTTATAATCCCTTTTTCTATGCACTGACATGCGCATCCTGATAATTTTATTGCACATGCACTTAACCTGCCTGTAATACCTTTGTTCTCCTTTGTGTGAAATGTATTAGGAATTTTAAATTATGATAAGTAGTCCACGAGTGCTTGATATCTCGTCAAACTCTAGAGCATGTTTTGATGTTTACTGACACGAACAGTTTTGTTTATTTTCTGACACGAAAATATTTTTAACTATAGTTGTACTGAAACATCCCGATGGCGGTGCTTCAAAGAAAGATTTGTATCGATCTCCCGCAGAATTCAATCTCGTATTTTAATATAGCACGCAACCTACAACACAACAGCGTAGGAACGCAATAGGTTTTTATGCCGTGTTTACACAGCAAGCCTTCAGCAAGGCCAAAGTGTGTTTACACTACCAAAATCCAGGCCTTGTAGTGTAATCACGGCTTATATTATGAAATATAGTGAAACACGCCCAGAAATGTTCTCGTTGAGAGGATTGTCTAACTGACGAGATTTATAGTGAGGTAGACAATGGCGCCAGGGTGAATGGTGATGTTGATTGAACGTTCAATTTACCCAACAAAATATCTACCTACTTTACAATCCTCATATGTCTGTTCTATAGAGTATGGGTTCTAGGGTGGGGTGGTCGTCCAATCAGCGTCGAACGGATATGACGTCTGACGATGTTCCCATCACGCGTTTGCTAGCATCTGGACTTCGCCCTCATTCGATCACAACACCTCAACGTGTTCTCCCCCCTCCCCCCTCCCCCAACCCGTACTTTGTTCGTCATTTGTGTCTCAGCCAGGCCGCGTTTACGCTGGAGCAAAAGTATCCGGATTCACATTGTTTTCCATCCTCATGGGAATAAAAAAGAATGTGAATCCAGAAACTTTTGCTCTAGTGTAAACGGGGTCTCAGTCTGTTTCTGTTGTCGCCTAGATCGTATGTCGCAGTAATGCCTTATAATTTTGCCGCACCCTGGATAACTGCCAGGTGAAACCACGGTTAAACGTCTCTTCAGTTTATATATATGCCCAGCCGCTGCACCTGATATGTCTCATGTTCCATGTTAGCCACCTCACTTGCACTTATCTGCCGCACCCGTTTTGTTTCATGTTATTACAGCCGCCGCACCCGATGTGTCTCAGGTTCCATTTCAGCTGGCCGCCGCACTTGTTTACAGCTAGATGCCGCATCTGTAGTGTTTCAGGTTATATTACAGCCGCCGCACCTGATGAGTCTCAGGTTCCATCTCCGCGGACGCACTTGCTTCCAGCTGTCGCACCAGTTGTGTTTCTCGTTACATTACAGCCGCTGCATGCAGTTCCCGCTATATTTCAGGTGTTATCATCTGTTTCTGCAGTACCGCTTGCTTTACGTGTTCGCGTCTGTACAATAATTATCGGCTTATTCCTTTAACCTCTCCCTGAATAACAGCGAGGTGATTTTATCTAATTTCTTTCTTGGTGTTCCTTAACTTTTCGTGTTCTAATTGTTGCTTCCACATGTTTATTGATTTATTTGACACGTGCGTGCAACGAGCGCGCGGAGAAGGTGCTTTTCTTTTCTTTATTCTTATACCGTCAATGACGGACAATCTAAGCTTTGGTGTTTAGCAGTTTATCAGACTTGACTTCATTCAGATTGGTCCATCCGGTTAGTATATATTTTGGGTTAGGCTGAAGCTAGAGTCTGCTTATGGTAAGTACTTATAATTATGTATTTTTCTCCACTGTGTCAGTGTGATTGTAGTCCCGGTCTAGGAGAGGGTGATTCTCCGCTAAAAAGAATCGCTTGTCTCCTTGTAGGACTTAGTTTGTCTCAACTCACCTTCGAGGCAATTACTCCACCTAGCTCGTCGCTCAGCAAAACCCTTCTCCAACCGTTCTATACACTCCAAAGTAAGACTATTTTTATGCATTTGACTGCCGATACGGATGTGTTATCCAGAGCCGTGCTGAGAATGTGTTAATTTTCCAACACTGTCGCCTACGTTTCTAGAACTCCAGACATGATGGTTACATTATGACAAGTAGTCCACGAGTGCTTGAGATGTCGTCAAACTCTAGAGCATGTATTGATGTTTACTGACACGAACAGATTAGTTAATATTTTTAACTATAGTTGAACTGAAACATGCCAATTGTGGTGCTTCAAAGAAAGATTTGTATCTATCTCCCGCAGAATTCAATCTCGTATTTTAATATAGCATGCAACCTACAACACAACAGCGTAGGAACGCAATAGGTTTTTATGCCGTGTTTACACAGGAAGCCTTCAGGAAGGCCAAAGTGTGTTTACACTACCAAAATCCAGGCCTTGTAGTGTAAACAAGCCTTATATTATGAAATAGAGTGAAACACGCTCAGAAATGTTCTCGTTGAGAGGATTGTCTAACTGACGAGATTTATAGTGAGGTAGACAATGGCGTCAGGGTGAATGGTGATGTTGATTGAACGTTCAATTTACCCAACAAAATATCTACCTAGTTTACAATCCTCATATAAGCGGTCGACATGTAGCAAGTCTAATCAAACAGGTGTGTTTCAAAAGTTATGAAACTCTAGAGTTTGACGAGATCTCAAGCACTCGTGGACTATTTATCTTAATTTAAAATTCCTAATACACTTCACACAAAGGAAAATAAGAATCTTTTAGTCGCTGCATGGAGAGGCCATTTCAACAAATCGTTCTGCACGTGTTACCACCGTAACAAAGGCGCCCCGAGAGATGTATATAGCTTCCAACCACGTTGATAACTTGATCAAACACTTGAACTGGTTGTTGAAATAGTAGTGTTTTATGAAATCAAGCATGCTTTATAAAATCCAAGATATTTTATAAAATCAAGTATGCTTTACGAAAGCAAACACGCTTTATAAAATCGAAGATGTTTTATAAAGTCGATCTGTGCTATAGTGCATGTGTTATAGGAGGAAGGTACCTTGGATACGAGTTTGGATTCGAGTTCGACTTCGACTTCGAGTTGTATGCAATAGATACAATATGAGCGGCCGAGCTGTATGGGATTTACAAGGCGAGCCGAAGGCGAGCCATTGTAAATCCCATACAGTTCGGACGCGAATATTGTATCTGACTTGTGAAATGAAAAGATATACAGTATTTCATAGAGTTTAGTACTTTCTTGAATGGAAATAAAACCATATATAAGCGATGTGTTTTTGTTTACTAATAAAGTATAGACGGTGAATTTTATATGTAAGAATGTTTGCACCAGTAAAGGTCTATTGATTTGCTTTTGTTGCTTGCAATGCTTTTTTGCCAAAGGGATGCCGCCTCATTAAATATTCAACTTATTATTTATTCATAACCCTAATATCATTATTCATGCTTATATCATTATTTCTAAGGCTCCTTTGGGACTTTCTAACCCTAACTTCCCCCCTAAACCATAGCTGTTACTCAACCCCCTGGTTTTCACTACGTCATACCGACTTATTATTTATGCATACGTCATTATTTCTCAGGCTCCTTTGGGACGTAGTAACCCTAACTTCCCCCCCCCCCAACTCTAGCTTTCATCCAACCCCCCGTGTAATACGTCATAACCGATAGCTCTCCGACTGATTTCCGAAGTTACGTCATTATCAAAAGGCATTCGACTTATACTCCTTATAAGTAATAGTAATTACCTTTTCATTTATACACTTAAATCAAACGCCAGTTAGCACTTGTGGGACATGAAAGCATACAGAGCATGCGTACAGTAAACTTTAACAAAATAGACGTTCTTTACAAGGAACGAGAGAGAAATTGACAGAGACACTTTATATTTTTTATCTGAAACCATGTTTGGAGGAATATAGAGAGTTTGGAGCAATCTAAATGTCAATTTGGAATTAACTTGGCAATTTGTGAATTAACATGGCATAATAACACAAAAATAATACCACAATGTATCATTTGAATCGTTTTTACCTCTACTATTCAAATTTTGGGTTTTCGAGTCTTGTCAGACAACCCATTTTGCAAATTATGCTAATATATGCTAATTACTATTATTAATAATATTATAATCCAAAAAATGTTAAATATTTAACCAGAAAATGACTTTACCACCAAATTTGTTCAAGTAAAATGAAAAGCAGCATTTCACAAATTCAAATTGAAAAAATTAAAGCAATACAATATAAAGGAAATATTATATTGATTTTTTATGATTTTCCATTGAGACCCCCCATTGTGACACCCCATTGTGCCCGCGCGCGATCATATAACTTATTTTGACATTTACAAATTAAAACGGAATTATACAAGAACATACGACCATAATACATCCGTAAGATCGTCTTTAAGTCAGCTATTCAGATTTTAAGTTATTTTGCGTGATATTTACTCCTGTTTGCCATTACAACGCCGACAACTCGCCGACAACTCGCCGACAACTCGCCGACAACTCGCCGACGACTCTCGGCAAATTTTGTTCGATAAACTCAGCGTGATTTATATTGTGCAAAATTTTGTTTCATCAAAGCAAAGACCATCGTACCATCTCTCTCAACCAACGCTAGTTACTTTGTCCTAACAAAAAATGTTCGTGATTATTTATGCTTAGATTTCGTCAAATGAAAGAAACCAGTATTACAGAAACTAGTGTACTCCTACAATCAATCTAAACACCATAGTATTGGAATGACACCAATTATAAGCTAAGAATTAAAGTTACTGTTGAATCGTTGAAACATTATCTTCTGTACTATGCTGAAGTTCAATAAAATATTTACAAATAATGTATATGTCTTTCTGATATTCCTTTGGTACAGGTTAGATGTATAAGTTACCGCGGGTGGTGGGGATATCTTTGGTGGCACCTCCGGGGTATTGGTAGCATCTTTGGGGGTGCCCCAGGGTGATGGGGGTATCTTTGAACGGGCCAAAAGGCCTAAACGGGCCAAAAAAGGCGAAATAGGGCCTAAACGGGCCTAATAAAAGCATCTAACATGCCAAAAAATGTCAAATGCTTTCTGTCATTGCTCGAGTAAACAACTAAACATGGGTCGCACACGTTTAGTTTTCGCAACTAAACATGAGTCGTCAATTTCCACCGGCTCAACCATTGTCTCTGTAGCGTCTTGAGAGTATTTATTATTGTATCTTTGGTTTCGTAATTTCAACGCCTGCATCGCTTCGTTGAACTCTATCCAAATATGTTCGTCGACGTTTGTCCTGGTCTCTTCGTAGCACGATCTCCATTGCTCCTCATCTGTTAGGCAACTGTATTGTTTCTGACTAGGATGGTTAGTCCTACAACCGTAGCACTTTTCATGACAAAGCTTCGAATATTCTTCCCACAAAGTTTCATTGTAAATAGCTTCGAACATTGAAAACAATTTTTCATATAAACCCTCCATCTCTGCGGTCTTACTCCAACAGCAAATAGTAAGCAAATGATACGCCGAGAAAACCGACGTCGTGAATAAGCATATTAATTAGGATTTCTTTGTCTAAGCTCTGACGTCGCCCAAACTCGCCCAGACACGTTCTTTTGTTTAAATTGCTAAGGAGTCATTAACACCAATAGAGCGTTTCCACTCACGTGATCGGTGGCCCCATTGGGGTGGTGAAACAATACGAAATATTTGAATAAGAAAGAGCTAATTCCCATACCGTACACCAATATGGCCGCCATTTCATTGTTTTGGTACACCAATATGGCCGCCGTGACGTCAGATGAAAACACTCTATAGTGTACATGGACTTAAACATTGCACTCAGCCATTCTATAGAGCGTTTTCATCTGACGTCACGGCGGCCATATTGGTGTACCAAAACAATGAAATGGCGGCCATATTGGTGTACGGTATGGAAATTAGCTCTTTCTTATACAAATATTTCGTATTGTTTCACCACCCCCATGGGGCCACCGATCACGTGAGTGAAAACGGTCTATAGACAAATAATATTTCGTCTGTACCTTACGTTGTTAGTTTCTCGATTCGATTGCTCATACTCGCGACTTCTCGATTGACTTTACGAGTACGGCAAACCGTTCCGTGTTTACACAACGGTTTTGGACTTTCGAAGACATCTCCTCAATCTAAGTATTAGTAATCAATGGTTACTGCTTGTTGTCAACAAAGGTTTAGTTGTTGCGGTGTTTTTCTTCATAATGAGTGAAGAACAGTACGAAGAAGAAAATAAAGAATGGAGACGAGCGATAAACCTTCGACTTTACCTACGGGATCATCAGCTTATAGAAAACCGCAGGGACGAAGATTTAAACACACAATTACTTCGAGCATAAACACTCTTAAAACTAAAGAAAAGAAAGACACTTCAGAGAATGGTCATATTATGTCAAGACAAAGTGATAGAGCCTTGGTGTCTGAATGAAAAGCAGACATTTGAAAAACGGTGCTCTTATCGTAACGATAAAATATCATATTGGTTAACAATTTATGCTAATATGCAACTGGAGAAAAGAAGGAGAAGAAGAGAATCTACGCTAGTACGATTTCCCGAGGCTTATACCGAGCGGATATTCGAACAGTCAAGGGATATGTTATACGAAGAGACTAAGCAGTTTTAGAGATGTTAATCGTTTAATCGAAACAGAAACATTAGTGCTTATACAAACTTTTGAAAAGTAAATGTACTGCCCAGGGGGACTAAGAAGTTTATCTGCAAACATTGCAAATAATCGTTTACACTTAGAGACGCCGAACGCTAAAGACTTTCTTCATTCATTCTGCGATTAACAGCGAGTGATTGAAAATAATAGTTAGGGTTACTACGTCCCAAAGGAGCCTGAGAAATAATGACGTATGCATAAATAATAAGTCGGTATGACGTAGTGAAAACCAGGGGCGTTGAGTAACAGCTATGGGTTAGGGGGGAAGTTAGGGTTAGGAAGTCCCAAAAGAGCCTTAGAAATAATGATATAAGCATAAATAAAGATATTAGGGTTAGGAGGTCTCAAACGAGCCTGAGAATGAATAAATAATAAGTTGAATATTTAATGAGGCGGCATCCCTTTGGCCGCCATAACGGGGGTATCACTACTCCTATACTACACCAAGAAAAACAATGTTGTAGCCTTGTTGTGTTTACTAGTTAGGTACGACCTAACCAAATCACAACCTAAATACAACATTACGCGTACGCTCACCTTGTGTATTAGCTGGGATATATGGCCTTGCGCAAACACATAACACAAGACAAAAGAGAATTTAAATCCTATTTATTACCAATGTGACACTCCATGTTATTGTAAAAGCAGAAATATTTTTGAGTGCTAATATACTATCCTAGGTGCATGCATGTGAGTGTACATTTATAATCTTTGCCATGACAAAGGCATTATTATTAATTCAGGACTAAATGGTAAAACTTTAAGTTGTTGCACAATAATTTCTAACACACACTATAGCTAGTAAAATACTGATGATTTTATCCTAGAAACTGAAACAACATAGCTATATTCTAATTTAGAGTTCAATGCTTTATTAAAAGTACTTTAGAAAGTGTTCCAGAATATCAGCAGTAAAATGCGAAGATATCAGCATCACTCATAGCTAGTCATGAGGTGATTCGAACGAGCTATTAGCGGGCCATATGTCCCCTGAAGTTGGCTCACTAAAACCTTCTTCTTTGCTGGCACTTCAACGTCAGCCTCAACTACTGTAGTTTCACTCCAGGTAGCAGATGATGACTTGGACCATTGTCTTGAAAACTTTACACTTTGTTTTGAGCCAATGGAAAGAGGACCTTTTCCAAAGTTGATACCCATCTCTTCAGAGATTTCTAGAGTCAGTGTGGTGGAGCTGCCTTCGGTGACAGAGGTTCCAACAATATGTTTGTACCTGAATGTTGTAGGCAGATCCAGGTCATTCTTCATGCTGGCTACGACTTCATCAATCCATGTAGTGATTACGATAACGAACACTTTCTAGAAGGATGGTATCGCCAGATCCTTCGTGCACTAGAAATCTGGCCCACACAGCATTTGGCACAGCTGTGTAGTTGCACTGAGTGACATGAACCTCGTATGAATGGTGGCAATTTGCGTAGGATCCATCGTATCTCTTTGACTGCAAAGTAATAATTCGTCCAATAATTTCATCTCGTTTTACGCTCATGATAAAATGTCGACAGATCGAACTCAACAGCTTCAAGAGTATAATGAACCACTATCCTTTCAGCCTTTTGGACTGAATGGCGTGAGAAAGAGAGCAGTTTTTATAACCCCTTTTTCTATGCACTGACATGCGCATCCTGATAATTTTAATGCACATGCCCTAAACCTGCCTGGAATGCCTTTGTTTTCCTTTGTGTGAAGTGTATTAGGAATTTTAAATTATGATAAGTAGTCCACGAGTGCTTGAGATCTCGTCAAACTCTAGAGCATGTTTTGATGTTTACTGACACGAACAGTTTAGCTAATATTTTTAACTATAGTTGAACTGAAACATCCCAATGGCGTTGCTTCAAAGAAAGATTTGTATCGATCTCCCGCAGAATTCATTCTCGTATTTTAATATAGCATGCAACCTACAACACAACAGCGTAGGAACGCAATATGTTTTTATGCCGTGTTTACACTGCAAGCCTTGGCAATGCCAAAGTGTGTTTACACTACCAAAATCCTGGCCTTGTAGTCTAAACACGTCTTATATTATGAAATATAGTGAAACACGCTCAGAAATGTTCTCGTTGAGAGGATTGTCTAACTGACGAAATTTATAGTGAGGTAGACAATGGCGTCAGGGTGAATGGTGATGTTGAGTGAACGTTCAATTTACCCAACAAAATATCTACCTACTTTACAATCCTCATATGAGCGGTCGACATGTAGCAAGTCTAATCAAACAGGTGTGTTTCAAAAGTTACGAAACTCTAGAGTTTGACGAGATCTCAAGCACTCGTGGACTATTTATCTTAATTTAAAATTCCTAATACACTTCACACAAAGGAAAATAATAATCTTTTAGGGGCCGAATACATGGGGAAATTTCAGCCCGGGCTGACATTTCAGCCCGGCTACTGAGGTACGGAAAAGAGGAGAATGATTTGAATAAGAAACGCTAAGTGTGGAAATCAGCCAAGTTGTCACAAACATGCAGCATAAAACAAACATATTTAGATGTGTATTTCAAATAAACCATTTTTATTACTTCTTTATCGCTTTTCACAAGGCATTTTTCTGTATTCCACACTTCGTGTTTCTTATTCAAAACATTCACTCCCTCTTTTCCATCCCCCAGTTGCTGGGCTGAAATCTCAGCCCGGGCTGAAATTTCCCCATGTATTCGGCCCCTTAGTCGCTGCATGGAGAGGCCATTTCAACAAATCGTTCTGCACGTTTGACCACCGTAACTAAGGCGCCCCGAGAGATGTATAGCTTCCAACCGCGTTGATAACGTGATCAAACACTTGAACTGGTTGTTGAAATAGTAGTGTTTTATGAAATCAAACATGCTTTATAAAATCCAAGATGTTTAATAAAATCAAGTATGCTTTACGAAAGCAAACACGCTTTATAAACTCGAAGATGTTTTATAAAGTCGATCTGTGCTATAGTGCATGTGTTATAGGAGGAAGGTACCTTGGATTCGAGTTTGGATTCGAGTTCGACTTCGACTTCGACTTCGAGTTGTATATTTCGTTTTATTTCTGGCACATGATATTAGAGTTTACCCCTTATAACTCATATGACAAGTCCCAAAGAAAAACACCCCAACCCATTTCCTAACCCTAGTTATTAAACACATTTTACTGGCAACACGAGACGAAAACTTAGGCCCCGTTCACACAGGCGGGTGGGCGTGAAGTGATGATCTCGCCATATGCGGACGACAATAATATACGTGCATCGTGACCAATAATTACGGTATTTGCAAAGTTTTAGAAGTTTTTGAACTGTTTGGACGTGCACCAGGCGCTTAGTTAAACAAGACGAAATCCAAAGGTCTTTGGCTAAGGTTTTCAGAACGTGCATGCCAGTTAATGTAATATAACTTCCTACCAATTTTTTGAATAACGTTAATTAATTAAACACGACCTTTCGAATGCTTCTCCACTGTATAACTTTTATTCTAAAGTTCGCATCAGATTGTTGATTAGAAAGGCCGGTTCTTAAGCTAAGATCCCTCTACGTTTATTTGTAAAAAGACTTGTATCTAGATACCTATACTACACCAAGAAAAACAATGTTGCAGCCTTGTTGTGTTTACTAGTTAGGCACGACCTAACCAAATCACAAGCTAAATACAACATTACGCGTACGCTCACCTTGTGTGTTAGCTGGGATATATGGCCTTGCGCAAACACATAACACAAGACAAAAGCGAATTTAAATCCTCTTTATTACCAATGAGACACTCCATGTTATTGTAAAAGCAGAAATATTTTTGAGTGCTAATATACTATCCTAGGTGCATGAATGTGAGTGTACATTTAGAATCTTTGCCATGACAAAGGCATTATTATTCAGGACTAAATGGTAAAACTTTAATTTGTTGCACAATAATTTCTAACACACACTATAGCTAGTAAAATACTGATGATTTTATCCTAGAAACTGTAACAACATAGCTATATACTAATTTAGAGTTCAATGCTTTATTAAAAGTACTTTAGAAAGTTTTCCAGAATATGAGCAGTAAAATGCGAAGATATCAGCATCACTCATAGCTAGTCATGAGGTGATTTGAATGAGCTATTAGCGGGCCATATGTCCCCTGGAGTTGGCTCACAAGAACCTTCTTCTTTGCTGGCACTTCAACGTCAGCCTCAACTACTGTAGTTTCACTCCAGGTAGTAGATGATGACTTGGACCATTGTGTTGAAAACTTTACACTTTGTTTTGAGCCAATGGAAAGAGGACCTTTTCCAAAGTTGATACCCATCTCTTCAGAGATTTCTAGAGTCAGTGTGGTGGAGCTGCCTGCGGTGACAGAGGTTCCAACAGTATGTTTGTACCTGAATGTTGTAGGCAGATCCAGGTCATTCTTCATGCTGGCTACGACTTCATAGCCATCTTTTATTCCCTGTCCAGGGCCAATCGCAAGGCGCCACTCGGCCCATATTGCAGATGGTTTGCCATTAGTGACATGGCAGACCCCACTGTTGTGAGCATCAAGATACGATTTTTCGTAGCGAATAGATTCCAAGGCAACTATGTCATCACCGCTCACATTGACCATTCGCCACTTAGCCCAATCTTCACCGGGTTGGCAGAATGTGTGAGGTGGATTTTACCAGAGTGGTGAGCATCCATGTAGTGATTACGATAACGAACACTTTCTAGAAGGATGGTATCGCCAGATCCTTCGTGGACTAGAAATCTGGTCCACACAGCATTTGGCACATCTGTGTAGTTGCACTGAGTGACATGAACCTCGTATGAATGGTGGCAATTTGCGTAGGATCCATCGTATCTCTTTGACTGCAAAGTAATAATTCGTCCAATAATTTCATCTCGTTTTACGCTCATGATAAAATGTCGACAGATCGAACTCAACAGCTTCAAGAGTATAATGATCCACTATCCTTTCAGCCTTTTAGACCGAATGGCGTGAGAAAGAGAGCAGTTTTTATAACCCCTTCTTCTATGCACTGACATGCGCATCCTGAAAATTTTAATGCACATGCACTAAACCTGCCTGTAATGCCTTTGTTTTCCTTTGTGTGAAGTGCATAAGGAATTTTAAATTATGATAAGTAGTCCACAAGTGCTTGAGATCTCGTCAAACTCTAGAGCATGTTTTGATGTTTACTGACATGAACAGTTTAGTTAATATTTTTAACTATAGTTGTACTGAAACATCCCAATGGCGGTGCTTCAAAGAAAGATTTGTATCGATCTCCCGCACAATTCAATCTCGTATTTTAATATAGCATGCAACCTACAACACAAAAGCGTAGGAACGCAATAGGCTTTTATGCCGTGTTTACACAGCAAGCCTTCAGCAAGGCCTTGTAGTGTAAACACGCCTTATATTATAAATATAGTGAAACACGCCCAGAAATGTTCTCGTTGAGAGCATTGTCTAACTGACGAGATTTATAGTGAGGTAGACAATGGCGTCAGGGTGATTGGTGATGTTGATTGAACGTTCAATTTACCCAACAAAATATCTCCTCATATGTCCGTTCTATAGAGTATGGGTTCTAAGGTGGGGTGGTCGTCCAATCAGCGTCAAACGGATATGACGTCTGACGATGTTCCCATCACGCGTTTGCTAGCATCTGGACTTCGCCCTCATTCGATCACAACACCTCAACGTGTTCTTTCCCCTCTCCCAAACCTGTACTTTGTTCGTTATTTGTGTCTCAGGCCCCGTTTACACTGGAGCAAAAGTATTCGGATTCACATTGTTTTTCATCCTCATGGGAATGAAAAGGAATATGAATCCGGATACTTTTGCTCTAGTGTAAAGGGGGTCTCAGTCTATTTCTGTTGTCTCCTAGATCGTATGTCGCAGTAATGCCTTATAATTTGCCGCACCCTAGATAACTGCCAGGTGAAACCACGGTGAAACGCCTATTCAGTTTATATAATTATATATATCCAGCCGGTGCCCCTCATGTGTCTCAGGTTCCATTTTAGCCAACGCACTTGCTCTCATCTGCCGCACCTGCTGTGTTCCACGTTATTACAGCCGCCGCACCTGATGTGTCTCAGGTTGCATTTAGGCTGGCCACCGCACTTGTTTACAGCTAGATGCCGCATCTGTTGTGTTTCAGGTTATATATATTACAGCCGCCGCACCTGATGTGTCTCAGGTTCCATCTCCGCCGCCGCACTTGATTCCAGCTGTCGCACCAGTTGTGTTTCTGGTTACATTACAGCCGCTGCATTCTGTCCCCGCTGTATTTCAGGTGTTATCATCTGTTTCTACAGTACCCCTTGTTTACGTGTTAGCGTCTGTACAATAATTATCGGCTTATTTCTTTAACCGCTCCCTGGATAACTGCCATATATATATATATATATATATATAAATACATATTTATTTCCTTTTTTGTCCCTTGTATCTTTTATGCAATGCTGCCGCTGCTTAGGTGTTTGTTTCATTATGTGCTAATTTATTGTGGCTTGGTGTTTCACGGTGTTTAATAGTAATTTCTTTTTTTTACTGTTGCTTATAAGCATAACCGCTCCCTGGATAACAGCCTGGTGATTTTATCTAATTTATTTCTTGGTGTTCCTTAACTTTTCGTGTTCTAATTCTTGCTTCCACATGTTTACTGATTTATTTGACACGTGCGTGCAACGAGCGCCCGGAGAAGGTGCTTTTCTTTTCTTTATACTTAGACTGTCAATGACGGACAATCTAAGTTTTGGTGTTTAGCCGCTTATCAGATTTGATTTCATTCAGATTGGTCCATCCGGTTAGTATATATTTTGGGTTAGGCTGAAGCTAGAGTGTGCTTGTGGTAAGTACTTATAATTATGTATTTTTCTCCACTGTGTCAGTGTGATTGTAGTCCCGGTCTAGGAGAGGGTGATTCTCCGCTAAAAAGAATCTCTTGGCTCCTTATAGGACTTAGTTTGTCTCAGCTCACCTTCGAGGCAATTACTCCGCCTAGCTCGTCGCTCAGCAAAACCCTTCTCCAACCGTTCTAGACCCTACAAATTAAGACTATTTTTATGAATTTGACTACGGATACGGATGTGTTATCTAGAGCCATGCTGAGAATGTGTTAATTTTCCAACTTTGTCGCCTACGGTTCTAGAACTCGAGACATGAAGGTTAAATTATGATAAGTAGTCCACAAGTGCTTGAGATCTCGTCAAACTCTAGAGCATGTTTTGATGTTTACTGACACGAACAGTTTAGTTAATATTTTTAACTATAGCTGTACTGAAACATCCCAATGGCGGTGCTTCAAAGAAAGATTTGTTTCGACCTCCCGCACAATTCAATCTCGTATTTTAATATAGCATGCAACCTACAACACAAAAGCGTAGGAACGCAATAGGCTTTTATGCCGTGTTTACACAGCAAGCCTTCAGCAAGGCCTTGTAGTGTAAACACGCCTTATATTATAAATATAGTGAAACACGCCCAGAAATGTTCTCGTTGAGAGCATTGTCTAACTGACGAGATTTATAGTGAGGTAGACAATGGCGTCAGGGTGATTGGTGATGTTGATTGAACGTTCAATTTACCCAACAAAATATCTCTTCATATGTCCGTTCTATAGAGTATGGGTTCTAAGGTGGGGTGGTCGTCCAATCAGCGTCAAACGGATATGACGTCTGACGATGTTCCCATCACGCGTTTGCTAGCATCTGGACTTCGCCCTCATTCGATCACAACACCTCAACGTGTTCTTTCCCCTCTCCCAAACCTGTACTTTGTTCGTTATTTGTGTCTCAGGCCCCGTTTACACTGGAGCAAAAGTATTCGGATTCACATTGTTTTTCATCCTCATGGGAATAAAAAGGAATATGAATCCGGATACTTTTGCTCTAGTGTAAAGGGGGTCTCAGTCTATTTCTGTTGTCTCCTAGATCGTATGTCGCAGTAATGCCTTATAATTTGCCGCACCCTAGATAACTGCCAGGTGAAACCACGGTGAAACGCCTCTTCAGTTTATATAATTATATATATCCAGCCGGTGCCCCTCATGTGTCTCAGGTTCCATTTTAGCCAACGCACTTGCTCTCATCTGCCGCACCTGCTGTGTTCCACGTTATTACAGCCGCCGCACCTGATGTGTCTCAGGTTGCATTTAGGCTGGCCACCGTACTTGTTTACAGCTAGATGCCGCATCTGTTGTGTTTCAGGTTATATATATATTACAGCCGCCGCACCTGATGTGTCTCAGGTTCCATCTCCGCCGCCGCACTTGATTCCAGCTGTCGCACCAGTTGTGTTTCTGGTTACATTACAGCCGCTGCATTCTGTCCCCGCTGTATTTCAGGTGTTATCATCTGTTTCTACAGTACCCCTTGTTTACGTATTAGCGTCTGTACAATAATTATCGGCTTATTTCTTTAACCGCTCCCTGGATAACTGCCATATATATATATATATATATATATATATATATATATATATATATATATATATATATATATATATACATATTTATTTCCTTTTTTGTCCCTTGTATCTTTTATGCAATGCTGCCGCTGCTTAGGTGTTTGTTTCATTATGTGCTAATTTATTGTGGCTTGGTGTTTCACGGTGTTTAATAGTAATTTCTTTTTTTTACTGTTGCTTATAAGCATAACCGCTCCCTGGATAACAGCCTGGTGATTTTATCTAATTTATTTCTTGGTGTTCCTTAACTTTTCGTGTTCTAATTCTTGCTTCCACATGTTTACTGATTTATTTGACACGTGCGTGCAACGAGCGCCCGGAGAAGGTGCTTTTCTTTTCTTTATACTTAGACTGTCAATGACGGACAATCTAAGCTTTGGTGTTTAGCCGCTTATCAGATTTGATTTCATTCAGATTGGTCCATCCGGTTAGTATATATTTTGGGTTAGGCTGAAGCTAGAGTGTGCTTGTGGTAAGTACTTATAATTATGTATTTTTCTCCACTGTGTCAGTGTGATTGTAGTCCCGGTCTAGGAGAGGGTGATTCTCCGCTAAAAAGAACCTCTTGGCTCCTTATAGGACTTAGTTTGTCTCAGCTCACCTTCGAGGCAATTACTCCGCCTAGCTCGTCGCTCAGCAAAACCCTTCTCCAACCGTTCTAGACCCTACAAATTAAGACTATTTTTATGCATTTGACTGCGGATACGGATGTGTTATCTAGAGCCATGCTGAGAATGTGTTAATTTTCCAACTTTGTCGCCTACGTTTCTAGAACTCGAGACATGAAGGTTAAATTATGATAAGTAGTCCACGAGTGCTTGAGATCTCGTCAAACTCTAGAGCATGTTTTGATGTTTACTGACACGAACAGTTTAGTTAATATTTTTAACTATACATGGCTAGAAATCCAGGACACTCAGCGGCAGTGGCCTGTGGGCTCATATTTAGATGGAAATATTAATTTGAAAATTCTGATGGCTAAATATCGATCATTTCGGCTATAAACAGAAGTCTATAGCAATAAATTAAAGTAGAGTTATTCGCTAAAATGTCTTATTGACCCATTTCTTACCCAAATATCAAATTACAAAAGGTTTAATCGTCTAGACAGGCCTGTACCCTCATACTCACAAAAATTGCCGCATAAATTTCGGTTATTATTTCTGAATCCACAGTAACATTTAATAATAATAACAGTGGTTAAGACCCTGGCAACCTAGCAACAGCTCCATAAGAAATGGCGGACAAGAACCCGAAATTATCGAGGAATGCATTGCTTCTTCACGCCGAGTTCAGTATTTATCTCGGCGCTTCATTAAGCTTCATTAAATTACAACGACTCGGCTGCAATAAATCGTACATTTTAAGGTCTTTGGGAACCTATTAAACAACGAAAAAATGGAACGAACAACTCCGCAAAACAAAGTAACGTTCATCCCGAGCAAATTCAGACGTTCGCATCGTGGACAAACAACACAGAAGCAGCCAAAATTGGAGCTCCAAAATAAGTGATATAGCAGATTAATAGACTTTAAACAGCGAATAAGAGGTATGCTTGTGAGGGGCTCGGGAACCTATTTAGGACGCTCCAAACTTAATAGAAATTGTAGTGCTGAACGATTGTTCAATTTGGTGAAGTTTTGGACGTTCGCATGTCGGAATTTACAATAGTAAATAACCGAAAATTATTGTTCTTTATATTTCTATTGAAGGACGCCATATTGAATTAATTAAAAAGGGATTCAGTGCGCATGCTTTGCCGCCATGTTGTCCTCGATTTCTGGCCATGGTTGAACTGAAACATCCCAATGGCGGTGCTTCAAAGAAAGATTTGTATCGATCTCCCGCACAATTCAATCTCGTATTTTAATATAGCATGCAACCTACAACACAACAGCGTAGGAACGCAATATGTTTTTATGCCGTGTTTACACTGCAAGCCTTGGCAATGCCAAAGTGTGTTTACACTACCAAAATCCAGGCCTTCTAGTGTAAACACGCCTTATATTATGAAATATAGTGAAACACGCCCAGAAATGTTCTCGTTGAGAGCATTGTCTAACTGACGAGATTTATAGTGAGGTAGACAATGGCGTCAGGGTGAATGGTGATGTTGATTGAACGTTCAATTTACCCAACAAAATATCTACCTACTTTACAATCCTCATATAAGCGGTCGACATGTAGCAAGTCTAATCAAACAGGTGTGTTTCAAAAGTTACGAAACTCTAGAGTTTGACGAGATCTCAAGCACTCGTGGACTATTTATCTTAATTTAAAATTCCTAATACACTTCACACAAAGGAAAATAATAATCTTTTAGTCGCTGCATGGAGAGGCCATTTCAACAAATCGTTCTGCACGTTTGACCACCGTAACTAAGGCGCCCCGAGAGATGTATAGCTTCCAACCGGTTGTTGAAATAGTAGTGTTTTATGAAATCAAACATGCTTTATAAAATCCAAGATGTTTTATAAAATCAAGTATGCTTTACGAAAGCAAACACGCTTTATCAAATCGAAGATGTTTTATAAAGTCGATCTGTGCTATAGTGCATGTGTTATAGGAGGAAGGTACCTTGGATTCGAGTTTGGATTCGAGTTCGAGTTCGACTTCGACTTCGAGTTGTATATTTCGTTTTATTTCTGGCACATGATATTAGAGTTTACCCCTTATAACTCATATGACAAGTCCCAAAGAAGAACACCCCAACCCATTTCCTAACCCTAGTTATTAAACACATTTTACTGGCAACGCGAGACGAAAACTTAGGCCCCGTTCACACAGGCGGGTGGGCGTGAAGTGATGATCTCGCCATATGCGGACGACAATAATATACGTGCACCGTGACCAATAATTACGGTATTTGCAAAGTTTTAGAAGTTTTTGAACTGTTTGGACGTGCACCAGGCGCTTAGTTAAACAAGACGAAATCCAAAGGTCTTTGGCTAAGGTTTTCAGAACGTGCATGCCAGTTAATGTAATATAACTTCCTACCAATTTTTTGAATAACGTTAATTAATTAAACACGACCTTTCGAATGCTTCTCCACTGTATAACTTTTATTCTAAAGTTCGCATCAGATTGTTGATTAGAAAGGCCGGTTCTTAAGCTAAGATCCCTCTACGTTTATTTGTAAAAAGACTTGTATCTAGATACCTATACTACACCAAGAAAAACAATGTTGCAGCCTTGTTGTGTTTACTAGTTAGGCACGACCTAACCAAATCACAAGCTAAATACAACATTACGCGTACGCTCACCTTGTGTGTTAGCTGGGATATATGGCCTTGCGCAAACACATAACACAAGACAAAAGCGAATTTAAATCTTCTTTATTACCAATGAGACACTCCATGTTAATGTAAAAGCAGAAATATTTTTGAGTGCTAATATACTATCCTAGGTGCATGAATGTGAGTGTACATTTAGAATCTTTGCCATGACAAAGGCATTATTATTCAGGACTAAATGGTAAAACTTTAATTTGTTGCACAATAATTTCTAACACACACTATAGCTAGTAAAATACTGATGATTTTATCCTAGAAACTGTAACAACATAGCTATATACTAATTTAGAGTTCAATGCTTTATTAAAAGTACTTTAGAAAGTGTTCCAGAATATGAGCAGTAAAATGCGAAGATATCAGCATCACTCATAGCTAGTCATGAGGTGATTTGAATGAGCTATTAGCGGGCCATATGTCCCCTGGAGTTGGCTCACAAGAACCTTCTTCTTTGCTGGCACTTCAACGTCAGCCTCAACTACTGTAGTTTCACTCCAGGTAGTAGATGATGACTTGGACCATTGTGTTGAAAACTTTACACTTTGTTTTGAGCCAATGGAAAGAGGACCTTTTCCAAAGTTGATACCCATCTCTTCAGAGATTTCTAGAGTCAGTGTGGTGGAGCTGCCTGCGGTGACAGAGGTTCCAACAGTATGTTTGTACCTGAATGTTGTAGGCAGATCCAGGTCATTCTTCATGCTGGCTACGACTTCATAGCCATCTTTTATTCCCTGTCCAGGGCCAATCGCAAGGCGCCACTGGGCCCATATTGCAGATGGTTTGCCATTAGTGACATGGCAGACCCCACTGTTGTGAGCATCAAGATACGATTTTTCGTAGCGAATAGATTCCAAGGCAACTATGTCATCACCGCTCACATTGACCATTCGCCACTTAGCCCAATCTTCACCAGTAGGCGGGTTAGGAGAATGTGTGAGGTGGATTTTACCAGAGTGGTGAGCATCCATGTAGTGATTACGATAACGAACACTTTCTAGAAGGATGGTATCGCCAGATCCTTCGTGCACTAGAAATCTGGTCCACAGAGCATTTGGCACATCTGTGTAGTTGCACTGAGTGACATGAACCTTGTAGGAATCGTGGCAGTCTGCGTAGGATCCATCGTATCTCTTTGACTGCAAAGTAATAATTCGTCCAATAATTTCATCTCGTTTTACGCTCATGATAAAATGTCGACAGATCGAACTCAACAGCTTCAAGAGTATAATGATCCACTATCCTTTCAGCCTTTTGGACTGAATGGCGTGAGAAAGAGAGCAGTTTTTATAACCCCTTTTTCTATGCACTGACATGCGCATCCTGATAATTTTAATGCACATGCACTAAACCTGCCTGTAATGCCTTTGTTTTCCTTTGTGTGAAGTGCATAAGGAATTTTAAATTATGATAAGTAGTCCACAAGTGCTTGAGATCTCGTCAAACTCTAGAGCATGTTTTGATGTTTACTGACATGAACAGTTTAGTTAATATTTTTAACTATAGTTGTACTGAAACATCCCAATGGCGGTGCTTCAAAGAAAGATTTGTATCGATCTCCCGCACAATTCAATCTCGTATTTTAATATAGCATGCAACCTACAACACAAAAGCGTAGGAACGCAATAGGCTTTTATGCCGTGTTTACACAGCAAGCCTTCAGCAAGGCCTTGTAGTGTAAACACGCCTTATATTATAAATATAGTGAAACACGCCCAGAAATGTTCTCGTTGAGAGCATTGTCTAACTGACGAGATTTATAGTGAGGTAGACAATGGCGTCAGGGTGATTGGTGATGTTGATTGAACGTTCAATTTACCCAACAAAATATCTCCTCATATGTCCGTTCTATAGAGTATGGGTTCTAAGGTGGGGTGGTCGTCCAATCAGCGTCAAACGGATATGACGTCTGACGATGTTCCCATCACGCGTTTGCTAGCATCTGGACTTCGCCCTCATTCGATCACAACACCTCAACGTGTTCTTTCCCCTCTCCCAAACCTGTACTTTGTTCGTTATTTGTGTCTCAGGCCCCGTTTACACTGGAGCAAAAGTATTCGGATTCACATTGTTTTTCATCCTCATGGGAATAAAAAGGAATATGAATCCGGATACTTTTGCTCTAGTGTAAAGGGGGTCTCAGTCTATTTCTGTTGTCTCCTAGATCGTATGTCGCAGTAATGCCTTATAATTTGCCGCACCCTAGATAACTGCCAGGTGAAACCACGGTGAAACGCCTCTTCAGTTTATATAATTATATATATCCAGCCGGTGCCCCTCATGTGTCTCAGGTTCCATTTTAGCCAACGCACTTGCTCTCATCTGCCGCACCTGCTGTGTTCCACGTTATTACAGCCGCCGCACCTGATGTGTCTCAGGTTGCATTTAGGCTGGCCACCGTACTTGTTTACAGCTAGATGCCGCATCTGTTGTGTTTCAGGTTATATATATATTACAGCCGCCGCACCTGATGTGTCTCAGGTTCCATCTCCGCCGCCGCACTTGATTCCAGCTGTCGCACCAGTTGTGTTTCTGGTTACATTACAGCCGCTGCATTCTGTCCCCGCTGTATTTCAGGTGTTATCATCTGTTTCTACAGTACCCCTTGTTTACGTATTAGCGTCTGTACAATAATTATCGGCTTATTTCTTTAACCGCTCCCTGGATAACTGCCATATATATATATATATATATATATATATATACATATTTATTTCCTTTTTTGTCCCTTGTATCTTTTATGCAATGCTGCCGCTGCTTAGGTGTTTGTTTCATTATGTGCTAATTTATTGTGGCTTGGTGTTTCACGGTGTTTAATAGTAATTTCTTTTTTTTACTGTTGCTTATAAGCATAACCGCTCCCTGGATAACAGCCTGGTGATTTTATCTAATTTATTTCTTGGTGTTCCTTAACTTTTCGTGTTCTAATTCTTGCTTCCACATGTTTACTGATTTATTTGACACGTGCGTGCAACGAGCGCCCGGAGAAGGTGCTTTTCTTTTCTTTATACTTAGACTGTCAATGACGGACAATCTAAGCTTTGGTGTTTAGCCGCTTATCAGATTTGATTTCATTCAGATTGGTCCATCCGGTTAGTATATATTTTGGGTTAGGCTGAAGCTAGAGTGTGCTTGTGGTAAGTACTTATAATTATGTATTTTTCTCCACTGTGTCAGTGTGATTGTAGTCCCGGTCTAGGAGAGGGTGATTCTCCGCTAAAAAGAACCTCTTGGCTCCTTATAGGACTTAGTTTGTCTCAGCTCACCTTCGAGGCAATTACTCCGCCTAGCTCGTCGCTCAGCAAAACCCTTCTCCAACCGTTCTAGACCCTACAAATTAAGACTATTTTTATGCATTTGACTGCGGATACGGATGTGTTATCTAGAGCCATGCTGAGAATGTGTTAATTTTCCAACTTTGTCGCCTACGTTTCTAGAACTCGAGACATGAAGGTTAAATTATGATAAGTAGTCCACGAGTGCTTGAGATCTCGTCAAACTCTAGAGCATGTTTTGATGTTTACTGACACGAACAGTTTAGTTAATATTTTTAACTATAGTTGAACTGAAACATCCCAATGGCGGTGCTTCAAAGAAAGATTTGTATCGATCTCCCGCACAATTCAATCTCGTATTTTAATATAGCATGCAACCTACAACACAACAGCGTAGGAACGCAATATGTTTTTATGCCGTGTTTACACTGCAAGCCTTGGCAATGCCAAAGTGTGTTTACACTACCAAAATCCAGGCCTTCTAGTGTAAACACGCCTTATATTATGAAATATAGTGAAACACGCCCAGAAATGTTCTCGTTGAGAGCATTGTCTAACTGACGAGATTTATAGTGAGGTAGACAATGGCGTCAGGGTGAATGGTGATGTTGATTGAACGTTCAATTTACCCAACAAAATATCTACCTACTTTACAATCCTCATATAAGCGGTCGACATGTAGCAAGTCTAATCAAACAGGTGTGTTTCAAAAGTTACGAAACTCTAGAGTTTGACGAGATCTCAAGCACTCGTGGACTATTTATCTTAATTTAAAATTCCTAATACACTTCACACAAAGGAAAATAATAATCTTTTAGTCGCTGCATGGAGAGGCCATTTCAACAAATCGTTCTGCACGTTTGACCACCGTAACTAAGGCGCCCCGAGAGATGTATAGCTTCCAACCGGTTGTTGAAATAGTAGTGTTTTATGAAATCAAACATGCTTTATAAAATCCAAGATGTTTTATAAAATCAAGTATGCTTTACGAAAGCAAACACGCTTTATCAAATCGAAGATGTTTTATAAAGTCGATCTGTGCTATAGTGCATGTGTTATAGGAGGAAGGTACCTTGGATTCGAGTTTGGATTCGAGTTCGAGTTCGACTTCGACTTCGAGTTGTATATTTCGTTTTATTTCTGGCACATGATATTAGAGTTTACCCCTTATAACTCATATGACAAGTCCCAAAGAAGAACACCCCAACCCATTTCCTAACCCTAGTTATTAAACACATTTTACTGGCAACGCGAGACGAAAACTTAGGCCCCGTTCACACAGGCGGGTGGGCGTGAAGTGATGATCTCGCCATATGCGGACGACAATAATATACGTGCACCGTGACCAATAATTACGGTATTTGCAAAGTTTTAGAAGTTTTTGAACTGTTTGGACGTGCACCAGGCGCTTAGTTAAACAAGACGAAATCCAAAGGTCTTTGGCTAAGGTTTTCAGAACGTGCATGCCAGTTAATGTAATATAACTTCCTACCAATTTTTTGAATAACGTTAATTAATTAAACACGACCTTTCGAATGCTTCTCCACTGTATAACTTTTATTCTAAAGTTCGCATCAGATTGTTGATTAGAAAGGCCGGTTCTTAAGCTAAGATCCCTCTACGTTTATTTGTAAAAAGACTTGTATCTAGATACCTATACTACACCAAGAAAAACAATGTTGCAGCCTTGTTGTGTTTACTAGTTAGGCACGACCTAACCAAATCACAAGCTAAATACAACATTACGCGTACGCTCACCTTGTGTGTTAGCTGGGATATATGGCCTTGCGCAAACACATAACACAAGACAAAAGCGAATTTAAATCTTCTTTATTACCAATGAGACACTCCATGTTAATGTAAAAGCAGAAATATTTTTGAGTGCTAATATACTATCCTAGGTGCATGAATGTGAGTGTACATTTAGAATCTTTGCCATGACAAAGGCATTATTATTCAGGACTAAATGGTAAAACTTTAATTTGTTGCACAATAATTTCTAACACACACTATAGCTAGTAAAATACTGATGATTTTATCCTAGAAACTGTAACAACATAGCTATATACTAATTTAGAGTTCAATGCTTTATTAAAAGTACTTTAGAAAGTGTTCCAGAATATGAGCAGTAAAATGCGAAGATATCAGCATCACTCATAGCTAGTCATGAGGTGATTTGAATGAGCTATTAGCGGGCCATATGTCCCCTGGAGTTGGCTCACAAGAACCTTCTTCTTTGCTGGCACTTCAACGTCAGCCTCAACTACTGTAGTTTCACTCCAGGTAGTAGATGATGACTTGGACCATTGTGTTGAAAACTTTACACTTTGTTTTGAGCCAATGGAAAGAGGACCTTTTCCAAAGTTGATACCCATCTCTTCAGAGATTTCTAGAGTCAGTGTGGTGGAGCTGCCTGCGGTGACAGAGGTTCCAACAGTATGTTTGTACCTGAATGTTGTAGGCAGATCCAGGTCATTCTTCATGCTGGCTACGACTTCATAGCCATCTTTTATTCCCTGTCCAGGGCCAATCGCAAGGCGCCACTGGGCCCATATTGCAGATGGTTTGCCATTAGTGACATGGCAGACCCCACTGTTGTGAGCATCAAGATACGATTTTTCGTAGCGAATAGATTCCAAGGCAACTATGTCATCACCGCTCACATTGACCATTCGCCACTTAGCCCAATCTTCACCAGTAGGCGGGTTAGGAGAATGTGTGAGGTGGATTTTACCAGAGTGGTGAGCATCCATGTAGTGATTACGATAACGAACACTTTCTAGAAGGATGGTATCGCCAGATCCTTCGTGCACTAGAAATCTGGTCCACAGAGCATTTGGCACATCTGTGTAGTTGCACTGAGTGACATGAACCTTGTAGGAATCGTGGCAGTCTGCGTAGGATCCATCGTATCTCTTTGACTGCAAAGTAATAATTCGTCCAATAATTTCATCTCGTTTTACGCTCATGATAAAATGTCGACAGATCGAACTCAACAGCTTCAAGAGTATAATGATCCACTATCCTTTCAGCCTTTTGGACTGAATGGCGTGAGAAAGAGAGCAGTTTTTATAACCCCTTTTTCTATGCACTGACATGCGCATCCTGATAATTTTAATGCACATGCACTAAACCTGCCTGTAATGCCTTTGTTTTCCTTTGTGTGAAGTGCATAAGGAATTTTAAATTATGATAAGTAGTCCACAAGTGCTTGAGATCTCGTCAAACTCTAGAGCATGTTTTGATGTTTACTGACATGAACAGTTTAGTTAATATTTTTAACTATAGTTGTACTGAAACATCCCAATGGCGGTGCTTCAAAGAAAGATTTGTATCGATCTCCCGCACAATTCAATCTCGTATTTTAATATAGCATGCAACCTACAACACAAAAGCGTAGGAACGCAATAGGCTTTTATGCCGTGTTTACACAGCAAGCCTTCAGCAAGGCCTTGTAGTGTAAACACGCCTTATATTATAAATATAGTGAAACACGCCCAGAAATGTTCTCGTTGAGAGCATTGTCTAACTGACGAGATTTATAGTGAGGTAGACAATGGCGTCAGGGTGATTGGTGATGTTGATTGAACGTTCAATTTACCCAACAAAATATCTCTTCATATGTCCGTTCTATAGAGTATGGGTTCTAAGGTGGGGTGGTCGTCCAATCAGCGTCAAACGGATATGACGTCTGACGATGTTCCCATCACGCGTTTGCTAGCATCTGGACTTCGCCCTCATTCGATCACAACACCTCAACGTGTTCTTTCCCCTCTCCCAAACCTGTACTTTGTTCGTTATTTGTGTCTCAGGCCCCGTTTACACTGGAGCAAAAGTATTCGGATTCACATTGTTTTTCATCCTCATGGGAATAAAAAGGAATATGAATCCGGATACTTTTGCTCTAGTGTAAAGGGGGTCTCAGTCTATTTCTGTTGTCTCCTAGATCGTATGTCGCAGTAATGCCTTATAATTTGCCGCACCCTAGATAACTGCCAGGTGAAACCACGGTGAAACGCCTCTTCAGTTTATATAATTATATATATCCAGCCGGTGCCCCTCATGTGTCTCAGGTTCCATTTTAGCCAACGCACTTGCTCTCATCTGCCGCACCTGCTGTGTTCCACGTTATTACAGCCGCCGCACCTGATGTGTCTCAGGTTGCATTTAGGCTGGCCACCGTACTTGTTTACAGCTAGATGCCGCATCTGTTGTGTTTCAGGTTATATATATATTACAGCCGCCGCACCTGATGTGTCTCAGGTTCCATCTCCGCCGCCGCACTTGATTCCAGCTGTCGCACCAGTTGTGTTTCTGGTTACATTACAGCCGCTGCATTCTGTCCCCGCTGTATTTCAGGTGTTATCATCTGTTTCTACAGTACCCCTTGTTTACGTATTAGCGTCTGTACAATAATTATCGGCTTATTTCTTTAACCGCTCCCTGGATAACTGCCATATATATATATATATATATATATATATATATATATATATATATATATATATATATATACATATTTATTTCCTTTTTTGTCCCTTGTATCTTTTATGCAATGCTGCCGCTGCTTAGGTGTTTGTTTCATTATGTGCTAATTTATTGTGGCTTGGTGTTTCACGGTGTTTAATAGTAATTTCTTTTTTTTACTGTTGCTTATAAGCATAACCGCTCCCTGGATAACAGCCTGGTGATTTTATCTAATTTATTTCTTGGTGTTCCTTAACTTTTCGTGTTCTAATTCTTGCTTCCACATGTTTACTGATTTATTTGACACGTGCGTGCAACGAGCGCCCGGAGAAGGTGCTTTTCTTTTCTTTATACTTAGACTGTCAATGACGGACAATCTAAGCTTTGGTGTTTAGCCGCTTATCAGATTTGATTTCATTCAGATTGGTCCATCCGGTTAGTATATATTTTGGGTTAGGCTGAAGCTAGAGTGTGCTTGTGGTAAGTACTTATAATTATGTATTTTTCTCCACTGTGTCAGTGTGATTGTAGTCCCGGTCTAGGAGAGGGTGATTCTCCGCTAAAAAGAACCTCTTGGCTCCTTATAGGACTTAGTTTGTCTCAGCTCACCTTCGAGGCAATTACTCCGCCTAGCTCGTCGCTCAGCAAAACCCTTCTCCAACCGTTCTAGACCCTACAAATTAAGACTATTTTTATGCATTTGACTGCGGATACGGATGTGTTATCTAGAGCCATGCTGAGAATGTGTTAATTTTCCAACTTTGTCGCCTACGTTTCTAGAACTCGAGACATGAAGGTTAAATTATGATAAGTAGTCCACGAGTGCTTGAGATCTCGTCAAACTCTAGAGCATGTTTTGATGTTTACTGACACGAACAGTTTAGTTAATATTTTTAACTATAGTTGAACTGAAACATCCCAATGGCGGTGCTTCAAAGAAAGATTTGTATCGATCTCCCGCACAATTCAATCTCGTATTTTAATATAGCATGCAACCTACAACACAACAGCGTAGGAACGCAATATGTTTTTATGCCGTGTTTACACTGCAAGCCTTGGCAATGCCAAAGTGTGTTTACACTACCAAAATCCAGGCCTTCTAGTGTAAACACGCCTTATATTATGAAATATAGTGAAACACGCCCAGAAATGTTCTCGTTGAGAGCATTGTCTAACTGACGAGATTTATAGTGAGGTAGACAATGGCGTCAGGGTGAATGGTGATGTTGATTGAACGTTCAATTTACCCAACAAAATATCTACCTACTTTACAATCCTCATATAAGCGGTCGACATGTAGCAAGTCTAATCAAACAGGTGTGTTTCAAAAGTTACGAAACTCTAGAGTTTGACGAGATCTCAAGCACTCGTGGACTATTTATCTTAATTTAAAATTCCTAATACACTTCACACAAAGGAAAATAATAATCTTTTAGTCGCTGCATGGAGAGGCCATTTCAACAAATCGTTCTGCACGTTTGACCACCGTAACTAAGGCGCCCCGAGAGATGTATAGCTTCCAACCGGTTGTTGAAATAGTAGTGTTTTATGAAATCAAACATGCTTTATAAAATCCAAGATGTTTTATAAAATCAAGTATGCTTTACGAAAGCAAACACGCTTTATCAAATCGAAGATGTTTTATAAAGTCGATCTGTGCTATAGTGCATGTGTTATAGGAGGAAGGTACCTTGGATTCGAGTTTGGATTCGAGTTCGAGTTCGACTTCGACTTCGAGTTGTATATTTCGTTTTATTTCTGGCACATGATATTAGAGTTTACCCCTTATAACTCATATGACAAGTCCCAAAGAAGAACACCCCAACCCATTTCCTAACCCTAGTTATTAAACACATTTTACTGGCAACGCGAGACGAAAACTTAGGCCCCGTTCACACAGGCGGGTGGGCGTGAAGTGATGATCTCGCCATATGCGGACGACAATAATATACGTGCACCGTGACCAATAATTACGGTATTTGCAAAGTTTTAGAAGTTTTTGAACTGTTTGGACGTGCACCAGGCGCTTAGTTAAACAAGACGAAATCCAAAGGTCTTTGGCTAAGGTTTTCAGAACGTGCATGCCAGTTAATGTAATATAACTTCCTACCAATTTTTTGAATAACGTTAATTAATTAAACACGACCTTTCGAATGCTTCTCCACTGTATAACTTTTATTCTAAAGTTCGCATCAGATTGTTGATTAGAAAGGCCGGTTCTTAAGCTAAGATCCCTCTACGTTTATTTGTAAAAAGACTTGTATCTAGATACCTATACTACACCAAGAAAAACAATGTTGCAGCCTTGTTGTGTTTACTAGTTAGGCACGACCTAACCAAATCACAAGCTAAATACAACATTACGCGTACGCTCACCTTGTGTGTTAGCTGGGATATATGGCCTTGCGCAAACACATAACACAAGACAAAAGCGAATTTAAATCTTCTTTATTACCAATGAGACACTCCATGTTAATGTAAAAGCAGAAATATTTTTGAGTGCTAATATACTATCCTAGGTGCATGAATGTGAGTGTACATTTAGAATCTTTGCCATGACAAAGGCATTATTATTCAGGACTAAATGGTAAAACTTTAATTTGTTGCACAATAATTTCTAACACACACTATAGCTAGTAAAATACTGATGATTTTATCCTAGAAACTGTAACAACATAGCTATATACTAATTTAGAGTTCAATGCTTTATTAAAAGTACTTTAGAAAGTGTTCCAGAATATGAGCAGTAAAATGCGAAGATATCAGCATCACTCATAGCTAGTCATGAGGTGATTTGAATGAGCTATTAGCGGGCCATATGTCCCCTGGAGTTGGCTCACAAGAACCTTCTTCTTTGCTGGCACTTCAACGTCAGCCTCAACTACTGTAGTTTCACTCCAGGTAGTAGATGATGACTTGGACCATTGTGTTGAAAACTTTACACTTTGTTTTGAGCCAATGGAAAGAGGACCTTTTCCAAAGTTGATACCCATCTCTTCAGAGATTTCTAGAGTCAGTGTGGTGGAGCTGCCTGCGGTGACAGAGGTTCCAACAGTATGTTTGTACCTGAATGTTGTAGGCAGATCCAGGTCATTCTTCATGCTGGCTACGACTTCATAGCCATCTTTTATTCCCTGTCCAGGGCCAATCGCAAGGCGCCACTGGGCCCATATTGCAGATGGTTTGCCATTAGTGACATGGCAGACCCCACTGTTGTGAGCATCAAGATACGATTTTTCGTAGCGAATAGATTCCAAGGCAACTATGTCATCACCGCTCACATTGACCATTCGCCACTTAGCCCAATCTTCACCAGTAGGCGGGTTAGGAGAATGTGTGAGGTGGATTTTACCAGAGTGGTGAGCATCCATGTAGTGATTACGATAACGAACACTTTCTAGAAGGATGGTATCGCCAGATCCTTCGTGCACTAGAAATCTGGTCCACAGAGCATTTGGCACATCTGTGTAGTTGCACTGAGTGACATGAACCTTGTAGGAATCGTGGCAGTCTGCGTAGGATCCATCGTATCTCTTTGACTGCAAAGTAATAATTCGTCCAATAATTTCATCTCGTTTTACGCTCATGATAAAATGTCGACAGATCGAACTCAACAGCTTCAAGAGTATAATGATCCACTATCCTTTCAGCCTTTTGGACTGAATGGCGTGAGAAAGAGAGCAGTTTTTATAACCCCTTTTTCTATGCACTGACATGCGCATCCTGATAATTTTAATGCACATGCACTAAACCTGCCTGTAATGCCTTTGTTTTCCTTTGTGTGAAGTGCATAAGGAATTTAAAATTATGATAAGTAGTCCACAAGTGCTTGAGATCTCGTCAAACTCTAGAGCATGTTTTGATGTTTACTGACATGAACAGTTTAGTTAATATTTTTAACTATAGTTGTACTGAAACATCCCAATGGCGGTGCTTCAAAGAAAGATTTGTATCGATCTCCCGCACAATTCAATCTCGTATTTTAATATAGCATGCAACCTACAACACAAAAGCGTAGGAACGCAATAGGCTTTTATGCCGTGTTTACACAGCAAGCCTTCAGCAAGGCCTTGTAGTGTAAACACGCCTTATATTATAAATATAGTGAAACACGCCCAGAAATGTTCTCGTTGAGAGCATTGTCTAACTGACGAGATTTATAGTGAGGTAGACAATGGCGTCAGGGTGATTGGTGATGTTGATTGAACGTTCAATTTACCCAACAAAATATCTCTTCATATGTCCGTTCTATAGAGTATGGGTTCTAAGGTGGGGTGGTCGTCCAATCAGCGTCAAACGGATATGACGTCTGACGATGTTCCCATCACGCGTTTGCTAGCATCTGGACTTCGCCCTCATTCGATCACAACACCTCAACGTGTTCTTTCCCCTCTCCCAAACCTGTACTTTGTTCGTTATTTGTGTCTCAGGCCCCGTTTACACTGGAGCAAAAGTATTCGGATTCACATTGTTTTTCATCCTCATGGGAATAAAAAGGAATATGAATCCGGATACTTTTGCTCTAGTGTAAAGGGGGTCTCAGTCTATTTCTGTTGTCTCCTAGATCGTATGTCGCAGTAATGCCTTATAATTTGCCGCACCCTAGATAACTGCCAGGTGAAACCACGGTGAAACGCCTCTTCAGTTTATATAATTATATATATCCAGCCGGTGCCCCTCATGTGTCTCAGGTTCCATTTTAGCCAACGCACTTGCTCTCATCTGCCGCACCTGCTGTGTTCCACGTTATTACAGCCGCCGCACCTGATGTGTCTCAGGTTGCATTTAGGCTGGCCACCGCACTTGTTTACAGCTAGATGCCGCATCTGTTGTGTTTCAGGTTATATATATTACAGCCGCCGCACCTGATGTGTCTCAGGTTCCATCTCCGCCGCCGCACTTGATTCCAGCTGTCGCACCAGTTGTGTTTCTGGTTACATTACAGCCGCTGCATTCTGTCCCCGCTGTATTTCAGGTGTTATCATCTGTTTCTACAGTACCCCTTGTTTACGTGTTAGCGTCTGTACAATAATTATCGGCTTATTTCTTTAACCGCTCCCTGGATAACTGCCATATATATATATATATATATATATATATATATATATATATATATATATATACATATTTATTTCCTTTTTTGTCCCTTGTATCTTTTACGCAATGCTGCCGCTGCTTAGGTGTTTGTTTCATTATGTGCTAATTTATTGTGGCTTGGTGTTTCACGGTGTTTAATAGTAATTTCTTTTTTTTACTGTTGCTTATAAGCATAACCGCTCCCTGGATAACAGCCTGGTGATTTTATCTAATTTATTTCTTGGTGTTCCTTAACTTTTCGTGTTCTAATTCTTGCTTCCACATGTTTACTGATTTATTTGACACGTGCGTGCAACGAGCGCCCGGAGAAGGTGCTTTTCTTTTCTTTATACTTAGACTGTCAATGACGGACAATCTAAGCTTTGGTGTTTAGCCGCTTATCAGATTTGATTTCATTCAGATTGGTCCATCCGGTTAGTATATATTTTGGGTTAGGCTGAAGCTAGAGTCTGCTTGTGGTAAGTACTTATAATTATGTATTTTTCTCCACTGTGTCAGTGTGATTGTAGTCCCGGTCTAGGAGAGGGTGATTCTCCGCTAAAAAGAATCTCTTGGCTCCTTATAGGACTTAGTTTGTCTCAGCTCACCTTCGAGGCAATTACTCCGCCTAGCTCGTCGCTCAGCAAACGTTAAACCCTTCTCCAACCGTTCTAGACCCTACAAATTAAGACTATTTTTATGCATTTGACTGCGGATACGGATGTGTTATCTAGAGCCATGCTGAGAATGTGTTAATTTTCCAACTTTGTCACCTACGTTTCTAGAACTCGAGACATGAAGGTTAAATTATGATAAGTAGTCCACAAGTGCTTGAGATCTCGTCAAACTCTAGAGCATGTTTTGATGTTTACTGACACGAAAAGTTTAGTTAATATTTTTAACTATAGTTGTACTGAAACATCCCAATGGCGGTGCTTCAAAGAAAGATTTGTATCGACCTCCCGCACAATTCAATCTCGTATTTTAATATAGCATGCAACCTACAACACAAAAGCGTAGGAACGCAATAGGCTTTTATGCCGTGTTTACACAGCAAGCCTTCAGCAAGGCCTTGTAGTGTAAACACGCCTTATATTATAAATATAGTGAAACACGCCCAGAAATGTTCTCGTTGAGAGCATTGTCTAACTGACGAGATTTATAGTGAGGTAGACAATGGCGTCAGGGTGATTGGTGATGTTGATTGAACGTTCAATTTACCCAACAAAATATCTCCTCATATGTCCGTTCTATAGAGTATGGGTTCTAAGGTGGGGTGGTCGTCCAATCAGCGTCAAACGGATATGACGTCTGACGATGTTCCCATCACGCGTTTGCTAGCATCTGGACTTCGCCCTCATTCGATCACAACACCTCAACGTGTTCTTTCCCCTCTCCCAAACCTGTACTTTGTTCGTTATTTGTGTCTCAGGCCCCGTTTACACTGGAGCAAAAGTATTCGGATTCACATTGTTTTTCATCCTCATGGGAATAAAAAGCAATGTGAATCCGGATACTTATGCTCTAGTGTAAACGGGGTCTCAGTCTGTTTCTGTTGTCGCCTAGATCGTATGTCGCAGTAATGCCTTATAATATTGCCGCACCCTGGATAACTGCCAGGTGAAACCACGATGAAACGTCTCTTCAGTTTATATATATCCAGCCGCTGCACCTGATGTTTTCAGGTTCCATTTTAGCTACCGCACTTCCTCTCATCTGCCGCACCCGTTGTGTTTCATGTTATTACAGCCGCCGCACCTGATGTGTCTCAGGTTCCATCTCCGCCGCCGCACTTGCTTCCAGTTGTCGCACCAGTTGCGTTTCTGGTTACATTACAGCCGCTGCATGCTTTTCCCGCTGTATTTCAGGTGTTATCATCTGTTTCTGTAGTACACCTTGTTTTACGTGTTCGCGTCTGTACAATATTATCGGCTTATTCCTTTAACCGCTCCCTGGATAACTGCCATGTGATATATATATATATTTTTTTTTTGCACTTGTAAGTTTTATGCAATGCTGCCGCTACTTAGGTGTTTGTTTCATTGTATGCTAATTTATTGTGGCTTGGTGTTTCACGGTGTTTAATAGTAATTTTTTTTTAACTGTTGCTTATAAGCGTAATTACCGCACCCTGGATAACAGCCAGGTGATTTTATCTAATTTCTTTCTTGGTGTTCCTTAGCTTTTCGTGTTCTAATTGTTGCTTCCACATGTTTATTGATTTATCTGACACGTGTGTGCAACGAGCGCACGGAGAAGGTGCTTTTCTTTTCTTTATTCTTAGACCGTCAATGCCGGACAATCTAAACTTTGGTGTTTAGCCTCTAGATTTGACTTCATTCAGATTGGTCCATCCGGTTAGTATATATTTTGAGTTAGGCTGAAGCTAGAGTCTGCTTGTGGTAAGTACTTATAATTATGTATTTTTCTCTATTGTGTCAGTGTGATTGTAGTCCCGGTCTAGGAGAGGGTGATTCTCCGCTAAAAAGAATTGCTTGGCTCCCTGTAGGACTTAAAGGTCTGTCTCAGCTCACCTTCGAGGCAATTACTCCGGCTAGCTCGTCGCTCAGCAAAACCCTTCTCCAACCGTTCTACACCCTGCAAAGTAATTTGCACTATTTTTATGCATTTGACTGCCGATACGGATGTGGTATCCAGAGCCATGCTGAGAATGTGTTAATTTGCCAACTCTGTCGCCTACGTCTCTAGAACTCGAGACATGAAGGTTAAATTATGATAAGTAGTCCTCGAGTGTTTGAGATCTCGTCAAACTCTAGAGCATGTTTTGATGTTTACTGACACGAACGTTTAGTTAATATTTTAAACTATAGTTGCACTGAAACATCCCAATGGCGGTGCTTCAAAGAAAGATTTGTATCGATCTCCAGCAGAATTCAATCTGGTATTTTTCTATAGCATGCAACCTACAACACAACAGCGTAGAACGCAATAGGTTTTTATGCCGTGTGTACACAGTAAGCCTTCAGCAAGGCCAAAGTGTGTTTACACAACCAAAATCCAGGCCTTGTAGTGTAAACACGGCTTATGTTATGAAATGTAGTGAAACACGCCCACAAATGTTCTCGTTGAGTGGATTGTCTAACTGACGAGATTTATAGTGAGGTAGACAATGGCTTCAGGGTGAATGGTGATGTTGATTGAACGTTCAATTTACCCAACAAAATATCTACCTACTTTACAATCCTCATATAAGCGGTCGACATGTAGCAAGTCTAATCAAACAGGTGTGTTTTAAAAGTTACGAAACTCTAGAGTTTGACGAGATCTCAAGCACTCGTGGACAATTTATCTTAATTTAAAATTCCTAATACACTTCACATAAAGGAAAATAAGAATTTTTTAGTCGCTGCATGGAGAGGCCATTTCAAGAAATCGTAATTCTGCACGTTTGACCACCGTAACAAAGGCGCCCCGAGAGATGTATAGCTTGCGACCGCTTTGATAACTTGATCAAACACTTGAACTGGTTGTTGAAATAGTACTGCTTTATGAAATCAAACATGCTTTATAAAATCCAAGATGTTTTATACAAAACAAGTATGCTTTACGAAAGCAAACACGCTTTATAAAATCGAAAATGTTTTATAAAGTCGAACTGTGCTATAGTGCATGTGTTATAGGAGGAAGGTACCTTCGAGTTTGGATTCGAGTTTGGATTCGAGTTCGAGTTGTATATTTCGTTTTATTTCTGGCATATGATATTAGAGTTTACCCCTTATAACTCATATGACAAGTCCCAAAGAAAAACACCCCAACCCATATCCTAACCCTAGTTATTAAACACATTTTACTGGCAACACGAGACGAAAACTTAGGCCCCGTTCACACAGGCGGTGGGCGTGAAGTGAAGATCTCGCAATATGCGGACGACTATACGTGCATCGTGACCAATAATTACGGTATTTTCAAAGTTTTAGAAGTTTTTGAACTGTTTGGCCGTGCATCGGGCGCTAAGTTAAACAAGACGAAATCTAAAGGTCTTTGGCTAAGGTTTTCAGAACGTGCATGTCAGTTAATGTAATATAACTTCCCACCAATTTTTGGAATAAGGTTAATTAATTAAACACGACCTTTCGAATGCTTCTCCACTGTATAACTTTTATTCTAAAGTTCGCATCAGATTGTTGATTAGAAAGGCCGGTTCTTAAGCTAAAGTGCCTCTACGTTTATTTTTAAAAAGACTTGTAACTAGATACCTATACTACACCAAGAAAAACAATGTTGTAGCCTTGTTGTGTTTACTAGTTAGGTACGACCTAACCAAACCACAACCTAAGTACAACATTACGCGTACGCTCACCTTGTGTGTTAGCTGGGATATATGGCCTTGCGCAAAAACATAACACAAGACGAAAGCGAATTTAAATCCTCTTTATTACCAATGTGACACTCCATGTTATTGTAAAAGCAGAAATATTTTTGAGTGGTAATATACTACCCTAGGTGCATGAATGTGAGTGTACATTTAGAATCTTTACCATGACAAAGGCATTATTATTCAGGACTAAATGGTAAAACTTTAAATTGTTGCACAATAATTTCTAACACACACTATAGCTAGTAAAATGCTGATAATTTTGTCCTAGAAACTGTAACAACATAGCTATATTCTAATTTAAAGTTCAACGCTTTATTAAAAATACTTTAGAAAGTGTTCCAGAATATCAGCAGTAAAATGCGAAGATATCAGCATCACTCATAGCTAGTCATGAGGTGATTTGAATGAGCTATTAGCGGGCCATATGTCCCCTGAAGTTGGCTCACTACAACCTTCTTCTTTGCAGGCACTTCAATGTCAGCCTCAACTTCTGTAGTTGTACTCCAGGTAGTAGATGATGACTTGGACCATTGTGTTGAAAACTTTACACTTTGTTTTGAGCCAATGGAAAGAGGACCTTTTCCAAAGTTGATATTCATCTCTTCAGAGATTTCTTGAGTCAGTGTGGTGGAGCTGCCTTTGGTGACAGAGGTTCCAACAGTATGTTTGTACTTGAATGTTGTAGGCAGATCCAGGTCATTCTTCATGCTGGCTACGATTTCATAGCCATCTTTTATTCCCTGTCCAGGGCCAATAGCAAGGCGCCACTGGGCCCATATTTCAGATGGCTTGCCATTAGTGATATGGCAGACCCCACTGTTGTGAGCATCAAGATACGATTTTTCGTAGCGAATAGATTCCAAGGCAACTATGTCATCACCGCTCACATTGACCATTCGCCACTTAGCCCAATCTCCACCAGTAGGCGGGTTAGGAGAATGTGTGAGGTGGATCTTACCAGAGTGGTGAGCATCCATGTAGTGATTACGATAACGAACACTTTCTAGAATGATGGTATCGCCAGATCCTTCGTGCACTAGAAATCTGGTCCACAGAGCATTTGGCACATCTGTGTAGTTGCACTGAGTGACACGAACCTTGTAGGAATCGTGGCAGTCTGCGTAGGATCCATCGTATCTCTTTGACTGCAAAGTAATAATTCGTCCAATAATTTCATCTCGTTTTACGCTCATGATAAAATGTCGACAGATCGAACTCAACAGCTTCAAGAGTATAATGCACCACTAGCCTTTCAGCTTTTTGGACTGAATGGCGTGAGAAAGAGATCAGTTTTTATAACCCCTTTTTCTATGCACTGACATGCGCACCTTGATAATTTTAATGCTTTTCCTTTGTGTTAATGTATTAGGAATTATAAATTATGATAAGTAGTCCACGAGTGCTTGAGATCTCGTCAAACTCTAGAGCATGTTTTGATGTTTACTGACACGAAAAGTTTAGTTAATATTTTTTAACTATAGTTGAACTGAAACATCCCAATGGCGGTTCTTCAAAGAAAGATTTGTATCGATCTCCCGCAGAATTCAATCTCGTATTTTAATATAGCATGCAACCTACAACACAACAGTGTAGGAACGCAATAGGTTTTTATGCCGTGTTTACACAGCAAGCCTTCAGCAAATCCAAAGTGTGTTTACACTACCAAAATCCAGGCCTTGTAGTGTAAACACGGCTTATATTATGAAATATAGTGAATCACGCCCAGAAATGTTCTCGTTGAGAGGATTGTCTAACTGACGAGATTTATAGTGAGGTAGACAATGGTGTCAGGGTGAATGGTGATGTTGATTGAACGTTCAATTTACCCAACAAAATATCTACCTACTTTACAATCCTCATATAAGCGGTCGACATGTAGCAAGTCTAATCAAACAGGTGTGTTTTAAAAGTTACGAAACTCTAGAGTTTGACGAGATCTCAAGCACTCGTGGACAATTTATCTTAATTTAAAATTCCTAATACACTTCACATAAAGGAAAATAAGAATTTTTTAGTCGCTGCATGGAGAGGCCATTTCAAGAAATCGTAATTCTGCACGTTTGACCACCGTAACAAAGGCGCCCCGAGAGATGTATAGCTTGCGACCGCTTTGATAACTTGATCAAACACTTGAACTGGTTGTTGAAATAGTACTGCTTTATGAAATCAAACATGCTTTATAAAATCCAAGATGTTTTATACAAAACAAGTATGCTTTACGAAAGCAAACACGCTTTATAAAATCG
The DNA here is from genome assembly GCA_035771165.1 of Paragorgia papillata. Classification (NCBI taxonomy): domain Eukaryota; kingdom Metazoa; phylum Cnidaria; class Anthozoa; order Scleralcyonacea; family Coralliidae; genus Paragorgia; species Paragorgia papillata. The sequence goes on from JAWNZC010000338.1 coordinate 965,780, forward strand.
AAAATGTTTTATAAAGTCGAACTGTGCTATAGTGCATGTGTTATAGGAGGAAGGTACCTTCGAGTTTGGATTCGAGTTTGGATTCGAGTTCGAGTTGTATATTTCGTTTTATTTCTGGCATATGATATTAGAGTTTACCCCTTATAACTCATATGACAAGTCCCAAAGAAAAACACCCCAACCCATATCCTAACCCTAGTTATTAAACACATTTTACTGGCAACACGAGACGAAAACTTAGGCCCCGTTCACACAGGCGGTGGGCGTGAAGTGAAGATCTCGCAATATGCGGACGACTATACGTGCATCGTGACCAATAATTACGGTATTTTCAAAGTTTTAGAAGTTTTTGAACTGTTTGGCCGTGCATCGGGCGCTAAGTTAAACAAGACGAAATCTAAAGGTCTTTGGCTAAGGTTTTCAGAACGTGCATGTCAGTTAATGTAATATAACTTCCCACCAATTTTTGGAATAAGGTTAATTAATTAAACACGACCTTTCGAATGCTTCTCCACTGTATAACTTTTATTCTAAAGTTCGCATCAGATTGTTGATTAGAAAGGCCGGTTCTTAAGCTAAAGTGCCTCTACGTTTATTTTTAAAAAGACTTGTAACTAGATACCTATACTACACCAAGAAAAACAATGTTGTAGCCTTGTTGTGTTTACTAGTTAGGTACGACCTAACCAAACCACAACCTAAGTACAACATTACGCGTACGCTCACCTTGTGTGTTAGCTGGGATATATGGCCTTGCGCAAAAACAAAACACAAGACAAAAGCGAATTTAAATCCTCTTTATTACCAATGTGACACTCCATGTTATTGTAAAAGCAGAAATATTTTTGAGTGGTAATATACTACCCTAGGTGCATGAATGTGAGTGTACATTTAGAATCTTTACCATGACAAAGGCATTATTATTCAGGACTAAATGGTAAAACTTTAAATTGTTGCACAATAATTTCTAACACACACTATAGCTAGTAAAATGCTGATAATTTTGTCCTAGAAACTGTAACAACATAGCTATATTCTAATTTAAAGTTCAACGCTTTATTAAAAGTACTTTAGAAAGTGTTCCAGAATATGAGCAGTAAAATGCGAAGATATCAGCATCACTCATAGCTAGTCATGAGGTGATTTGAATGAGCTATTAGCGGGCCATATGTCCCCTGAAGTTGGCTCACTACAACCTTCTTCTTTGCAGGCACTTCCATGTCAGCCTCAACTTCTGTAGTTGTACTCCAGGTAGTAGATGATGACTTGGACCATTGTGTTGAAAACTTTACACTTTGTTTTGAGCCAATGGAAAGAGGACCTTTTCCAAAGTTGATATTCATCTCTTCAGAGATTTCTTGAGTCAGTGTGGTGGAGCTGCCTTCGGTGACAGAGGTTCCAACAGTATGTTTGTACCTGAATGTTGTAGGCAGATCCAGGTCATTCTTCATGCTGGCTACGATTTCATAGCCATCTTTTATTCCCTGTCCAGGGCCAATAGCAAGGCGCCACTGGGCCCATATTTCAGATGGTTTGCCATTAGTGATATGGCAGACCCCACTGTTGTGAGCATCAAGATACGATTTTTCGTAGCGAATAGATTCCAAGGCAACTATGTCATCACCGCTCACATTGACCATTCGCCACTTAGCCCAATCTCCACCAGTAGGCGGGTTAGGAGAATGTGTGAGGTGGATCTTACCAGAGTGGTGAGCATCCATGTAGTGATTACGATAACGAACACTTTCTAGAATGATGGTATCGCCAGATCCTTCGTGCACTAGAAATCTGGTCCACAGAGCATTTGGCACATCTGTGTAGTTGCACTGAGTGACATGAACCTTGTAGGAATCGTGGCAATCTGCGTAGGATCCATCGTATCTCTTTGACTGCAAAGTAATAATTCGTCCAATAATTTCATCTCGTTTTACGCTCATGATAAAATGTCGACAGATCGAACTCAACAGCTTCAAGAGTATAATGCACCACTAGCCTTTCAGCTTTTTGGACTGAATGGCGTGAGAAAGAGATCAGTTTTTATAACCCCTTTTTCTATGCACTGACATGCGCATCTTGATAATTTTAATGCTTTTCCTTTGTGTGAAATGTATTAGGAATTTTAAATTATGATAAGTAGTCCACGAGTGCTTGAGATCTCGTCAAACTCTAGAGCATGTTGTGATGTTTACTGACACGAACAGTTTAGTTAATATTTTTAACTATAGTTGAACTGAAACATCCCAATGGCGGTTCTTCAAAGAAAGATTTGTATCGATCTCCCGCAGAATTCAACCTCGTATTTTAATATAGCATGCAACCTACAACACAACAGCGTAGGAACGCAATAGGTTTTTATGCCGTGTTTACACAGCAAGCTTTCAGCAAATCCAAAGTGTGTTTACACTACCAAAATCCAGGCCTTGTAGTGTAAACACGCCTTATATTATAAATATAGTGAAACACGCCCAGAAATGTTCTCGTTGAGAGCATTGTCTAACTGACGAGATTTATAGTGAGGTAGACAATGGCGTCAGGGTGAATGGTGATGTTGATTGAACGTTCAATTTACCCAACAAAATATCTCCTCATATGTCTCTTCTATAGAGTATGGGTTCTAGAGTGGGGTGGTCGTCCAATCAGCGTCGAACGGATATGACGTCTGACGATGTTCCCATCACGCGTTTGCTAGCATCTGGACTTCGCCCTCATTCGATGACACCATCTCAAAGTGTTCTCACACCCCCCCCCCCTCCCAAACCCGTACTTTGTTCGTTATTTGTGTCTCAGGCCCCGTTTACACTGGAGCAAAAGTATCCGGATTCACATTGTTTTTCATCCTCATGGGAATAAAAAGCAATGTGAATCCGGATATTTATGCTCTAGTGTAAACGGGGTCTCAGTCTGTTTCTGTTGTCGCCTAGATCGTATGTCGCAGTAATGCCTTATAATTTTGCCGCACGTACCCTGGATAACTGCCAGGTGAAACCACGGTGAAACGTCTCTTCAGTTTATGTATGTCCAGCCGCTGCACCTGATGTTCTCAGGTTCCATTTCAGCCAGCGCACTTGCTCTCATCTGCCGCACCCGTTGTGTTTCATGTTATTACAGCCGCCGCACCTGATGTGTCTCAGGGTCGATCTCCGCCGCCACATTTGCTTCAAGTTGTCGCACCAGTTGTGTTTCTGGTTACATTACAGCCGCTGCATGCTGTTCCCGCTGTATTTCAGGTGTTATCATCTGTTCACTGCAGTACCCCTTGTTTTACGTGTTCGCGTGTGTACAATATTATCGGCTTATTCCTTTAACCGCTCCCTGGATAACTGCCATGTGATATATATATATATATATCTTTTTTTTAACCTTGTATGTTTTATGCAATGCTGCCGCTACTTAGGTGTTTGTTCATTGTATGCTAATTTATTGTGGCTTGGAGTTTCACGGCGTTTAATAGTAATTTTTTTTTACTGTTGCTTATAAGCATAATTACCGCACCCTGGATAACAGCCAGGTGATTTTATCTAATTTCTTTCTGGGTGTTCCTTAGCTTTTCGTGTTCTAATTGTTGCTTCCACATGTTTATTGATTTATCTGACACGTGTGTGCAACGAGCACGGAGAAGGTGCTTTTCTTTTCTTTATTCTTAGACCGTCAATGACGGACAATCTAAGCTTTGATGTTTAGCTGCTTATCAGATTTGACTTCATTCAGATTGGTCCATCCGGTTAGTATATATTTTGGGTTAGGCTGAAGCTAGAGTCTGCCGTGTTTACGCAGCAAGCCTTCAGCAAGGCCAAAGTGTGTTTACACTACCAAAATCCAGGCCTTGTAGTGTAAACACGCACAATAAATTAGCACACAATGAAACAAACACCTAAGCAGCGGCAGCATTGCATAAAACATACAAGGAAAAAAAGGAAATATATTTAACAATTAGACAACGAGCACGAGTTTTCTATGAGCGAATAGTCAACGAGGCGAAGCCAAGTTGACTATCGCTCATAGAAAACGAGGGCGAGTTGTCTAATTGTTTTAGTATAAATTTACCAACAAAAGTTAAATAAATTCTCGACCATAACATATTCTTTGAGGCTCGTTTAATACATTTTTTAACAGCCAACAACAAACGTTCTGCAGTCATTTCGGACATCTCCTTGGCCCGTACAGTAATTGATGGAAAAGAAACGTTTTCTTGCATAATTTAGCATGGATTTTCATGTACAATATTGAAACAATATATATCCACTCATTTGTTTTGTAAAAGTGACAAAAAGTTGAAAGAAACATTCAATTTAGCATATAGTCTACATCACGAAATCTTGTCAACAGCTAGCGTAATTTTGAAATGTGTTTTGTTTGCAGTTATTTCGTTTTAAACGAACACAGATAAACAATTTAACGATCTTAACATTAATAATTTCCATTCTAATTATTTTGTAGCCGTTTTTGTTTTCTGTAGAACGTATTGCTTCGCCTAAATGTTCAATTTCATCTTTCCCTTGCCCACTCCGTTATAATTTCGGCGCCATTGTTGCTTAACAGAACAACCGCTGGCTCTAATGATCACTGTTCGTGCTATAGTACGCATTTTGTCATTGGTCAATTTTTTTAAAAGAATGACTTTCATTGGTTTATCCCAGAGGTTTATATCACCAATTATAAACTCCTGCAATAGCCAATGAAATTCGAGGATTTGCATTATAAACTTGTAAATTATACTAAATATATATATATATATATATATATATCACCTGGCAGTTATCCAGGAAGCGGTTAAAGGAATAAGCCGATAATTATTGTACAGACGCGAATACGTAAAACACTTGGTGTTTCACGGTGTTTAATAGTAATTTCTTTATTTTACTGTTTCTTATAAGCATAACCGCTCCCTGGATAACAGCCAGGTGATTTTATCTAATTTCTTTCTTGGTGTTCCTTAGCTTTTCGTATTCTAATTGTTGCCTCCACATGTTTATTGATTTGTTTGACACGTGCGTGCAACGAGCGCGCGGAGAAGGTGCTTTTCTTTTCTTTATACTTAGACTGTCAATGACGGACAATCTAAGCTTAGGTGTTTAGCCGCTTATCAGATTTGACTTCATTCAGATTGGTCCATCCGGTTAGTATATATTTTGGGTTAGGCTGAAGCTAGAGTCTGCTTGTGGTAAGTACTTATAATTATGTATTTTTCTCCATTGTGTCATATATATATATATATATATATATATGCTATAAGTGCACCTTACCTATATATATATATATATATATATATATATATATATATATATGCGCACCTTACCTATATATATATATATATATATATAGTTCAATCTACAGACACGGTGTTTCGCTGTACAACAGCTCATCAGTGTAGCTTGGAACAATCTGAATGAATTTCATCAATTACTTATACACATGTATATATATATATATATATATATATATATATATATATATATATATATATATATATATATATATATATATAAGTAATTGATGAAATTCATTCAGATTGTTCCAAGCTACACTGATGAGCTGTTGTACAGCGAAACACCGTGTCTTTAGATTGAACTATATATATATATATATATATATATATATATATATATAGGTAAGGTGCACTTATAGAACACCTAGTCAGCATTTTTTTCAAAATTGAGCCAGCGCTCTGACCATGTGTATTTGAGTAAAGCGGTAATTCCTGTGAGTCCTGTGCGCGGCATGTTGACCGGAAACCATGCGTTAGTTGAACATGATCCTTCCTGCCCCGAAGCGAGTGTGTCAGGGTAACATCATTATTATAACCGGTTTGTCATGTGAGGTTGTCGTCAGGCATTGGTTCATATGAACAAAGAGTTAATAAAAAATAATTCTGAAATGATTACGGTAGTCTTTTTTTGTAAGTGTGATCGTGAACAGTTGGTTAAAGAAACGGGAAGAGAATTATGGCACACCTGTTTGAGCGAATGTATGTCGACGAGATCGATTTTGTAAAGAGCTTAATTCCAGACAGGCTGATTAACATCGTCTTTACGGAGTTTGTCCACAGACAGATTCAACAATTAGAGAAACTAGAGTCATGATGACAGCAATTTGAAATCGATAGGCCGACACAGCACACTGCTGGCTGTTCGTGCATGGTACATATTAATAAGAATCTCATTGAAATATACACGTCAAATATAAACGAACGGTGCAACATATTAAAGAGAACTACCTTCACTAAAAGAAGCCGTAAATACGAAGAAATTCCGACGCGGCTCTAGTATTGCCAAGCTCTGAAGCGAAATCGTAAATTTTAATGCCTTTTGCCCCGCCGAATAAACGCGGCGATGAGCTACACTCAGCAGGGACCTTCTTCGAACGGAATATACCACAATCAGAATTGTTCCAAAGTCAAACGAGTCAATACGAGACAGCCAAACCGCCAGAATCGAAAACGAAAGGAAAATTATATTGCAAACAACTGCCGATGATCTCGTGTCCAACTCCCAAACCGCAAACTTAAACGCATGCGCTTTAGAAAGAACACCAAAGAATCTTGGTGTTCCGGTTTGGATTCCCCCAGAGCCTTTTCAGCGCGCCAGCACGGGAGAGGCTCTGGGGACGAGAATGTACGCGTGCAGGCTCTCCTTCTCCTCCTCTCCCCAATCCCCCAAAGGAGAGCCGGCTCGCAGGCTAGTGAAATAGCTGTAGAAAACCTCAAAATTTTCACATAAAAACCCCGAAACTCGGATGGCAACCGGCCTAGTCGTCTTTGTCGAAGTCTAAGCTACATTTCTGTAGCGGTTGCCTGCTTGTAACACGAAATGCCATCAAAGGTGTTTTCCAGGCACTTTTATTGAGGTTGGCCGGCCGGCGGCCGTCTATTGAGAGTTTCAGTTCCTAGGTCGTTTAATATTTCTGATCCTAGTGACGCGAATTCCGAAGGAATAGATATAAACGACACCAACGTCTATATATATATATATATGCGCACCTTACCTATATATATATATATATATATATATATATATAGTTCAATCTACAGACACGGTGTTTCGCTGTACAACAGCTCATCAGTGTAGCTTGGAACAATCTGAATGAATTTCATCAATTACTTATACACATGTATATATATATATATATATATATATATATATATAAGTAATTGATGAAATTCATTCAGATTGTTCCAAGCTACACTGATGAGCTGTTGTACAGCGAAACACCGTGTCTTTAGATTGAACTATATATATATATATATATATATATATATATATATATATATATATATATATATATATATATATATATATATATATATATATATATATATAGGTAAGGTGCACTTATAGAACACCTAGTCAGCATTTTTTTCAAAATTGAGCCAGCGCTCTGACCATGTGTATTTGAGTAAAGCGGTAATTCCTGTGAGTCCTGTGCGCGGCATGTTGACCGGAAACCATGCGTTAGTTGAACATGATCCTTCCTGCCCCGAAGCGAGTGTGTCAGGGTAACATCATTATTATAACCGGTTTGTCATGTGAGGTTGTCGTCAGGCATTGGTTCATATGAACAAAGAGTTAATAAAAAATAATTCTGAAATGATTACGGTAGTCTTTTTTTGTAAGTGTGATCGTGAACAGTTGGTTAAAGAAACGGGAAGAGAATTATGGCACACCTGTTTGAGCGAATGTATGTCGACGAGATCGATTTTGTAAAGAGCTTAATTCCAGACAGGCTGATTAACATCGTCTTTACGGAGTTTGTCCACAGACAGATTCAACAATTAGAGAAACTAGAGTCATGTGCAAAGACGGATGTGACAGATGGTAATCAATGGATGACCATGAGAGAGTCTTGTGAAATATCGGATGAAGAAGATCAATGGTGACTTATGCAGACAAAGCGATTTCAATGATCGACCGTGAAAACATATGGAAAGGGATCGTGGAGGCTTGCAAGATTTTAAAGTACCCCGAGCCTTCCATTAAGTACAGATCTTACTTTGACAGTTTGTTTGATATGACTTGGCTTATGTGGTACACGTTGTATAGTGAAACCAAAAGAACAATAAACATTAACAATTTAATGGACTATGTTATATGTATTTGTAAACTGAAGTATCATTTAAAGGAGCAGTGTCACCATTTGCGCATCTTTTTTGCGTACATAGAAATAACTTCGGAAAATGTTGGAAATAGCTTTAAATCGGACAAGAAACCAGAGAAATGAATCAAATGATATTTACCTTCTACGGTATTCCAACGAGAGCAGATGGGCTGCGAAGTCGCTATCGCTACATGAACCATATCCAGCTACGATTTTAGCATCTTTCCATCAGTCAAATATAGTCAGTGATAAGTAAATACGTTTGCCGACTATTCCAGGCTTTCTGTGAACTATTTGATCCCTCGTATTTTCTCTTTCGGCCTGAATTATCGCGTCTTCCACCATACGCTCCGCAAGTGCGGCGGCCATCTTGGACAACAAACGTGAAAGTAGTTTTTCAAGTTGGCGCGTGATTATTGCGTGGGCTTTTCGAGTGACACTGCTCCTTTAAACGTGTAATTTACTTTTCCAATAAAAAAATTATCTCATTGATTTGCTTTCTTCACTAAACGCTGTTGTTCGGGGGAACACCATTATATTAGTCGAAAGAGTAGCCAAATGGGAACTTGTTACAGTAAATCACAAAATGATGGAACCAAAAGAAATAAAAACCATAACAGACAAAAAATGTTTTAATTCCCTTCTTTCTATTGTAGATTGTACAACTCTACTTCTTCCATCTGCAGAGGAACAATGCAGGTCACTGGGTTTTTGGAAAAACAAACAAGCATCTAGAGAATACTCCGATTCTTCCTTCTTCTTTTTTAAAACCGTAACGGGGATTATATTCGGCGGTTTACGTTTCGAACCCGATGTTGAATCGATTGTTTAATCATTTATTTATTTAGTCGCTTTGTTGTATACGAGTATAAAACAGTAAACGTTTTAAATAAAAACGCCAAACGATGTCAAATTGACAAAGTCAATCTGCACCTCTCAACACCCCGACAATATAGATGTCAACACCCAATAAAATTACGATATTGTAATAATATATTATAGCAATAAACGCTTGAATATATCTACAATCTTATACAAAGTTTCAGTTGTTGTCCTTTTGCCTTCTTGCAATAAAATAATAGCCTGATTTCGCTCAATATAAAAACTTGAGATCTAATCGAATATAATTTGCATGAAATGCGCCGGTATCTATGTGCCGTGGGGGTTGTTTTGATTCGCGTGTTCTCATTGGCTATGTAATTATAACCTGGCCAATCACAACAAAGTACCCGAACAAAATTGTTGCTAGGGAAACCGAACTTGGAATTTTCAATCCAGCTCGTAGCGCGTGAAATAGTAGCCTGCGAGCCGGCTCTTGGGTAGGAGCGGGAGGTGAGATTAAGAGCCTGCACGCATAGCTATCAAATTTGAGTGCCGCCCATCTAACGGGTTGTCAAAAGCGACCAATCACAAACCAGACACGCAATGTAAACAAAGAAAACGGTTTTACTTCCTCGCCAGACTAATACGCTAATGAAATATTATTTGGAACAATGGTTCGCACATTTGGACAGTATAACAAGTTTTATAAAACGCAGAATCTTGAACTCTACATCAAATAGTGAAAGCTCATTCAGCATATAACAACATACGTACACAATATATTTCTACGATGCGTAGTTCTGAAATTACTAGTCATCTTGTTCCACAAATGACAAGATAATGATATGCCGTATAGCCGCCGTGCCACTTCGGTACGTCGTGTCGGACTTTTTCCTATCTCTATATATTTTCACATATCGAGTGGAAGAACTGAAAAGAAGGAGCCGGAGTCTTTCAGACTTAATTAACTTTGCCTGGCCATAGGAACTTCAGTCATATAAATAATAATTAAGTTGGAATACAAAAAATATTCTGTGGTATCCCGCGAGCTTTATAACAACAAATCATTTGATAGGCATGCAAGATTTAATAATGCTATCGGTTTTCTATTCACAACTGTTGAATTTGGTAAATCCGTAAATGCCATCAGTCCTGGCCGGTACAAAAAGCTGTGTGTATTGCAGGCGAATGGTGTTTCGAACCTTATCGTTTGTTTTATAGAAATAATATTTTCTCAATTGTAGGAAGTTGTCCTTTGATACAAAATTTTCAATTAATTGACTTGTACTTATCCATGAGAGGACGATTTGCTTTCACACTAAAGTGTTTAACAACCGTGGCAAAGCGAAAAGGTGGTGAAATTTTTGGAACGAATCTGAAATGCTGACATTTCGAGCAAAGCTCTTCACCAGAGTATTTACTTTGATAAAGGACTCCCCTCGAAACGTCAGTATTTCGTTTCAAAACTATTCGGGTCTATCGATCTGGGTCTATCCTAATAATATGATTTTAATACGGTTCGTACAACTCTTGATAAATGATCAAAGATATTAAAAATATTTACCTGATGAAAATATCTTTCAGACACAAATGCACTTAATATTTTACAAATTACCAGCAGTCTATTAATATATGGTTGTACGTCAACAATCAGCATCTCGTCCAATCAGTAAGCTGCGTCCCAATTTGGAACGCTACTACTAAAAAAAAGCAATACTATACGCGTGCCATTCTCGTCCCCAGAGCCTCTCCCGTGCTGGCGCGCGTTAAAAGGCTCTGGGGCAATCCATATATCATCGCGATCTGATTGGTTGTTCAAATTCAAAGGCCTATATAACGATGGAGCTTAGTGAATGTTTATAAATAAACAGTATTTGAGACACGAAAACTGACAACGAAGCACAATTCTAATCATAGTTCTAATCCGAACAATTTAATCGAACATTTTTCAAAGCAATCAACCGTTTCCCATTATATAATTAAATCAAACACAGAAGACAGACAGCAATTTGAAATCGATAGGCCGACACAGCACACTGCTGGCTGTTCGTGCATGGTACATATTAATAAGAATCTCATTGAAATATACACGTCAAATATAAACGAACGGTGCAACATATTAAAGAGAACTACCTTCACTAAAAGAAGCCGTAAATACGAAGAAATTCCGACGCGGCTCTAGTATTGCCAAGCTCTGAAGCGAACTCGTAAATTTTAATGCCTTTTGCCCCGCCGAATAAACGTGGCGATGAGCTACACTCAGCAGGGACCTTCTTCGAACGGAATATACCACAATCAGAATTGTTCCAAAGTCAAACGAGTCAATACGAGACAGCCAAACCGCCAGAATCGAAAACGAAAGGAAAATTATATTGCAAACAACTGCCGATGATCTCGTGTCCAACTCCCAAACCGCAAACTTAAACGCATGCGCTTTAGAAAGAACACCAAAGAATCTTGGTGTTCCGGTTTGGATTCCCCCAGAGCCTTTTCAGCGCGCCAGCACGGGAGAGGCTCTGGGGACGAGAATGTACGCGTGCAGGCTCTCCTTCTCCTCCTCTCCCCAATCCCCCAAAGGAGAGCCGGCTCGCAGGCTAGTGAAATAGCTGTAGAAAACCTCAAAATTTTCACATAAAAACCCCGAAACTCGGATGGCAACCGGCCTAGTCGTCTTTGTCGAAGTCTAAGCTACATTTCTGTAGCGGTTGCCTGCTTGTAACACGAAATGCCATCAAAGGTGTTTTCCAGGCACTTTTATTGAGGTTGGCCGGCCGGCGGCCGTCTATTGAGAGTTTCAGTTCCTAGGTCGTTTAATATTTCTGATCCTAGTGACGCGAATTCCGAAGGAATAGATATAAACGACACCAACGTCAGTTTAGAAGACGACGAGGAAAGCATCAATATTAATACCACAGCCCACAGGGGAGACGTTTAATGATGTGAATGCTATCCTTCAAGACATTCTTGAACAGAAAACGGAGACAAACAGAGTAAGTTGTGCGAAAAATTTATTGATAGTTAAATTTGTTATTCAAATATATTACTTTATTGAGTTAAAACGCAAACCACTTTGACCTTTACAGAGATTAGATGAACAGAAAGAAGCCAATGACAAGCAGCGCGCCTCGCCGCCTCTATGAAAACGCGGTCCTGAGGAAGAGTCGTTGGCGCGCCAACTTCAGTGGCAAGAAAATACTCAAGGCAGCTCGTCCATTCAAACGACAGAGAAAAGTGCCCATGGATCTTAAGGTTTGTAGAGCATTGCGCCTTTTTTAATTCAATACCTGTCGACTTGATAAGACCTCGTTAATGTGGGTGATCCTGGCAATTATTTTGTCCTTATAAAACTTTTTATGTGCTCATTTTAAATCTGGATAAAGTCCGTCCCTCCTAAGATTATGGTTCACCGCTTCACTTGCGGTTTCGAAACTAATTAACATATAACTTACTGGCGCGAAATATTGATATTAACTTATTGTATCTATACCTGAGCCGGCCCCATTAGTATTTCGCTCTAGACGATTTTACTTGTCAAAGGAAAATCTGATCATGTTTCGTCTGAATCCACACAAATTCTCTATTATGTATACATTAAAACTAAATAATTACACTTAAATGTGTCATCTCTTAGTGTGCTGCCAATTATATGTTTCATGATAAACTACTGTAATTCGATATTGCAATGATAATCTGGTTCGTGTCCTGATGTTTCGTCGGAATGCACACAGATTGTTATTTGTATACAGCTGTACATTAATACTAAATAATTAAATTTGTCATCTCTTAGGATACACATTGATATATGTAATATGTTTATGATAAACTAATTCTATATTACAAGATAATCTGGCTCGTGTTCTAATGTTTCGTCTGAATGCACACATATTGTCTATTGTACATTAAAATTAAATAATTAAATTTAGTAACCTCTTAGGGTTAAACATTTAAATATGTTTTAATAATCAACTAATTTTATGTTGCAATGATAATCTGGCTCGTGTCCTGATGTTTCGTCTGAATGCACACAGATTGTCTATTGTAATTAAAACTAAATAATTAAATTTGTCATTTCTTAGGATGCACATTTTATTTATGTGTTTATAATAAACTAATTTTATGTTGCAATGATAATCGGGCTTGTGTCCTGATGTTTCATCTAAATGCACACAGATTGTCTATTTTACAGCTGACTACATTAAAACTAAATAATTAAATTTGTCATTTCTTAGGATACCCATTTATGTGTTTTTGATAAACTAATTTTATATTGCAATGATAATCTGGCTCGTGTCCTGATGTTTTGTCTGAATGTACACAGATTGTCTATTGTACATTAAATAATTAAATTTAGTAACCTCTTAGGATACACATTTAAATATGTTTTAATAATCAACTAATTTTATGTTGCAATGATAATCTGGCTCGTGTCCTGATGTTTCATCTGAATGCACACAGATTGTCTATTGTACATTAAAACTAAATAATTAAATTTGTCATTTCTTAGGATGCACATTTATTTATATGTTTATAATAAACTAATTTTATGTTGCAATGATAATCTGGCTGGTGTCCTGATGTTTCATCTGAATGCACACAGATTGTCTATTGTATACAGCTGACTACATTAAAACTAAATAATTACACTTGTCATTTCTTAGGATACACATTTATATATGTTTATGAAAAACTAATTTTATATTGCAATGATAATCTGGCTCGTGTCCTGATGTTTCGTCGGAATGCACACAGATTGTCTATTGTACATTAAAACTAAATAATTAAATTTAGTCACCTCTTAGGATGTATATGTTTTAATAATAAACTAATTTTATGTTGAAATGATAATCTGGCTCGTGTCCTGATGTTTCGTCTGAATGCACACAGATTGTCTATTGTACATTAAAACTGAATAATTAAATTTGTCATTTCTTAGGATGCACATTTATATGTTCATAATAAACTAATTTTATGTTGCAATGATAATCTGGCTCGTGTCCTGATGTTTCGTCTGAATGGACACAGATTGTCTATTGTACATTAAAACTATATAATTAAATTTGCCATTTCTGAGGATGCACATGTATATGTTTTAATAATAAACTAATTTTATGTTGCAATGATAATCTGGCTCGTGTCCTGATGTTTCGTCTGAATGCACACAGATTGTTTATTGTATACATGCAGCTGTACATTAAAACTAAATTAATTGATACATTGATATATGTTTATAATAAACTAATTATATGTTGCAATGATAATCTGGCTCGTATTCTGATGTTTCGTCTGAATGCACATACAGATTGTCTATTGTACACATTAAAACCAAATAATTAAATTTAGTCATCTCTTAGGATGCACATTTATAAATTTATGATAAACTTAAATTCTATATTGCAATGATAATCTCGCTCGCATGGTTTCCTCTAAGAAACAGTGAACTTATCCAATTAATAAATATTTTCGCTAGGAAATCAAATGTGTATTGCTATAAGTTTTAATATGCCTTTTAGTTTTAGAGGCCGTGAAAATTCATTTTAGATCAACCGCTCGAACCAAAGTAGGAAAGTCAAGTAAACGACCTCCAAAAGATGCTCCCCAATGGTCAATAAAGCCAACAGAACGGCTTTCTCAGGATAGACGTTGTGCAACACCACAAAATGGAACTTCTCACCGTGGTGCTCGAACTCGTGGAGGTCGCAGTAGCAGCCAGCCAAGAACTGGGACAACTGGGAGGCGAAACGTGAACAGTCAGTCAACTTCCAGAACAACAGCACCCAGAGAAATAAACTACACAGCACAGGATGTTGTGTCTGCAATCTTGAATTAATGAATATTGTTAGTAAATGACAACAGAACTCATACTGTAGTTAACATTTTAGTCGATTCTTATTGTTCTTTTTAGCGATGTGTATCCTTTACACTCCTACGATGGCCAGACTAAACCGAGTAAATTATATTGTTGATTACAAATTCATGGTATCTAACTAGATAGTGACATCAAGAACGAGGTCGCTATCTGTTTTGATGCCTTGACCATGAATTTATGATGAGCAATATAGTTGCCCAATTCGTGGGAACCTTGACACAACCATCTCGAGTAAGGTACGACAGGAGCATTTGCAAACGAGGAGAGACCAATCTGAAGGCAGTGCGCGCTGGGTGAAGCAGTGCCCTCATACGAGAAAAATGCATAGAAAATGTGGAACTTATATTAATCAATGCGCATGTGCCAAACCAAGGCCTCCCACATTCGCTAATTGCATGGTATCTAAATCGAGTTGGTTAGCTCCCTCCTTCAAATATGAAAAGTTGCCGTTCTTGCATAGAAAATATCTTTTGTATTTTCTTCATGAATTATTGCTATAAACTCAACGGGTTTTTTTTTTTAGTATTTTATGACTTTTCAAACTTTCAGAATTGTGTAAAATCTTCTCCCAAAATGCAGGAAATGCCATTTTAGAGACTCTAGATTTCAAAAATTTCCGGGGGAGCATGCCCCCGGACCCCCCAAGAAGTTTCCCCCGTTGCCGCCAAGGATCGATTATATCGGGATTTTCGCACAAGCATCTCTTCGTTTGTGAAAGCGTGCTGCGTGAAAGTAAAGATTGAAAAATTCAAGAGAATGAGACAACGTCTAGGTGGCAATACAAAAAGCTGTAATGTACGTGTTGAAGCCGAAATGTATTTCGAACCGTTTCGAACCTTATCCTTTGTTTTGAAAATAATATTTTCTCGTTAATAATAAATTTTCAATTAATTGACTTACCACAAGAGGACGATTTGCTTTCACACTAAAGTGTTTAACAACCATGGCGAAGCGAAGAGGTGGTGAAATTTTTGGAACGAATTTAAAATGCTGACATTTCGAGCAAAGCTCTTCACCACAGTATTTTAATATTTTGATGAAGGACTCGATCCCCTCGATCAGTACTTCGTTCCAAAACAATTTGCCTGTATCCTAATTAATCAACCTGAATATGATTGCGGTTCGTACAACCCTTGATATAAAACGGTCAAATATATTAAGAATATTTACCTGATAGCATAATATCTTTTTACACAAATGCATTTAATAATTACGAATTACCAGCAGTCTACAACCACAAGCCTCAAGCTACAAAGCTACGTCATCAACCATCGTCTCGTCCAATCAGTAAGCTACGTCCCAATTTGGAACGCCACTACTCAAATAACAATACTACGCGTGCAGGCTCTCCTTCTCCTCCTCTCCCCATCCCCCCAAAAGAGAGCCGGCTCGCAGGCTAATAAAATTTGGGATACCAGTACAGTAAGTATAAAGGAAACAAGAGTGTTTGTTAAAAAATTGGGGGGGAAATTAAAACCCCAAGGATGATAGTTGTATCCAATTGACCCAGATAATTGCTACACAGAACAGTTATAGAAGTTTACAGTAATACTGCAGAATGCAAAACATTAAACCACGGGAAATGCATCATAAGGTTATAGAATGGGAAAAATTGGGGAGGGAAATCACTAACCACTAAACAACAAATAATGTTGATTTCTCACCTCACGCTTTTCTCCAGTTGTAACGAATCACGCGTTGCACAGCACAACCAAATCCTTCTTTGTTGTAAACATCTAATAATAATAATAATAATAATAATAATAATAATAATAATAATAATAATAATAATAATAATAATAATAATAATAATAATAATAATAAGAAGAAGAAGAAGAAGAAGAAGAAGAAGAAGAAGAAGAAGAACTTTATTTGATGAGGGTAGACATTCATTACTGGTGACCCAGTAGTTTACATAATGGCCCTACTAAAATAATTAAATAATACAAAATTGAAAAATATATATATTAAGCCCGGTTCCCACTTGGTCGCCGCCACCGTGCCGCAGTGGTCAATTTGACTGCACTACACCACATGGACCACCACGACCTGGTCCTAGAATTGACTACTTAAATAATAACTAATTAATAAGTACGCGAAATATCGAAATGTTCTAAAGCAATGTTGTTTTTTCCAAGAGGTCACTCTGTATCTTATCTAGAAAACCCTTATGAGATGTTATATTTCTTACAGACAGGTCAGTGTCATTCCAAAGGCGAATGGAACTGACCTGGAAGGTTTTACATCGTGACATTCTTTTAAAAGAAGGCATGGCAATAGTATTTCTATTTGAAGTTCTGGTGTTATGCTTATGACAGTCCTTTAGATATCTAATATATGATGTGAAATAGTCCGGACAATGTTTAAGACTAATTTTGTGTAGCGTATTTAGCTTCCTAGTACGTATGATGTCATCAACAGGAAGCCATCCCAATTTAGAAAATAATTTAACAGAATTGTCGAAAAAATTAGCCTGAAGTATTACTCTTGCACAACGCTTTTGAATCTTAAGAAGTCTTTCTAGCTGTTCATGTGAGCAATTACCCCAGACGGTACAACAATATTCTAAAATAGGCTTAATAAGAGCGTTATACAACAGTTTCTTACACTGAATAGTCAAATGATCTTTTGCTCTCTTAAGAAGGCAAACTCCAGAGTTTAACTTCCTGATAAGATAGTCAATAGATAAGATAATATACGCCAAATAAAGAACAATCTGATCATATTAATTGTCTATGATAACCACGAATTGTTCTCGTATTTTTCTGACCATCCGGTTTATCAATTCTGGATCAACTGTGACGAGTTTTCAAAAGTTTTTGCGCATCTAGTCCACTGGGCAGAGTTCATTCCTCGTCTGCGGTGAGGTGCAAATAATTTATCAATTTTAGCGTTAGGACCATGATGCTTTGCGGTACCTGTCTTTAACAATACCAAAGTTAACCACTTTAAAATTGATACAGTATACCATAATTTCTCTACTAACCCCCCCCCCCCCATCTCTTTTAAGCCCCTCCTTCTAATAAGCCTTCTCTTCTGGAAGCAGAAAATAACTAAGCCCCCCTCTCTCAATTAAGCCTACTCCCCTTACCGAATTAGTTGATAAAGAGAGGAGAATCAGACTTTTTCTACTTATTTGAAACAAGCCCCCCCCCCCTCTCTAATAAGCCCCCGCTCTATTAAGACCCCCCTCCTCAAAGTAGCTTGAAAAAAATAAGTCCCCTGGGGGCTTAAAAGTCAACTAAACCTTTTGAAGTTATATTTTCTTCTGAAAGAGTTATCATCTGACTTAGCAAAAGTAAAGAAAAATATGAGTTTCGAGATAAAGAAAATAATTTATCAGCGAAGCCTTCTTAGGTCCTCTTGAAGCATGACCGCGTTTCTAGGAGAACGGGTACTCTATTGTCTTTGACGTCATACCAGTAAAACCCACCAATCACCAACACCGCTGCCAAACGTTTGGCAACGGTGTTCCAATCACCTTGCATGTTATTTGTTACCCGTATGACATATATGGCAAGGTACGTACTAGTACCAGTCTTTATTTCGACGCGGTCGTCGTGCACACGAGTTCAGCAAAAGGAGAAAAACCTCAAACTTAGACAGTTCATAAAAGTTGAACCGAGTGACTGATTTCAATTATTTCTTCGTTTTTGATTGAGCTTTCCCGACTTTAACGGAACAGTAGAAATGAAACGTATAGTTGCCTTTAATAGAGAAATTACGGTATAAGACGCGATTGACCAAGAGCTGATTGCCAAGTGCATTCATGTGACAATAATTTATAGGTTCGAACGCGTACTGTACGAAAGAAAGCCTATAAATATACGTTCCCAAGGTAAACATTTAAATTTCACGTTAACATAATATAATATGCGTTGACGGGTGGTGCACAGGCTTAATTAGGTGGGGCTATATACTCGTGCCGGTACGAGGTTGCTTGCCTACCTCATGTTTCCTAACTTTAATTACTTTCTAGTTTCCGAGTCGAATCAGTTCGAGTCCAAGGCGCGTACTCTCCGCGCGTGGTTCTGTAGGGAGCTTATTAGTATTAATTGGGACTTAAGCAAGCACAACGCGAACGTCACCACGACGACCCAAATACAATAGTATTTTTCAACCAATTAAACAAAGCGTTGAATAATTTGCTGTCCCAAGAGTAATCGCAACGCCGTCTTCGTTGCACATACAACGTCAACTGAAGCGTTTTCAAAGAAGCGTTGTGGCAAAGAACAGCAAAAGTTGTTAGTTTTCTTAAGCGTTAATCTATCATATACGTCCTGTTGTCGAACTAATGGTTGCTTTTTAAAGGTCGTACAAAATACTTCTCAAACTCATTAATAATTCATATAGGAAAATACAAAAGAAATTAATGTTTAATCAGTGTTTTGAAACTGGAGGAAGAACCATCTTGAAAGCAGGTGGCGGATTTGAATATCTCCCAGGGGACAGCGGGGCTGATTGAAATATTCATTTCAAGGTACTAGTACCTTTCAAATAATTCAAGGTACCTTTTCGTTCAAAAATATACCCAGTCTACCAAAAATATACACAGTAAAACAAATTGAACAACACGTTTGCAATTCTTAAGTTCAAGTTAAGTCTCAAGTTCTTAATCCCTTCCCGATGAACATCTTTCATTTCGGCATCCAAAATTTGACGCAATCCACCAAACCTGTAGAAAAAAGTAGACAAATTATATATTAATCCGCCCTTTCCTATCCAAATGTCGCTTCAGTGCAGCAATTATTTGATATAACGTCTTTCCTGGATATCTCTGTCCTTTTTGGTCTCGTACTTCTTGCACAAACTTTCCCAACCAAAAGTTTATCGATTCTGCTTTCATTTCATTGAACGGTACATCTAAATCTTCAACAATGTCAAGTTTGGCTAATCGGAGACAGCTATATTCCTGAGAAGAATGTGTGTTATCTCGTTGGCTTTTCCAGTGTTCAAACAACTTGACCGCCCATTTATTCTTATACTCCGTCGATTTCGGAACCGCTGCAGCTAAAAGTTTACTTTCTTCTTCAAGGCTTCGAGCTCGACAAAAACGTTTATTTGGCTGAAAGACAACATCTTCATCGTTCTCTTCCATTGTCACGTTGCAACGCTATACTCTATGACTAACCTTAACATGCAAATTCAAAACCTCATTTGCAAATGTAAAAGTATTCTAGCGTATCGATGCTCAAATTTTTACGCCCCTAGGGAAATTAAATACACTGTGGTGAGTTTGAGAAGTCAGTTCAAATACTCGACGTCGGACTTTACCGGGATTCCAAAGCCCTCGTGCATTAAAAAGGCTCGCCTTCGGCTCGCCTTTTCAAAAAGCACTCGGACTTTGAAATCCCGGTAAAGTCCTCCGTCTCGTATTTGAACTATTACATAAAACATACAATACACGATATCCTGATCCACGGTTTCTTTTAAATGCAGTACCTTAAAGTGCTACTGCGATGAAACTACGTGAAAACTTGAAAAGAGTTGTAACTTTGTAATTTTATTGCCTAAGTACCTGGTACTTACATACGTAAAATATTTTTTTCCAAATTTGAATTAGAAATACTATATTTTTACGATTCTTTCCGCGTTCGTCATTAGAGACCTTAAGATGCTACGAGACGACGGCGGTTAAAAAGCAATTCAAATTTCAGCATTAAAAAGAAGTCACGGTTAACTGACTACTGTATTCAATACTTGAAGCTTGTTTTATAATTTTCAAAGTGTTAAAACAGTTGCAGTGTCTGTGTTAAGGCAATCTCAGACAACAGTTCTCATTACCCCACGAGTCATCGTCGTCCTGAAGACGTGAAAATGCTCTGAGTGGCGTTGTATACAGAGCGAGGACGGCGTCCAGATTACTCTTGGGACTAGAAATTATTCATTATCTTTGTTTTGCAAGAAGAATGCTTTTGTTTGAAGGACGTCGTCCTCGAAGTTCCCGTCGTAGATCTTAAGGTCCCTATTGAGCGCTTGTCGCCAACTAGTGCTCGGAAAGTAATGGGTCGAGTCCGAGTTGTGACGTCATCCAATCAACCGGAGACTTCGACGAGTTCTTTTGTTTTTTGTTTTTTTTAACAACCTTAATGGATGTATAATAATATACTAATATCCACATGGGAAGAGCGCGAACGAGACTCGAGGACCCATGCGAGGCGCTCCCATACGTACGGTATGCAGAAATATGTCAAATGAGTAAAATTGCCGGTTGTGTAACGTTTTATACACGACGGGAATAAAAGTCTTTTAACGTTTTTTCATGTAAATAATGAATGCCTTCAAGTCGCTGTGTTGTTCAAGGATGCAGTAATACATCAGATCCAGGTAATGGAATATCGTTGCACAACTCACCCAATAACAAGATTTTAAGCGGGAAATTGAAAACTTTCGTAAAAACGCACCGTTTTAAAAACGAATTTTAACCCTGAAAATCGTTTTGTTGTTTGTTCCGAGCACTTCGAGGAAACCTGCTTCTCAAGATCAATTAACTTGAAAACATCTCTTCGCCGTCTTCAGCCAGGATCAGTGCCGACAATTTGGGAAAAAGCGCCAAATGTCCCAGCCTATGTCGATAGTGAAAGAAACCGTCGAAGGTACCGCCATCAGGTTAGTTCTGTTTCACTTTGCAGCGATTTTTTTATTAATAAACTTTTCTAAACACTAAATGTTGAAAGTATAATGCATGGTCATTTCAAACAGAACTGATTAGACAAAGATTTAAAGTCTTAGCTAACCCAGGAAAGCGTCTTCACGAAGACTAATTAATTTATTAAATCGTCACTTTGATCACGAAACACACAAACAACGTTGATGTTCTATTTCAGTTCCTTTCAGCACTATTTATTCACACAGTCAAGCAAACGAACGCGTATCGAAGCGAGTTCAACAGTTTTTCAGCCCGGTTTGCCTGGATGAAAACGATTACATGGACATTTTCATCCCGGTTAACCGGGCTAGCCCGGTTGCGACAACCGGGCTAGCCCGCTTGCCATGTAATCGAAATGTTAAAACAACATGTGTTTTATATATAAAGTGGGCTAGCCCAGTTAACCGAGCTAGCCTGGTTAACCGGGCCAGCCCGGTCCATGTAATCGCCCCCTCAGACAGACATCAAGTAAATTCCATCCATCATTAAATTCCATTCCGTTCATCAGATTCCACAGCTATAATCATTAATTCCATTCAATTAATTTCCGTTCATTAATACCATTCCATTAATGACATTAATTGCATCCCAATCTCCAGTATAGCAATGTACCGGATACAGTACTATATAACATTTTGCCGGCCGTGGATATTATACGTAATGCCACCATGGATCGAAAAGTAGACTATATTATTTATTACTATATTACTAATTATAGTCCTATATATACAATATGCAACTATGTCGCATTCTTTCTATCATTCTATCAAATTTAAAGTGTAACATGACATGAAAATTCACTTCTGAAAGAGCACGATCCATTATACGGACAGTGATCCTTGTATATACCCCCTGATAGCGCGACGAAATTTTTAAGCTCCCTGTGTATACACAGATATAACCTTACATGAATGGATCATTTTACACTGCCTGATTAAGGTCAGTTATGCGCAAAAATATCTTCCACGATTCTCAAACTGAGAATTTTGACTGTCAAAATCGAGAATTTGTTGAGCGCATTTTACGCCTATAAAATAGTATGTGTTTTTTTTAGTTTAGAAAACCCATGTTTATCGGAACTCATCTGTATGACACTATGGTTGGGACCCGTTGGGTCTGCTAATTACACAATCGGGAAATTCGAACAAATATGACAAAAGCCGATGCAGCATATACAGCGCGAAGTAAACTTGGTATAGTAAATAAAATTCATGTGTATATATTTCGGATAATATTTATCTAATATTTCGTTGCTTCGCACAATATGTCATCTCAGTGATCAACGAAATATTAGATTAGATGTTCACACGAAGATGTTTATACAGATGAGGGGGGAATGTAGTAGAAAGTCATTTACTGGTTATAGGCGTTATATATAGTCCGGTCTAGTCCAGTCGTCCGCGTTTTACAACATGCATGCCATTAATTGGCGTGTGCTTGAAGATCCCATGTTAAGGATGCGTCAGTTACGAATAATATAGGACATTCTCTGAGATGAAAAGTATATTACGCGACAAACTGAAGATGAAATAATTACGCATCATTATTGTCAAGTCCCGATCATGCACGCATCATGCACACTAGCTGCATGGTAAAGTCTGGTTTCCAGTTGGTCGCAACCGTGCCTCGAAGGTCGCAAAAGTGAAGCGTTGCAACGTATTTCTTTTGTTAAAGAAATGGTTTAGGCTGACAAGAAATCTTGATGATCCTCATACACTTTGATTCCTCGACCGTTAAGACACGGTCGCGACCAAGTGGAAACAGACATTGTTGCTATACGCTACTTTCATAGTGGAGATTAATTTGAATATTCTCAGCTTTCTGGGCTCGTTTGTGTGTGTGCGCAATTCAAAAGAATCTTTGCTTGATAACGAGGCCAGAATATTTAAAGTGAATGCTTTTATGAAAGTAGTCTCACTCTGTATAAAAAAGCCAGCTGAGCTACCCCAAGCCGCACTTTTTGAGGGCGGCACTTTCGGCGACTATCAGTAGTCTGATAAGAAGATGTTTACACTTGTGACACTTGAATGATTAGACCGATTAAGCCGGCGATTATGCGGAATAGATCTGCCCGATGTGGTCGAGATCTAGCTACAAACGTGGTCTGAAGTAATCGGGCTACCTCGTGAGGTCACCCAGTTGACACATGCATACAATTTAATACTCTAAAGTGAAGAAATGCGTTGAAACCAGATTTCTTAGAAACACAGGCTAAATTAACTACATGAATATTTAAATTATACATGCATGATTGCGCTCGGCTTTATAAGCGCATTTAACTAGAAAAATCCAACGCTCCACGCTATATTTGGCTACCGTGAATGCCCATATATCTTTATTTCAATATTGGGAAAATTATATAATTCACGAAGCACATGCACTGGAAGAAGTTGGGCCCCAAATGTTGGGTCGCGACGCGTATGACTGGTTATATATGATTTATGAACATGTACAGTGACAACACCGCAGTTTTCATGCACAATCGAAACAAGACGACGGGTAGTGTCTGCTGTCAAGAGTATACTGGAATTGACAAACGCGAATGCAGATTGGCTAGCTTTGTCAGACAGACATCAAGTAAATTCCATCCATCATTAAATTCCATTCCATTCATCAGATTCCACTCTATAATCATTAATTCCATTCAATTAATTTCCGTTCATTAATACCATTCCATTTAATTATTAATTGCATCCCAATCTCCAGTATAGGAATGTACCGGATACAGTACTATATAACATTTTGCCGGCCATGGATATTATACGTAATGCCACCATGGATCGAAAAGTAGACGATCGAAGTATATTATTTATTACTATATTACTAATTATAGTCCTATATATACAATATGCAACTATGTCGCATTCTTTCTATCATTCTATCAAATTTAAAGTGTAACATGACATGAAAATTCACCCCCGTTTTTTATTATTGTTTTTGAAAGAACGTTTAAAATAATGTAAAACGGCTTTTACATGCCTTTCAGATCTTATTCCATTCCTGCGTTATCGACTACAACATTTCAGCCAAGACGTCATTAGTTGTGCATAACATTAAACGGAAAATAAACCATATCTTCTCATGCGCATTTGATTTGACCAAACTGACTCGAACTTTGCCGACTTATTCATTATAGACCCTACCGTGCTTCTGAGTAGTTTGAGTCAGTTTAGTGAAACTAATGAGAAGATATAGTTGATTTTCCGTTTTATCCTGTGCACAAAATGATGCTTTTATATGCTGATTTTATGCCAATGACGTAATAGCTGAAATTTTGTATAAGATCTAAAAGGCATGTAAAAATTTTAAATGTTCTTTCAAAAACAATAATAAAAAGCCGAGGTCAATTTTCATGTCATGTAAATTATTTACAACGTGCTTTTCTGTTGCGATTTGCTCACGTTACCGGCACTACTGAATTCTGACTAGAAAACATGCATGCAGCTAGCTATATATTTATAAACTTTTCACCATTTTTTTGAATATATTTTTTCTGGAAAATACATTTGATTGAATTTTTTTTTTTTATCAAATTTATATTTGATAGAAAACGTATTTAATGTGCTCTGCAGCTAAACGACGGCGTACCATGCAGCTCAGTAAAATTAGTGTAGGACGACGTTAAACAGCCGTTAAGGGTCCTGAGGTGAGGTCGAGTGGTAGACTCTTGGAGTAAACGTATCACTAATCACCCTCTTTAAGACTATGTATACTAAATGTCCTAGGTAAAATATATTACAGCGCCACAACGACCTACAAAGGGAGAAGGATATCGTTCTTCAAAGAACAATATAATCAAGAAAAAATAGAAAAAATAGGGAGATGGCTTTTTTTTCACGCCTTGTGCACGCTAGCTCCGCCACTCCCAATCCCTTCTTTCTTCCAAGCGTCTCCATAGCTACTTCGTTCCATGCAGTACGCTCTCCGAAAATATCCCCTCTTTTCAGAACAATTTAGTCCTCCTAGTCTTTTCCTTGCAAAACCAAACACTTAGTAAGTATAGGGTCTAACTATTTGTCTGAGCCACATGTGACCGCATTCATGCCATTGTGCACGATCCATTCAATAACAATTTAGTTACAATAATATCTAATATCTAATTAAAACATGGGCAATTCAATTTGTTTGTCATGCAAAATGTACTTATATAATTAGCATGGAGTAGACTAGTGTAGTTTATTTTAGAAATTCCATTATTCTTCATTCCCTCACTAGTTTTGAATTGTCAGTCTGACTTTTTTTCAGCCAGCTGCACTTGCATGCCTGAAGTGAACCGCATTCAATTCGATCGCCATCGTGTATTCGTTACCGCGGTATTATGCGGCTCAGTTCAGTTTATTTGTATTGTGGTGGTTTTGGACTGGAATCGTTGAGGCTTCAGTTGGTATTGGGGGTTTCGTGTTTTAGTAACTAGGAAGCTTAAAGGTACTGTCCAGACCGTTCGGCGCATGTACTAACTAATGTTTACATCCGTCATTTACAAAACAATATATACTGATACCTTATTCAAGATTGTTACATTTTCTTGCTTCCTGTTCAGTACTTGTACCCAAAACAAAACATTTTCAGAAGAAATAGAAGAAATCCGAAGAGATATCCTCGCCGAATTGCCATGTTGCTCCTAACGGTTTACACTTAGCTGAGTACGTCATGTAATTATCTACGAAGGTCATGTTTTGAGGATCCTCAATACAAGATGGCGATCATGCGCAGAACGGACTGGACAGCAAAGACTTAAAACAATATAATTTTTCTCAACAACAAAGAAAATGAATAATTTTTAGTCCCAAGGAAAATCCTAACGCCGCCCCCATTCATATAACGTTACAACGTTACTCAGATCATTTTCACGTGTTCAGGACAAATGAGTTTGACTTCAAACTATGCGACAAATAACTCTAAACTTTTGGATGTCGAAAACCATCGTAGTTAAATGATTCATGATTTCTGTCATTTTGCCGTCGTCGTCCTAGCTTGCTTAATTAATTAAGCAAGCAAGCTGGGATGACGACGGCAATTAAAGTGCTACTGCGATGAAACTCGTGTGTTTTGAAAAATGAAATTTGCCACTTGAAATAAACGTATGCTATTTAGATGTTCTAAATCCGTAAAAAATTTGAGAATTGAATGAAGGAATGTGGAGAAATTTGCATTGAACAAGAGGCGACAACGTCATTCGCCATTATTATCTTGTCGCTTGATTGGCCCGCAAATTCTATCCAGCGATCTGCTTTCGTGACGTCATCCAATCAACCAGATCAGTGGCCATGGTACGTTGTCGTTTGTTGCTTGGTTGTACACTGTACGGTATTTTCCACTGATCTTTGCTTCGCTTAATATTTGATCTTTATACAATACCCTGGTTGCTACGCGTGTTTTCATTGGTTGTTGCCCATGATCTATTAGAGGACAGACACATGGTCACGTCAGATCACGTCAGCTGGCTTGCTTTTTTCCTTCTTCATGCCCAAAAATCCGGCAAGAGTTTTGATAGAAACCTTTTAAATGTTTGTATTGTATAAAACAAATAGATTCCATTTTTTTGTTGTCTGTTCAGTTATAGATGCACAGAAGACGTCACAACGTGGTAAGAACATCAGTGACCCACTCGACTGCGTCTCGTGGGCCACTTTTTTGTTCTTACCACGTTGTGACGTCATCTGTGCATCTATAACTGAACAGACAACGGCAAAATGGAATCTATTTGTTAATTATATACACTGCAAGACTTGTAAATGTCATCCAGTGATAGTGATTATTCTGAGACTAGTATTTCGGAAATCTGTTCTGATATATGTAGCAGTATTGAAACAGCAGAAAGTGAATCGAACGAAGAATTTTTGTACGACGAAGATATGATCTGATCTGATCTTTTTGTACGACGAAGATCTGATCTGATCTGATCTGATCTTTTCTTTCTGAGGAAAGAAATGCCTACGAGGAACAAGTGGCTGCGGAAGAAGCCAAAAACCTTGAGCTTCAAAGACGGTTTCGAGGAGAAACCAATGTGCATTCATGGTAATGTCAACAGTTTACTATTTGAGTTTCATGTCGTGTTTATATATATCCAACAACGTACCTGTACCTGTATTGAAATGATTGTATTATAAATATGAAATATTTTATTTCTTATTTAGGTGTAGCTGCTCCCATTGTTCTGTTGAGCTGATTACAAAACCTGAAGAATGCTTATGTTGTCGTGAGATAAATCGCTGCCAAGAAAAGTTATCCGAAGCAGAACACAAAGAGGCTCAGTGTATTACTCTACATCCTGGATTTTGGGCTGTGTGCATGGATAGATGGGTTCTTCAAATCGCAGCCTTTGGTTTAAAAACCCGTAAAAACCGTAGATACTGTAGTAACACTGGACCAATGAGGGTGCGCCCTTACTGGACCTCTGAGGATAACAGTTTAGATATAACTGATAGAGTTATCCAGTATAAATAAGGTTAGTTTAGTTTAGTTTTCTGTACAAATGTTTCTTGATTGCTTCATCTCTTGATTCTTTTTCCAACATAGCATGTCTTGGTTCAGGCACATTCTTTTTTAGTTCTTCCTCTACTTTCTCAAGATCTTTCCTGGATGTTGTAACTAGGGTCTTGTAAATCTCACTCACATATTCTGTAATATAGAAATGATACCTCCACTGTCAAATGCTAATAATCATGAGTTTTCAGTTATTCGCTAAACCAAAATACAATTTAAAGCCTGTACAGTATAGTTACCATAATTTTGTGGTGTTTTCACTTCTCTCACTGTTGCTTCCCCATACTTATACTTGGGATATGTAACAGTCAATTTTGGTTTTCCATTGGCATCCAGTTTTGACTTTCTGTTTGCATTACAATTAAAATGCAATGCAGCTAAGATTGTCCTGTTGAAAAATGTGTAAAAAATGTACTCCTTTTTAAGTATTTCAAAATTAATACTTAACAATAATTGCACATGTTTAACTTAATGCCAGCTTTTTTCTCTTTTTTCCCAGAAAATTAAGACTGGACGAAAAGCATGTGCAGTACTTCAATACTAAGAATTAAGTTGTGTTTCCATCTGTTTGTATTCTTAAATTAGTTTTAGTTGTGTTAATATAGTTATACGTCTGTAGTTATAAAGTATAGTGATTTTTTGTTACCTGCTAAACATTCCAAGATTGGTGAATGCTAACATTTTAGGGGCAAACTGATTAATCACAGAATGATACCCCTCAAGACAACTAGTTTGTCCATTGGATGAGGCTTCCTTGATTGCCTTAGTTAGCCGTGTGTTGTTTAAGGCATCACAAAGCTTTTCATATGGCTCTGACCCTGTGATATTGAAAAGAATAATTTTACCTCAACAGTACCTCGTTATTTTTATTGTCTATTCACAAATATGTGATCTAATTATGGCATCCAGACATAGCCTACATGCAGTAATTTCTTTAAAATATTGGCACAGTAATCAAACTATGGTAATTAACATACAGTCATTACTATAAACGTCTGAAAATAAGTCCTGCCCTGGGCTTTTATA
The DNA here is from genome assembly GCA_035771165.1 of Paragorgia papillata. NCBI lineage: Eukaryota > Metazoa > Cnidaria > Anthozoa > Scleralcyonacea > Coralliidae > Paragorgia > Paragorgia papillata. The sequence goes on from JAWNZC010000338.1 coordinate 994,720, forward strand.
ACTAGGGTGGCTTATTTCTGGAAGGCTTTTATTCGGGGATGGCTTACATGTATTTTTGAGGAGGTACACGTATTAAATTTGTCTGGCATTAGACAGAGTGAAATATATTTAAGTTGTACACAGAGTAAATAAATATATAAGTTGTGACAATATATCCCTGTGCCTGTTAAAAGGTAAGGTTTAACTATTGACTGGTCATTGTTGCCATTAATTTAGCAACTTAATAATTTCACACCGACTAATTCCAGACAGTTCTGCTTGTCAAGGAGTCCCTCCTGGTATTAATGTTATGATTGGTGATAGATTACTACCTTGGGTCATCCATACGTTTGGTTTGGTGATTACTCCATGCTTACAGGCATTATATAATTTGTGTGGTACTTCAGTGTGTTTGTTTGTTACATGCGAGAGAAACGATTGCAATTTGGCCAGTTTGAGTTCACCAAGTTTGTCTTTTGTAGATGTTACAGACCTGTAAAAATGCCTCACACAGGCCTTCCTCCACCGACCTATAATTTTACATCCATTTTCCTTGCTGAGTTTCAAAAGAATTTTCTGAATTTCTTTATAACAGAAAATAATAATAAACTTTAGGGAAATACTGGTGTCTATTCTTGTCTACTGGTGTCTACTGGTGTATATTCTTGTCTACTGTATCTATTCTTGTCTACTGGTGGTCTATTCTTGTCTACAGTTGTCTAATGTTGCCTACTCCACTTTATATACATGTACTCTATTCCATGTACCTGTTATTCAGTATCTTAGATATCTTATCTATGCACAGTAGAAAAAATATCTGTTAATTCAGTATCTTCGACAAGAGGTTCCAAGTACACTTAGGATTACATACAGGTGTTGTTATTTCCCACTGATAAGATATCTTAGATCCAGTTACCAATTAAATTAACAGGTGCATGATTGTATTATATCTGAATGGTGATTTGATTTATACCACACAATCAAGAATATTTAGTTATTTTTGTTACTTACTTTTGCCTATGTGCCAGAGATCAAAAAAGGGATTGATTAAGGGTTTTCCAAATTCTTTACATTTCTTAGGACACTCCTCCCTCATTCATTTTGCAATGGAGGAATGTCTGTCAGAAATGAATAATTTGATTATCATTCCAGTTGCAAATAAAAACGCAAAAGCTCTTTGATGGCCAAAAAATTCCATTTCAGAACTGCTCCCTGTTTCATTTGCCTGAAAAACATAAAACATTATTTTAATGTTTTGCTAATTCCATCAACTTTTTATGGGTTTTTTTTTACATTTAATACTGTACATACATATATTACCTGGACAAGAACTATATGTATAATAAGGCCAACTGTACAGCAAAATATGGTATAAGTGCCGTACTTGGCTGAATGCCCCATGCTGTCATGGCGACCATCACCTGCCAGCACAACTTCTTTTCCTTTCAGGGTCTCCAAAATCTTTGCTTGATAACTGCGCCAGTATGTGACAATTGATGGAATAAGTAAATGTCTCTGATGGTAATAATAACATGTCTCTTGGTACACCAACACATTCATATGTTTGAACACCAACAGTAATTTTTTAACAGATGCACCAGCGCATATAATAGCAAAACTAAGTAAAAGATTTGCAGCTGGGAACTTTCCAAGTAATAAAGGTTGGCTTTTCCATGTATATGTTTTTTTGCATTTTTGACATTTTGTCTCAATAGTGATGAGAGTTCCTGTTTGGGAAACACTGATATTAGGTTTAGGCCAAAGACATATAGGTGGCAGTGCTGGAAAAGAAGAATAAGCTTAGAAAGAAATACAATTCCCTTGGGTTCTTCCCGGATGTCTTTTCCTTCAATATTCAACCTGAAAAAAAAATGTTAATAATGACAATTATTGTTTATAAGATATTTCGTATTGTGTACTGTAGTTTCAGAAAATATCTATAATCACCTCCCCCCCATGGAAGGAACTTGGAAATCTTGTTTGTAAGGGGGCTGGGTAGGGTGGTCAAGGTGTTAGCTAGATATTTTTTGAAACAAAACATTTCTAATACACAATAGTTACAGATGCAATACAGTATGTATGGATGAAGAAGTTTACCTGTTTAATTCTGGATCATCTCCCTGTTTTTCATATTCATCATCTACTTCCTGTGTTGTTAAATTTGACTTGTCCCGTTGATGTTCTGTTGAACAATCCACATCAGCATCCTGCTCTTCTGGTAACCATGTGGAATCTATTGGATCTAGTTCATCTAATTCGTCCATTGGTTCAAATTCCGAATCTGATTTAATACCTTCATCTGTCTGGGTTTCTGATAAAAAAAATAAAAAACAACAAAACAAGTTTGAAAATAAAGTTGTGACACAGTAACGCTAACAGAAAACTCATTTACCTGAAGACACCAACAACGGTTTGTTTGGTTTAGTTTGCCCTAATGTAAACAACAATTCCTCTTCATGCTTTTTAATTCTTCGTATTTTTGTTTGTAGAGTCTTCACTTTTGTGTTTACGGCTTTAGATTTTTCTATTAAAGCGATGCAGTTCTTACAATTCGGTATATTTTCAGCATTCTATAAATATAAAATTAATAGTGAAATCACTGACATGTTTCACAGCGTGCAAAAAAAGAAGAATCAAAATTACTTTTATGTATAATAAAATAAATTAAAATATGTTTACTGTTAGGCTTGAACAACCGATTGACTGTAGTGGGATATATTTCTCTGTCTGCATTGCTTGGTGTGATGGACGTCGAATCAAGGCTGTCGATGACTTGGTCGCCAATTGATGAATTTGGAGCATCGTCAACAAATAGCTTGCCAGGACTGGGCATACTTTTGTCTTCTTCATACACCGAAGATGACCCCTCTATATCTAGAGCATCCTTGCCATATTGGTTCTCAGTTGGACTTTCCTTACTTATTTTGGTTGCTTGCCCAATCAATCCCTTCTCGTTCAGTATAGTGTGGCGCGCCTGTAGGGAAAAACCCGCATATATGCTGTAGAGAAAAATTATGGTCTCAACCAAAGAGGTTTTTTGAACATTATGATTGAATACATGACCTTTAAATAGCGATATATTAGGCTTTTAGGAAAGGTTAGAATTAAGAAGGCTTAGATAATTCTAGCTTAGATAAATATTGCGGAATTTATAGCATTTATAGATTGAATGTCAATTTCACGAGTCGATGAATGAACAAACACGCGACATGACTTGTTTGTCCCGCAATTATGACATTAACAATCTTTTTATTAACGATGGGTTTACAAAATAAATAATAGACTAATTAGTGTAAAACTGAAGTAAAACTAACGTAACTTTGCCCTTATTTACTTGATAATTGCGAATTTCGGCCTGAAATCATCCCGGCTTACCGGGCTAGCCCGCTCCATGTAATCGTTTCGTAAACTCATCCCGGTTAACCGGGCTAGCTCGGTTAACCGGGCCAGCCCGGTCCATGTAACCGCCCCCTGACAAAGCTAGCCAATCTGCATTCGCGTTTGTCAATTTCAATATACTCTTGACAGTTGACACTACCCGTCGTCTTGTTTCGATTGTGCATGAAAACTGCGGTGTTGTCACTGTACATGTTCATAAATCATATATAACCAGTCATACGCGTCGCGACCCAACATTTGGGGCCCAACTTCTTCCAGTGCATGTGCTTCGTGAGTTATATAATTTTCCCAATATTGAAATAAAGATATATGGGCATTCACGGTAGCCAAATATAGCGTGGAGCGTTGGATTTTTCTAGTTAAATGCGCTTATGAAGCCGAGCGCAATCATGCAAGTATAATTTAAGTATTCATGTAGTTAATTTAGCCTGAGTTTCTAAGAAATCTGGTTTCAACGCATTTACTCACTTTAAAGTATTAAATTGTATGCATGTGTCAACTGGGTGACCTCACGAGGTAGCCGACTACTTCAGACCACGTTTGTAGCTAGATCTCGACCACATCGGGCAGATCTATTCCGCATAATCGCCGGCTTAATCGGTCTAATCATTCAAGTGTCACAAGTGTAAACATCTTCTTATCAGACTACTGATAGTCGCCGAAAGTGCCGCCCTCAAAAAGTGCGGCTTGGGGTAGCTCAACTGGCTTTTTTATACAGAGTGAGACTAGTCTACTTTCATAAAAACATTCACTGGCCTCGTTATCAAGCAAAGATTCTTTTGAATTGCGCACACACACAAACGAGCCCGGCCAGAAAGCTGAGAATATTCAAATTAATCTCGTAGTGTATAGCAACAATGTATCTTTCCATTTGGTCGCGACCGTGTCTTAACGGTCGAGGAATCAAAGCGTATGAGGATCATCAAGATTTCTTGTCAGCCTAAACCATTTCTTTAACAAAAGAAATACGTTGCAACGCTTCACTTTTGCGACCTTCGAGGCATGGTTGCGACCAAATGGAAACCAGACTTTACCATGCAGCTAGTGTGCATGATGCATGCATGATCGGGACTTGACAATAATGATGCGTAATTATTTCATCTTCAGTTTGTCGCGTTATTTTCTTTTCATCTCAGAGAATGTCCTATATTATTCGTAACATCCTTAACATGGGATGACCGATCTTCAAGCACACGCCAATTAATGGCATGCATGTTGTAAAACGCGGACGACTGGACTAGACCTATAACCAGTAAATGACTTCAGCACATTCCCCCCCATCTGTATAAACATCTTCGTGTGAACATCTAACGTAATATTTCGATGATCACTGAGATGACATATTGTGCGAAGCAACGAAATATTAGATAAATATTATCCGAAATATATACACGTGAATTTTATTTACTATACCAAGTTTACTTCGCGCTGTATATGCTGCATCGGCTTTTGTCATATTTGTTCGAATTTCCCGATTGTGTAATTAGCAGACCCAACGGGTCCCAACCATAGTGTCATTCAGATGAGTTCCGATAAACATGGGTTTTCTAAACTAAAAAAAACACATACTATTTTATAGGCGTAAAATGTGCCCAACAAATTCTCGATTTTGACAGTCAAAATTCTCAGTTTGACAATCGTGGAAGATTTTTGCGCATAAAATCAGGCAGTCTAAAATTATCCATTCAGGTAAGGTTATATCTGTGTATACACAGGGAGCTTAAAAATCATCGCGCTATCAGGGGGTATATACAAGGATCACTGTCCGTATAATGGATCGTGCTCTTTCAGAAGCAGTACTCAGTAGGCAATAATAACATTCGCAATTACTTCTTATAATGAGGTCATGTAGTCTTTCAGATCAAGTCTCCACCAAGCCATGAATGGGAGAATTGTCGAAAACGCGTCGTGTGATGGACGGGCATCAACCAAACTGTGCATGGTGTTGACAGCATCGCTTCCTTGCTATGTGACAAAACAAACATCCAACGAATCAGATCCCCGTACTGCGCATTTTCGCGGCTCGAAAGAGAACAAGTCCAACAGAGCAAAAGAGAAAGGCCGCGTGTTTCTCCTACAGCTGACGTTGTTAGTCAAGTTTTGATAATAACATCCTTCACCTAGCATTGAAATCTTTTTTGAGATATCAGAATGCGCACTTCTTGGCTGATATGTCTTTTTGCTGTCGTGGTAGTTTGCCTTTATCAAACGGGAATTTGCCGAGGTATGTAGATATATATATACTTCCCATAATAACATCTTGAGGTTGTTTACGATACATCAGAAGGAGATATTTAGCGGAGTAATTAGACGAATTATATACAGTATATCGATAATAAAACCATTAGCCGTTGTCGCGCGTTCTGAAAATGGAATATCGTGGCAATGCTTGCTGTTCTTGTTGTAGCCTTTGTGTCTTTCAAAGTTTCAATAGCAAGTTTACATATTTACTCAACACCTTGCCAATCTAATTGACTAATATTTTAGCTTTATTGTGAGTCAATACTCACAAGTGATACCCACGCACCGGGATTTTAAGTTGGTTTCACTCGTAAACTATAAGAGCGCGAGACATTGGATTGCCATTCGGGCTGGGCGTCGATTTTGTCCACAAATTGCGTTCCCGTCTTTATTCAAATTCACTGGTACTGATGACATGCCTATTTTGGGGAGAATGCATGGTTGAAATACTGAAAACGACCCACGGTTGCTGGCGCCGAGCCATCATAATCATCCGATCTTCGGTACTTCAATCCTCTTTACTGAACTGATGATGTATTCAGATGGTGAGTGGTGACGCAGCCTTTGGGTAAAAAAGCTTCACCCTGAAGTGGTGTTCCTATTTCACTACTTGTATATATACTTCCATGCTTGTTAATTACTACACATGCATGCATAAAGCAAGACGTACGTGGAGATACTTCAATACTTTTGATGGCTACTTTTAATTGATACTTTAATACTTTGCCATTCGTTAAAGGTCAACTAAACCTTTTGAAGTTATGTTTTCTTCTGAAAAGGTTATCATTTAACTTAGCAAAAGTATAGATAAATATGAATTTCGAGGTAAAGCAAAGCATTTATCGGCGAACCTTCTTAGGTCCTCTTAAAGCATGACCGCGTTTCTAGGAGAATGGGTACTCCATTGTCTTTGACGTCATACCGGTAAAACCCGCCAATCACCTTGTTGTTCGTTACCGGTATGACATCACAAGGTACTAGTACCAGTCTTTATTTCGACGCGGTCGTCGTTCACACGAGTTCAGCAAAAGGAGCAAAAACTCAAACTTAGACAGTTCATAAAAGTGGAACCGAATGACTGGTTTCAATTATTTCTTCGGTTTTAGATTGAACTTTTCCAACTTTAACGGAAAATAGAATAACCTGGAAACGTATAGTTGCCCTTTAAGTGGAGCCAGGAGACCTCCCAGACGTGCTGTAAAGGGCACTGTTTTTACTAATCCAGAGTTGAATGTACCTGTCGATATCAAAGTTACTTATCAAAGTTACGGTTTGATTATTTAAAAATGAAACCCAAATAGACAAACAGAGACACCCTACTTGGCTTATTTTATCAGCGCTATTACAGTAACCCTTTCACCCTTAAAAAAAAGCGTTTGATACCGTAAACCATGAAATACTAAATAAAAAACTTGTTTTCTGCGGCATTGAACAAACGGCATTAAACTTGCTTCATTCATACTTATCAGACCGAACACAAATATGTTGCATCAATGGCAATCCAGCCCTAAAGCCCGAATCAAACGAGAACGCAAGTCATCGCAAGTTGGCAGTACCGCTATCTCAGGCAGGCGCTTTGAATACTTTCCCGAAAATATCATGTACCGTGACAAAGTTAAAACTTGTTTAAAACACTCATGAAACCTTTATTTTGTTAATTTGGGTATTCAAACGACCGCCACAGAAATTCGTGACAGCAACTTGCGATGACTTGCGTTCTCGTTTGATTAGGGCTTAAAACAGTAAAGATGTGGAGTTCCACAAGGCTCAATTCTAGGGCCACTTCTTTTCTTAATTTACATAAACGATTTGCCTCAGTGTTTGCAACACTAGAATGTTTGCAGACGATACTACATTGACAGCATCTGGTAAATCTATAAACTGAAGCATATGCTCTATTGATTGGATCAAGACACAATATAAACAGATTAATTAATTATCCCAGCGTTCTTGTTGGTGATGTACCAATTAAAGAGTACAGGTCACTAAGTCACTTGGTGTACATATTGACCGATTTTTTACGTGGGACAAACACATTGAAAAATTAGTAAAGAAAATATCATCTGGTATTGGTGCTATTAAACGATTAAAGCCTTCTGTAAACCGTTACCGTTGTACACTTATATATATTTATACAATGATTGTATGCGGTGCGCTGCATATATAATTGATTTGTTCTTTAGAAACTCGCTAAAGTTAGCAAGAAGAACCATGCCATTATAAATTTAGCGGGATTTCTTTACAAACGAAGAATTATTTCCCCTGCGAACTGTTGAGGGGGAGTGGGGGTGTTATATACTTGAAATGGTCCTGATGAATAACCACGGCGTTGCACAACTCGGGCAGGCAGAACAACATAAAACAAACACGTCCCGCAATGCAGCATCCTGCAGTTACACAAATATTAACTATAGTGAAACCGTTGATGCGGACAGTACCAAAGGGACACGCAAAAATGTCGGTCTTTTTATGGACGTTTTCGTTGTCAAAATTTGTAACTACTTACTGGAAGTGACGTCAAAAAAGGAATGAGCTTTTAGAAGAAAAAAATAATAGAATAGCGAAGCGCACAGATGACGTCGAGATTCAACTTCGGTTTGTTTGTCTGAGGTTTGGTCTATAAATAGTTACTGTGCGCTTCGCTATTATACACGTCTTTCTCTTTATTTCTTGTATTTACGCAATAACGAATAGAATAAAATGTGAAGTAGTCGCGTAGTGTTGTTATATACTGTTTTCCCCCTTTCATATTCTCATTTCGGCGTCACTTCTGGTAAGCTAAATTAGTAACTAACTTTGACAGCAAAAACTGCCATTAATATTAGGAACGTCATTTGCATGGAACGTCAAGATATGTTGCAATTCTGCTGAATACAACCCAAAGATTAGAAATATGTAAAATCCCACAAGTGAGATACCAAGGCACTTTAAAATATGGACAGAAATCTCATCTCTATAGTCTGGAGTATTATTTACACGATCTAGCGAGTAGCGCAAGTATGTTGCATATCAAATTAAGGAACTTCAGTCAGACAAATGAATTACATTTCAATAAAAGTTTCTTAAGGTGCCTCCCTAGAGTTTTAGTTTTTCCATGCCTTGTTCAGTCATATAGTCTATGGTTATTGCTGTCTATAAAATAACTATTACATAATTATTCTTTATACTGAACGGCAGAAGGAGAACCACTGCTATTCAACGAATACTTCATAAGTGTGCCACACTTATGAAGTGTTCGTTGAATAGTGCTAATATCTGCTGTTACATGGCGTTTGAAATTTGTCAAATTTTCGCGGTTTTCGTCTATCAGTTTTCTTCGGTCCAAATTTCTAAAAATTGTCATCTGGTCAGTTTTTTCCACATAGAACACTATAATATAATAGCGAAAGTTGTCAAGACAGATTTTTCGCTATAAACTTAATGGATTAAAAAAAATCCTGTCTTATGAATTAGCTATTTTAAGAACTATAAGTACGACTCATTCTCGTCCGGCCCTATAGTCATCCGCTACCGATCACTCACTTTGATTTGTTGTGAACCTGCGAGGTTTTGACAAAAATTACCCCCTTAGGCTTAAAATGATCCTGAATGATCCCTTCTTAAAACGAGACCTTTATAACGATATGCCATGAAGTATTACCCGAACTCTGACCTGAATTCCGGGTTGTGAATTTCCCGTGGGCAACGTGGCATATCAACAAGAAGAAAATGGCTTTTATTTGTCAATATATAAGCGAAAGCAACGAAAATTTAGGCTCTAACAACTCCAAAAGTAAGTATAAGCATTTGTTTGTTGTAATTATTTCGTAGATTAGCAATAATTTGGTAAAATTTGACGAAAACCATCGGCCGATCAGGCAATTATCGAACAAAATTTGCCGAGAGTTGTCGGCGTTGTAATGGCAAATAGGAGTAAATATCACTCAAAATAACTTAAAATCTGAATAGCTGACTTAAAAACGATCTTACTGATGTATTATGGCCGTATGTTCTTGTATAATTCTGTTTTAATTTGTAAATTTCAAAATAAGTTATATGATCGCGCGCGGGCGCACCATGGGGGGTCACAATGGAAAATCGTACAAAATCAATATAATATTTGCTTTTTATTGTATTGCTTTAATTTTTTCAATTTGAATTTATGAAATGCTGCTTTTCATTTTACTTGAACAAAGTTTGGTGGTAAAGTCATTTTCTGGTTAAGGTGGTACACCACAAAATGATAATTTTTCTTCAAAATTGGCTATTTTGAACATATTTTTGCATAAAAGTATTTTAATGACTAAGTGATGACCAGTGACACAGTTTTTGAAATGATGGTTACCATGGTTACAGATATAATCACCCCCAGCTGCGAAAAAATGGTGTTGCGATAAAAAATATTACAGAAAAGCTAATTGTGATAAATCTTCAAAAAGGGTGAAAATAGCAACTACTATATCACAAAATATTTAGTTTTAGTTACTTTTTTTGAAAGGAATTTATAACGAATAATATTTGACCACTTTTTCTCTCGTAAAATATAAATTATGCATGATAGATTATACCAATTTCAAAAATCCTAGTTCACAACACCGATAATTCATATACAAAGTCTCACTGAAAATTGCAAGTCATTTGGTTCATTATTTTAGGAGATATCATGTTTAGCGTGTTGCTAATAGCTGAAAATTTGAACTATGCAAGATGAAAACGTTTTCGTTTGCTATATTGCGCGGAATTTTCGTCTTATTGCTGCCGAGCGTTAGCGAGGCAGCACCCTAATCTTGGCATGTCTTGACTTGGGTTCGCTGTGTCTCATGCCCAGACCTCTTTACCGAGCTATGTAAACCCTATTGCATTGTGGGATACAAATTGAAAATCCGACAACACCCAACGGCCCCCAACCATAAATAAACATTTATCTAAGTCTCGAAGCAAGTCACAATTCAAACATTTCGAAATACTAGAGCAATACTTCAATACATCTAATTCACATATATGAAGTAAAATTTAAACATTTTTACTTGCTACGAGACGGACTTAAAACCAGCCTCCCATACTGCCATGACAGTGTCTCCAACGAACGGAAAAATACGACACGATTCGCACAGTACTTCTATCACACAGTTCTTCGCATGACAGGGATCGGGATCACGAGACTTTATGATGTCTTTACCCAACTGGGTACATAGTTAAGTCCTATTCAGGCTTTAACACAACAGAAACGTACAAAACACGTCTTGCTATGAGAAGCCATTACGCTCTAGTAACGAAAAACAAACTCGTTCCCAGTACTTTTCCCACGCGGTTGAGGTTAACACTCACGAAATAAAATATAAATCAGCTTTTTTGTTCCCGCTTCAGCAATAAAACGCGATAGAGATGATTAAGTAGGCTTCAAAGATTGAAATTATTCAAAAATAAAAAAATGATGAATTTCGTACTTTTTTTGTATAATACCACCTTAAATATTTAACATTTTTTGGATTATAATAATATTATTAATAATATTAATTAGCATAATTTGCAAAATGGGTTGTCTGACAGGACCCGAAAACCCAAAATTTGAATAGTAGAGGTAAAAACGATTCAAATGATATATTGTGGTATTATTTTTGTGCTATTATGTCATGTTAATTTACAAATTGCCAAGACCACCTACTGTGACTGGTTTTCGGGTCGGACAAGAATGCATGAGTTAAAGTTGTTCTCTGATGAAAATATTCTTGGCAATGTTTTTGCATAATCCTAAAGGTGTTTTGGTAGTTAGTAATCGTGCAAAGTTAAATTTCAAAATTCTTTAAAGAAAGTGATATTTTACGTGTGAACTTTGTATTTTAGAGCGGCGCCAAAAAAATAAATTGGTGGCAGTCGAGATTTCCAGTTTCTTAATGTAAATCGATAAAAATGTAAAATATGATGAAATCAGTGTCATTATCATATAATGTAACCTTAAAGTGGCCGAGCTTGAGAAGAATGAGTCGAGGAAGCTTATGACGTCATAGACTCAATAACAACAATGACCTTTTTGTTGACAACAACAATGAATTTTTGTTTTTGTTGAGTCTATGATGCCATAAGCTCTCTTCAACTCATTCTTCTCAAAGACAACCAATTTAATGGAGGCGCTCCAAAATAAAAACTTCGCACATAAAATGTACACAACTTTGTTTTTGAGAATTTCGAAATGAAACTTCGCACAATTACCAACTATCATAATATATTTAATATTATGCAGAAACATTTTAATACCAACAAAAAAATTTCATAAGAGAACCACTTTAATAACGTCAGGCCAAAATTGATTATATGACGCCAAAATTGAAAAGAAAATTCTGCTGTAGATCAAAATTGAGCCGTTCTTCAAACTCAAAATGGCGGCATAAAATTCAAGAATGATAACGTCATTTCTTTAGTACCAAAGCAGATATCATAAAACTATTAACATTTCCAAACATCACATTTAAATAACTTTCATTTAAAACTACTGTAATCTAAGTTTTGACTGAAGTTCTCCTTTAAACCTCACATACACGCATTTAGGCTCAGATAACTATAAAGGATTGATTGATCAGGTCGGAATAATTTTATGTTGATTGGTTGAATATTTATTAATCTTGTACCTACTAATGTAATTGTTCATAATTTGGCTAGCTATATACTTCTTTCTCTAACTGAACTTTTTCATTCTGTTGTTTATGTCTAAGCAATCAGTGTACATCAGCATCGTAGTAAGAGGCAGCATGAAGAGTCAGGACTTCCTCCTCAAAATAATGCGACAGAAAACAGCACAGTAATAGAGCCATCAACAAACGCAACGATCTCTGAGAGTAAAACAGATCCCACTACAGGTACTGAGACCGTTACTTCTGAGGATCCAACGGAAGCTTTCACAGCGGAGCCATCGGGACTTCCCTCGACTGATGTGATACAAACAGAAACGGTCACAACCACAAGTCCGTTGACCACTGAAGGAGAAACAGTTACTTCTGCGGTTCTAACGACGGACGCTTTCAAAGGAGAATCATCTGGAGCTCTCACAACTGATGTGACATGTAACTCGTGTAACTCTGTAACTACAGTTGAACTAACTGATACTGTCACAACCACAAGTCCAGTAACCACTGAAGAAGCAACCGTTACTTCTGAGGATCCAACAGAAGATTTCACAGCAGAACCATCGGGTCTTCCTTCAACTGATGTGATAGAGACAGATGCTGTAACTACAGTCGCTGCAACAACCACCAAAAAACCAGGTACTGTTGGACGGATAAAGGTTGTAGACCATATTCATAAATGGCAGTGGAATTAATATTCTTTTATGTGCAATATAAATTAGCCCCTCTGAACTCGTTTTCATGTAAGAAATTCAAAAGAATCTTTACTCTAAAACGAGATCAAAGGGGCTAATTTACATGCACATAAAGGATTTTAAATCGTCGGCCATTTATGAATAAGGTCTATAGACTTCTGCATGTGTACAGCCTGAATATATAGACTGTAATTCAGTCAACGTTTTTTCTCAGATTTGAGAATTAGATTCTCGTTGGTCTAATGCGCACTAGTATAATTCATAACGATTTATTTGATTGGGTTATTTATTTGACGAGGATTGCCAAACTAACCAATCATAATTGACATAAGACAGGGCTTGTGATTTGGTCAATCAACCGTCTGATCAGAATCTACTTCTCAGATCTGAGAAGCTCCACGGGGCTTCGACAAGTTATTGTGCTTGTTTTCACAGACTGAATTACAGACGTGTGCATTCAGGCTGTACACAGGCTAGATAATGGTGATCTTCACAAATATACTGCCGTTTCATATTGTCAATTAATTCCGCGGTACACCAAAACGGAGTCGTTATGCAAACTCAAAATGGCGGCATTTAGTACGAGAATGATAACGTCATTTCTCGAGTACAAGAGCAGATATCGTAAAACTATATTTACCTTTTGAACTTTTACATTCAAAGGTCTTTTATTTACAAGTAATTAATTTATTTTTCGACTTCAATTTCCCTTTAGGCCTGATTCGTAGCTTGTGAATTTGTGAAGTATAAGCACAATTAACGACGTATACGCAAGCGCAGTTGGCACTTCACCTAAAATTTCAAGAGACAACATACATGTATACCGCCTTATACTTTTCTTCTTTCCACAGACTTATCAATTACTGTATAATTCTAATTATTTCTTAATTTAGAATCTCCATGTGCGTCTTTACCGTGTAAAAACGGTGGACGTTGTAGAGTTGTTGGTAAATCCTTCCAGTGCAGATGTCGTTCGACTTATGCAGGACGAAGATGCCAGATAAAAGGTAAGAGTTGTTTCATCGTTTGTCGATAATCTTTCCAACACATTTCCTATAACTAGGGAAAACTCGGGAAACACCGAGACTCTTGGGAAAACAAAACTAACTGTTTCCCTCGGGAGTAGACATTAAGTGTATAATCATCCCAAAAATATATGCCTGCTGAAAATGTGCAGGCACGTTTGTGAGTGGTGCAAATCGACAATGGACAAGCTCACGAGTCCAGCCATGATTTCGGGGGAGGTACTGGGGTACCAAGTACCGGGACCTGAGATACGGCTGGATCGATTTCTGGAAATCAAGCCTATATAGGTCGAGCCATATACATTATACACGTAAGAATCTTACTGAGTTTGTCAAATCTCGCACGCTGTGCGGTTTGCGATAGGCCATTTGCACTTATTCCCTGTATGGCACAGGACAAATGCTTACACACTATAACATTTTTATTGCTTGTTATTGCTTTTTTGAACGTCGGAACTTTGAAGTTGTGCTCCAGATCCACCATTTTGACGTCACGTGCAAAAGGTGTATAGAGCTGCAAGTTGTACTTGAACTGCGTTAACGAATCGTGGGTAGAAGAAGCCAGCTATCAATGTCAAGGATTGTTATCAATGTCACTCGTTGTGTTCAAATATTTGGGAAACATTACAAGATCATATATAAGTTTATGATCATATCACCATTATGTAGCCGGGACTGTTAAGACTCGAATATAATGATTGGACGAATCCAACGACACCTAACAACTTGACCATGAATTGGATTTGGACAGCGAATCGAACGACTTGGCGGACGAATAGCAAAGCGCGTGGTTGCTATTTATAAACCTAAAATGCGGATAAACAAACCGACGTCGACACTCAAGGGATTCAAAATGAACGTTTTTCTATTATTGGCGACTTATAATTTATGAAAAAATGCAGACAAACATGCTGAAATTCACAAAACTGACGTCGTCTGCGCAGAGCGCTATTGTACACTACAACTAATTGCTGCTGCATAGACTAGGACTGATTTGAATATTATTTTTGGTGCATCTAATTAATAAGCCTTTCTGGCCTCGTTTGCATGACTGTGATTCGAAAGAATCATTGCTTCATGACGAGGCCAGAAGGGCTAATTTTTAGATGCACATAAAAGGATATTTAAAGTGTCGGCCATTATGAAAGGGGTGTATTGAGCGAGCCTTTTCAGGTGAAGTAATACGAGCGAGCAACAAATTGCTGCAACATTGTTGCGTTGCAGTTGAATTGCGTTGTTGCACGTATAACCACCCACCTCAAACATTGTCGCACGCAACAATGATTTTGTTGCAAGTTGAAACAGTACATTGCAGCAAGTTGAATTGGAGTCTACTTTTTTCAACAAATTTTCTCAACTTGCAACAAAATCATTGTTTAAGGTGAGTGGTAATACGTGCAACAACACTATTCAGCTTGCAACGCAACTTAAGTTGAAGAAAAATGTTGCCCGTATTACCTCACCTTTAATTTGAACGATGTGTTGGGTTAGGCCTACATAAAGTACTTGAGTTATATTGGACATGAACTAAAAACCTATTTTGGTGGAAGCAAAATGCCCTGGGTACGAACATGCTCATTATGAATCTTTCCTAGCTGCACTTTAGCTTACATGACGATTTTTTTTAAATATTTAGTTGGATACTCCAAGTCTAAGTTCAGAGAATGGCTTTT
The DNA here is from genome assembly GCA_035771165.1 of Paragorgia papillata. Lineage (NCBI taxonomy): Eukaryota > Metazoa > Cnidaria > Anthozoa > Scleralcyonacea > Coralliidae > Paragorgia > Paragorgia papillata. Next base: position 1,010,331 of record JAWNZC010000338.1, read on the forward strand.
GAAGGTAACTTTTAAAGACAATGAGACTGAAGACACAGATCTGCAACTCCCTGATAGTGACAAGGACCAATGGACGAGTATGCGTGAAACTATGACCGGCAAGGACCCCGACGCAAACATGGACAACAACACGGCCTTGTTCGATCGAATTTTAGTCACTAACGCATATGCCAGAAGTAAGAACAAGCTTTTTTTATATTTATATCAAAAACAACAACAGCAAAAACAACAACAACAACAACAACAATAACAACAACCAAAGTCGAAAATTTCGTTCCCTTTGGCGATATGGTTATGCTAATTATATAAATGAATATATATATATATATATTATATGAACCCTAACCCTAATCACAAAACCGTGCCATAAACGTCCTCGATTTGTGATTAGGGTTAGGATTCATGGTTCCATTGTATGGGGGTCAGGTAATCGTAATTTTCCATACAACGAAACCCCAGAGATCTGATTTAAAGTAGAAACTTTAGGCAGGTTTTTTTTTGAGGAGTGATAATAATGATCGTTTTTTAAACGATAACACGTTTTGACATTCGTAGTCAAAGTCTAAATTGATATGGATATATAATATATAAGTGCTATTTCCAATGAAGAAGTTAATATATTCTGACCCACCGGCTACAATCACTCTGTAGCCGGTCGTTTCCATATGGTATAGCCGGTCAATTTAACAAGGTTTTAACTAGTAGCCGGGTGAAGAAACAAACGGAACGAAATAACCTTTAGAATAAGGAACAAAGAGGTCCTAGTTAAAGCGATCTAGCTCATGCGGAACAATTTGTTCTTAATTTAAGCCCGTTCCTATTTTTGAATATCGGAAAAAAACATTCCCCAATTCAAATGAGAACGAAACGTTTCGCTTGAATATATGTTCCTTTTCAGAAGGTACAAACGCAGGGAGTACCGAAATCTAAGCGGTACAAAAAGTTCCTCTAGATGCCGTTCCTAAAATCAAAACGAAGTACTTCCAACCTTAAGCCGGAATTTAAATTTCGTTCTCATTTAGTCATAATTTACCGCACCCAACTATTATAACTTGTATATATACAAGTTATAATATTTGGAATTTCACTCGATTAAACTGGATGTTCGATTTATCTGGAGGTTGCATTTTTCGCAACTGGTCCCGGTTTGGTCTTATCCCCGAGCCCGGGCGTAGGGCCGAAGGCCCGGAGCCCGGTGAGGGTGCTAATCTCGACATGCGTGTAGTCCACTTTACACGCCTGGAGAAAAAGCGAAGGAGACGAAATCTGGGAAATAGTTTATATATATATATATATATATATATGTTTCACGCGGTAAGAATAGTTGGACACTGGTGACTAGCGACGAAGAAAACTATAAATTCTCAAACAAATAGTGTTTTGCTTTCGTTTATTTAAACGAAACGAAATGAAATGGAGCACGAAGAAAAGAAGGATACAAACAACCCGTTTAATATATCTTGAAGAGAAACCAGAGAACTTGAAGAAACCAAACGCCGTATGGTAAACAAAAACTCGATCTGCAATGTTTGTAGTCACTTGGTGAGTCCGTGGTCAAATCATTTTAAAGTTAACGGTAGGATTCTTGTTGTTTTCAAGTTTTCGTTTAACCTAAACAATATACAGCTTCACGTTTTCGTGCTTTCCCTTTGCTCGTCCAAACCATAAGTCAGCTTAACTAAAGCCAAAACACTACCTTTAAGGCTTATATTAACCGTGGTGGACGTGCATGCACTTTTTATTACTAAAAATACTCATGGGCTTTGTCGGTTTTCTTGGCTGTGTTTCGACTGAAACGTTGTCTTTTTAATTCTTCTTTCTGGAATCCGATTCTACTGAATTGTTTTTATCTCAGACTCTATTATAAATGTAATTTTTGAGCTGTTAATCACTTTTAATTCTGCCTTTGCAAAATGTACATGAATAGAGAAGCCATTTAAAGGCTTGCTAAAATTAATCCCTTTTGAAACCGCCTAAAAACAATATATTTTTTACAACCAGAATTTAATAATGAAATCTAAATTTTGCTTTGATATGTTCAACTTTCATTAAATGATTTAAATCAGTTTTGTCGTCCTATCGACCTATCCATAAATTCTATAATTTAATATCCCATGGATTTAATATCATTTGTTTTTATATCTGTTTGTTTTTGTATTGGCTGTATATTAGGAGTGCTTATTTTAATCAGGGGGTGGGTGGGTGTTTCAAAAAAGCATGTAAAAGCGGGCGAGGGGTTGTTGCGTTCATGTATTTCTAGTACTGTATATATTCTACACTCGAATTTTCCTTCACCAAAATTACCTAGTATATCCAGTTTAATCGAGTGAAATGCCAAATATTACTTGTCTTATTTGAATATAGACAGGTTAAAGGGGAACTTCAGTCAAACCATTGATGACGTTACCTATCAACAAGATGCAAGGTAGGTAACGTCAGGTAACGTCATCAATGGTTGAGTATAAATATGGGACCTGTCTTCACAACGATCACCCCTGATGAAGACACTAGATCGGAGTGTCGAAACGTTGGCTTATGAACAGAAACTTTTTAAGCTACTGTACGTTCAAAAAAACGTTTAAGCCAGAGTAGCGTTAGACTATGTCTGATTCCTCACCTGGCTGCGTTGGGAATTTATTTGTTTACTCTTAAATAAATGTCCTTTTAATGTGTAAATAGTTTTACGATATCTGCTCCCGTACTCGAGAAATAAGGTTATCATTCTTTTATCTTATATGCCCGCCATTTTGAGTTTGTAGAGCGGCTCGATTTTGACATACAGCAACATTTATTTTTTCAATTGTGTCGTCATATCGTCAGTCAGGTCAAAATTGATGAATTACTAAATTGAAAATTGTGTTTGTCTATCGAGTATTGTATTTTGACTTTTCTCTATGACGAAGTTGCATAAATTTTAGCGTACAGTGGTTAGTGTGCTGTGATTGCTTCGATAATACCTCAGTCCTTCGCGCAAACTAATCAATTGCTGGTGGCACCTTACGTCATTGTCGCCATGTTGGATGAATTTGACAAATGTTTTTCATCATCTGCAATTATAATTTCATCCAACATGGCGAAAATATCTTTGGCCTTCTAATATCAGGGGATTGGTTGCACACCACCTATAGCCCGATCGAATTCTGAACAGGCGTCTTGTTCTTTTAAGTCCTCCTTCACCCCATCTCTCCATTTCTTGTGTGGTCTTCCCCTCTTCCGTTTTCAAGAAGCTTCCATCTCAAGGGATTGCACTATCATTGCAGCGTGAATCGGTTCGTTGGTCTCCTAGCTCCTCCATACGTGGCCAAACCACCTCAGTCTCGCTTCTAGATCTCAGCATCTCCTCGATCGATGCCTCTTATTCCAGCTACTTGGCTTACACTTCGATGTTTGTTCTCTTTTCAATTGAAGACACTCCAAAGAGGCATCTGAGCATCCTCGTCAGCTTTTCCTCTTTCTTCTTCAAGATATATCCAGGCTTCAGCTCTATATAAATCTCTATATTTTTATTTTTATTTCAGCAAATATAACCGATGGAAACTTTCTGTACCAAGGAGATATAGTAATGAACAATAATACATTATGGCTACCCAATCAAGAAAGCACAATAAACAAAAGAGCCGTAAATGCCTTCGAGTTTTTACGCTGGACAAAAGATGAAGGCATCCCATACCAGTTGCTATCCTCATTGAATGGTAAGTTTAATTATTGAATTACTTTGAAAAGCAATACTTCATCTTAATGCCTGTTTTAATTACCCCGTTTTTCAATTTCAAACCAATTAAGCTACATCAAATCTCCTCTTTTTTACACCGTAATAACCTTAGGCAGGACTCGTGTACTACTTCTTGGAGCGATCAGGGAATGGGAAAGAGCTCTTCCATGTATCAGATGGCGAGAAAAAACAGACGCTGATATAAACTTCGTTCAATTTTTCCAAGGACAAGGGTTGGTTCATATTTAGGATATGCATAACTTACCCTAAAATTCCGAAATATAGCTAAATATATTTTAAAGCGACTTTCAAGGGTTTTAACCGGAAGTGCTTATATTCAGAGAGGCTTAAGGTAAAAACAAAACAAAGATAGAAAGCAAGGAATTGAAGGAAGGATGGATTAAAGGAAGAAAGGTAGGAAGGATTAAAATAAGAAAGGATGGATTGAAGAAAGGAGTAAAGGAAGGAAGGAAGGAAGGAAGGAAGGAAGGAAAGAAGGAAGGAAGGAAGAAAGGAAGGAAGGAAGGAAGGAAGGGGAGAGGAAGGAAGGGGAGAGGAAGGAAGGCGGGGAGGAAGGAAAGTGGGGAGGAAGGAAGGAAGGAAGGAGGGAAGGACGGAAGGAAGGAAGGAAGGAAGGAAGGAAAGAAGGAAGGAAGGAAGGAAGGAAGGAAGGAAGGAAGGGAAGGAAGGAAGGAAAGAAGGGAGGGAGGGAGGGAGGAAGGGAGAAAGGAAGGAAGGGAGGAAAGAAGGGAGGAAAGAAGGGAGGAAGGAAGGAAGGAAGGAAGGAAGGAAGGAAGGAAGGAAGGAGATGAGTTGATGGAATGGACAAAGAAGAAAAGCAAGAACGGGAAAGGACAAGAAAGAGAGGAAGAAGGGGAATTTAGCAGTTCGATTTTCGTTGACTTAATTATAACTAACCAATTACGTCTTCAGATGTTTCTCTCAGGTTGGCCGTAGTGGTGGAAGACAACAATTGTCCATTGGAAGAGGTTGTGAACACCATGGTATCATTCTTCATGAAATGGGTGAGTCAAATATAACTGAGGTTAAAAGAGAAGCCAGCCAGCACGCCACGCAAAAAAGGTAAAAGGTCTTTAATTAGAATACATCAAACGTGTATCTTTACAATCAAATTACTCCTAAGGATAATGAGGCTGTGTCGAGGCATATCAAAGGCGCTTTAAGCAGCCGCCATACGACACAGTTCAGACCACGGATCCCAGCTAAGCCCTAGGTGTCGATTTTACGGAGGGAGGAAAACCGAAGAACCCGGCAAAACACCCTCGGAGCACAGGAGAGACCAACTAAACTCTACTCACATGAGTCCCAAGCTCGAGAACGGGGTTGTTCCCAGACGGTCACCCATCCAAGTACTAACCCCGTCTAACCGAACAGAACACGCCATCCGTGCACAACAACTTGGCCTTATCTGAAAGATTATGTTATACCTTTCCACTCTGTAAAATATTAAATTCAAATTTTTTAATGAATCTCTACAGAAAATGTACATCTTAAGATTGCAAAAAATCGTAGACATAGGCGTGGCCATATTGTCCATCTATACGAAGCCACAATCATACAGGGGTCGCTCTTTTTGACCTCAACACGCGTTCTGGCGTTTAAAATCAAAGGGAGAACCTATCGAGGAACGCATCAATCATCGAAGGGGAATTGGATAAGAATAAACACATTTTATACAACGTACGACAATTATATTTCAGTAAGAACTGGAATGACTGACCTGATCATCCCTTCCCTCCCCTCCCCTTACGTACGATACATTCCCTTCAATTCCCTTATCTCACCTCACCTTACTTTACTTTACCTTACCTTACCTTACCTTACCTTACCTTACCTTACCTTACCTTACCTTACCTTACCTAACCTTACCTAACCTTACCTTACCTTACCTTACCTTACCTTACCTTACCTTACCTTACCTTACCTTACCTAACCTTACCTAACCTTACCTTACCTAACCTTACATACGTTACGTTACCTTACCTCACCTCACTTTCCCTTCCCTTCCCTTCCCTTCCCTTCCCTTCGCTTACGTACCTTGCCTTGCCTTATACCTTACTTTTTTTTAGGTCATGCACTTGGACTTTTTCATGAGCAATCTCGTCCCGATAGAGATGATTTTGTCGATGTAATAAAAGAAAACGTCTTAGAAGGTAAATTATTGTTGTAACAGTTATTTTTACGGTACTCATTAGTTAACTGCAAATCAATGTCAGTTACAACCTTCTAATGATCATGACCGGTTAGACGCCCTAACCATTGAATTATGAGACTCTTATTACATCAATATCTCATCATGTTCCAGACATATTCAGGTTTTTGAAACGTGCAAATGAGATGCCTTAAGATGTCATCTACTCAACACAGATCAAACAAACTTCTCCAAATGAGGAATATATCAAGCAATAACTGTGTACATTGCAATGTACTATTCGTATTAGAACAGCGTCAAAGTTTCTGCACAATCTACCTATTATTACCGTAGATATTCCTCCTTTACGGAATTAGTGGAGTAGATGACGCCATAAGGTATCTTATTTTCATTTTTTTAAAACCAAAATTACATTACACCACTCACAATGGATCCGAAAATGTATGAAACGGTATTTTTGAGCTAGAAATCAGATTTCAAAACTAGGAAGGGGGAAGTACCCAGATTCTTCAGACAGCTTGGGCTGTGCCACCAGCAGACCACCACGCAGCCCAAGTTGGCCACTGACTCTGTCCACGCCTACCAACTACCACACACACTTTTACCTATCGATCGACGCCCATACATGCATGGTTAGCGTCTTGGTTGGGACCAGCAACACAACCAGAGTGTACACGTACAGAGATTGCATGCCTCCGCCAGTGAGTTTTTAGGAGAGTGTTTATAGAGAAAGGAGATATTCTGGTAACCAGGCTCCTGGAGTACATTTCTTTATTTCGACCATTTCTTCTGTGTGAAACCGCTGATCTATCGCTGACTCAACCTTCCTTTCTGTCCGTTGGAAGAGCTACTGAAGAGCTACTCGGGCTGCTGGAGATCCATAGTGAAATGGCAGTCATCCTTTAAAAAATTTGTATACCTAAGTTTTATAAAGATGTCGTTAAATTCTCATTTTTTCCAAGAACGATCAAGGATTGGAATTCTCTTCCAGATAATTTAGTAAACTCAGATTCAGATTCAGAAAACTTGATCATTTTAACATTGTTTAATTTTTATTTATTTATTTATTTATTTATTTATTTATTTATTTATTTATTTATTTATTTATTTATTTATTTAATTAATTAATTTCAATATTTAACGTGTAAATATATCTTAGACCTGTCCAAGAAAGTCCTGTTTTTAAAATCTTTAAATTGTAAATTTTGTTATAGTTGGTGTGATGTCAATACGACTTTGCCGACTAAATAAATGTTCATTTTGGAGTGTAATAGTCGATGGGAGTGAATTGTTACTTATTTTAGTAAACCAATCATTCATGAAAGCTTCATGTTGTTAATTTCAGGTTTCCAATTCCAGTTTAAGAAATTCAACGAAGACATGATCAACAGCTACGGCGTGCCGTATGATTATGGAAGCATTATGCATTACCCGTCTGATGCTTTTACCAAGGAGAAAGGTCTGGAGACGATACGAGCCCGAGGAAAGCCTGACGTCAAGTATGGTCAGCGGGAACGTCTGAGCGAGAACGACATAAAGCAGGCGAGAGCAATGTACGATTGTCCAGTTACAGACCTCGAGGCAACACCTGCCGTCACGACCACAGAAAAGACGACCATTGTGATATCAATAACAGCCAAACAAACAACTCAACCAAAAGCGGTTACTACTCAGTCTACGGAAGCTCCAACAACAAAACTTACTACGACTAATGCGATAGAAACACGTCCAATAACAACAGAAGCCTCCACGATGCCAGTGACTCCTGAGATTCAAACAGATCCTATTTCAACAGAGGACCTAGTCACGACTCAAATCACAACTACAGTGGGAGAGACAGACGCTGGCACGACCGAAAAACCAGAAACAAAACCGGCAATGACGGAAGCAAAAACCGTTATAACGGAGAAACCAACGGAAATTAAAACAGATCCTACGACAACAGAAGAACTAACAACTACTGTCGCAGGAACAAACACGACAAAAAGACCAACAACAGAAGAAGCAACAGACGCTACCACTACAGCAGAAGTGGTTACTACAACAGAACATGTCATAACATCAGGACTTCCCCCGACTGATGTGATAGAGACAGATATTGCAACAACCGAAGAAATTACAACTCAAGCAATAACTACCGTGCGGCAAACCGAAAGACCAACTGAAAGACCAACAACTAAACCAGCAACTACTGTAAAGCAAGGTAGGGTTGGATTATGGTAAGCTTCAATTACTTCTTACGCGAGAGCCAACAGCATAATAAAAATATTAACTGCTTATTGACCGAGCGTGAGGTCTGTACTAGTGAAATATCGGACCGATGTTTTTTTTTAGTACGGACCGAGACGAGCGCAGCGAGTTGAGGTGTGTGCAAAAAACAGAGGTCCGATATTTCACTAGTACAGACCGAACAAGCGAGGTCAATAAGTAGTTTATTATATGGCCATAAATGGTGTGAACGTTCTGTGAAAACTCGACTCCTCTTTCTTGCGAACTAAACGAAAATGGCAAACATGTTCCCATTTTTAAAGTACTTTCCGTTGAGTTTCTCCCCCAAATAGTATTTTTCAATTGCTTTTGTTTGACATATTGCTCAAGATCGTACGTTAAGTAGTTGAATAAAAAATCATCTGAAATTCTAATACTTGTCAGAAGTAAATGTTATATTATTACGAACAATGTTACGAACGTTTTGGACATTTTAAAAACTTTCACAAAACATGGAAACTCGAACTATACATCAAATGAAAGCTTATAAAATTTCTAACAACATACCTGCACGATATATTTCAACAATGAGTAGTTCTGAAATAATAATCCATCTTGTTGCATATACTGACATGATTGCCATTTTGTTTATGAACTTACGGTCCCGAACGGCAGATTCCGCTCTGAGCGGGCGGATACGGGAAATATCCGACCGCTTATGAACCAATCAGATTACAGGATTTCCGTATTCGGACCTCTCAGCGCTGCTGCCATATAATAAAGAGGTATACTGTCGTTTGCACCTAAGTGGAAACACCAGTTACACCGCCCGTCAAAACATGTTTAAAACATGTTCAAAAGTGAACCGTTTTGAAATTGACAAATTGGGATTGGCAAGACGTGATTGGCTAAGAACACAAACATGTACGTATCGAAGGGAAACATAATATGTTTCCAAGGAAAGCGTTTATGTTTGACGTTGAAATAGAACATGTTTTGACGGGTGATGTTTTCACTTAAGTGGAAACGACTGTAACATAGCCAGAAATTTTTGTGAAAAGATAAGCTTGGCTTCAGCAAGAGCAAAAACCCACGTGTAAGGACAAAAACCTAGTAGAGTAAGATGGTGGCTGAAATTTGGAGGCTTGACACTAAATCCGTGGGCATATTATATTAATAACTATTTTTTAACCGAGAGTGCGGTCATTACTTTTTTTTTACGGAGAAATATCAGACCGATCGAGGTCTTGACAGTACGGACTGAGCTCGTAGATCGAGGTCTGTACGTACAAGACCGAGGTCTGTACGTACAAGACCGAGGTCTGATATTTTCCGTAATGACCAAGCAGTCGAGGTTAATAAGAATTATATTATAATATCGCTTACATACCTTACATTACCTAGCATACGTATAGCGTCACCACGTGACACGTCTCAGCCAATGAGAACACACGATTTCAATGGAAGTAACTTGTGCCATATATAATAAACGAGTTTAAAGATAGCACTGCATGATATGAATGATCAATGTTAATCACAAATTGTTTCATTGTCATCTGAATACATTTTTTTTTGCATTTTTTAGTATATTGTGATATACTGTCCAGCTGCTTTAAATGGATTCGCAAAGGTTACTGTTCACCATTTTCGTCCAATTACTGTTACATGAAGTATTTCTGTAGAAGAACATGTGAAATCTGGGAAAACTCGGCGCTAAGCCGAGGAGGTAAGATCTATTGTTATGGATCATCTAACACGACATGGAAAACCCATGATAGTCTCTACATAACTCGTAACGATGGTGCACTAACAGGAGAGAAAACTTCTTGTCATCCAGGTTCCGATTAAGAAATTATATACTCAAGTACATGTAAATTAAATAAAAGGGCCCTGAAGGAAGGAAGGAAGGAAGGAAGGAAGGAAGGAGGGAGGGAGGGAGGGAGGGAGGGAGGGAGGGAAGGAGGGAAGGAGGGAAGGAAGGAAGGAAGGAAGGAAGGAAGGAAGGAAGGAAGGAAGGAAGGAAGGAAGGAAGGAAGGAAGGAAGGAAGGAAGGAAGGAAGGAAGGAAGGAAGGAATAATCCATCGTAGCGCGATAAACAATATCTAGTTATTTGAGCTGATTTGAAGTCGCAAAGCATTGTGGTTAAATGTACCGCCGCCATCTTTTTCCGTACCGTCAATTAGCAAATCTCACTCTTTGTCTTGGACACGGACTTGCGGATGATGCAGGTTTAAGAAACACACCGAGTACTTTATACTTGGAAATAAAAGTAAATAAAGTTGGAACTCTGCTTCATGGACATCCGCTTAATACGAACACTCGCTTAAATTTGGACAGTTTTGTTTGTCCCGACGAAAGGCTCATATAATTATACTCATAACTCATTCCTATCCGAGAGCTTCCCCAGAGGTGAATAAAATCGTCTGGCGTTAGCCAGAATAAAATACCAAAGACCGATTCGGAGAGGAAAGAGTTAAATTAGCCCGCTCAATGCGGACACCGGTTAAGGACAACGAACACCTTTCTGTGACCCGAGTGAGACCAAGTCAAACGTTGCTCTTCTCATGTGCATGCCGAACCTAATGATAATGAGCTAAATCCTTTGAACTATTTACGCTGATTTGAGCTACGTTTGACCTATAGGCCTGCATGACACGCTAGCTCATACAAAGTTAACCTCACTTTACGCGGACATGAGTTATCTGTGCACTGTATATTTTCATTGGTCACGATTATGATTTATGTATGCTGTTAGAAAATGGAGGATGCGATTTTATTACTAAATTTAGTAGTATATATCATAGTGTCACACGTGTCTTTCTTCAAGTGTTTCAATGAGCGGTTAGGTTTCTTCAGTTTGACTTAAAATATTGCTAAGACATTAAATAAACACTGTTTTGTTACTATGTAGCTTTAGTCTTTGTATTGATAAAATATATATCTGTGATGCTTATTCTGAGAGCCAGCTTAATACGGACATTTCTGCGTGTCCCTTATTTGGTGTCCGTATTAACCGAATTCCACTGTATCAAAAACCTTACTGATGCAATATATTTTGAATTCTTACAGCAACGTGTGTGGACCTGCTTCCCGAATGCAAAGCTAAGGCAGCTAAGGGACAGTGCAGCAGCTTGAATGATCGTGAGTACATGGAAAACATGTGCTGTGTGTCTTGTCGCAGTGAGAATTGTATAGATCGAGATCCCTCATGCCCCATGTGGGCCCGTACAAGAGGAGCGTGTAATACTTATGGCTACCTGAAAAAGTATTGTAAGAAAAGCTGTAATCTTTGTGATTAGTTATAATTAAAAAAAGTCTGTATTATACCATGTCAAGGTATTCAATTAAAGTTGTTTAACATTACTTGCATTGATGGTAGCACAATAATTATGTTGACGTCAATCTTATATAAATAACAAGACGCCTGGATCAGGCGTTCACTTGGGCTGGCTCTATACCGCGCGAGCAAAGTTGAATGTGGTGCATACTTCACAGAGGTGAACATATTTACGATCAAGACAGTTGTCAGTCACATCTGATCGATATTAAACTATACAAAGTCTATTTTGAAATCTACCAACAATGTGCAAGAACACCTTGATCAAAAGGCAAAGCTGTTCAACTTTTTGTCCAAAAGCAAAAGGAGCAAAGAACTTACAACATGCCTCACGGCCTCACTCCGTCACACGGCTAACAACTCACCGGAAGTATGAATAGTAGCGAAGTAAAAAGTGCAAAAATGAAAAATCGCGAGGAAAAACCCCAACAAAACCGAGCCGAAACCTAGACTCGCCGACCACAGGTAGTCCGAGTAATAAAGAAGGGTTTATGAGTGCAATGGTAAGAATATTTTGATAAGCTGAGGAATGAACGAGGAGATAGCCAAGTTGAATGAAATCTTTCACCGAATGAAAATATTCTCACAATTTGCACGAATGAAAACATTCAATGGTTCATTATTTATTCAATACCCTGTTTTAGCATATGCTTTACTTTCACGTGACGTCACTTTCGTTTTATCTGTCCAGGTGGTGGTAGGGCAAATGGCAAGGTCAATTATTACTCTAAAATGTTCACATGATATTGATACTCTGGAATTATTTACGTTCGTGTTGGAGAATTTCGTTGTGCTAGGTTGTGCAAATCGATTTAATTTTATTTTGCCTGACCGCCATCTGGAAATCGGAAATGAAATTTCAAGCAAAAAGTCACGTGATCGAAACCTAAGAATACCACGCAGGTGAAAAGTGCTTTCCACGCAATCTGATTGGTTCCTCTAGCTCGGAATATCTTGCACTATTCACCTGCCGCGGGCAAAACAAAATGGCGACCAATTTTGCTTTGTTTACCGAAGCAGGAGATTTTGTTGATAAACAAGGCTGATGTAGAACGACGAGAAAAGTCATAAAATTAATTAAGTAGAAAAGTGTCCACAGGTATGTTTTTAAGACTTTTCTAGCCATTAATATATATATATATATATATATATATATATATACATATATATATATATATATATTAATGGCTAGTTGTAAAAGTTGTAAAAACTGTTTTGGGAAAACCGAGGGAAACATCGAGTTTTACGGACCCAAGGGCTTTAGCCCGAGGGTGACATTGAAGCCTGAGGGACCGTAAAACTCGATGTTTCTCGAGGCAAAGGTCAACAAGCGTTTTGTTATATACCAAAGATTTTTAAAATACAAACTACCAAACTGACTCGAAACTTGTAAAAGGCAAAAAGACTTACCAAAACACTTCGAAACTTGTAAAAGGCAAAAAAGACTTACCAAAACACTTTGACTTTGTCTTCGTATTTCAATTCAACTGAACAAATACACCACACTCAACAAGTACAAAGAACAGCTTTAAATTTATCCAGATATGTATAGATATTCTTTCCTTGGGAAAATGGACTATTTCGTACCAAACAAGCTCGAAACAGCTCTGGTTGTTTTCAAAATATTCCGAAAAGTCCAAAGTTCTTGATCTGATGCAATAATCATTGTGTATTCACGTGAACAACGCATGATTAAAGCTGACGTCAGAGGGAAATATTGCACTGTTTCCTTCTTCGTTGTTGACGTCAGAGGGAAACAGTGCAATGTTTTCCTCGGCAGAAAGAAACATTGAGTTTGTTGAACAACACGTGACCATGATTTGACCAATAGGATTTCATCTTTGGCAAACGAAAGTCTTTGGTATATAACAAAACTTGTTATTTCGTTTATGAGGTATATGCTAAAACAATTATTCACCTCAGTGTCGGTGAATAGTGTAGATATTTACCTCGCCGATTCCCGGCTCGATACTTTATAGCACTGTACTGGGGCCAGAAAAGTAGTGACGTCATTATTGTTGATATTATTGCTATTACTAGAAATTACTATCGCAAGGAAGTGCTGCCTGAAAGGAGGAGAATGGGCATAAATTGACAGAATGGGCATAAATGAACAGAATGCGCATAAATTGACCTATTTTAGGTTTATATTAGTTGTAATAGACACATGCAGGGTATAGGCATATATTGGAAAAAAAATTTCAAAGGTGAACCCTGGGGTTGATTCAGATTGTATAAATTGTAACGGACATGTTAATCAGGCTAACATAGTGTTGGGTCATGTAATCGACTGGATCGATCATCTGTTTTACAGCAGTATATAGTCTTTGGTTATAAACAACTTATATTACCAATATTCTGAAGTTCATATCTATACCTGTTTGGCGTTGGATCTCTTTTAACTACTGGTGCAACTATAGAGGAAATCCAACGGGAAAAGTTATTAAATTTTCATATCTGAGCTTGCATATCGATCTATTTTCTTAACGTACATTACGACATTAACATATATCATCATACTTGCACATATGTAGCAGAATATAATGTCATACATCGAACTCAACCTATACGTTTAAATTATCGGAGTCCCAGTGTCACGTTTTCTGCCAGCGATAAGATACAACAAAGACGTTTGCAATAGTACGTGAACTAGCTAGTTTTATTTCAGTAGCGCTTGAACAACAACAACGTGGGCGCCCGTTGGCCAGCGCACTAGCTTATATCGTAGTATGGCTCAATCACATATGCCAGAAGATCACAAACCGTCACATCCCTTTCCTCATAGGGAAAGAACTTTTAAATGCTAAATTATTATAGTTCAAAGTTCAATTATTAAAGCCTAAATTTTTAAAGTTCTTTTTTTATAGTAATTAGTCTCTGTGTCGGCTTCCTTAAGCCATTCGAGCGCCAAGGTACAACAGGCGCCTGCTGTGTGTCCTCCCGCGGTGCAAATGGTGGTTGAGACTCTGTAGGTAAGTCGTTTCCCATCGCTGAGTTATAGGGGTAAGCGAACCATATGTGTACGGCCTGTGGGGTTTCCCTGAGTAAAGGCATCTTCGGCTCCAGTGCTTGCATCTCGTATTGTGGCTCTTCCATTGAGATCGCGTCCTCATTGGTGCTGAGAATGTCACGACGTGACCTTCGGTAAGCTCTACCATTGATGTAGACAATCCACGAGCGGTGGTCTAACTTTTCCCCACAGGTTGCTACTTGTTTGAATCGTGATGTGATCGAACTCGAACTGCTGCTCCTTCCTGAAGAGGCGGCAAAGCACGCGCGGTACGGTTGTAGTAGGTGCGCTGACGCTCCTTACGCTCCTTTATGGCTTGGCTTTCTTCGGTCGTGTCGTAGCGGGGCTGAAGAAGAACTGTCGTTGTGGGGAGCAAGGTCTTGCACCGACGTCCCATTAAGATCTGTGTTGCGCCAAACCAGTAAAGCTTTAAACTCTGAGGTCCCTGTCGCTTTACACTTCTGGCACAGGCGTTTGATTGTACCCATGCACCGCTTTCTCTGCCTTTCCGTTGCTTTGCGGGTAATGGGGTGACGAGGTAACGTGCGTGAAACCCCAATTAACAGCAAACCGTGCAAACTCCTCTGATGAAAACTGACTTCCATTGTCTGAAACCAGTTCTTCTGGCACTACATATCTCGAAAACCACTTCGATAAGGCTACGATCACTATTCTACTTGTCGCCGTGGTGATTGACTCTACCTCGGGGTAGTCGACGCCCACAAGCAGAATTCTTCCACCAAAGTCGCACGGGTCAATTCCAATCTTGGCCCAGGGTCTGTCAATGACATCGTGTTGCAGAATGGGCTCTTTCTGTAGGGCAACGCGATTGCCGAGACAAGTATCACATTTGCCGACATAATCTCTTAATTACCTCCAACGCCATTCTTGACCAGTACACGCATTCCCGCATCCGGCGTAGACATCCTTCCATGCCAATGTGGGTGGAGTGCACAGTGGACAGCATTTCTTTCATCAACATGGCTGGGATAAACACATGTTCGCCTTGGAAAATCAGTGGGCCCTGGACAGTAAGTGCCGATATCTCATCGAAGAATGTCTGAAGATGCAGTGGAAGGAGAGACTTCCTCTTCGGCCATCATGTACTGATGGTTTCCCTCAGCTGAGTGCATAAAGGATCATTGGCCAACACATGGCTTATCTGCGTCCATCGTGGAGCTGATACGTGCAGTACTACGTGGTGGTCAATATCGCTAAGCGCCAGAACCTTGGCTTCTGGTTGCTCATCATTGAGAAAAGCGCGACTGAGAGTGTCCGCTAGATACATCCCCTTGCCCTTTTTGTACATAACGTTCAACCTGAACGTTATGTACAAAAAGGGCAAGGGGATTTATATAACGCTGCAGTTGCATCATCATGCGCTGTAATCTGAGTGGCGAAGTGGCAAGGTCCTTCTTGAATATAGCCTCAAGAAGTTTGTGGTCTGACTCCACAGTGATGACATCTCTTCCGTAAATATACGTGTCAAACTTTTGGCAGGCATATGCAATTTCCAGTAGCTCTTTTTCAATCTGAGCATACCAGGTTACCACAGGGGTCATCGCTTGTGATCGCATGGCAACCGGTCGTCCATTCTGAAGCAGTACAGCTCCGAGCCCATCTTTGGAAGCGTCACACTGAATTGTAACTTCCTCTTGTAAAGTGTAAAACTTGAGGACTGGTGCCTGTGAAGCAGCGACTTATCGGTGCAGTCATGTGCGACAGACGAGGGAGGAATTTAGCAAGATACTGGACAAACCCCCAAAAACGCATCACTCCAGCTCGATCGGTTGGAGCCGGCATCTCTAATATTGCTCTCACCTTTGAAACATGTCCAATGAAAGGAACCTCTGTTTGCCGCAGCTCCACTTTCTCTGCATTTAGCTTCAGATTCCGACTTCGACACCGCTCCAAAAATCCTGCAGATTCGAATCGTGATCTCTGGTTGCTTCCTCATCTGTGTCACCATAGCCCATAACCACAAAATCAATCATCAGCTATGACATCAACGCCATGTAAGCCTTCGATAAGCACATGCATACGCCTCTGAAACACCTCTGCTGAAGATAAACCGAAAGGCATGCCTTCGAAGGTACCTGAATCTTCCAAAAGGCGTGTTGAAAGTAGTCAGATACGATGACATCCAGGGCAATGTGACAAAACCCATGGCGCACAACTAGGTCTATCTTGGATGCTACATCTTCCACTGTTGGTATAGGATAATGTTCTCTTTCTAAAGAATATAATTGTTCAGGTTCTTTGGATCTAAGCAACTTCTGATTTCCCCTGATTTCTTGACAACCACCGTTATGGAAGAGATCCATGGCGTTGGCTCAGTCACTGGTGTGATGATTCCTTTATTCTCCAAACGAGTCAGCTCTGCTCGCACTTTCTCCCCGAGTGCCAGCGATAAAGTACAACAAAGACGTTTGCAATAGTGAACTTCAGTAGCGCTCGAACAACAACAACGTGGGCGCCCGTTGACCAGCGCACTTATATCGTAGTCTAGCTCAATCACATATGCCAGAAGATCACAAACCGTCACACCAGTATGGCTTGATGGTCTCAATACAGAGGTCTCAATAGTCTCATCGGCGATTAGAATGTTGTGGGTTAGAGTTCCCCAGCTTGGAAACTCAGAATTTTTTCTGAGTAAAAAGGCTTATAAAAAGGCTATATTGAACTCTCGACTTAAATATTTTTCCAAATCGGGCCAATAAGTTATACTATTTAACCTCATTAATGGCCGATGCCGTTCAAAAATTAGACTCGACAATGCAATCATTCAACAAATCAAAAATATGTTGCTAAACTAAAGAGTAAAGCTTCGTTTCAATATAGTCCATACTATGATTTCAAGAAAACGCGAGTTGTAGTTACGATATAGATTGGCGAATGTTTTAAATTAATGTTTATACTGACTAGAATAATAGAGTTTGCGACATCTGGGAATAATTTGAAACCCCTCATTATCGTTTAATGAACTCAGGGTGATTTTTACCGCTTCTATACGCTATATCAACATGCAGTTTTAATCAGTGTGCTGGGATTGTGGTTAATTTAAGATAATCAAACGTTTTCAACGCCCTATTGTACAAGTCATATATATTATATATCTTGTTTAAATTAAACGAAGACGGTGCCGAGTTTTTAATTTTTTTTAACTTTGTCCTTGTTTAAAGAAAAGTATTCTATTGCTGTGCATGGCTATAGAGTTCACGTCGTCCTTCGTGCCTGCTTCGTAAACTCCATGATTTTCATGTTCTCGACTCGTAGCAAGATAGCAAATATCTCACTCCTTCTCTGCGTGCATTCTCTAACTGGTGAGACCGAACATTGCAATTGCCACTAAAAAATCCATATTTTGTCGCCAACGTGAAATATGCTATTCGACTTTGTATCATTAACAGCCGTATTCTGAAAAATTGTTTCACATTTACACATGCAGTATACACAGGCTATTTATTGTATTCACAAGGAAAATATTAAGACATATATAAATTTCACTTAACCCTTTACTATACGCAGTATACTCTACTTGTGGTTGAAACTTAATTTTTTATACACAAGATCAGAGTGCCTTTATCCCAACTAATTCTTCAATTGCAAAAAATGCACGTATAGTTTTATTTAACCTCATTGATGGCCGCTGCCGTTTAAAAATTAGACTCGACGATGCAATCATTCAACAAATCAAAAATATATGTTGTTAAACTAAAGAGTAAAAGCTTGGTTTCAATATAGTTGTAATTCAGTTGCGATTTAGCCGTTTGTACCTGATCTGTCGTCGATACTAGTTACATGCATTCAATAATTATCAGTTGTTTGCTGTACAAGCTGTGTCTGACTATTTGTCTGACCAAATAGGAATATCAGTAGAACATGATCTCGAGTTTGTGTAAACAAAATATTTCGGTGGTATGTATATTATTTATGTTTGTTGCTGAGCGCCCCGGGACGTTTTCATGATAATTAAGAGTCTTATTGTAGTTCAACTACAATAATAATAATATTCCTAGACAATTTACTGTTGTAGCTTTCTAGCAGTCTGAATTAAAGACGTGCCGGCCGGCGTACGGCACGAACACTTCGCAATAAAATAAACAAGACTGTCAATACACATGGTCATGGAAATCTACAAACATTTCGTTTTATGAAGTTGCCAGCTCTATAAAGAATCGCTGAAGATCACGAGAAAGTCGTAAAGAAGTGAGGCGTACCGAGTTCTTCTTAGAATTTCTTTATCAACCTTTTCCAAGTGTTAATAGCAGACGAGAAACTCATCAGTTGTCTTGTCTGGTGTTTTAAAATCCGGAAAACGGCGAGTTTTCCATCTTTAATTCGTACGTCTATATTTCCCCGTCGTTAAAACAAGAAAGCTGGACGACAAACTATATCAGACTGGGACAGTGGAAGACCGTCAAAACCCGTCAGTCAGAAAGCTTTTATCTTCTATAAATATGAAGACTTTATCGAGTTATAAATAACATAATTCGACTGAATACCGAGCAAAATACAGGCAGTTTTAAAAACATGTGTCATCAGTCCGGTTCTTAGGTATCGGTCAGCGACCTTCAGCATTAGCAAAAGGACCCACAAATACCGCCATTTTGAAAACGATTTTGGAGACACTTTTCCTAACTCAAAGGTAATAGGAGCACGCAGTCCACTGAGTTATACATATAGGTCAGCGAGCCAGACACTCTAACCATTGGGCCACTAGAACTCAGATAACAGAGCAAGGTTATTTAAGGTATTTACACCTTAGACTGTGCCCAGTCCTTCGGGAACGAGTCTTAACCGCTCGGTTACAAGTATTGTAGGTCCACAAGTCGCGTTGTAACAGTAACTCAGTAAGTTTCCAGTTAAACATTGTTAGTTAGTTTTAGAAATTGCAGCTTGATGTTAGTAATAATTGTCAGTTGTTTGCTGTACAAGCTGTGTTAGTTAGTTTATAGTAATACTCAGAAAAAAACGAGCGGTAAAGACTCGTTCCCGAAGGACTGGGCACAGTCTATAAAGCTCGCTTAAAGCTCAGAGTTTTTCTGAGTATTTCTAACTAACACAGCTTGTACAGCAAACAATTGACAATTATTACTAACATCAAGCTGCAATTTCTGAAACTTACATGCATTCAGTTACGATTTAAAGAAAACGCGAGTTGTCAATTGCGATAGATTGGCGAAGGTTTTAAAAGTAGAATCAAGTTCAATCATAGTCAATCGAGATATGGTCTGGAAACTCAGCTAAAGTCTTTGGTCTATCTTTTTGTTCGCCTTTAGGCATTTTTTTGCACGGTGCACGGTCACTGAACACATTGTATTTTAGTATAATGAACGAATTGTCCAATAGCAAGGTTTCAGTTTAATCACTCAACCGTGCTATTTAAATATTAATAAACCTAAAACAAAGGATGTGCACGGTGTAAGGTACGGTTCAACATAAAATCACAGCTCATTATAGGCGCTTTGAAGTTTGCCGAGTTTCCAGACCATATCTCGATTGATGCCTACTGACTAGAATACTAGAGTTTACGACATCTGGGAATAATTTGACACCCCTCATTATCGTTTAATGACTCAGGGTGATTTTTTACCGCTTCTTAAACGCTATAATAACAGTTTTAATCAGTGCGGGGATTGTGGTTAATTTAAGATAATCAAACGTTTTCAACGTTCTATTGTACAAGTCATATTATCTTGTTTAAATTAAACGAAAACGGTGCCGAGTTTTTAATTTTTTTGAACTTTGTCCTTGTTTAAAGAAAAGTATTCTATTGCTGTGCATGGCTAGAGTTCACGTCATCCTTCGTGTCTGCTTCGTAAAACTCCTTGATTTTCATGTTCTCGACTCGTAGCAAGAACAAAGATCTCACTCCTTCTCTGCATGCATTCTCTCACTGGTGAGACCGAATAATGGCACTAAAATCCATATTTTGTCGCCAACGTGAAATATGCTATTCGACTTTGTATCGTTTAACGATACAACTTCATGTTAATAACAGCCGAATTCTGAAAAAATTGCTTTATACATGCACTACACAGTCTATTTATTGTATTTACAAGGAAATGTTAAGACATCATTTCACTGCAGAGCGTACTTAACCCTTTGCTACGCAGTATTCTACTTGTGGTTTAAAGTTATATACCGTAGAATTCCGAAAGTAACGGCCCTAGCTGTTACTTTTGGATTTAGCAGCCCTTGAGGGGGCCGCTACTTTCGGATGGTTGAAATACGTCAGGAAGAAATATCAAAAGTCTCCGTTCATCAATAGTAACTATATGAGAAAGGGATAACGAATAAATATCGAGGGCATTTCTAACTACACCATCAGTCAATCTTATGATGTAGAGGACGTAATGTTTTACGACAGCAGCGATGATGACCTTGACATGATTGTCGGCGGCGATGGTGGCAACTTGTATAAAGAGAACATGTTGTAAATATTGAAAAATTAAAGACGAACACGTGCTTTCATCGAACAGAAATGTCGGTAATCGAAAAAACATATGTAGATTGTTAAGTGTTAATACGAACATTACTTTTTTGTTGGATAAACATGTATTTGAAACATTAAACAAATGCGCCACAATCGAAGGGGCCGCTACTTTCGGGGGGGTGCACGGGCGCTACTTTCGGGAAATTTTAGAAGTGTCAGAAATTCAACGTTACTTTCGGAATTCTACGGTATACAGATCAGAGCGTCGTTATCCCAACTGATTCTTCGATTAAAAAAATACACGTATATATAGTTCTGATTTAACCTCATGGATGGCCGATGTCGTTTAAAAATTAGACTCGCCAATGCAATCACTCAACAAGTCAAAAATATATATTGTTAAACTAAAGAGTAAAAGCTTGGTTTCAATGTAGTTGTAATTCGGTTGCGATTTAATTTGTATCTGATCTGTCGTCGATATCTATATACTAGTTAAATTTTTCATTTAAATTACATTCAGTTATGATTTAAAGAAAAGTTTTAATTGCGATAGATTGGCGAACGTAGAATCAAGTTCAATGTCTACTGACTAGAATACTAGAGTTTACGACATCTGTGAATAATTTGAAACCCCTCATTATTATCGTTTAATGAACTCAGGGTGAATTTTACCGCTTCTTAAACGCTTATGAACAGTTTTAATCAGTGCGGGATTGTGGTTAATTTAAGATATATCAAACGTTTTCAACGTTCTATTGTACAAGTCATATATATCTTGTTTAAATTAAACGAAAACGGTGCCGAGTTTTTAATTTTTTTGAACTTTGTCCTTGTTTAAAGAAAGGTATTCTATTGCTGTGCATGGCTAGAGTTCACGTCATCCTTCGTGTCTGCTTCGTAAAACTCCTTGATTTTCATGTTCTCGACTCGTAGCAAGAACAAACATCTCACTCCTTCTTTGCGTGCATTCTCTCACTGGTGAGACCGAACAATGCCACTAAAATCCATATTTTCAAATTGTAGCCAACGTGAAATATACTATTCGACTTTGTATCGTTAACAGCCGTAATCTGAAAAACTGCTTTACACATGCAAGCACTATATACACAGTCTATTTATTGTATTTACAAGGAAAATATTAAGACATAATTTCACAGCAGAGCTCTTTACTACGCATGCAGTATTCTACTTGTGGTCGAAAGTTATATTAGCAGGCTACATCCACACAAGATCATGCAGAGTGCCTTTATCCCAACCGATTCTTCGATTGCAAAAAATACACGTATAGTTCTATTTAACCTCATTGATGGCCATGCAATGTCGTTTAAAAATTAGACTCGACGATTCTATTACTGCATGCACTAGTCATTTATGTTGTTTAAATTAAAAGTGAAGACAGTGCCGAGTGTTTTTTATGTAAAAGAGTTCACGTCCTTCTTCGATCCTGCTAGCTTCGTAAACTCCATGATTTTATGTTTTCGTAGTAAGAACAAACACCTCACTCGTTCTCAGCTCTCATTAATTGGCAAAACCGAACCTCGCTACTAAAACCATATATCTCGTCATCACCGTGAAATGTATCAGTGCTTGTGAACAGCCGCATCCTGAAAAAAAATGCTTTACACTACACTGCACTACACAGTATGTTTATTGTATATTCATGTGGGAAATATGTTAGGACATAATTTCAGTGCAGACACGTACTTCTAACCATTTACAGTACTGGCCAGGTTTTCGAGGGGTCTCTATAGTCTTGACGAGTAAACTCGTCTGGCGTTATAGCAGAGTAAAATTAATAGGTTGCCAAATGGCAATAATGCCCAATAAACTACACTTTGCAGTAATATATATATATATATATATATATATATATATATATGAACACTTAAGCGCAGGTTAAATACCAAATTTCACATGAGCGAAACTCGGTGCAAAAAGACACAATTATTTTGTTTAACATTATAAGTTCGTCATATATACTGACAACACCCAAACTCAAATACACATTCGTAGCCGAAAGACCAATTGTTGTAAAACATATAAAATAGAAACTAAATCTTATCATCTCTAATTCGTGATCAAACTACAAACAACGTTCCAAAGTTTTTAATTGATTTTGAAAAGGAACTGCTAGTGAACGATGTCTCAGCTGCTCACAGCGGTGGCTATATAGCTACAATAATTAAACCTATGCCGCCAATTGAATCAAGGCATGATAGATACAGTAAGTTAATAGGGAAATGTAATGTACATCAATAGCCGTTTAAAGCTATACACGCTTACGGTCTGACGGAATTAAAAATAATCAATTTAGTATACTTTGGCTAAGTCATCTCGTTATACTGCGCTACATTATACAATTGAGCCTTACTCCAACATTGGGTTTTGTTGGCTAAGAGTGTACCTTGTTAAGCGTAATAGTAGTATAGATGGCTAAGAGTATACCTTGTTAAGCGTAATAGAGTATACCTTGCCAAGAGTAATACTTTGGCTGTGTATACGCGTTCATGCATTCGCATCGTAAGGCGCGATAAGTCAGACGCAGTTTGCAAGGCCTTTTAACTCCAATTTAGAAGGTCACTTGTTGCACTGCCAGAAACATTGGATGCTAATTTTTGATACACCAAATTATATATAGTTAATATATAGTGGACACTACACATTGCGATAGAAGATCGTATATTACAGTGTTAATTAAGTGTTCGTTGGATATAAACAATTAGTCAATTACACATATACAACAACTCACGACATCAAGTCGCCGTTGTCTATATAATTTCGAGTAATAATAGAGAAGTGTTCGTGCGATGCCTCGGGCAATTTCACGAAAAATATTATATACGTGTTTGTTTCACAAACTACGTTTCGGCTATGATAATACAGAGCTATATTTACAGCTATATTAAGCGTGACTAGCTATATTGTTGTGAGGTCAATAGTGTTGGTTCATAATGTGATAATGATAAGTAAATATTAGTAGTTTGTTTACCTAAAATACACTCTTAATAATAACATATACTGACATATCAAGCATTATATATAGCACAGGTTAAGAAAACATAATGTATAATTTCGGTTCATTGTGATATATAGACATCTTTTTAATCAGTTGTGTTACCTGCACTGAACACGGTGGCAATAACAACTACCGTCGTGCTATGTATAGAACAGGGATAAGAATAGACACCAATGCCCCTTCCTGGGCTCCAACTGAAGCGTCCCATCAATTGGGTATATAGCCATCAGTATAATACAGACTGCTGAATTGCCGCTCTTTTTCTTGACTTCATACAAGTTCGTTGATCAAGTGAGTGAGTGGGTGACGATGTTTGGCAAACATTTTAGCACGAGTAAAAACTAGACTTTCCTGTACGAATGTTTCCATGTGATATCAAGCTGTCTACTGGAATGGACAGCTCGACACGTTTCCATCACTTCTTCGTTACACATAGTCGTTCTCTCGTTGGCAAGAACGTTCTCCAAGTATTGTATGTAGTTCATAGCCAGCTTCAGGATCTTAATTTTGGGCAACTTCGTGTCGGCCGGCACGTTGGGAAGGTGTCCACGGAGCTCCAGGAATGCCGAATTGAGAAACTCGGTTCTTTGTCGTTCCTTTTTGTTGGCCGTTAGGCGACGCTTCATCAGGCTTTTCGCCCTGCCGTTGTTGCAGCGTACGAGATCAGGTTTTTGAGCCATCTCTCTAATAGAAGTGCTCGGTACAACCGGAAAATGCACGGTCACTAAACAAATGAAACCAGACATACACAGCCAAGGGTACTTGAGATTTGTGGTGTAGATTGAATAGCTTCCTGTCCCAAGCGACGTCAACTATGCAAGATGAGTCAATTGGCATCGATGTGTTTATCTTCTAGGATTTGAAACAATGTCAATCCAAGGAGATTTTAGGCTAGTAGGGCGTTTTAGCAGAAACTCAGGTACTGGCTCACGAGAACGAAACATCTATTATGTTTGATGTCGCAATCCTAAGTAAGTGCATGCGAGTGAAATTGAGTACGGTCGACATTCGACAGCACCGATATACCGTGGCAAATAAACACTTCGATGTTCACCTTTTCAATTATCAGCATCAGTTTGCCGTGAAATTAGATACGGTGTGGACATATTGGAATGCTAAAGACACAGTGTTTAACTATAGGAACGCGCAAAACTGGGTATTTTTTGTGCTGAAATACCGAAAAAAACAATAGATACTCTTGGACAACTTAAGGAAAACTGCAGTAACGCTGCAAGGAAATCGGCGTGTTTACACTACGAAATTTACGTTTAATACCCCAATTAATCCACTTAGTAAAACAATTGATTAATTGATTTTATCTTTGCTCGTAAAGAACGCAATATCCTGTTAAATGTCGAACAGTCGAGAATTCAGGTAGGCGAGAAACCTTGCAGGTGGCCATAGGAATGCTGACACTACGGACATTTCCTTTTGTAGAGTTGATAAAAAATTGCGAAAACAACAGCTGGCAACGCGCGAGTTTATTTTCATCGAACTACTCTCGGTGACATTGAGACCATTATGGCCCGGGTCAAACGTCGTACTTCACATGAGCAGAACCTAATTACAGTTCGAGTCAACTGAAATGAATCGAGTTCATGC
Source organism: Paragorgia papillata (assembly GCA_035771165.1). Lineage (NCBI taxonomy): Eukaryota > Metazoa > Cnidaria > Anthozoa > Scleralcyonacea > Coralliidae > Paragorgia > Paragorgia papillata. The sequence goes on from JAWNZC010000338.1 coordinate 1,035,829, forward strand.
CCGATGATTCAAATGTCGAACTAAATTCAACCGAACGGAATCCAAAGTACATTTTCACAAAAACGATATAAAAACAGCAAAAAGCGTAAGTTATCACGACTAGCTTTATTTATAAACTTTATATTATCAACGTTTGTCCCAAACCACCAACAGCATCGTCAATCTGAATACAAAAACAGTCGATGGGACTTAAAGGCACAGCGTCAGGTATTAAATTACTGCTTAATTAATAATTTTGCGCGAGACAAAAGCAAAGAAAAGGAATATTCTTCTTTATTAACGTTAAAAGAGTAAGTCATTAGTGCGTTTTCTTACGGACTATTTAGTCCAACTTTTGACGTGCGTGATATTCACGATTATTTTAATCATGTTTAAACTTGAATTTGTCCGCGACGTTTTTCAAGTTTGCACCTTTTGTGCCTTTAAAGGCATAGTGTCACTAGAATTTGAAAAATTCGTGGACAAATTCAAGTCAACATGATTAAAATTATAGTAAACATGATTAAAATTATAGTAAATATCGCATTCTTCAAAACTTAGTCAAGACATAGACCACTTTCATAATGACCGACACTTTAAATATTCTTTTATGTGCATCTAAATGAGCCCTTCTGGCTCGTTATGAAGCAAAGATTCTTTCGAATTGCAGACACACAAACGAGGCTACAAAGGCTTATTAAAATGCACATAAAAAATATTCAAATTAGTCGATATTATGAAAGTGATCTAACGAAAATGCACAAAGACTTACTTCTTTGACGTTTACAGAATGTTAATTATAGTTCCTTTTCCCGGCACACAAATAGTGTTGATCGACCATTAGGATCAAGGTGACTTCAAAAATGTTGTTTCTAAGAGGCCGATTACATGAGCCGGGCTAGCCCGGCCAACCGGGCTGACTCGTGTCACGAAATTCTTTCCTCGGACACAAAAGGAGATTTTAATGAACGTTAGGGTTCGTTTACATCTAAACTAAACCAATTCGTAGTTGTAAATTTAGTTTATGTGAGTTTCAAAACCACAGTGAGATCCTAATCAATCGCGTGAGCCTTGTTATAATATTATTCATCCTTTAATTTTAGCTTCGACCGTTGTTCTCGGGCTCAGAATAAACTTAATAAGATTCTTCTTATTTGCAATACTGCTGAACTCGCATTTCATATGAAATTGCCAAATAAAAAATTTCAAGGCGAAGATTGGGTTGCCAGCGAAAGTATAAAACTGCCAAAAGAAAGGAAAAAATGACGATGCGTTTTAGCCGAATATATCGTTCATATTCAATATTTCAAACTTCATTTCTATATCATTTTATACAATACCCTGGTTGCTATGCGTGTTTTCATTGGTTGTTGGCCATGATCTATTAGAGGACAGACACATGGTCACGTCAGCTGACTTGCTTTTTTCCTTCTTCATGCCCCCAAATCCGGCAAGAGTTTCGACAAAAACCTTTTAAATTTTTATTGCATAAAACAAATAGATTCCATTTTTTTGTTTTCTGTTCAGTTATAGATGCACAAAAGACGTAACAACGTGGTAAGAACATCAGTGACCCACTCGACTGCGTCTCGTGGGCCACTTTTTTGTTCTTACCACGTTGCGACGGCATCTGTGCATCTATAACTGAACAGACAACAGCAAAATGGAATCTATAGATCGTTTTCACCTGACGTCACGGCGGCCATATTGGTGTACCAAAACAATGAAATGGCGGCCATATTGGTGTACGGTATGGGAATTAGCTCTTTCTTATTCAAATATTTCGTATTGTTTCACCACCCCCATGGGGTCACCGATCACGTGAGTGAAAACGATCCATTTGTTAAATATAAGTTTTATATTGGAGCGGTCTCTCAGTGCCCGTGCACAAATATTTCGCTTTTCGCTTTAAATCAATATTTAAATAACACGGTTGAGTGATAACCCGCTATTGGATGATTGTTTCATAATTGTACTATTAAAAAATGCATTGTCCTCGCCATGCACAAGTTTGTATGAAACTGGACAAAAAGATAGAACAAAGACTTTTACCGAGTTTCCAGAGGCCATATTTTGATTGGCAACATGGTTCTAGAGCTTCGCCGACGAACGACATGTTAGACGCGCGGTCAAGAGTTTTCGGCGAATTCATAGTGGGATTTCCAAATAGAGAAAAGAGACGATGCTCTATCTGGACAGCAACAGACACGCGTGATATTTAGGAGGAACCCTCCCCCCCCCCACACACAACAAAACAGCAACGATACGCGATACTTCTTTAGAACCAAAAAGTAGCCAGTAACCACCGAAACCAAATGGGTCAGAGATGTTCTAACCATGCACGTGACGTATTTCGTGTTTCTACAACAAAACGTTAATTAATTTGTTTGTTTTTTTACAATAAAAATAGAAAACAAACGATTCACGAAGTTCTTCAAGGATTCTGGCTAAAGAAAAAAATGAAAAACAGTCGTTTGACGTAATATATGGGAATATGACGTGGATTCGTGGATTTCGTGCGTCTATCCTTTATTAGATCACGGAGAGCAATCGATGAAAATGCGTTGATTGGCTAATATAGATGCAGAATGCGTCACATGCTCAGTCTTTCATGCGGTATTCTAAATTTCGCATGGTCCCTACGTGCCTGTTATACGGTGCGACTTTTTATAAAATTTGTCTCGGTATGATTGACTAAATAGTTTCGAGTAAAGTTGTAGAGACAATAGTCCCTGGAATGAAATTGTCTGAAGAACATCAAATCAGCTAAAAATGAACTGTGATTTATGTTGAAGGTGGCCTAAAAGTGCACAAATCTTTTGTATTACGTTTACTAATGGCACAGTGTCACTAGGATGCAAACTTGAAGAAATTCGTGGACAAATTCAAGTCAACATGATTAAAATTATGGTGAATATCACGCACTTCAATTCAAAACTTGGACTAAATGGTTCCCAGTTAATAGAACATATACATGGTTTGGAAACTCGTCCAAAGTGATTGCTCTATGTTTTTGTTCAAGTTTATGGAAATTTGTGCAAGTTTCACGGTATTGTATTTTCTGTATAATGAAGCAGTCACCAATGACGCTCGAGTTTAATTAGTGAGTTGCTTCATCGTCATATGTTGTGGTGCTTCATCGTCACGTGTCCATGTAATTTACTTCCATATATAGGAACTCCATTGCCAGTTCAACATGACCATGCTTCATGTTGAAAGACAATTTAATAGAGTTTCCAAACCATGTATATGATGGTTCTGAAGAACATGCACTAATGCATGGATAATCATCCTTACTCGCAGCCAGCGACTGAATTGCGAAGGACACAGGTCAACGTGGGCCGTGTCAAGGCATATCAAAGACGCTCCAGGCAGCCGCCATACGACACTGTTCAGACCACGGATCACAGCTAAGATGTAGGTTGATTTTATGTAGGGAGGAAAACCGGAGAACCAGGCGAAAAACCGTCGAAGCACAGGAGAGATCAACTACAACTACTCACATGAGTTCCTAGACTTTCCAAAGTCCTTTCCAGTTCCCTTTATGACGCACTTTGGTTTTGCGGTGGAAAGCGCGCCAAATTTTACAGGCGAGTTTTTCCACCTGTGACGTCATTGTTTTCCTCGACGCGGAAGTGACTTTAGTGATGACAGATAAGATTATTCGAAGCCGAAGTGGCGTAACTCCATCATTTAAATATTGGTATGAAGTTTCAAACAGTTTCATAACAAATTCAGAACGTTGCAACAGGTTAATAAAGGTACGAAAATGGATTTCTATTCTGCTGCTTGTCCCAGGCCTTTTGCTCACGATCAAATTACAGTTTCTCCGCATGCCCAGTCCATCGTGAAGTTTTCTCTGTCAAAGGGCGGGATATAAACTATAAAGTTGAAGTGTATTGTCAAAAGACCTGTATTATCTCAGGTATAGCAGTTAGACTAACCATTTTTGTGTTTACCCAAATCATAAAAAAAAAAGGTCTTATTTTTGCTTTTAATGCAGCAGTGTAAAGCCAGGTTAGTTTGTTTTGTTTTGTTGGTAAATAAATCTGTGTTTATATTGTAAGGTGGGTTTTCAAAGGTAGTTACGTGATTACGGTATTTTCGTCAGTGACTATATTCTTGATATAAGACGGCTTCACCTGCGGGTACCAACGGGTTGATAAATATTCTTAGTATAAATTTACAAGTTTATAATGCAAATCCTCGAATTTCATTGGCGATTGCAGGAGTTTATAATTGGTGATATTCAGAGTTTTATCCAGAGGTTTACCTCTGGGATAAACCAATGAAAGTCATTCTTTTAAAAAAATTGACCAATGACAAAATGCGTAGTATAGCACGAACAGTGATCATTAGAGCCAGCGGTTGTTCTGTTAAGCAACAATGGCGCCGAAATTATAACGGAGTGGGCAAATGAAAGAAGAAATTGGACATTTAGGCGAAGCAATACGTTCTACAGAAAACAAAAACGGCTACAAAATGGTTAGAATGGAAATTATTAATGGTAAGATCGTTAAATTGTTTATCTGTGTTCGTTTAAAACGAAATAACTGCAAACAAAACACATTTCAAAATTACGCTAGCTGTTGACAAGATTTCGTGATGTAACCTATATGATAAATTGAATGTTTCTTTCAACTTTTTGTAACTTTTACAAAACAAATGAGTGGATATATATTGTTTCAATATTGTACATGAAAATCCATGCTAAATTATGCAAGAAAACGTTTCTTTTCCATCAATTACTGTATGGGCCAAGCAGATCTCCGAAATGACTGTTGAATGTTTGTTGCTGGCTGTTAAAAAATGTATTAAACGAGCCTCAAAGAATATGTTATGGTCGACAATTTATTTAAGTTTTGTTGGTAAATTTATACTAAAACAATTAGACAACTCGCCCTCGTTTTCTATGAGGGCTCGTTGTCTAATTGTTAATTATAATCCAACAAACGTTTATGATGAATTTCCCCCTGTTATACCGATTAATTTTTTTGAAAATTCCTCGCAGAAATCGCCGAAAATGCACTTCTGGGGCATGTCAAATTCAATTAGGGGACTTCGCACCGTAGGTGGGACCAGGGGGGGAGCTTTTCAGTTTGGGCCAGGAGCACCCTAGCCCAAAGTTACGCCACTGTTCGAAGGTTTTGAGTTGATCTGGTGAAGTTGTTTCTTGATAATTATAATACAAGTTCATGACATAAATGGATTGGGATGCAAAACTTGAAGAAGCGGTTATGTATGGAATGTCTAAGCTTCGCCAGAATTTTTAATTAGATTTAAATCCCTGCAAGTGAAACAAGTCGATCGCTCGCGACTTCGTCGCTCGCGTGGCCACGCGCTCCCTCCGGAGTGGTCGACTTGTGGCAAGTTTAATGAGTTCCTAGCTCGACAATGCACCATAAGAAACTTTTGATTTCGGTATGATCCAAACAAGATTCAGGGATCAAACAGTTCAGACAATGGTTGCTGGGGGTATTATGCTCTGTGTATACGCATAGCGGTCACACATCCAAGTATAACCATGTCTAACCAGGCTTAACTTAGTGGTGAGAGGCAGGGCGCTAGCAGCACACGCCATCCGTGCTCCCCCAATGAGTTACTTCTTTAACGTTTTCAGAATATTATTCCTTTTCCCTGCACACAAATATAATTTTTGACTTGTGCGAAACTATTGATTAAGCAACAATTTCATACCTGCATGATGCTGTGCCTTTAAGATTTAAACAGTATGGTTGAGCCATAGATAATAGACGAGGAAATCGATAGGAAACTTAAAACAATGTTCCAAAACCGGAAACAAAGTTTGCCCAACTTGATATGATAATTATACGGTTATAAGTGGCTAAAGCACCTAACGGGCGGTCCCACATGGCTACGTTCAATCTCGTTCCCAGAGCCCACGTTCCCCTTACCCAGCGGGCGGGAAACGAGAGGCTATGGGATAATCCGTTCACGCCATCACAGGATTCTTGTTATCCGGAAGAAGGGTAATCATGTTCATCAGCCAATGAAATATCGATGTGAAACGGATTATCCCAGAGTCTCTCGTTTCCCGGGTGGGGAACGTGGGCTCTGGGAACGAGATTGGGCTACGTTCAGCTATTACTGAATTTAAACAATATTGTAATGTTCAGTAGTACCTGATTTTAGCTATGTGGGACTACCTGTTAAGTGCATTGAGCCGCTTACAAGCGTATAATTACCATAGCAAGTTGTGCAAACTTCGTTTCCGGTTTTGTTAAGTTGCCTATACAGTGCCCCTTCCATGATCTATGGTTGAGCGGTTGAACCTAAACACTGTTATTAGCTGATTACTTCATTATTCCGAAAATAAAATGTGCTCAGCAAGTGTGAAAGCGTACACATTATCGTGAACATGAACATGAACATGAACATGAACATGAACATGAACATGAACATGAACATGAACAAAACCATGGTAGCTGCCCCCGAGCGCCAAATGCAGGGGGGACGCAAGGTTATTTTTTAAATGAGCTCAATAAGTTTATCAACGGTGTGTCGGTATAACGGTTCGATTGACTTTACTCAAAGTGTCCATGAAACAAAAATTATTAACTTACTGTGTCATTTGAAAGAACACTTAAAATAACAGAGTAACATATTTTGCAGTTTTTCGTTTCCTTGCTTCGTTGTAGAGATATTTCAGGTTGATTGATATGCAAATTAAATATTTTGACGTCACATGCACATAATGACTAATCGGAGAAGATTATCTATCTTTGCTATAGTTATCAAACTAAATTAATTCGAAGAAAGCGTGTGGATGTGTTTATCCTACAACGCCAAACATGAAGATTTTCAAGTGATTATGTTTAATAATAGCAAAGGTATAACCTTCTTCGATAACATTATGCACATGTGACGTCAAAACGTTTAATTTGAACACCAAACAAACTGAAATATCTCAAGAACGAAGCAAGGAAACGAAAAACTGGAAAAGACGTTACTCTGTCATTTTATAAGACAGTTCTTTCAAATAAGACAGATTTAATTTTCGTTTCATAGGCACTTTAACACCACGCCACAGTGTACCTTCGTATTGAGAACACTGTGTCGCTTCACTTGCTGTATGTGTTATAAGTCTTCTTTCCAAATGCCTTATCTAGTCTTAATGGTAAGGTAGCCGAGGATAGCGAAGAAACTTCCCAGTACAAACTTCGAGACAAAAACAGCTTATAGAGCAACAAGACCGCGATCATCTCTGCTGTACGCTGACCAAATGTAATAATCTAAAAAATGAACACAAATATATAATAATAATAGTAATAAAAAAAACTTTATTAGGGCAACACGAGTTACTGGTTGACCAGTAGTTTACACTCATGTGGCTCTATACAAATGTTATTAAATACAAAATCGTGCATTAAAGGTATACTATTTACAATTGTATTAAATTTAACAACAATAATCAAATAAACAAACAGTCCACGAAGTAGGAAATTGATGTCTTATGCCACCAGACCTTGGTCTTAAAATGTCTGTGTGACTTTGAAATGATCGCACTTGCTATTGGCGAATAAAATATTCTTCGTTGTTTTTTAAGAATCCACACATGTCCAGCATAGTTATCGGATGGCGGAACGTAACGACCACTAAAAGGGCATTGCAGATCGTACGTACTGTACCATCTGTATTCCGAGAGTCACAAACCGACATCACCTGATACAGATGGTAGACACTTAATAAATATATACGTTCTTCTCAGATATTCCAGGATAGTTCAGATGGTACGGACCGTGAGTCCGTGACATCTGCATTCGGATGGTCACGGATCGATATCACATGATACAGATGGTAGACATGCCTCGTTCTTTATAAAACACCGGCGTACGTCAAGTCATGATGAAATATTCGTGACTCGAGCATTACACGGCATAATGCCGTGCAAGTATATCACACTGTTGCCTCGTTCTTTATAAAACTCCGGCGTACGTCAAGTACGAAATATTCGTGATTTTTATCGAAGAAAAATGATGGTTTTCTATTTTTCAAAACAATTGGATCTACAGAATTTTTTTAAATCTGCCTATTGATTACTTAAATTTAAAGAAATGTTTTAAACCACAAAAATAATTGGGGGTCACCGAACTCGTTTTTGAAGTAAATTGGATTACACTGTAAATGTAAATTTACAGCCATTTTGAAATGTCACTGTTGTCATAGCAACGGCTGAAGCACATTATCTGTTAACAGTAGTTGATACCCTGAACATTAGTTTATGCATAACGTTAGTTTGACTCTTTTTCAAAATATTCATGAGCACTTTCTGAAGTTGAAACTTGCATTTTTTCCACTTTAGAAAAAAACAGTAGGGAGCCACCTTAAAATAATAGTTTGTCCGACTTAACTTATACATATCAGAGAAAACGCGAGATTTCTGCCATTATTTTGCATTTAAAACTTGACTCTTTCGCTACTAGTAGTCTTTCACCAATAAGCAGTCTGAGTAGGTCAGTCAATCAGAATACAGGATTTGTAATAGTCCACTAAATAAATAGAGCTAAATTCCAATAGTTGATACACCAATATATATGGCCGCCATTTCATTGCTTTGGACACCAATAGACGCTTTCATAATGTCGAATAATTTAAATATGCTTTTATGTGCACCTTAACACTTTGCCTGCTTAGAGACTTCCACTCGACGAGTAAAATCGTCTGGTGTCAGACAGAGTAAAATAACAAAGAGGTCGCGTGTATGACCCATATGGGCGGAAAAGGGTTAATAAATCTTTCTGGCCTCGTTTGTGTGTCTGCAATTCCAAACAATCTTTGCTTCACAACGATGCCAGAAGAGCTCATTTAAGTGCATATAAAAGAATATTTAAAGCTGAATAAACAGTCCGTACTGCGCACGTACGAAACTAATGTTTACATCTCTATTTACAAAATATATACTGATACCTTATTCGAGATTGTAAGCTTTTCTTGCTTCCTCTTCATTACTTGTACTTGAAACGATACATTTTTAGCGGAAATAGAAAAAATCCGAAGAGGTATCCTCGCCGATCGCTTGGTTTTCTGCCATGTTGCTCCTAACGGTTTACACTGAGCTGAGTACTTCATGAAATTATCTACGAATGTCTTGTTTGTGAGACTCACAAAACAAAGATGGCGGATCATGCGCAGTACGGACCGTTATTCACTTTAAAGTGGTGGCCATTATGAAAATGGTTTGTATATAGCTTAAGCTATCGTAGCAAATGCAAGCTGTTATTAACTTACCCTTAATCTATGATAGCTAGGCAGAAGTATTGTTAATAATGCCGAGCATGGTAGACCAAGGAACCAAAGACAGCAGCCCTGAAGTAAAAAAAATCAAGGTTGAATTAAAAGAGATGTATTGACGAGTTTCATCACAACTAGAAGAAAACATAACGATGTAATTATATATTAGTTAAGCTACTAATAATGAAAACAAAATTATCTGGTTTCTCTTGATCAGTGCCGAACATTTTCGTGTTGGTGCTGGTTCGGAGATTTCTATAGACTTAACCAAATCAGAATTGAAGTTTGTACAAAGCCAGAAATAAAGTCAGAAATAGCGATTTTTTACAACGAAACTAAGAGGTGCGAAATTAAACATCTGCTATTTTATACAATCACAATCAAAGCCCGATTTGACCGACTTTAGACATCAGTTTTTACGATGTTCAATTGCTATATAGGTTTACCGACTTGAGATATCAACATTCATCTCAAGCCAACCATTTGCAAGTGAAAGCTCGCGATGCATATTCTTTCCGAAGATTACAATTATATGTCAACTTACCTTAATGACACTGATATAAAAATCTTTTCTTAAACTACTCCTCTCCTCAGACAGCTTTGTTTTAATATTAAATACTACGAGTGCAGTCACCAAACATTTGCAAAAACAGAGTAAAAATATATAATTCCATAATACTAAAACGAACTAAAATAGAATAATAAAAAGAAAAAGTAGTTGAATGATCACGAAAAGCAAAAGCTAAAAGGTATAAATATTGGACCGACGGACAAATGGATGGATGGATAACCAGACAGAGAGACGGATGAATATAAATGAGTAAACAAACACACATGAATGTATGAATAGATACAGCAGATGCATAGATAAAATGGATTAGTTTGTACAATGAGAAAAAAAACCCGTACAGAATAAAAACAATACAAAATTGCAGCTTTTGGATCACCAAACAAAATCAAATGATTTTTATTAAAACAGGGTATTAATCACGTTGGTTTGTAAAAATACTGGTATAAATATAAGCCCTGATTGTCTACCAATCTCTTTTCCGTTTCTTCAACTAGCTATGTGTATTAAGGAGGGTAATTTCGATAAAGCGCTCTCAATTCGTCAGAATGTATGGATAGATAGATAAATATATAGATAATTTATTCACTATAACAACTATTTACAGCACGTAATAATTTATGTAGCTTATGAGTGTTATCGTTCAAGATTTGCTGGAAAAGTTTGTCAGTGAGTTGTTGGCGGCGAAGAGCAAAAGGGACTAATTTGGCAGTCACTAAAGCTTCCTGGTATGATATAGATGGATAAATTATGCGCATAGCACGCTTTTGAATTCTCTCAAGATTGTTTGAGAGATACTCAGGTAGACTATGAGGAATAATAAGCCGACACTGAGAATAACCAAACAATTATACTTGGAGACTTTAACGTAGATCTTTTATCTCAGTCATGCAGTAAGCGATTTAAAAACTTATTCAGTTATTTTGATCTTCACCAACTAATAACCACACCGACAAGACCTATTTCTGGATCGCTTATTGATCATATTTACGTTACCCATAAGGACAATGTTTTTAAATCTGGTACTTTACCTATTTCATTAAGTGACCATTTTCCCATTTTCGTTACGTGGCTAACCAGAGGTAATTTCACCAAGTCCTACAGTCATAAGTCTATTTTCTATCGCTCGCTTATAGATTTTTCTGCTGATCGTTTTGTAGCTGATTTAAATAATACACCATGGAACACCATAGAAATGTTTACGGACATTAATGAAGCTCTTGAACATTGGTATGCTCTGTTTAATTATGTACTTAACAATCACGCGCCCTTGAAGAAAAAGCGAGTCAAAAGGCTTCACCAACCTGAATGGTTCACTGACGAGATTATAGTCATGCAATTAAGAAGCGCAACAATCTACACAAACTTTCCATTTTAAATAATACTACTATTTACTGGCGAGATTATAGGTCGGCACGTAATCGAGTGGTACATTTGATTAGAGATGCAAAGCTCACCTTCTATCGCAAGTCTATAAATGCTAATCTTGATAACCCAAAAACATCTTTGGAAAATAATCCGTAACATTGCACCCTCGAAGTGTTGTAATTTGCTTAACCATAGATGATAAAACCTTTACAGATCTTAAAGATATTGCTAATTTGTTTAATGATCACTTTGCATATATTAGGGACTCTGTTAAGCTTGATAATTCTAGCAACTCTAACTGGGACTACCTTACTAATTTTGTTTCTTCTAAACTACAGTACCACCAAATACCACGTTTATACTATTCCTCCAGTTTCAGAAGATTTTGTACTCAGTCTGCTAAACCATTTGTCTGTAACTGAAGCTGCTGGGTTAGACGATGTTAGTGGATATTTTCGTAAAATAGCTGCACCATCGATCTCGCCCATTCTAACTAATATTTATAATCTGAACATTACCTCAGCCGTTTTTCCTAACTTATGGAAAATTGCTAAAGTTTCTCCCCTATTTAAAGCTGGCTCGCTTTTTGACCGCTCTAACTTTCGTCCTATCTCTGTTTTAGCTATAATTTCAAAGATTCTTGAACGTCATGTTCATGTGTCACTTTATAATTTTCTAACAAGCTACAATCTTCTTGTTGATAATCAATTTGGTTTTAGAACATCTCGCTCATGTGAGCTGGCAATCACTGATCTCACTGATACGATTTTAACTAACATGGATAATAAACTAATGAATGGAACTTTAAAAAGGCTTTTGATCTTGTTGATCACCATATCTTACTTCGCAAGCTTAAGATATATGGCTCTTCTTCCATGGCATTAAATTGGTTTACTTCTTATCTTAGCGACCGGTACCAACGCACTTACATTGTCTGAAATGGTTCCTATTACAGTTGGCGTTCCTCAAGGAAGCATTCTCGGGCCTCTTCTTTTTCTGCTATTTATTAACGATCTTCCATCTCAACTATCACGTTCAAATTCTACAATGTTTGCAGACGACACCACTATACTAACTAAGGGTTCTTCTGTTAGTGAGTTACATTTAAATCTCAATCTTGTCACTAATGATCTCTCAGCTTGGGCCAAGCAAAACAGAATGGTAGTAAACACATCAAAGACCAAAGCCATGCTCATACATTCTTCTCAGAAGTTAAGGTTTATCTCTGATCAATCTCTTTTGGTCAAATGAGACAACAAAGTAATCGAACAAGTCCAGCATGCTAAAATACTTGGTGTCAATTTAGACAGCCATTTGACTTGGGCCAGTCACATTGACAGCTTATGTTCTCTTGTCAATAGTAGGCTAGCATTGCTGCGTAGGATTAAACCTTTTTTAACTCAAGAATGTGCTCTTCGTTTTTATAACTCTTGCATCCATGCTAATATTATTTACTGCTCTGTTACGTGCGGTAATTGTTCTAAATCACTTCTGCTCCGAATTCTTCGTCTTCAAAAGCGTGCAGCTCGTATTATTTTATAAGTCGACTATTCCACCTCTTCTGTTCTTCTTTTCTCCAAGCTGAAATGAATTCCAGTTTTTTATCTAATTAAGTTAAGGAAGCTTCTTCTACTATTCAATATATTACTTAACCCTGATGCTCCACCTTCCTTTAAACTTATGTTTAATTTTTTATCTGCCAATAAACAGCATGCTCGTACTATAGAGCCTGTTTATATGATCTTAAGCTGCCTTGCCCACGTAGTGATTTTGGTAAGCGCACATTTCTCTACAGTGCTTCGATTCTTTTTAACTCATTAGACAATAAATATAAGCAACTAGACATGTCATCAGCAAGTACTACCGATGTTCCTACAATATTAAGAATAACTACCACTAAAAAAAACTCCGTTATTACTTTCTTGATAAACTTACTTGTATTGCATGACCATCTAGAAGATTTGTTTTGCTTAAACTGTAAATTTCTATTGAATTGTAAATGTATTTCTACTTGACTATAGTCTACTTAACATTATTTCCCTGTATGTATATATAGTGTATTCTGTTTAGTATATCATTTTGTAATTATTGTTATATTTTGAGGGCCGTATGTTATATAACCTTTTTGGTTAATACGTCTTTTCTCTCGTGAATCGAAATAAAGTTTTATTCTATTCTATTCTATGCTATGCTATGCTATGCTATTCTATTCTACTCTACTCTACTCTACTCTACTCTACTCTACTCTACTCTACTCTACTCTACTCTACTCTACTCTACTCTACTCTACTCTACTCTACTCTACTCTACTCTACTCTATTCTATTCTATTCTATTCTATTCTACTATCGTGAAAGACTGGACAAGCATACTCCAATCAAAGATCTATAATGCAGGATTTAAAAAAATTGTACCAGTTCTTTACCTACTTTAGAACGTTTTAACTGAGTTAAAGAATAGAGTTCTCGACACATTCAAGCCCAAAATCTTGGCATGGTCTACGATCTCTAGAGTTTTGTCATTAAGTGTGATAGGTTCTAGTTCTTTTTCAGATTTTGAAAAAATGATACGCATTTCTTTGCACTTAGCTTCGTTAAGCTGGAACTTGTCGGCTTCGTTAGAAAGCTATTAATTTGCAGAATACAATGTTGTATTTGATTTTGCGATAAACACAAACCAATAATAGTTGTGAATTTTTTAAAACCAGAGGCCTGGCTTCACTCCAGGCGACTCAAGTAAAAAGCGTTTTATTTGGTCCAAATTCTTTTTTTTTTGCAATTTAATTCCGAGATAAATTTCCAGAAAAACGTTGTCAGCGTTTTTTGATATGTCGAGTTTTGCTGATTTTATTGACAACCAAAGTTGAAAATGCTGTTTTTCGACCAACATTCGGACAAAATAACTCATAAAATCGAAACCAGGCAATAAGCAATGAAAAATTACTTGAAAAATTTGCAACTATTATTGGCTTAATGAAGACTTTAAGTTAAATTCCTTTCTTTCTTCAGAACGTATTTTGCATTCCACTCAGAATTATTCCATACGTCAGACATTTTGTGTTCATCCATATAAAAATGCCAATTAATAAACGATAGGTTGGATATAATTTTCAAAACAATCGAATAGAATGCTAACAATTAAAGTACATATGTACCTCTACAATTGTGACAGTCCCTACTGCCAAGTGAATTTGTTTTAACAACGTTGCGTCTAGCATATTCTTTGAAGAACCAAGCATCCACCCAAAAGAAACTTTGATCGTCATACTTAACATTTTAAATTCAGCAAGCGATTGAAAAACTGAAAATGCAGAATATAGAAAGTTAGCATTTCATATAGAGAGATAACCAAGAAAAAAATTTTAAAAAAATAATCCCCAGAACAATGTAAACATTCATGCTTTCTGTAACCACTCACCAATTACAATTAAATCAAGATAACTATTTTCTATTCCATCTTTTGCGTACCTGGTAACAACAATAATTATATATAATTATGTATATGAAATACACAGTGACGCAAAAATGTACTGTATACAACACAACACAACACAACACAACACAACACAACACAACACAACACAACACAACACAACACAACACAACACAACACAACACAACACGACACGACACGACACAATACAATACAACGCAACGCAACGCAACACACACGATGTCAGTGCAAGTGCCATTGTCAGTGTCATGGTCAGTGTCAGTGTCGTGTCAGTGTCATGGTCAGTGTCAGTGTCAGTGTCAGTGTCGTGTCAGTGTCATGGTCAGTGTTACGGTCAGTGTCAGTGTCGGTGTCATGGTCATGGTGAGTGTCATGGTCATCGTCAGTGTCATGTTCAGTGCCAGTGTCATTGCTATTGCTATAGCCAGTGTCAGTGTCAATGTAAACGTCGTTATATTCATCAGACTAGCAACGTCTTCTTATTTGTCATTTTCGTATGCTAAGAATATCCAAAAGTACAACCAGGCAGAAATTATATTAACATACCAAAGAAGGTTTGTCAACGTGAACAAAGTAGCTAAAACGTGATAAATAACACCGAGAGACAACTCTTTTATCACCTAAAAAGTTATAGAAAAACCTAACTAGAAATCATACGTAGCCGTCAATTTTCTGAATGAAAAACGTAAACCAAGTACAGTGTACCCTGGGTGCCAGAGGTTCTTAATCCATGCTTGTAGGGATAATAGGATTAAAAGGGACCATGGCCAAGAAATGAAAATTTCAATGTACCACTTTCTCCAGTTTTAAAAGCAACCTCCTGTCCTACTACAAAGCAGCAGTACTTCAAATTTACAACCCTGAAGACCCCAGATCTTGGAAATCGATTTACACAAAATGCAACTCAACCCGAGGTCTCCACGAAGCGATCCGTTGCTGCATCTGATGTCTGAAACTTATATTATTATTATTATTATTATTATTATTATTATTATTATTATTATTATTATTATTATTATTATTATTATTATTATTATTATTATTTACTTATTTACTTTGTTTACCTGGGACCGCAGTAATTGGCATTAAGCTGTTGTGGGCACCCTGCCACATAACTGTAAATTTGTTATTGTGATTTAATTGTAAATTTACTTACTTATTATTTTATGAATTATTAACTTTACTTAATTCTAATTACTTAAAGCACACTCACTCACACAATACACCTATGTAATTATTATCTATAGTATATATACAAATGTGGCAAAACGCAGTAGGTACATAAATAAATAAATAAATAAATAGGGTGCCCCCGTTATCCCTCATGAGCGTCGAAAAACCTCTGGCACCCAGGGTAAAAAATAAAAGGCAAGCTCAAAATTCTGGAATGTGACGCAATAATAGAAGAAACAACAACAAAAATGCAAATCTGAATTTTACATAAAGTATAAACAAGATACATTATATTAGCACTTAGCGAAGTTTGGTGTATCGGTAATGTTTTGTCGCGGGAATATTTGAATCAAATAGCTTTGACTTTGTAAAATGTTAATTTAAAAGAAAAATATCTTACAAAAAGGTGTCTCAAAACAAGGTGTAATACACGGTCAATATACAATGTATATTATACATTATAATAAGTTTATCGAGCATTGTGGTGTATTTTGTGGGCAAAAATGGAGAATTCAGCGGGTTTAGCTTGCTGATTTGAGTCTATCAGTTTTAACAGTTCTAAATCACTATCGGTTTGTTGTTTACGGAATTGTATAATTTTTTTTATCAATGTTCAAAGTATTGACAAGAAAAGTATACAATTCCGTAAACAACAAACCAGTTTACAAAGCAAAGATTGTTTTAATGTCAAATGTTGCGTTTTTTCTGCCAAGTTTTACGCAAATAAGCAAAGTAAGTAAGCGACCTTATTTATTGAGGGTAACACATGGTAGTATTTAGATACTGATAACCTAATAGCCCTCATCCCCTTGATGGAACTAGTTAGTAGATTTTAACTGGGGGAATAATGGTGTTGATTTTACGGAGGGAAACCGGAGAACCCGGTTAAAAACCCTCGACTCTACTCACATGAAGCTAATGTGGTCACCCATCCGAGTACTAACACCTTTTGACCGGGTTTAACTTCAGCGGTGAGAGGCAGCGCGCCAACAGCTTGTGCCACCCGTGCCTTCCATGTTATGAGTTATATGTAAATACTAGAAATATGTAAATACTAGAAATACATAAACGCAACAACCCCTCGCCCGCTTTAACGTGTATCCCCCCGGTGTTTAAAGCAACATTTCCAGTCGAAAACAATTATGTGGTTGAAAAAAGTAGAGTCGAAGCGAAACTTATTAGATTTAATCAACTCTGATAGTCTGGTTGTAAAACATATTTTGTTTATTCGAGATTTCGAAAGGGTTCTTTTAAGCAAGCCTTTAAATGGCTTCCATGTACATGTTTTGATGGGGGAGAAAAACAACGTTTATAGTTTATAAAACAGAACTGAAGCAACGTAATCTGAAAATGAATAGCCCCAAAACAATATATAATATAGATGAAAACAAACCACACAGTATAATTGGACCTGCGAGATGAAGCAAAATGCAGATTTTCATTCGAAAATAAATAAAAATATGAAAAACATGCCACGTCCTATAGAAAAACTCGATCTAGACTGGCGTCTTCAGCAAGACTCGTCGCCAAAATAAACTGTAATAACTTAAAAACAAGAAATTGAAACAGAACAAAAATATACAGTATTAATCGGACTGTCAAGGTGAAACAAATAGCAAATATTTATTTGAAAATATTGACGAGAAAACATGGAAAACGTTTGTCACGTAACTCACGTTTCACGAAAACAGCTGGCATTCTCAGTGAGATTTTTTTTAGACTTGTCTTATTAAACCTTGCCGTTTCTCTCGCTAGTCGCTATCATGTACTTGCTTACCTTTTTTTCTGACTGCCTCAGTTTGTTAGCTTCGCTTTTATTTGCTAAGCAAATAATAAATAACTTCCCTCCCTTCCACACTGTTTCGTTGTTGTCGCGACAGTTTTGTATGTTCTCTCAATCTTTTCGACTTTCCCTCAACGCTTTTCCTTCTCCTAATAGTTCTTGTCGCTTCCCTTAAAGTTTTCTTGTTTCATTGAGCAGCATTTTCTCTTTCCATAGTAATAAATGATAGTATTTTTGCATGTATATTTGCATGTTGTTCCCAGTGCCCCACAGTTATCACCACGTATACTGATCACAGAAATTTGTTCGCATATCACGATTGTCCACGCGTGTAAAATGACTCCACGCGTGTCGAGTTTAGCACCCTCACCGGGCGGATTAGTTGCAATGAAATACAGGCCGGAGCGCAGGCGGCACTGTCTTAGATTTTCTTCCAAATGCCCACTAAAATTATTATAATATTAATACAGTTGATGTTCTTGAGTCGGGCCAAAAACATATTTATTCCCGTGAACATCAACTCTATTGTTATATTAGACTATTGAGCCAAACTAAAAAAATAAGTAAGGTACAACGCAATGCAAGCCATGCAGTCTCGGAAATTCATTATTCTGTATATTGCATTGTTGTTTTTTTAAAGTGAGTAAATTTCATTGCTTTCCCATTTAGCTCTCTCTCTCTCTCCAGAGCATTCGTAATTCGTAGTTATATAGCTTAGTCAAAAAGGGTCACAAGGCTATAATATATAGCTTCACAATTTCAAAAGTTCGGCAACGTTTGTGTTATCAAATTTATCGCACGAGTAATAACGCATGGCTGAGCGTTGCCATGATATAACAAGGGTGTCACGTGGTTCAAATGATCCAATCGAACTCACAAAATACATCAGTGTAAGAAAATTGAATGTTATTCCAACCTGATGCATAGGTCCTCCTTTACTAATAGTTTGCCAAAGTCTTTGACCATACAGTGATCCCGCGATAAAGTAGACGAAAGTAATAACTTTTAAAAACGACAAAAGACCTGCAGTAAAAGAAACCAATACAGTATATTTTAAAGCAAGTGTGTAAAATCGTAATATTAAGTAAGTAAGTTAGAGTTAATTACCGAGAACCGAGGCATTAAGCCACGCGCCGAGGGAAATATAGGCTTAAGCCTGGTTTCGATATGGCCGTAAGAGTCGGCGGCATGTCTGCGGCAAGGGGCAAGGGTCCAATCACATACAGCTTTTTATTGCCAGCTAATTCAACATTGTCTATGATTGGACCATCGCCCCTTGCCGCAGCCATGCCGCCGGCTCTTACGGCTATATGGGAACCAGCCTTTAATCCGAGGTTCGAGGTAATTAACTCATTTAGTTCAAATTTCACAAGGTTTTTGTCTTTATCTGTACACTTCCATGGGCTTTATACAGATGAAGACCGTGCAATTATAATGAGCAACTAAATTCAACTGAATTCAGATTGTATGGGAGATAAAGACTTATGACTAACAAAGAAAACCGCGTGAAATTTGAACTAAATTCACATTCGCTAGAGCTGTGCATACAATAATATACACTTGTTGACTGGCGCCGAGGGAAACATCGAGTTTTACGGACCCGAAGGCTTGAAGCCTGAGGGACCGTAAAACTCGATGTTTCTCGAAGCAAAAGTCAACAAGCGTTTTGTTATATACCAAAGACTTTTAAAATACAAAATGCCTGGAAATTTGCAAACGGCGAAAAGACTTACCAAAACACTTTGACTTTGTCTTCGTTTTCAACTAAACAAATACACCAGACTCAACACTAAGAACACCTTTAAATTTCTCCATAGAAATTCTTTCTTTCGGAAAATGGACTATTTTGTACCAAACAAGCTCGAAACAAGCTCTTGTTTTCAAAATGCCCGAAGAGTCCAAAGTTCTTGATCGTGTATTCACGTGAACAACGCATGATTAAAGCGACGTCAGAGGGAATTAAACATTGCAATGTTTCCCTCAGCAAAAGGAAACATTGAGTTTGTGGAACAACACGTGACCATGATTTGACCAATAGGATTTCATTATTGGCAAACGAAAGTCTTTGGTATATAACTATCACAATTAGTTCACGATCACCTCGGTTTTCTTTGATGTACCTGAACTAAGTAAGTTAGTTACCTCAACCTCGGTAACTACGTCAGTTACCGCTGGCTACGCAGTCTACTCTGGGACCAGGGTACCGTACAAATTTAATCAACAATAAAACAGGAATCAAAATGTAACCTTCTAATGCTTGCTTAGACGCTCTGACCATTGAGCTATATACTAAGGCCCCGTTTACACGGTACCGGACGAATTCGAGACCGGTCTCGAGACCTGTTTCGCCGCGTAAACAGGCGGAACCGTGCTAATTCGAGACCGGTTACGAATTCGTCCGGTACCGTGTAAACAGGGTCTAAGGGTCGGAAGGAGAAATAAGGTTGTAAATTCACAGGACTCATATATACGTACTCCTAAGCAGTAGCTTTGCATATGATTGTCTACTAGAACTTAAGGATCTGGCTAATCAACGACATCAGTGTGTTATCGAAGCTGTTGAAGAAAAACAGTCAGTGAAGTCTTACCCATATGCTATCAGTTAAAGTGAGAAGCTTTATCTAAAAAAAGAAAATTCCCGGGGATACTATGAACAAGTACAGATGCAGATGGGACTCTCAGGAAAACACTTAGTCGATTTTGTTGTCTATTCAGACATAGATTTGGAAATTTCTTCCATTGAGTTTGATGAAGCCTTCTTTCTGGATCAAAAATCCAAGTTTCAGAGATGGTATGATGTTTATATCAAGCCTCTCTTGACATCTCAAAAATGTCCCAAATCATAATAATGTAAATTACATATAAATAAGTTTTGTGGAAACACCACGTAAAATATTTCTTTGCTAAGCTTTGGTATTTCACAGTAGTCAACGCAAATTGTTCAAGGTATTTTTCACACATAAAGATGAGGTGGATAGCTTATCTAAGCCTGGAGTGTATCGTAAACTCTGAACTCGCCTGAAGGAGCACAAGACATGTTGCATGAAAGCCCAACAGGATAAATTTGCTGTTGCCAAACACGCTTGGAAGTATGACCATCGTGTTAAGTGGAAGAGTCGTCACTCTCAGCCAGCGACAAGCAATACTTCACGCGACGAACAAGGGAGTCTATTGAGATTGCAAAACATCGCACTATTTCTCAGGAAGGACAGCCATTAAACAGCACATGGTGTGCCCTATTCGGAGAACATTCTTGATCTTGTTTTCTAATTAATAAAATTAACGTGATACGCCATTGTATTCTTACGTGATTTAATTGATCAGTTGCTTAGTTTATAAATGACGTGAGCCAACAACTTGTTGTCATTGCTCTGGTGAAGGCCTGAGTCAACAGGCCGAAAGCTTAGCAAAGAAATATTTTACGTGGTGTTTCCACAAAACATATTTATACTAGAAATACATTGAACGCAACAACCCCTCGCCTGCTTTTACATGCTTTTTTGAAACACCCCCCACCCACCCATCCCCTGATTAAAATAAGCACTCCTGATATACAGCCAATATAAAAACAAACAGATATAAAAACAAATGATATTAAATCCTAGGGATAATTATAGAATTTATGGATAGGATGACAAAACTGATTTAAATCATTTAATGAAAGTTGAACTTTTCAAACTGCAAATTTTAGATTTCATTATTAAATTCTGGTTGTAAAAATTATATTGTTTTTAGGAGGTTTCAAAAGGGATTATTCTTAGCCAGCGTTAATGGCTTCCCTATATGCAAACATGTTTTGCAAGGGCAAAATTAATAAAAGTCAACAGTTCAAAAATTACATTTATAATAGAGTCCAAGATAAAAAACAATTCAGTAGAATCGGATTCTAGAAATAAGTATTAAACAGACAACGTTTCAGTCGAAAATTTGGAAATACAACCCAAAAAATCGCCAAACCCATGCATGAGTATTTTATGATAATATAAAGTGCATGCAATGCTAATGAAAAACATCACGTCTACATAAGCTTATAAAGGTAGTGTTTTAAGTTAGCTTTAGTTAATAAGCTGATTTATGGTTTGGACGAGCAAAGGGAAAGCACAAAAACGTGAAGCTGTATATTGTTTAGGTTAAGCGAAAACTCAGTTGAAAACAACAAGAATCCTACCGTTAACTTTAAAATGATTTGACCAACGGAGTGACTACAAACACTGGAATTCAGATCGAGTTTTGGTTTTACGGCGTTTGGTTTCTTGGTTTCTCTTCAAGATATATTAAACGGGTTGTTTGTATCCTTCTTTTCTTCGTCCTTCTTTTCTTCGTGCTCCATTTCGTTTCGTTTAAATAAACGAAAGCAAAATACTCTTTGTTTGAGAGTTTATACTTTATAGTTTTCTTCGTCGCTAGTCACCAGTATCCAACAATTCTTACCGCGTGACACCCTACGACGTATATATATATATATATATATATATAAACTATTTCCAGATTTTCGTCTCCCTTGCTTTTTCTACACGCGTGTAAAATGACTCCACGCGTGTCGAGATTAGCACCCTCACCGGGCTCCGGGCCTTCGGCCCTACGCCCGGGCTCGGGGATTACATTCTCGCCATGAAAACATTCAAAGAATTGATGTAAATTACATTGTGCATTGACAACTATTTACTAGAAATACATGAACGCAACAACCCCTCGCCCGCGTTATATGCATTTTTTAACCCCTCTCTCCCCCCCCCCCCCCCTAATTTCTGTTTTTTGTTGTATTAATGACACTCAGACCAGAAAACATCCCAGAAAATTAGTTAGCAAGGTTCATCTGTAGTCATGTATTGACACACCGAAAGAACATGCAAAGTCAATATTAAAAAAAAACAAAAAAAACGAGATGAACCAAATGACAAATTTTCATTCAAAAATATATATAAACAGTGGCCAAGAAAAGACACAATGTCAACGTCCTAGCGTTCAAAGACAATTCTAGACAATATATTATTTATATTAATTTTCATTTTCAAGATTTCTTCCGTTTTAACTCAGCTAAACTGGTAAATACGAATCTCCTACCGTTAAACTTTCTTCTGCTTTGGTCACCACAAACACTGCCAATTCAGCCTAGTCTTTTCGGATTGTTTTTCTCGTTCGACGTTCGCGGTTTCTTACTTTTTTCGTTGTTGACACATAAATATGACAAGGCATCATTCAGTTCTCTTCATTATCTAAAAAGCCGTTTGTTTCAAAATTTCTTCATCGTTCCCTCTCGAGTTATGTAGAATACACCAGAGCAAAATTCTTTACCGGCTTAAGCTTTGAACAGTTTCAGGACACATCCTTCTTCTTTCAGTTACATTTCGGTATATATATACAGTATATATATACAAACAGGTTTCAGAATTGCTTTCAGCTTTTCATCTCGCGTGTAACGTGGACTCCACGCACGTCGAGATTACCACCCGGGTTCGGGGATAAACAAACATGGAACACATCCCCAGCTGTTTATATTTTAAATTAAATTTATTTAATTATAATAATTATAATAATTAATTAATTAATTAATCAAATAATACAATTATTTAATAAATTTAAAATTATATATTTAATTAGAATTGAGACAAAATTATAAACATCTGCCACCATACTTGCTAACCCAAGATACCAATCATGCCGCAGCTCGGGCCCAGGCACCTCAAACATTTAAAAAAATATTAGCGTCGGCATTTCGCTGGTGGCCAAAAACTAGGTAGGGTAGAGAAACAAAAACCCAGGTATGTTCTTTTTTGCCTAGTGACAAATCATGCAAAAGGTTTATTGCAGCCTGGTCCACAAGACTAAAATCGGCTCAAACAACTGTTTGGTAAACCATCTTCTTATTCAATTTTTGCAACTCACTTTCACAATATGGTCAGACACCATTTTTTTGTTCAAACAGTCGGGATTCTTTTAATGAACATGCACATGAATAAAAAAAAGTTGAACAGTATCAACCTAATGCCTAAAGCGTTAATGAGAAGATGTACGGCAAAGTGAAAGAATGCCCTGGTAATAGACCTTTTCGATAATTACGTCACGCTTCATGAAAACGAGGCTCCAGGGCCAAGTTTCACAATTTTGATTTCATAGTAATTCCGCCATATTTTTTTATGGAAGAATATGGCTAATAACGTCCAAACTACATATGGTAGAAATACATTGTGTACGTATGTTGTTAGGCATTCTATAAGCTTTCATTTGATGTATAGTTTAAGTTTCTGTGTTGTGTGTAACTTTTTAAAATGTCCAAAATGTTCACACCATTGCTCGTCAAGTAATAAATATGATATGGACTTCTCACAACTGTTGTACAATTTCGAATACCGTTTTTAAAATATTTAACGCACAACTTTGAAATGTATATCAAACAGAAGATACTGTAAAATGCTATTTGCGGTAGAACTTTCAAGTTTCTAGCTTAAGGGGAAGTATATTACTGATGGATGAATTTGTTAAGTTTGTTTTGTTTTGTTTTACAACACAGACCAATATAATAGTACGTTTCCCCCTTTTTAAAATACTTTCTCTTAAGCTGGAAACTTGAAAGTTCTACTGCAAATAGCATTTTACAGTATCTTCTGTTTCATATATGTTTCAAAGTTGTGCGTTATGTATTTTAAAAACAATATCCGAAATTCTACAACAGTTGTGAGAAGCCATTATTATTACTTGATGAGCAATAGTGCGAACATTTTGGACATTTTAAAACGTTAAACACAACACAGAAACTTAAACTATACATTAAATGAAAGCTTATGAAATGCCTAACAACATACGTACACGATGTATTTCTACCATATGTAATTTGGACGTTATTGGCCATCTTCTTCCATAAATAAATATGGTGGGTCAAAACTGTGAAACTTGGCCCTGGAGCCTCGTTTTCATGAAGCGTGACGTAATTATCGAAAAGGCTGGATTTTGGCGGAAGTACATGCATTTAATAAGGATTTTTTCTTTGAGCATGCTGGAAAGCCGAACGATTTGGTGAGAGTTAAATACTTCGCTTGCTTTTCACACTTCGCTTGCGCAGACTCGTTGTCTTCAACTGGCGGGAAAATTAATATGTTTTTACTGTACAAGCTGTCGTAAGTTAAAGTCGGAGAAAAACTCTGAGCTCCAGGCAGGACTCGAACCCACAACGTTCCGAATGCCAGCCGGACGCTCTCACCATTGAGCCATTGGAACTCAGATGATAGACCGAGATTGTTTTCGGTATTTATACCTGGGAATTAGTCAAACCGTACGTACTTACGACAGCTTGTACAGTGAAAACTGACAAACGGAAAAACTTTACCAACTTCAAGCTGAAAACATTAATAACATACTGGAATATTTTGGACGTGATCTGCAATGTTTGCCAGGGTGTTCTCTCGCCTCTCCGCATATTTTCACAACCACCCTGGGGACGATGTTGGTACAGTATACATGATCAGTGACTTACCCATTTCTTCATAACTAAAGTGTTGTAAAGGGTTTCCCTGGTGGTCTTTATTCAGAAACTGAATGGTGTAACCGATGTTATCCAGGGGCGCCACAGAATTATCACATGTGGTTACATCTGCATAAACAATATGCCAATAATCTATCATTTCCCATGGCACAAACCTGTGCTCGCCACTGGTATTTGATAGCAGAACTATTAAAATGAAATAAAAAAAGAGTAGTATGCACAAATGAGTTCAAGACATTAGGACTTTCGTTAGAAGCCGGCAACTGGCAAATTGAAGAAGCTATTCACACGATTGTAAGAGCATCGAGACTCAGTAGAATATGCTCCTAATACATGTCAGTAATAATACTATATTAGTCATTTTCGTGAGCAAAACTACGTGTGCGGTGATTCACACACATCAACAAATTTGCGTGTGCGAATCGCACGGGTGTTTAAACTGACCACTTATGGCAAGGAAATATGAACGGCAAACTTAACTACGTTGTGAGATCTTACGTTAGGTTGTGTGATATTACGTAACGTTGTGAGATCCTACGTTGGGTTGTGAGATCTTACGTTACGTTGTGAGATTTTACGTTACGTTGTGAGAGCTTACGTTACGTTGTGAGATCTTACGTTACGTTGTGAGATCTTACGTTACGTTGTGAGATCTTACGTTACGTTGTGAGGTCCTACGTTACGTTACGTTGTGCGATTTTACGTTACGTTGTGAGATGTTACGTACGTTACGTTGTGAGACCTAATACGCTACGTTGTGAGATCTTACGCCACGTTGCAAGTGAGACCTTACGTTACCTTGTGGGACGTTACGTTGCCCTGTCAGAGATGTTGCGTTGTGAGACCTTATATGTCACGTTGCCAGGTTTTGAGTTCTTACATGTATGTTCAATACGCCGTGAGTCCTTTCGTTACGTTGCGGGATATCTTACGTTGTGTTGTTTAGTAATTAAGGAAACTATATACGGTATATCAAAATAGGGAACCAGTCTCGTTTCCTTTAAAGTGCCTATGAATTGAAAATTAAAAGTTTGCCTTATTAGAAAGAAAATGACAGAGTAACATCTTTTGTAGTTTTTCATTTCCTTGCTTCCTTCTTGAGATATTTCAGTTTGTTTAATATGTAAATTAACATTTTGACGTCATACGTGCATAATGAGTTATCGAAAAAAGTTATGTATCTTTGATATTGTCAAATATAATCACTTGAAAATTTACATGTTTGGCGTTGTGGGCGAAACACACCCACATGATTTCTTCGAATTAATTTGGTTTGATAATAGCAAAGATGTCTAACCTTCTCCGATAGCTCATTATGCACCTACAACGTCAAAAAGTTTAATTTGCATATCAAACAAACCAGGGACGCAGCCAGGATTTTGAAAGGGGAGGAGCGAAGCGCAAAAAAAAAAAAGGAAAGCGAAACTTCTTGGGGGTCCGGGAGCATGTTCCCCCGGAAAATTTTGAAATCTAGAGTCTCTAAAATGGCATTTCCTGCATTTTGGGAGAAGATTTTACACAATTCTGAAAGTTTGAAAAGTCATAAAATACTAAAAAATAACAACCGTTGAGTTAAGTTACATGCGTGCGATACATCAATAAACGTCAATAGCTTTCGTTATGAGTCGCCAACACATCGATCCAGCCCGTTAACCCGTTTCGTCTGCATACAGTACCATCAAATATTAACCAAACAAGATGGGCGCTATAAAATCAGGACGCTATTAAACGTGGCCCAGGCCCCGGGGTATACATAAACAAGCATGGAGACTGGATTAGGAGCCAAGCAAGGTACAATTTCATATTATTAGTCACTAGCGTCAGAAGAGCGACTGAGATCCAGTCAATAACCGCTGGGTAAATCACCTGCATCTGAGTACGAGTGTTCAAAACAAAATGTCATCATGCTAAAGGGGGGGAGCGACCGCTCCCACCCTGGCTACGTCCCTGATACAAACTAAAATATCTCAAGAACGAAGCAAGGAAACGAAAAACTGCAAAATAATGTCACTCTATAATTTTAAGACAGTGTTCTTTCAAATAAGACAAACTCGTTTCATAGGCACTTTAAGTCACAGTTGAAATTTCTATATCCATGCCTTTGCAGAGCTTAATACATTGTGAAATTAATGAGC
Organism: Paragorgia papillata; assembly: GCA_035771165.1. Classification (NCBI taxonomy): domain Eukaryota; kingdom Metazoa; phylum Cnidaria; class Anthozoa; order Scleralcyonacea; family Coralliidae; genus Paragorgia; species Paragorgia papillata. The sequence goes on from JAWNZC010000338.1 coordinate 1,063,019, forward strand.
AATTGAAAAGTCATTATGTAATCAGCCAACCAAATCAAGTGATTTTTTTTCAATTAAAGAAGCAATCCAAAACCTATGAAAGATACTGTAGCTGAAGCGCTGTTTGGCTAAGACCTGGCAAAAGTATGTATGTACATGATTAATTATACATACTGTCATACATGTACATGTACATGTATATACATTTACATTTTAAAGTAAATGGTTTGAACCTGGCAGTATTATATTATTGTCTATTATTATTATTATTCTTTATTTAAGGAGGATAAGTTTTTCAGCAGATCTGGTGGGGTCCTCCATTTACAGCTAAGACCTATAGGTGTTGATTTTATGGAGGGAGGAAAACCGGAAAACCCGGCGAAAAACCCTTGAAGCACAGGAGAGACCAACTAAACTCTACTCACATGAGTCCCCACCCCGAGAACGGGGCTATTCCCAGATGGTCACCCATCCATTCAAGTACTTAAACCCCATCTAACCGGGCTTAACTATTGGTGAGAGGCAGTGCCCTACTAGCACACACCACCCATGCTCCCCATAGATAGTCTTGAGAAATTAATGATTGTTAGTGTTGACTCTGAGGATGACCACCGCTGAGGCCGTTGAAATGTCAGTCACTACCACCACTACCTTATTTTCTGGGCGATAACCCGTGGGTTATCTCTTAATTTTGCTAGGAAACATAATTAGTGTGGGTAATAACCCGTGGGTTATCTCTTAATTTTGCTAGGAAACATAACTAGTGCGGGTAATAGGGTGGTGCGGGTATTCTGTTGAATTCTTAAGACGACGCCATCACGAAGACTGGAGACCAAGGATTATACTTTCATCTTTCAACTACTGGTACACTGTACTTTTTTAAAATTTTGTGGTCCCAAACCAAGGGAGCACGCCTGACCTGTATTTCTTCTTCTTTGTTCAGTGTTCCTTCATTTATATTCAGCCATTTTGAATAATGCGGTATTAGCGTATCGCAGGCGCGGGCTACAGCCCAGTTATTTCATTTTCGGAACGCGCTTGAGTTTCCTTTGGCCCTGTAGCCCGTGCCTGCGATACGCTAATGATATATACCACATTATTCAAAATGGCTGAATATAAATGAAGAAACGCTGAACAAAGAAGAAATACAAGTCAGTCTGACGTGCTCCCTTGCCCAAGCCTAGTATTAGCAGCTGCGGGTTATCCGATGGTGCAGGTAATACGCTGATTTATTTTTCCAAAAGTGACATTTTTGTTGCTGTGCGGGTTATACGCCGTGCAGGTTATTGCCCAGAAAATACAGTAACACTGTCTTTCTCAAAACTACAATAACCTAGACTAGCAACTTTCTTAAACATGTAAATTGTACACTTTTGTTTGTAAAAAAACACACATTACTACTCAAACCAGTAGAGTTCTGAGACATCACCGATTTTTTCATCACTTCCAAAGTGACAGTTTCGTTAACTGCAGATCGATTTCAAAGCAATAACATGGTATATTCTCATATATACCATGTGATAAACATCCAATTCTCAAGTATGTAACAAACATGCCACGTGATTTCAGCTTTGAAATTGATCTCCGGTTAAGGAAACTGTAGTACTTAGCATATAGTAGCACTTACATGAGAATTCGGCCATGGACAACTTGTTTTGACAAGAAGCTGTATCTTTTGCAGTAGTCCATCTCTTCTCAGTGTAAAAATACAACTTTCCATTACTTGTCTGTGCTAAATCATACTTGCAAAACCCATCACCTAAAAAAAAATTGTAAGATTTAATTAAACAAGACGCCTGGGTTAGGTGTTCACTCGTGCTACTAACATTGTGCAAAGCAGAGATCTCTTCTGCAGAGGCTCTAAACCGCGCGAGCAAAGGTATAATGTGGTGCATACTTCACAGAAGTGACATATTTACGATCAAGGTGAGTTGTCAGCCACATCACTGTTAAATAAACTACAAAGTCAGTCAGTCAGTTTCAAAATTTACCAACAATGTGTAAGAACACCTTGATCAAAAGGCAAAGCTGTTCAACTTTTTGTCCAACTCCAAAAGTGAAAGGAGCCAAGAACTTACAACATGCCTCACAGCCTCACTCCATGCATCACACAGCAAACAACTCACCAGAAGTATGAATAGTAGTGGAAGTAAAATGTGCAAAAATGCAAAATCATGACACCAAAATAAAAAGTAGGAAAAACCAAGCCGAAACCTAGATTCAGCCTACCATACTGTAGGTAGCCCGAGTAATTAGCAAATTAAGCTAGCGACAGTCAGCTCTACTTTTCTGTTTTTGTAATTATTTTTATGAATATAATTATTTTCTTATAATTGCTCATCTATCCATCTTTATCTATCCATGTATGTATATTATTTTCTGCTGAGAAATGTTCTGCTTAGGGTTTATAAAAAAATTTGCAGTCTAAAGTCAGATAAAAAGGCTATTTTAGTTGGTTAACCACTATATGTATGTGTTTTATTGTGTAGATTACAGTTGTTGTAGTAGTTTAACCCATTAACACCTCAAGCTTGTACATGTACCCAGGCCCTTCACCACACACAAATGGAGTTGCCAGCAATCTCATTCCCAGAGCCCACGTTCCCCACCTGGGAAACAAGAGACTCTGGGATAATCCATTTCACATCGATATTTCATTGGTTGATGAACACAGTGAACTCTATAATACTCTTCTTCCAGATAACAAGAATCCTGTGATGGTGTGAACGGATTATCCCAGAGCCTCTCGTTTCCCACCCACTGGGGGGTAAGGGGAATGTGGGCTCTGGGAACAAGATTGAGTTGCCAGTTGAAAAGAAGTCGCCTTTAGCTAGCCAATCAAAACACTTCCTGGTGATGGATTATCCTTCATTTGTGCATGGCAAAGGCTCTGGGTATGCGATTGTTACTGCCTAGACTTGCTGAAGGTTCTGCTTTTGATGAGTAAAATTGTCTTGCAATTTTACAGAGTAATTAATGTAATCTAGTGTTAGATACAGTAAAAAAAATTTGGTCAGCTAACACAAAAACGGGGGTGCTACAGTAACACGTTGCAAATTTTAATAATAATAAAAAATTATGGCTTATTACGTTATGGCTTCTTTATCGAAAGGCTGTACCAGCAACGTAAACACCGTTGAGAAATGGAAAGAAACATTACATGCCGACGGCGATGACAAAGTGGTGCATTCATTGCGTTAAAAATGCACATAAAGCGGGTGAGGGGTCATGTTGCGTTTATGTATTGCTAGTAATAATAATAAAAAAAAACAGGAAAATATTTTGTATAATTTATGTACTTTACTCTACAAGCATGTACATCAATATGCCATATATAGTACAACATTGTCAAGAGAATCAACATTTTCCACATCTGATAAGCTAATACTTGTAAGCTTTAGATAAGAAAGTTTAAAGAAACTATCACACGTACCATAGAAACAGAACGATGTTATGTATTGCCCATAGTTTAGTCTTGCTTCTTTAGAACTTAGAACGCCTTGAATGGTCTTCCCAAAGACAAACTTAGGAATAATCCTTAGAAGTATTGCTATAACTACAAAAATCTTCATAACAGTGAAATTATGAGTGGAAACTGCGGCCAATTACTCATTCATTGCTTGTAAACTTTCCGAACGCCGTGTTGGAATATTCTCTATGAACATTGTACACGTTCCCCATGTGTTTTATCCAGCAAAGTATGTTATTCAATCCATCTATCCCTCTTTGCTCCTAACATCTCAAAACTTTATATGACGCGCTCCGCGTCGGGATAAAAGTTATTTCAATCTAGCGCTGATCAGGCCGCAGGATTCATTTGCCAAAAAGAATTACTACACTTGCAAACTCGCCATACTGAATTCCCCAGCCTGTTATGAATTGAAATGAGTTTTATCCCGACGCAGAAAGCGTCATTTTGATGCGCAGTCGAGATTACGAATTACTGGCTCAGTAAATACTGCTCATGTCGTTCCTTGAAAATGTTTACGTTTTAGAAGTAAAAATATATACGTCAGATTAAGCTGTAGAAACAAGAATATCACTAAATAAAAGGAACAGTGGACCAGAATTGACGTTATTAATTAATAGTTTCAAATTAATATAAAGACTAAACTAAAACTAGCTTACTATATATATATATATATATATATATATATATATATATTTATACTGGATAACTCAAGGTTCAAGGTTCAAGGTTCTTTATTGCACACTATTTTTAGATTACAATACATACTGCAACTTAATATACATACAAGAATAAATAGTCTGTCAGTTATATCTAAACTGTTATCCGTAGAGGTCCAGTATTAAGGGCCACCCCTCATTAATTGGTCCAGTGTTACTACAGAACTAGGAAACTGGAGTACCCGGAGGAAACTAGACTTGGACCAAGTCTGTCTCTCGAGGGGACGTCGATTCGCGGCGCGTGAGGAGAATGGGGAGAGGGAGAGAGACTTGGACCAAGTCTGTCTCTCGAGGGGACGTCGAGCGCGCCGCGAAGCGGCGCGTGAGGAGAATGGGGAGAGGGCGGCTTCGACTTCGGTACTTGTCAGTGAGTGTCACGATTTTTTGAAATGAATTCGTTTAAAGATGGTATTAGGTATGGATTGCGCTTACTTGGATACGATGAAGTTATGGACGTCATGCAGCGAAGAGTTTTCTACAGATTATATTTGTTGATCGGGAAACCTCGTTGCTAATATCATGACCCAACAACAATTCCAAATTGACGCAAGCAGTTGTTTTCTCAAAGCTAGGTGAGAAAATCTTTCTTCTGAAATCAGCGTTAATGACTTTACTACCACACAGAATACATGTTGTTTCACTTGCTCTACCAGATAATGCTAAACGCGTTACAGTCTTCGTTGGAGTATTCTCTGAGTCTCTGTCATGTTTCATATTGTGTCTTAACAGACATAACGCTGTTATTTGAAACATGACGCAAGGTTACACTTCGGGCATCCGGCGAAGGTGATAAAACCGGAAAATGAAACACTGTGTCAACTTCATAAATTTTCGCGCCGAAATTTGATAATGTGTGATAATTAGATTTGAAACGCTGCAAGTGAGCCAAGTCTGTCTCTCTCTCCCTCTCCCCATTCTCCTCACGCGCCGCTTCGCGGCGCGCTCGACGTCCCCTCGAGAGACAGACTTGGACCAAGTCTAGGAGGAAACCTGTGGTGTTTAATTTGGTAGCTAGAGTCAATCAGTCAAACTGATCGCCAAGGTGACATTTTCAATCAGATAACTGCGGAGAGCAGGAATCGAACCCGGGTCGCAGTGGTGAAAGGCACGTGCACTAACCACTGGGCCACCAACACCCCCGACTATATATAAAGCTACTACAAGTTAGACTAGAAACGTTTGTTTGTTTGTTTGTTTGTTGACAAGTTGTGATTTTATCAAACCGATTGTTGCTGTAATTTTTTCAGCAACTTGATATGAAGTGTAGAGTTGTCAACAACCTGCTATAGACTTGTTAAACTGGGCGCAATTAACCAGTGCAATACTGCAATTGCATTCCGGTAACGGCTCGTTTGAACAGACTTACCCAGCCTCACCAAGTAATTTACAACTTGCTTGGTACCGGAACAACCCTGGCGTTTTTACGCCTGTGCCAGGGCTTCCGATTTCAAGTTTACTGAGGAGGCTCTGGGAACGACAATGTACGCGTGGCGTGCAGATTTGTTTGTACGCGTGCGCATTCACGTGCACTGAAGTCTAACGGTTCTTCTTAATGAGTGACGTCATAGAAGAACTGGCCAACTCAACATAAACGACATGCAGCTTGTCGAATCATTTTCAGTAATTTATGATCATTGACTAATATGAACCTTGCCCTTTGTTTTGAAAGCTGGATTGATAAAAAGAACTTCGTAATCAAGGCACTGTGTTTAGTGGGTGGAACTTCGGTAATCTATCGACTGTTGTCCCAACACCGGACTATCTTCGTCTTAAGAAGTCACAGAAAAGCAATAGCTAACTTTCCAAGGTTATCGCTGAATGATTGTTTAATAGCAAAGTACCTCACACCGGACGTTTATGCAAAACTCTTTCAACGAAAGACCTCGAAAGGCATTACATTAGATCAGATACTACAAACACGGTCTGCAGGTAAGCTGGATTAATTTATAAGCAAATATAGCATGGAGGATATATTCAGTTGACGACCGCGTTGATGAATATTTGTATTTTCTTTGGAATTCAAAAATTCAATAATGCATGAGGAAAACACAAAGGAAATCAGTACCACCGTGGTTTTATATCTGATAAAGAAACCTCCTGATTTACATAAACTTTAGCTTTGATTTTCTCGGCTTTGACAACGTTATTTTTCAAACTTACTACGCCAATGTCTCAAAAACGACCCATTTGTTAAGTTCATAATGAACTTAACAAATGGGTCGTTTTTGAAGCTATTTAAAACATTCGCAGTACGTGTTTTATCAGATCTAAAACACTCGACTATCGCCTCGTGTTTTAAATCTGATAAAACACTACTGCTCATGTTTTAAATATTATATATACTTTTAAAATACATTATTTATATATACTTTAATTTATATAATCTCATCAGTATAATATTTAATACAGTATTAAAGAAAAGCGAAGAAAACCTGAAAACAAAAAATGATTCTTATATATATATTCATGATACATGTAGATATATGTCGCCGCGTGTAGGATAACGTGTGGGCTAAAATTTTGTAAAATGTTGTTCAAAAAATAGTTACAATTAGTTGCCGCACGAAGATTGCTATTGTTCTTTCTTTAAAATTTAAAGTTTCACTTTTATAAATTTCAATATGCAAAGTTTAACTTTTGCGGCTAACGAGCGACTTATCAACGTTAGAAAAAGAAACTTTATGGGCCCCCTTCGTCATAGCGAAGGCCTTCGCTCGAAACGTTAGACTCCTACGCGTTCTCGGCTGTTTGTTTCGGCATTATATCAAACCTTGCTATATTTTAATTGTAGATATAGTAAGTGAATACATGGGGTCTTATTAATAATAAAGCCTAGCTGTAATTCATGTTTCAACGAATCGATTACCGCAAACACATGCAAATTGCCTTCGCTCGAAACGTTACTATATATAGTTTCGATTGTTGTTTCAACACTGCCTACGCAGCACACGTTAAACAAAAACCAGCTACATATACGCTGGCTGTAATAACGGACCATTGTCTTTCGTTTGTGAACCGCTATATATACTGAATTCAAAAACTCGTTTTGCGTGTTTGATCACGGTTTCTAATGTTCATTGCTCTCGATATTCACGCTTTCTCGTGTTTTGATACCGTGATCAAACAAAACAAGTATTTAACTAATTAAGACGCGAACCCAGTCTCTTATTACATACGCCCCCATAATATACAAATATCTGAATATCTGATTAAATACACTTTAAATATTGAAATAATGTAAAGATAACTTGCTCAACGTCTTAGTTATTCTTTGCTGTATCCGAGTGAACCCGTCGATTAACTTGACATTAAGTACACCAAAGAATAACTAAGACATTGGGCAAGTTATCTTTACATTATTTCAATATTTAAAGTGTATTTAATCAGATATTTGTCTTTTCGTGTTTATCATACAAACAACTAAAATGATGATCAGGAATAGTACATATACATCACAATCTGAAAGAGGAGATGCGAATTTTGGGAATTAAATAAAAAAACAATATCGGAACTTTGATTCTAATTCAGAAACCACTCCCCCTACGAACAGAAGAAGCAATGTGGCAACTGGAATTGTGGCTGGCGATGAAGAATGCTACGAAACATTTCGTGAAATATTCTTGCCTCTAATCCACGAAATTCATCAAAATTTTTGCCACCAAGATGATCACGTCAGTGACATGGACTTCAGTAAGTTGGCAAAAGAGAGATTTAACGAAGACTATGTGGTATCGTGTAGTGTCAAAGCCGTTAGGTCAATTCGCGACTGTCGGCTCCCTCCCTGTATGTCAAGAGCAGAAAGAAAAGACATGGCAAGAAGAGTTAAGTATGCATTGGAGGCAATCACAGGTGAGTGACTGTTAAAGTTTTTGGTGTCTATAGCTGTAGTGGGGAGTATTGGCGGCGAACGCGACGAAGCGACCCATACCAAAAATATGCGCGGCTAGATAATAATCTCTGTATGTCTCTGCATGTGTGTCTGCCTGTCTTTAATTGTCTGCAGTATGTCTTTGTCTGCATGCCTGCCTGTCTGTCTGTCTGCCTGTCTGTCTGTCTGTCTGTCTGTCCGTCTGTCTGTCTGCCTGCCTGCCTGCCTGTCGGTCGGTCTGTCTGTCTGTCTGTCTGTCTGTCTGTCTGTCTGTCTGTCCGTCTGTCCGTCCGTCCGTCTATCTGTCTGTCTGTCTGACTGACTGACTGACTGTCATGGCAAAAGGAGCTCAAACTTCTTCTCTGATGAATGTCTCAAATAATGACCTTAGTCTGTTGCTTGAACATCTAAAATTTAACGATGGGGAAAAGGCTAACTTCCTGTGGTTGGGAAGAAACGAAGAGATGGGTAAATTTATTATTTTAGTCTTTGGAAATCTAAGCGAAACGTTAGAAGACAACCAGGAGTTAAACTGGACCGAAGCCACGAAGCGTAACATGGTTTCGTTGAAATTTAACCACCTTACTTTCACGTTTTATACCACAACAACTACACTCGTTGTACAAGGACAAGAAGAACGTTGGGCAAAAGAAAAGCCCTACAATCTTTTTGGTTTATCGAAAACGACCTGTGTTGAAACAGATCTGGAGAAGAACCTTAACGAGAACAATGGAGACATCTGCGAATTGGAAGCTACAATAAACTCCGTCGGATATCTGAACGATGCATCCGTTCAGCTAGAAATAACTCGACCAGATGTAGCCATACATCAAGAAAGCAATGGTGCTCAAGAAATTGATTCCCCGTAAGAGGAATTTAACAAAATGAAGAGTTTAGTGGACGCATTGATCTCGAAGGGAAATATGCAAATTGAACGGGGTGTCAACGATATGCCCTCTGCCAAAGAAGTTTTATCACTTAAGCAGCAAGTTGCAGATCTTTCCCTTGACAAAAATAAACTTAAGAAGAAAATCAATGAATTAGAAAAGGAAAAGGCAAGTCTTTTAACAGTAATTCGCGTTTTACATGATGTTAAACAAACACAAGCTAGCAAGTGAGACTTCGTGTAAAAGCAACAAGGAAATTGACGAAGTTGACGAATCTCATAAAGTGGTAGACGAGAAAGCAGTACTCAAGGATGAAGAATTTCTCAAGTGCCTTTTCTATGGCCTATAAGCAAGGCTGCAAGAAATAAGGTGAACATTGCAATTCAAAAGGCTAAAAAAGATTATAATTATTTCTGAAGAGGTTAGCAATGATGATAGGAACACTAGACGTACTTGGAAGGCAATAAACTTGCTACTTGGACAAAAGTCCAAGATTACTGGTGTGACAGAGTGGAAGGTTGGCGAATCAATTCTTACGGATTCGTACAGCATTTCTAACGCGTTCAACGATCATTTTTCGTCACTAGTAGGTGTTAAGATTAGTGAAGCTGTTCCAACTATTTGTTATCTAAATTGTCAGTTTCTAAAGCATGTGGCATTGATGGAATTTCTGCAAAACTTTGAGATATTCTGCAACTGTGATAAGTGATCCGCTGTGTTCCATATTCAACAAGTCCTTAAGTTCGGGTATATTTCCGGATAGTTGGAAAATTGCTAAAAAATTTCCAATATACAAGGGAAATATCAAAAATGATCCCAATAACTACAGACCAATCTCGGTATTACCAATTCTGGCCAAGGTATTTGAAAAGCTTGTCTTCGACCAAATTTATTCATACTGGACGGAAAATGGTATACTGAGTAAGTTCCAATCAGGATTCCGGTCAAATCACTCCACCTTAACTGCTCTACTGCAAGCAACCGAAGGGTGGTTTAAGAATATAGACAATAGTTTTATGAATTAATGGAATTGTTTCTGTGGATTTGAGTAAGGCTTTTGACACTGTTGACCATGAAATTATTTTAAGAAAGTTGAACATATATGGTGTGGGAGGAAAATCGTTGGAATGGTTCTCCTGCAGAAACCGTGAAAGAACTTGAAAACCTGCTTAATAAGGATATGGAGAATTTGAATATTTGGATTAATAATAACAGGCTTTCGGCAAACGGAACTAAAACTGACTTTATTATCATAGCTTCTAATTATAGATTAAAGCAATTATTGAGTGATCCAAATATAAAGATGAATCATGAAGTAATCTAAATGAGCAAAATTACTAGGAGTTGTTATTGACGAAAAATTAACTTGGGAGGATGACTTAAATGAAATAATGATACCAGAGGTATTGAAGGGTCTTCGTATACTCAGAGAATTGCGATCTATTCTAACATTCCCTCAAATGATATCCTTGTTCAATCACTGGTGGTACGTCACTTTGATTATTGTAGTACCATATGGGGAAACTGTGGAGTAGTCTTAAGAAATAAGCCTCAAAAACTGCAAAACAGGGCTGCTCGAATTATTACCAGGTCTGGATACGAGGTCAGACCAGCTGAAATTTAATCATCACTTGGTTGGTGCAATGGTGTGACCTCGAGACCAGAAGAAATCGGCAAAAAGCCATAGTGATGTACAAAGTAATCAGTGGTATTGCTCCAGACTACTTACAAGAGCTGTTTGTACCAGTAAATGAGGCACATAATTACAATTTACGTTTCTCAGATACGAATGTTAAAATTCCACAACCTCATACTGAGGACCTCAAGCGTAGCTTATCTTAAAATGGTGCTCTCTTATGGAACAGTTTACCATCAACAATAAAAAGTCTTCCAAATGTAAATAATTTTAATAATACAATTAATACCTATACTTTTTAACCGTAACATCAGTTACGGTTTACATGAAAAGCAATTTGTATATAATTGATGTAACTACCGTGATTAAATAAAGTTGTCTGTGTGTCTGTCTGTCTGTCGGTTTGTCTGCCTGCCTGCCTGTCTGTCTGTCTGTCTGTCTGTCTGTCTGTCTGTCTGTCTGTCGGTTTGTCTGCCTGTCTGTCTGTCTGTCTGTCTGCCTGCCTGTCTGTCTGTCTGTCTGTCTGTCTGTCTGTCTGTCTGTCTGTCCGTCCGTCTGCCTGTCAGTCTGTCAGTCTGTCAGTCTGTCAGTCTGTCAGTCTGTCAGTTTGTCAGTCTGTCAGTCTGCCAGTCAGTCAGTCAGTTAGTCTGCCAGTCTGTCTATTTGTCTGTCAGTCTGTCTATTTGTCTGTCATTCTGCCACTCTGTCTGTCTATTTGCCTGTCAGTCTGTCTATTTCTCTGTCAGTCGATCTGTCAATCAGTCAGTCAGTCAGTCAGTTAGTCTGTCTGTCTGTCTGTCTGTCTGTCTGTCTGTCGGTCTGTCTGTCTGTCTGTCTGTCTGTCTGTCTGTCTGTCTCTCTGTCTATTTTTCTGTCTGCATGTCTGTCTTTGCGTGTTTGCTTGTTTTCTTGTTTGCTTGTTTCTCTGTTTTCTTGTTTGCTTGTTTACTTGTCTGTTTGTTAGTACAGGTTATTTAATATGCAAGGTCACTAACTTATTAACCCGTGCATGGCACATCGACCAAAGACAACTGACAATATAAGTGAACTATATATATTTATACAATACCCTGGTTGCTATGCGTGTTTTCATTGGTTGTTGGCCATGATCTATTAGAGGACAGACACATGGTCACGTCATATCACGTCAGCCGAATTGCTTTTTTCCTTCTTCATGCCCCAAAATCCGGGAAGAGTTTCGACAAAAACCTTTTAAATTTGTATTGTATAAAACAAATAGATTCCATTTTTTTGTTGTCTGTTCAGTTATAGATGCCCAGAGGACGTAACAACGTGGTAAGAACATCAGTGACCCACTCGACTGCGTCTCGTGGGCCACTTTTTTGTTCTTACCACGTTGTGACGTCATCTGTGCATCTATAACTGAACAGACAACGGCAAAATGGAATCTATTTGTTAAATATATATATATATATATATATATATATTGTTCACTTATATATATATATATATGCAGTAACAAAACTCTCTGTTTTCATCCTTGTCAGTTGTCAGTAAATTATAACATTTATTTTTTCCGCCTAGGAGATATAGAGGGCGAGTACTATCCCATTGGCAAAATATTGGACAAAATGGAAGAATCGTGGGATCACATTTCAGCTGCGGATCTTCTTTGCCACCCAACGTCACGTTTTTGGGTGACCTCAGCCCTTACCGAGGGAAGAGGTGCGTGGATAAGCAAGGACTTCGGACTATTTGTGCTTGTAAATATTAGTGAACATGTAAAGATTATCGCAACAGATCGGTCAGGAGATCTTGTGTCCATCTTCGAAAGATTTACCTTCCTTGTCAAGATGTTTGAAGCAAATTTACAAAAGCTAGGAAAAGACTTCATGAGTAATGAACATCTTGGGAACATAACATCAGATATCTGTAATTTAGGTACTGGAATGACCGCTAGTGTCGAAATTAAACTACCTTTGCTTGGAAAGGTACAACTGTTTTTACTGAATATCTATGCATGGTTTTTTATTGCGATATAAGTAATGAAAAGTATAATTTTTTAACAAAGTATTTGTTACGGATTTTTCTCTATCAGGTGATAAATATTATTGCCTATTAAATTTAAAAAGACTATATCGAACACGAATAAACTAAGAAGGTTAAAATAAACGAAAACTAACGTTTGACTTTCGTCACTTCACGAGTAATTAACATCATCACAGTGCCATCCCTTACGAAAATTTCATATAAGACTTCATATACGATTTCATATATGAAATGTCAATTTCATATATTAAGTTTGTAATTTCATATATGAAATTAGACATTTCATATATGAATTACAAATTTCATATATGAAAATGTTCCAATTCGATATATGAAATTTCTTATTCCCTATATGAAATTTTTGTATGAAGATAAAAATTTCATACTATGGAATAAGAAATTTCATATATGGAATTGGAACATTTTCATATATGAAATGTGTAATTCATATATGAAATGTTTAATTTCATATATGAAATTACAAATTTAATATATGAAATTGACATTTCATATATGAAATCGTATATGAATTCTTATATGAAATTTTCGTAAGGGATAGATTTACATAAATGCTGTAAACCTAAATTACATCAATTTATACCACTCTAATGCTGTTACTCGTAAAGTGACGAAACGTTAGTATTTATTTCAAACTTCTTAATGTATTGCTGGGTTGTACGTGACGTCATGGCGGCCATCTTGGTTGGTAGGACCTAACAACCAACATGGCCGCTGTGTCTTTGTCCTCTAAATCTCAGGGGATGGACTGCAACCCACCTGAATTCATGTTCGATATGGTCTTTTTAAATGTTATTTGAAAAAATGTCGGTATAACTGATGTTATAATGTAGCTACTAATGGTATATGAGCTATCTTGCAATCTGATTGGCTGCATTACTAACTGTATATTTAACAGTTATACCATGAGCTCGAGTTGTATATGAGCTCATAGCCAACGAGGCGCTTCGCCGAGTTGGCTATTAGTTCGTATACAACGAGAGCGAATGGTATAACTGTTTTATTATATAGCCAAGCACTGTACAGGAGACAAAATTACAGCGAAATGTTTGAAACAACAAACTTCCGGCATAGGCAACTAATACTTCCGCCATGCGTAATGATGCATTCACATAGAGTTTCTCGCTGAGCTGTTCGGTAAACAACTTCGAAATATTGTATAAATGTTGCTCGAGAGGCAAAAAATGTTAAGCAGATCAACAAAAAAGATTAAAAGGTACCTTTATGAAGTCAAAAGGTGGGTCAGTTGTTTATATTAGCGTTGCTGTCGTGAAAAAGGTTTTGATTTCATGCAAAAATGAAACTGAAACACCTTCGGCAGTGAAACTAAATTACTTAGTTGGTTGTTTTTGAAAAAGAACATGCTTTTTACTACTCCAAATGCTTATCTAAATAAAAAAAAGTCTCTTTACTGGTAATCTCCTACGAAATGTGTGTTGTAAGTTTGATTTTAACCGCGAGTTTCTTTGTTTGGCAACAAATTAATATCAACCTGTTAATTTAGTCGGGTTTTTGAAGTAAAAAGACGTAATTTTTAGGTGAATTTTACTATTTAACATGCTAAATTGTGCATTTGTTAATGTATTTTAACACAATGTGTTTTTTTTATACATTGGTTTGAGGGTGTTGATGTTTTTCTGTATAAAATTCCGTCAATTTCAACTCTTTTCGGCAGTTTAAAAAAACATGCCGCCATCTTGTTTTTCCTCTACTAGTAGGATATGAGCTGATAGCCTGGTAGTAGGGAACCAATCAGATTACGCAAAAGCTCATATCCGATAGCATGCTATGTAATAACAGCTCATATACAGCGAGTAGTGAAAAACAAAATGGCGGCGTAGTTTTCTTAAACTATTGCAGATGAAACTGGCTGGTTTTTTCAACGTAAAGCTCAGAAAAACTTGAGCTAAGAAGGGGAAACTAACATTTAACACAAAATACACAACCCAAATGCACAATTTACAAAGTTAAGATGGTAAATCCACTTTAAAAACAGTCTTAAGAGTTTACAAAACCCGATTTGAATTGTCAGGTTGACAATAATGTTTTGTCAGACAAATTAAAATCCACAAGAATTGAACTAACAACACATATTTATGAGTACAACCATTATTATTACTCAGCAAAGTGGGTTTTTTAAGTAATAAATCATTATGGAAATCCGTGCTGAAGTCTTAAATCTCTACTCAACGATTATGTGTCCAGGTTGCTGTAGTCGTGACGGCCTCAGTGGCGGTCATCCTCAGAGTCAAGTGAAATTTTAGTCAAGTTTGGTTATATACTGTATGTTTATGTGTCAGGTTCATTGTGACCCTATAAGTAATAGCCAACATGAAATTGTATATGATTTTATTAATATATATATTATTGTTTTCTTGATTCCATGCAGGATCCAAGATTTTCTCCGATGCTTGAAAATCTCCGGCTTCGCTACTCCAGTAAGTTTTTCTGCGTTATATATATTCTTTTTCTTTTTTGTATACAAACGTGGTGCTATAGTTGGGTTATAACGCATAACTATACTAAATTTAGTGACGCACAATTAAAAATTATCGACGTGTCAAAGAAGCTTGATTTGTTCAATACTGATCTTATCAACAATTTAAAATCGTCGAAACAATAATTTATAGCTTTATTCCATGAGTGTGTATAAAAAAAACCGAGAAGTCGCAATTCACAAAACAAAATTGATAACTTATAACAGGGCTGACAGTGGTCAACTGCATAAAGACCAAAATGTTTGTGTTTGTTTCTATTTTTATACTTTATTTAAACCAGTAACAAGTGTAAATTATTAAGTTGTAAGTGTCTTACTCAGTCAGTGTCTTAGTTAGAATTTACCACATAGTGATACTGTTGTATATCTACATGTATTTAATCTAGTTATCGGGCCTTACTTATAATAATGGCTACTTAATTTTGGGGGTGTGAATGGTTGAGATTATTGCGCTCAGGATGTGACAGCGAGGAGAGTTTAGGAACACCTGACTTATATGTTCATTGCAAAGTTTAAAGTAAATATATGACACGAAAATTAAGTTTATCTTATCTTATTTAAGCACACTTAAAATGACAAAGTAACATCTTTTGCAGTTTTTGGTCTCCTTGCTTCGTTCTTGAGATATTTCAGTTTGTCTGATAATTATATAAATGTGAAATGTTGTGACATTTGTACACGTGCATAATGACTTATCTGGAAAAGCTATATATCTTTTGTCTTTTAAAACCAAACTTAATTTGAAGGAAGCGTGTGGGCGTACTTCTAGCTCCCACAACACGAAACATGCAGGATTTCAAATAGTTTCGTTTGATTATTATAACTTATTGGATTCATCTAAGCCCGATATGGCAAAATATTTAAGTCGAAAATTCAATATTGGGTGAGACCGAAGGTCGAGCCTAATATTAACATTTGAGACTTAAATATTTTCCATATCGGGCGAAGATGAATCCAATAGGTGTTTTATTATATCGAACAAATAATCGTGCAATTGACAAGTAAATATACCTTGTGCACCTGTCCAAAGGTTTCTGCCCAATATGTAGTTGTCCTACATTGTAAAATATTGGGCTGGCTAATGTAGACATTTGATTGGACGCTTATTTGTGAGGGTATAATAAATCAAATATATATATAACCTTCTCCGCTAAGTCATTATGCACGTGTACGTCACAACATTTGACATTTGCATATCAAACAAACTGAAATATCTCAAAAAACAAAGCAAGGAAACCAAAAACTGTAAAATATGTTTATCGTTGTATGCCTTCTTTCAAATAAAACAAACTTAATTTTCGTGTCATATGCTCTTTAAAGAGTTAGATGATCGTATCAAAAATTCCAGCCAGCAGTGTAACATAAGGAAAATAAGAAAAACCACCCTATAACTTTACATTTAACTGCACAAGAAACAATTAAATTTAACAGATAAAAGCACACCGTATAGCTATCAGCAAATTTAAAAGCAATGTTCATTACTAATAAGTGTATCAGCGGCATTTGTATAGATAGATTTCATCAACTGATGTCATACTTTAAATTATTAAATAGGGTATCAAACTGAATTAACTTTGTGATCTTCAATTCCTGTTTGTCATTTTGACTTTACATTTATAGTCGGTTTAATTTTTTGTGGGAAGGTTCTGTAGTATATATATATATGCAACGCTCACTACCCTTGTGGAAGTTTGAGCACTCTGGCCCTATACCACCTCATGCTCTCTAGATGTGTGCACTACTTATACTACCCACAAGTAGTTGTCACTGGCAATTGCTTGGGGTATATATAAGTGGTGTTCTCACATGTGGAGGTGAATATTTCTTGGAATAATGACGACACTCTTAAATTAATTTATTTCTGATCATTCAGGACTCCGTTGTTATTCTGAGATATAATATAAAATACATGAAAACAATGCGGGATACTCCGAAAAGGGTTAACATTTTTATTCAACGTTTCGACTTGCAGTCATCATCAGAATGATGCTGGTGTAATGTAACAGCATCATTCCCGATTCAGGAAACGTTAACTGGATAAAAATGTTAACCCTTCCCGGAGTGTCCATTGCTTTGTATTTTATTAATTTACTCAGTGGTAATCGTAATCTTTAAGCTGAGATATATTTCTTGCAAACTAAAACAGTTTAGGATAACTGATATATATATATATATATATATATATATATTTCATTATTCTTTATTTTAAGATGTATTGGATGATCCCGAAAAGAAAAATCTATTTGAGCTATCAAACATTGACTGTCTTGGAATTTCTGAGGTAATTTAATTAGTGAAGGTCGATCCACTCACATAGTTGTAAATTTAAATTATCAACAATAAATCTTGCATGGATGGGAAACGAGGACAATAAGGTGACCATGATAAAATAGACTAAAATTAAGTTTAAAAAGTTCTAAATATATCTAATTTTGGCAATAATAGTGGAGAATAGAAGCTTGTAAATAAAACTGAACGAAACCACTTTAGGATAAAACGTCTGTTTATTATTACTCATTTAAAAGGAAATATCAAAATTTACTTGCTATAGATAATTAAATATGCAAAATTTTTAATTTTGGTGACGCCAGAAGAAAAATAATCCATTAACAACGTTCACCTCAAACACCCAATTCGGCATAGGCATGTTTGCCTGACGACAATATAAATGTTGAAATGTTGACATCTAAATGTGTACCAGGCGAGCAGAGCCTTCTTTTCCTCATTATTTCTTTGCTGAGAGAGAGGAAGAAAAG
Source organism: Paragorgia papillata (assembly GCA_035771165.1). Taxonomy (NCBI): domain Eukaryota; kingdom Metazoa; phylum Cnidaria; class Anthozoa; order Scleralcyonacea; family Coralliidae; genus Paragorgia; species Paragorgia papillata. The sequence goes on from JAWNZC010000338.1 coordinate 1,080,858, forward strand.
AAGGCTCTGTTGTATTCGTGAAGTTGGCTTGGTTACAATCTCGAGCCCATGCAGTCCAAATCACAGCAGAAAACAAAACAAGATCCGGTTAAACGGGTCTTAAACGAGTTACTTTGTCCTACATCTTGGACGAAGCCAAACAAGAATACATGCAGCAGAGCCTTCTTTTCTTCCTCTCAATCAACAAAGAGTAAATAAGGAAAAGAAGGCTCTGCTCGCAGGGTATTAAATGTGAGAATAGAAACTCAAATAAAATTCCACTTAAAATAGCAAGAAAAGAAAATAGATTTACTCACGCCATTCGTGACATCTATTAATCAGAAATGTCCAAAGCACTCCAATTTTTGTTTTCTTCACCATTCATAGTCGTATCCAATCTCGTTCCCAGAACCCATGTTCAATTCCCCTTACCCAGCGGGCGGGAAACGAGAGACTCTGGGATAATCCGTTCACGCCATCACAGGATTCTTGTTATCCGGAAGAGTTATATAGAGTTCACTGTGTTCATCAGCCAATGAAATATCGATGTGAAACGGATTATCCCAGGGTCTCTCGTTTCCCGGGTGGGGAACGTGGGCTCTGGGAACGTGGGCTCTGGGAACGAGATTGAGTGGTATCCGAAAGCCTTAGCTTCGATAAATTTGTATTGATAGTTTTACTATATATCTTCAAGAGAGCATAAATGGCAATAGCCATTGTATGGATTGTTTTCACTCACGTGATCGGTGGCCCCGTTGGGGTAGTGAAACAATACGAAATGCTTGAATAAGAATAGAGTTAAATTCCCATAGGATAAAGATTGTGCACCAATATGGCCGCCATTTCGTTGTTCTGTGCACCAATATGGCCGCCGTGACGTCAGATGAAAACCAAGAATTGCATCGCGTTGTGATTTAATTAATCAAATTTACATTTATAATTTAAATCTACGGTACCAATTCTATTTGCCGTCATAAAACAGATTAACCGTTTTTTGGTTATAGGTAGAGATTGTAAAGACTGTACTCGATGGTGTAAGTTTGTTGATCGACATGGAAAGAAGATTGGAACAAGGAATGCAAATTGACGACTTAATCCACTGGAGAGACCCGGCTTTATAGAGAAAGCAACTGGACCGCATGGTTTATATTGCATGTGTACTGTAAGGTTTTACATCTCATAAGATCGACAATTCCAAAGCTTAAATATAGAAACTATGTATATGCATGAATAAGATCAACTATATATAATAGGCGAACAAAAAACAGTCAATTGCAAGTTAAATAGAAAAACAATAGTCAATACCTTATGACTTGCCAATGACATACCGCGTTTATATGATTCTTTCGGTACCAGGTTTGTCTTCCGAGACGGAACTGAAGCAGATACAATAATTAATTAAAGAAATACAACGTTATCATTTCTTTTTAAACTGTTCTGCTTTACATTTGAAAAGGCTTGATGAAAGTATACGAGTGCATGATATATAAAAATATATATAGTTAACAATTATTGGGCAAAATTCAGGTCAGTAGTAAAGGAATACGTCGGAGCTACTGTTTCAGGCTATTCAATTTTATCTATTATTCACCAAATTATTAATAATTCATAAGGAACATTCAAAAAATGTTTAATCGGCATTTGTAAATACTGTTAAAACATTGATTAATTAATAAAACATCAATGTTTTATCAAAGTAAGACACTAGTGGCTCAAATTAAAATGATCTTATCTAACCTTTCCTACGACTCTTAAACAAAGTGTTCATCATTTACACTTACAATTTGATAAGTAATTCGGCTCGCCATTGTAAATGCCCATAAAGATCGACCGCTCATATTTAAACTACTACTTAAAGGGCATTGGCAATAAAAATGAAGTTTGTCAAATTTGAAAGAACTCGCAAAATTGTAATAGGAGATATTTTATAACTTTTTTGTATCTTTCTCCATTTTTAAAATATTTCAGTTTGTTTGGTAAATTTGTAAATTGTAAATTCAATTTGTAAATTAGATGATCTCTGACGTACAGTATTTTCATACATTACAAAATCACTTACACCTCTATGATTGCTCAACATAAAATGTTTAGTGTCACAAGGCGTTTTTATGTACACAGTTTCAAGTTATTTCGTTAAACAAACTTGGAGATATAACTGATTTTGCTAGGTGTGGAAATACTGTACCCTGCCACAGGTACCCTGCTCCTGACGTCAGAGACCATCTAATTTACATATGAAACAATTAAACTGGAATATCTTGAAAACGAAGAAAGATACAAAACAGCTGTAAAAGGTCCTCTATTACAATTTTACGAGTTTTTCAAATAAGACAAACTTCTTTTTTTTTTTCCAATGTCCTTTAAAAAGTTACGCGACAAGTCAATAAATTAACGAAGATAATTGGCATGAAGCCATGGCCAGACGTCTTTTGTATATAGACCACTACCACGACCCAGAGTTGGAATTGGTTTAAAACGAGGAGTGAATCACTCCTGCATGAAAATTTTTTAAAAATCCGAAAATCTCAACAATCTCAAAAAATCCCAAAAAATCTCAGCGAGTTCACGGCCTAGCTAGAAAACACTATAGAAGAAATTGAAGCAGCCATTTAAGATAAAGCTTGATGCCGTTAAGTCCGTTCTGCGCATGTACGAAACTAATATTTACATCTCTATTTAGCAAATATATACTGATACCTCATTGAAGATTGTAAGCTTTTTTTGTTTCGTAGCGTTTTTGCTCAGACAAGAGTGTTAAACCGTTCGAATCAATATTTCTGAAACTGAATAGCCTTTGAATTAATGTTTGAAGTGTTAACATGATAAGCGCTGGGCCGAGATGTTAATTTATTAAGCGATATAGGTATCATATTTTTTAATGCGATTATAGGGACTTTGCAAGTTGTCAATTTGTCAATTCTGTTTTCAACGTTGTTTATGTCTCGCTCATCTTGCAGATAGTTTTCAATAGTCAGCAAGTTATCAGATTGTGAGCATGAGTAATACTTTTCAGCATTAAAATTCAATAAATCATATAAATCGTTTATAATCAGTTTGTCTTGATCGAGACAGCGGAATATTAACCCAGACCTAAATATACTGTAAATAGCTCAGCACCGTTTAGTGTAGATTTGCCGCCATCGAGATATGCAGTTGTAAGCGTAGTGAGCACAATTTTCAGCCACATGACTGATTAATAACAGTGTTCTAAAGTCACTTGTGATCTTCTAAAAGCTTCAAGACGGAGCAATACCAGATCGATAGCACACCGCGTGGTTTCGCAAAGCCTATCGGGATGATAGCCCAGAAAAATAATACCGAAACGCCACCGAAACCTAGCCTCGGCTACCTGTGGTAGCCTGTGGTAGCCCGAGTAATAAAAATAACAATACTAGATAGGTAATTGAATGTCATGAAAATTTAAATATTTAGATTCACTGAAATAGTAATTTAGCCTCTGAACATGTTGTAATTAGTAATACAACCAAACATTACGTCTAAATAAATATTTTGAATAATATAACTACCTCGAGTTTTGTGCTGGGCCCTTATATATGTCACAAGATTCTCTAGTATTTTCAGTATGTTTTGGTATGTTTGCATCAAATTGAATTTACAATCCACAATTAGTTATCTTAGACTCTCACGTCAAATAAATACCAGTATCCGCATGTACGCATTGCGTGCCTATTTTTTTAAGGCAATTTCGTTAACCTCCACAGTGTTGCCAGATCAGGAACAAAGTTCACAGATTTGTGAACTTTTTCTCCTTGACGTGAACTTTTTATGAACAACAAGGTTTTGTGAACATTTCATGAACTTTTCAAAATAATATGAACTATTTCATGAACTTTGATTTTTTCACTCCCTCAAGACAAATGTTTATTGATAATATATCTCAAATATATGATAATATATTCTCAAATATATCTGGTGACTTCTGACTTCTGGTTGAAATGTTCAGCGGTTGTAATGCTAAAATTAACCTGGTGCACAGTTTGGTGTTCTGTGTCACTTTATTGAAAGTTTACTCTGCTTACCCCATGCAAATGTGGATGTGGAAAGGGTGTTTTCCTCGGTTACCTCTATCAAGACAAAAACGAGGAATAGATTGCACACTTCAACTGTCCGTGCCCTCATTAAAGTAAAGGACGGTGTGAAAACGTCAGGGGGGTGTGTGAAGTTTATCCCACCTCCCGGGGCGAAACAAAGAATGGCAAGCAGTATCATGTGTCACATGCGGTGGCGTGAGACTATATGTAAATTAGTAGTTGATTATTTTATATGTTAATCAGTAGTTAGGATATATAAATAGGCTTGTATTCAACAAGTGCTCGTCTAATAAACGTGAGTTATTACATGGTGTCAGGAGTGGGATAGACTATGGATAGTTTTCATAAGCCTAGTACGTTGGGTTTTGAGGGAAACATATCTGAAAACTGGAGAAGATTCAAACAACAATTTCAGATTTACTTGGTTGCTTCGGGTAGTGAAGACAAAGGCGATTCGGTGAAGATAGCCGTTTTGTTGAACTTTGCCGGCGAGGATGCTATTGAAGTTTTCAACACATTTCAGTTTCCGGAGGGCGATGAGAAGAAACTGGATAAAGTTATCGAACAATTTGATAGGTACTGTAATCCTAGGAAGAATGTGGTTTTTGAGAGATATCAGTTTTGGAAGATTACGCAGAAAGACTCCGAAACGGTTGATCAGTTCGTCACAAGATTAAAAAACAAGGTGAAATCCTGTGAGTATACCGTTGTGGATGACATGGTGAGAGACAAGTTGGTGTTCAGCATACGAGATTTAGCAGTTAAAGAAAGGCTGTTGAGAGAAGAGAAACTTACACTTGAAAAGGCAGTCAGCATGGCGAGGGCAGCCGAAGTCTCGAAAGAGCAGATCAAAGTGATGAGTCCCCAGGAGCAGATTAATTTTGATCAGTCGGTAAATCAAGTTCGGAGCATTAACAACAATGAGAAGAACCCGATTAGACGTCGTTCAAGAACAGATTCCAAGACAGATAAGTGTGGGTTTTGTGGTTTATTTCATACAGCGAGGTCTTGTCCCGCGTTTGGTAAAACGTGTAACTATTGTAAGAAGACAGGGCATTTTGAGCGTGTGTGTCGGGCAAAAAAACGTGATTCTGAGGGGAAAGCGGTTGATACATTGGGGGAATCTGAAGATAGCGAAAACGAACACGATTTGCTAACATTCTCAGTAGACTCAAGTAATAAGAGCGTTTCGCAGGATGACTGGCATGTTGTTTTGAAGATTGCCAGTACTGATTTGAATTTCAAATTGGATTCTGGTGCCGATTGTAATGTTATTTCGCAGTCGTCGTTTGATCGTTTGTCTCTCAGGAATACAAAAACACTCAAGAGTAAATGCAAATTAAAAGTGTATGATGGGCGGAAAATTACCCCAAAAGGGAAGGTTAGTTTAGCGTGTGAATATAACGGGAAATTTTTCGTGTTAGACTTCGTTTTGGTTGAACAAGACTTACCATCTATCCTCGGATTAAAATCCTGTCTTGAACTTGGTTTAATTAAGCGGGTTTATAGCCTTGAGGTAGATCAACCAAAGGTTGAGACAGAATTTAGTGATCTCTTTGCAGGTCTGGGGGAGATTAAAGGCGTACAGCACCAAATCAAGGTCAATGCCGAGGCGAAACCTGTTGTCCACCCACCTCGCAGAGTTCCGGTTGCTTTGCGCAAGCCACTTGAAGAAGAGTTACGGCGAATGGAGAAGTTGGGTGTTATTGAAAAAACAAAAGAACCAACTGCGTGGGTACACAGCCTTGTGATTGTCAGAAAGAAAAACAATAAGATTAGAGTATGCATGGATCCTAGTGACTTAAATCAAGTTGTCATGCGTGAACAGTTTCCAATGCAGACAGTGGAAGATGTCATCAGTAGAATGCCTAATGCAAAGATTTTCAGTGTTCTTGATGCCAACCATGGTTTTTGGCAGGTTAAATTAGCCAAAGAAAGCAGCAAGTTAGCCACCTTCAATACTCCTTTTGGCAGGTATAGTTATAAACGTTTACCATTTGGAATAGCTTCAGCCCCCGAGGTTTTCCAGAGTGTTATGTCCAATATGTTTCAAGACATAGAAGGGGTTGAAGTCATCGTGGATGACCTGGTAGTGTGGGGAGAGAACGTTGAGCAGCATGACGAGAGACTTCGATCGGTTTTGGAACGTTGTCGTGAGAAAAATCTCAAGTTGAATGAAGAAAAGTGCCGGTTTCGGGTCTCCGAAGTGAGTTATGTGGGTCATGTGTTGAGTTCAGATGGACTGAAACCAGATCCTCAGAAAGTTAAAGCAATCAGGGAAATGCCTTGTCCTACTAATCGCGAAGAATTGAAAAGATTTTTGGGCATTGTCACTTACGTGTCCAAGTTCATTCCAAATATGTCGCAGATAAGTGCTCCATTACGGCAGTTGCTCGAGAAAGATGTTGAATGGTCCTGGGATCAAGCACAAGAACAAGCCTTTACACACTTGAAAACAGCAATTACTGATGCACCAGTCTTGAAGTTTTTCAATCAGGAAGAACCTGTGTGTTTGTCTGTCGATGCTAGCTCGAAAGGTATGGGTGCAGTGATTCTACAGAATGATCGTCCAGTGGCTTATGCTTCAAAGTCGTTGACGAAGTGCCAACAAAACTATTCACAAATTGAGAAGGAAATGTTGGCAATAGTTTTTGGTTGTGAACATTTCCATCAGTATTTGTATGGGCAAAGAGAAGTGACTGTTGAATCTGACCATAAACCGTTAGAAGCAATATTAAAGAAATCTATCCATCAAGCACCTCTTCGATTGCAGAAAATGATACTTCGAGTTAAACCTTATGCAGTCAAAGTGAAATATACACCTGGTAGCCAACTTTTCATTGCCGATGCACTTTCTAGAGCAGTCCTACCTGTGCAGACAAGCGAACAACAGGATGAGTTTGAAGTAAATATTTTGGAATCAGGCCAGGTCTCGGAGACTATGTTTGTCAAACTGTCAGAAGAAACCAAGAAAGATCCAGAGCTTCAGGAGCTGCATAGAGTTGTTATGGATGGTTGGCCACAGTCGATAGCTGAAACGCCTATAGAAACTAGATCGTATTGGACCTATAGGGATGAAATAAGCTGTTATGATGGCCTGATGTTCAAAGGTGATCGTATAATCGTTCCTCATATTCTTCGACCAGAAATTTTGAATCGCATACATGCAGCCCATTTGGGAATGGAAAAATGCAAAGCACGAGCTAGGAATGCAGTATTCTGGCCTGGTATAAATACTTCGATTAGTGAGATGGTTTCAGCATGCAGCACTTGTCTAAAACACCAGAGAAGTAATCAAAGAGAGCCTTTAATACCACAAGAAGTCCCAGGAAGACCGTGGGCAACCGTTGCTGCGGACATTTTTTACTACAAAGGAAGAGATTATTTGCTAGTCGTTGATTATTTTTCGAAGTACCCCGAAGTAGCTCGACTTAACCACAAGAATAGTGAAGCTGTCATTTTAGCAATGAAGGACATGTTTGCGCGTCATGGTATTCCAGAGAAGATTATTGCTGATAATATGCCATTTAACAGCCTTAGAGTAAAGGAATTTGCTAGAGAATGGGAGGTGGATGTGGTAACATCCAGCCCACATTACCCGCGGTCAAATGGACTCGTGGAGAGAAACGTGCAGACCATAAAACGACTGTTAAAGAAAGCTGATGATTCTAAACAAGATGCATTTCTCGCTTTACTAGAGTTTCGCAATTCCCCTATCACTGGTATGGAACAATCTCCCGCAGAACTATTGATGAGCCGGAAGCTGAGAACCAAATTGCCAACTCCGAAGCATCTCCTTAAGCCTAAGCCTCAGCCAGTCAATGACGTTTGTCAGAGATTGCGGTTACGCCAGCAACGTCAAAAAGCACACTACGACCGTGGTACGAAGTTATTACCGCCTCTTTGTCCAAATGAGTCAGTGAGAATCCGACAGGGACGTGAATGGAATCCTGCAGTGGTCATTGATCAACATCAAGCTCCTCGTTCTTATGTCATTGCCACTCCAGATGGAACGCAGTTACGTCGAAATCGCATTCATCTTTTGCCAACGAAAGAACCACCGATTGGTATAAGCCCACCCATGGAGCCTGATAGTGTAGAGTATCGCTCGCCTCAACCACCACCACCTGAGGTTATAGCAGAAGAAGTACAAACGAGTCGACCGGTGGTGCAGACAAATCAGCCTCTTAGAAGAAGTACGCGGATTCGTCACGCGCCGTCACGTTTAATTGAGACTATGGGTTAGAACTGATGACAATCTTACATTATTTACATTTGATAACAATCTTACAGTATTTACAGTTTAATTAGGATTTAGTTTTAAAGAAAAGAAAAAAAGAGAGATGTCACATGCGGTGGCGTGAGACTATATGTAAATTAGTAGTTGATTATTTTATATGTTAATCAGTAGTTAGGATATATAAATAGGCTTGTATTCAACAAGTGCTCGTCTAATAAACGTGAGTTATTACATCATGTACGCAAATGCTGACTTAGACACGTCGGACATTTAATCTGACATGGATTTGTAGATTTATATTAAACTAAATTGGCTAATTTATAGCATTATTGTATTGTTGGGTTAAAATTTGAAATTCATGAACTTTTTGTCAATTTCATGAACATTTGATACTTGTCTACGTGAACAATTACAAATTTGATCTGGCAACACTGAACCTCCAGTCCGTGCGCTTCCGGCTACGCGCCACTGTGCGTATACGAAACGATTCAATATGAAATAATAGGAACATTTGGCCAGCATTTTATATATGCGCTTCGCAGCATTTTATTTTCACTACAAGGTTATGACCTCACCAAGTTGCCGAACTTGCTGGTTTATCTTCAGTTCAAACAGCGTCACACGTTGGCAACACAATGGGGATAATGGCATTCAAATTATTTCTTGTCATTCCAAAGACTCAAATAGCATGGTGTATCATATTTCACATCTTAAATAGCGTCAAATGTGTACTTTTCCACGTTGCTTGAGTTTGGTACGGAAAGGAAGACCAAGGATTACTCGTTGCTGACCAGATCTAAGTAAAGGTAAGTAAAACACAAGACATGAATTTGAAGGTAACTCCCCAAAGTTGCGGGACCGTTTTCCGTCGAAAGGCCCGCTTGTAGATGGATTGTTTGCAATTTGTCTTACTCGATTTCGTCTCACAAAGGGCTTTCGCTTGATAGCGGATCACATCCGTGAATGGCCAACACGGCAATACTTACCGATAGCCGGTTGTTTTTGGGTATACGAGTCTCAACATGGTCGCGGGATCCAAGATTGGCACTTGGTTGCGATCGGCTCACCGATTGCCACCTCGACTTTAAAACGATTTACAACATACTGTACTGACTACTGCGATTAGCGATGAAAGCTATTGCCATAGTGTCAGACATGATACTCGCACAAGAACATATTCGAAAAAGACTCAGCAATGACCGCATATAGAGTTATCACAACGACTTACCGATTCTAACTCTACAGCTATATATATATTTTCAAGCCCAAATCATTTTATAGATACTTTGTGTACACAGACTTCTGTTATCTTGTAATATTTTCGTTTGATAAATCGAAACCGGCAACTGTACAGATCAGTAGATCACCGTCCCATGTCTATGTTTTAAAAATGTACAATACGGTATTTTGCCTCTCAATGTACCTTAGGCTAGTTTTGTTTGGACGAACAAGTCCACACCCAAAGGCAAGCTCACAGAATGACGCTCTTGTCTCACTAGAATGATTACATCTAGATTGCATGAAATTATGAAAATCGGAAACTTGGCTTATCTGGCCACTTTCGATATTCTAAACATTATTCTTATAAAACTTAGCAGCCGTTGAAAGAAAATGCGGGGTCTCTTCCCCGAAACGTTCTTAGTTGTAGAACGTACTGTTAACGCGCGCCCATTGTTGCGTTCTTGCGTGAATTTAATATTAATTAATTAATTAAAGGCAGTCTAACAAAGGCAGCCGTATTGTGATTGTATATCTCAGTTTTGAGTTTTTTAATTACTTTCACTTTTCACAGATTTGTTTACTTTGCTTATCGGTTGCGTAGAAGCGTACAGTTCCTATAAAAACGTTTGGCATGTCTATATACATTACATTTAGGCTACTATACACGGTACCGGTCGAATTCGAGACCGGTCTTTCGCCGTGTAAACAGGCGAAACCGTACTAATTCGAGACCGATTCCGAATTTATCTTCCGTGTATAACTAATTTGAGACCAGTTTCGAATTCGTCCGGTACCGCGTGTAAACGGGGCCTTATATATCAAATCACAAGTATATACCTGCAATTCGAATGTATTTTTACTTGTAGTTGTATTAATATATAAATGACCACAACGAAGCGATGTAAGAGCGCTCTCGGAAATGCCGAGACGCCGTATCTCTCTGAATTCAGAAAACATTTCCTTATTTCTGGTTCTTGTATATCGTCGTCAACTTTTTAACTGGATAAGATGGTGCGAAGATCAAGTTTAAAATCTGTCATGATACTATAGTTAAGGTCGGGGAAGAATTGAAAATCTTCAAATATTACAACAGGTTATTATTCCTGGAAAATCGCTAGACATTCCAGACATCTTGAATTTTTCTGTCTACTGTGAATTTCAACAGCTATATATATATTTATATTTCGCAAGTTTTACTCAAATTTTTAGAGCACGTTTTTATAATTCTATTCTCTGGTAGTCGCTCGTCTGTACGATATGAAACTCTTACTGTAAGAACGTTTATTGGGAATGAGATTGATAGAGTTGTATAGCTGCGGTAACTCACTTTGTCCAAACGTCGCTCGTATTGACACTTCACGACACGTGTAATTAATATTGTGTATAGTCGGGAATATTTTTTACGCTTCCCCCCAACCCACCCCTTTCTCGCCCCTCTGTGGAAACAGACACTGGTTGGGGCTTGGTCACGTGTCTGGTTGGGAAAAGATCACTCAGCCACTGGAAAGGGAGGGCTGTGAAAGTGGGCGTGACTAAGATTTATGTTATTGTTCGCGAAATTCAAGATCACGTGACCAGCCGATGCCAGGGCCATTTTCGCCGACCTCCGACGTGGAGGCAAAATGTCCTGGGTACGAGGTTGACTGTTTGATACTGATCCGCGTCTCGATAGCTTGGAATGTGAGATTTTAATCTCTTTATTGAAGAGATCGTGTTAGTTGTCGCCGTGCTATTTGAGGGGGTGGGTCACTTTCATTTTGTAACTTGCCGCGCTTGTTTTCGTACGTACGTTTCGTACCTATATACCGCAACAAACCATTTTTGCGTGTCGGCGGTTAAATAGCCGGACTATTGAACTTGTAGGGTTTGGAATCTCGATTTCAGGTTATTATTGGCCTTTTCAAATAGTGAGAAAAAGAATGTTAAATTTTTAAATAATACGCGTGTAGTGAATTTTATCAGTTGATTACTGCCTGTTGTCTACTAAAAACAAAGCCTGTCAAAGACATTATCAGTATATTATAAGAAACAATGCCCGAGAGAGGATAGTCTTAGCTTGAATGACGACATGTGTACGTATATATATATGCATGTGTTGGCTGATCAGCGAAAAACAATGCAAACCAAACCTCCTTTAAGTCAAAACAACTATCGGCGCCAAGAACTTTTACATCCGGTGGACGCGAATCGCCTGAAACTGCTGTAACAGACGAACTAACGACTCACACCCAGAATAAACACAATTTTATCACAATATTATGATCAAGCACATTTGAACCAGTGTTTGTTTCTCGGACAATTGTCGCTTTCTGTGTCCGTAGCGTACGACTCAGCGGGCTATAGCGTACATTTCCGCGGGCTAGCGTATATGGTTTTATGCGAAAAAAAATGACTTTATGTGACACCCAGGGCCAGAATATAAAACTACCTAACGTACGCTCAGACGCTCAGCGGCTACTCGTTAGGGCACCGCAATGCTATTTCGAATATTTTGAATGTTTAAAGGTGATGTACAGTCCGTTCTGCGCATGACCGCCATGGAGTCCCCAAAACATGGCATTCGTAGATAATTACATGAAGTACTCAGCTCAATGTAAACCGTTGGGAGCAACATGGCAGAAAACCAAGCGTTTCGGCGAGGATTTCTCTTCGGATTTCTTTTCTATTTCTTCTGAAAATGTTTTGTTTCAAGTACAAGTAATGAAGAGAAAGCAAGAAAAGCTTACAATCTTGAATAAGGTATCAGTATATTTTTTGTAAATATAGATGTAAACCGTTAGTTTCGTACATGCGCAGAACGGACTGTACGTCACCTTTAATATGATAACGAAATATTTCTATAATTTATTAAGTATATTAATTAAGTATATTAAGTAATGTCCGCGCCGACCAAAACAGTAAAAAAAAAAGAAACGTTTGTTCGACTACAATCGTGTTCCTATATATCAGTAGCCCTTCACACCCCCGTCTCGGCTCTAGCTAGGGCTTACCGGGCAAAAGCCTGGTCGCAAAATTGCCGAAATGATTGGTCTCATTTACGGCGGTATAACAGCAGGGAATTTTGTCTGCGCATGCGTCGCGCGAATTGTCGTGGGGAGCCTGGGGACTTCAAAAACATAAACAAAGATGGCGGTAAATTCCGCCTTATTTCCCCCAGAAAAAGGTGTATAGTTTGTAAAACGGCTTGTGAAAGGACACTGGAAACAGTCAGAAGCAGCCTCCCACAACGTGAAGAAATAGGAAGATATTTTAGTGAATCGTACGATATTAAATTGGGTGACAACGACTTGAGTACGTTGTGGTCAACATGCCGTGGCTTCAAATTCACGCAGTTTAATTGAGCTCAAAGCCCCATTTCTACAATTTTTAGAACAAAAAAGTGTCGTTATAATTTAAGAAAATCAACTAAAGACTGACAATCGGTAAAAATATTTTGAGGCAATCGTGCAGATTTTGCAGAAATTGACAATATTTGCATGTCGTCGCCGCAATGAAATTAGTAGCGTATAGGCATGTCAAACTTTATTGTAAGATCTGAGTGAGACAAAAAAACTGATTATATATTTCTATGTACGAACGGAATTATACATAAATTTAGCACAACATTGTGGCAGTTAAGAGGTCTTGCTCGACATAAGACAGAATCTGAGTAGGTTTTAAGTCGTCGGATGAAAGGAATAAATACATAATTTACCCACTTTCTACAATTTTCCCATTACGAAATACCTCTCAGATATCAAAAGCAGTAATGGAATAAAATTAAACCAGCATTTAAATTTAAGGCCAAAGGCAAATTTTGAGTTTATAGTCGATCAAACATTTGCTAACAACTTGACAGTTGACTCCAATGCGGCTTCTTCGTACCATCACTTCATCTTCGATATTTATATCCTAACGTCAGTGTCTCCACTAATTGGACAACATAGTTTAAAACTCTAGTTCACCGACAGATTCTTAGTAAATCTTGAAGATATCTTGGTCGTCATACCTTCTCCACATTTTCAAAATTTCGCCACAGACGATAACAAAACACGATGAGCCCGCGATATTTTTTTACAGCGCAGACAAAATTCCCTGCTGTTCGGCGGTATCCTAGTGATTTTGAGGTTTGCTTCCTGAACGTTGATATGCCACATTGCTATGAGGAAGAATTCAAATGTAAGGTAAGTACAGTGCGACAGGCGTATAGCAGAGAACCACTGAACCAGCAAGAACACGCTACATTTATATTCGGCTAACTTAAAATCCGACGCTACATTTACAAACCATGGGGCATGGAAAACACCCAACGAAAACGAAAACGAAAAATCGTTTAGACCACCTTAATACAATACTAGAAATATCTTAACACAACAACCCCTCGCCCTCTTTTACACGAATTTTTGTAAAATTTATATCCTTCGGATAATATAACCCTCTGATAAGAAAAACACCATCGCGCTCTTTTTCATTGGGAGCCTGGAAATAGCCGTTGCAACAATTCAAAATATTGTTTTAAACTTTTAATTAATGTGTAATATTTGAAATAAAAAAAGTTGTTTAACTCTAATTTTTAAAGAAAAAGGTAATAAATAAAGAAAATTTTCAAGACAATATTCAGAAAAAAAATGGTCGTATCCACGGTTGAACTCGACCATTTTGCTTGCAAATTGACAATGTTACCACCGGGCTACTGAAGCAAAGCGTCGATATTTCAGCAAAATATTGAATAATTTTTAGTCGCAAGAGTAATTCTAACGCCGTCCCCGTTCTACATACAACGTTATATTCAGATCATAATTTTCACGTCATCAAGACGACTTTTCCGTTTCATTTACTGTTTTATTTTATTTTATTTTATTAGCTTCGCCATAGACTTGACTAAATACATGTATGGTATCACAAAATAAACTAAAACGAGGACCATTCAAACACAAACACAAATTTAAACCTATGGCAGGGTCACCGCAAAAGCGTGAAGGCCAATTACTGCGGGCCCAAAAATATAAAAGTTAAAGTCAAAAATTCTAACAAAACTTACAGAATATACAACATACATGCAATATAGAAATAAATACTAAAAACAGCAAGTAAAGCTGCGGGTAAGACTACGGGAATTGTTACAATTTGGACATATACTTAATTATAAAATAGGTTGCGTCTTACGCACGCTGTGATTGGTCAATTACCGTGTTTATATCAGGTTATGTAAACACGGTTGTGATGTCACGGCACGTTTTTAGCCTTATTTCATAAAAGAAATATGGGAGAATTCGAAAGTACTTATGTAAAGAGAAAACACTATGTACTGTACAAGAGACAAAATTACAGCGAAATGTTTGAAACAATATGTTGTATAAAAATGTCTATATATAAAAATGTTGTATAAATATAACTGTAGGAACATAGCCGCGTTTTTGAGAAATCATTGCCAATTCTTCGAAAAAGTGCTCTGCAATTTAAAAGTAACCAAATTCGATGAGGACTTTTCAAAGTTTTTCGCAACCGAACGGTTCTAACCACAAACAACAAACTGCATGGATAAACTGGATATGTTCGAAATCCGTCCCATTTAACGAATAGACTCATTTCGCCGTTGTCTGTTCAGTTATAGATGCACAGATGACGTCACAACGTGGCCCAAAAAGTGGCCCACGAGACGCAATCGAGTGGGTGTGCATCTATAACTGAACAGACAACAAAAAAATGGAAATACAAAAATTTAAAAGGTTTTTATCAAAACTCTTCTTGTCGGATTTTTGGGCATGAAGAAAGAAAAAAGCATGTCAGCTGACGTCATCCATGTGTCTGTCCTCTAATAGATCATGGGCAACAACCAATGAAAACACGCATAGGATATATAGCAACCAGGGTATTGTATAAAGTATAATGGCTAAAACCGCCTAACTATAATAGACCCCCCTAGATACTGAACTTTAGATTGCCGTCGTCGTCCTACTCTGTTTAAGCTCCCTAATTACACGATTCCGGATTCCTGATATGTTTGCTTAAATTGTTTCTACGAGAAATCTTATTTTGTGTTTTTTCGGACCCTTTTTGACTGAATTATACTTTTTTTACCTTCCCGTTCAGCGATAGGATGGAAAATATAGCGCTTGAGAGTACGGATACAGCAGGGAACAATGTCCCTGAGAAGATAGAAGATGGCCGTGAAGCAACCAACATGGACGACGTGAGCCAACCGCAATCGAATAAAATGATCATGAAGAACATCATTGTGGTTAGTTTCGCCTTCCTCCTCCTATTTACATCGTTCCAGTCACTCCAAAACCTGCAGAGCAGTCTCAACAAAGACAATAATCTTGGTTTGATTTCCCTGATTGTCATATATGCCAGTCTTATACTGTCTTGTATGTTCGTGCCGCCAGTAATGATTGGAATATTGAAGTGCAAGTGGACACTTGTTCTTTCAATGGGGTGTTATTCAGCCTTCATAGCAGCCAATTACTATCCACGCTGGTACACACTGGCGTTTTCCTCTATATTAGTAGGTAAGATATTTTGCTATATTATACCTCACAATGAGTGCGCAAACGTGGGTGGAGTGGGCAAACTTGAATGGAGTGGGCAACGGGGGTGGGGGGTGGGGGGGGGGTGTGCAGAGGCGGATCTAGGAAAATATCTGACTGTTGACGCATGGTGTGGTCCACTCCGTCTAGGGGATTACGGGGCATGTCCCCCCTGAAAATTTTGAAAATTAGGACCTCTAAAAACGCATTTCCCGCATTCTGAGAGCAAGTTAATATTAAACAAGCAAATAGAATAGCATATAAATCAGATTTAAAATTCTAAGTATTTCAGAGTAAACCATCACATCATGTGCTTAAAGTGCCTATGTCATCCTCAGGGACTTTACATATTTGTACCAATTGGAACATTCTCATGAGAAGATTTGTAATATATTTCTCAGGCGAAAATTTCATCTTCATGGACTTTTTCGTTGTTAAAGTTGGCGATTTTGACGTTAGCCGCGGGACTAAAAAAACTGGGGTCTAGTAGCGGAAGTGACGTACAATGGGGAAGCGGGTTTAAGACCAAAACAGTGTTTATATGGCGAATACGAGGCAAGCTGAATAATCTCTGCATTTTCCCGCCGTATTACTGTTTGGATTCGCTCGAAAGTTCATCGAAATATAGTTCACAGTGTCCTCTAGCGCTACTGATCGAGATAACAGCCAGAATGACTCGGATCGACCGGAATACCGGGATACGTCCTGGAGGTCGAAGACGACGCAAACGTTTATAACACTGACTGACGATCACAAATGAGGATGAATGGTTTGTCCAACCGTATATCAAGACGAGCCAATTGCTAATGCATAGTAGATCGGGAGCCGAGAGGTATATAATGAGCAAAGAAGACTCGAAGAAGATAGAATACAAAGGCTACAAACTCGCTTAGATAGACGCGCTGTAAGTGTATTTAATAGTGTAATATTTTAATGTCTATCAAATCGTTTATGTTTTGCATCGAATTGTATTTACATTATTTGTGTCATTTGTATATTGTCGATGGATTCACGGGTTCATAATCGCTATATTTTCCCCAACATGTGTAAATGTGGAAATTGCAGTACAAAACTGCTTGTATGGAGATCGAAGCTTGCGTTGAAGCGGTTAACAGTGAACAAAAGTAGCGTGCTGCGTAGGCAGTGTTGAAACAACAATCGAAATATAGTAAGGTTAGATATACTGCCGAAACAGAGAACGTATAGGAGTCTATAACGGAGAAACTTTCAGAGAGATGCGTGACGAAGGGCCTTCGCTCGAAACGTTAGACTCCAATACGTTCTCTGTTTCGGCAGTATATCTAACCTTACTATATTTCGATTGTTGTTTCAATACTGCCTACGCAGCACGCTACTTTTGTTCACGGTTAACCGCTTCAACGCAAGCTTCGATCTCCATGCAACCAATGCAACATTGACATTCTTTCGCATTCACAAGCAGTTTTGTACTGCAATTTCCACATTTACACATGTTGGGAGAAATATAGCGAGTATGAACCCGTGAATCCATCGACAATATACAAATGACACAAATAATGTAAATAAATACAATTCGACACATAAACAATTTGATAGACATTAAAATATTACACTAAATAATTTTTCTCGATCTACTCTGCATCAGCAATTCGCTTGGCCTCATTTGTGATCGTGTCATTGGTCGACATGTTTGCGTCGTCTTCGACCTCCAGGACGTATCCCGGAATAAAGTTTGTATCCGAGTCATTCTGGCTGTTATATAGATCAGTAGCGCTAGAGGACACTGTGAACTATATTTCGATGAACTTTCGAGCGAATCCAAACAGTAATACGGCGAAAAACCCCAGAGATTATTCAGCTTGCCTCGTGTTCGCTATATAAACACTGTTTCGGTCTGAAACCCGCTTCCCCATTCTACGTCACTTCCGCTACTAGAACCCAGTTTTTTTGTTCCCGCGGCTAACGTCAAAATCGCCAACTTTAACAGCGAAAAAGTCCATGAAGATGAAATTTTCGCCTGAGGAGATATATTACAAATCTTCTCAGAATGTTTCAATTAGTATAAATATGAGGATGACATAGGCACTTTAATATGTGACTGAGTGTGAAGTGTGAATGTGTGATTTCAAAAAAAATATTAACTGCATGCTGAATATAAAATGCATCAGATCTCGAAAATTCAGGTTCATGACATTGCAATGCATTAAAACAAAATAGTTATAATACACAATTAAACATAAATACAACCGAGAAGCGCTTAGTAATACTATACTGTACAAAGCATAAACGAGAGAAAGACTAGACTTGATTCATTGACCGCACTGCAGTAAATACTGAAACCGAACAGCGGAGAGCTGACTCCCATGAAACACTGAATGAGGACTCATTAGCATACAGTATATAACATTAATTTATAGAATATTATTCATAAGCTAAGCTGCTAGTAAGGCTTACCTCACTGGGTAGTGATTCGAGGCGCGCGATACCTGCATGGCTCTTTGAGAACTGTAACCTTGAGAAGTGGCACAAAGTACAGCGTAGATCTTCACCAAGATACTTTCCGCATCCTTTTGAAATATTACGTACGCACTCGCGCTTGAGAGCGGTAAGTTTACGGACTGTTTCCTCTCGAGAATAACTTCCATCCAATATATTCAACAGCGGTTGTAACGCATCGTTAGAAGCCATTTATTCTTGAAAGAAGCCGAGTAGGTCGAATGAAGCGTACTCAATAACATCATCTGAGAAGCGAAACAGATTTCGCAATCTGTTGCACACTGTTGTAGCGGAGTAGGCTACAGGTTTTCATCCCATTTGAGGCAGGACTTCACTTGCAATAGTAACTTCTGGTTTAACGAATAGCCCTACCAGGCCTCGAATTTCCTACTAGCGTACGTCACCGGGATATTCGAAATTCAAACACCCCACTTGCTACGTCAGCGGGGTATTTAAATCTCGAACAGCCCTCTCGCCTACGTCACTTGCCCGGTATGGTTTCGTTCACTCGGAGAACAACGTTAATAACGTTATTTATTATATAGCGTGCCATCGGATATGAGCTTTTGCGTAATCTGATTGGTTCCCTACTACCAGGCTATCAGCTCATATCCTACTAGTAGAGGAAAAACAAGATGGCGGCATGTTTTTTTAAACTGCCGAAAAGAGTTGAAATTGACGGATTTTAATACAGAAAAACATCAACACCCTCAAACCAATGTATAAAAAAACAACATTGTGTAAAAATACATTAACAAATACACGATTTAGCATGTCAAATGGTAAAATTCACCTAAAAATTACGTCTTTTTACTTCAAAAACCCGACTAAATTACCGGGTTGATATTAAGTTGTTGCCAAACAAAGAAACTCACGGTTAAAATCAAGCTTACAACACACATTTCGTAGGAGATCACCAGTAAAGAGACTTTTTTATTTAGATAAGCATTTGGAGTAGTAAAAAGCATGTTCTTTTTCAAAAACAACCAACTAAGTAATAGTTTCACTGCCGAAGGTGTTTCAGTTTCATTTTTGCATGAAATCAAAGCCTAATTTTTCACGACAGCAACGCTAATATAAACAACTGACCCACCTTTTGACTTCATAAAGGTACCTTTTAATCTTTTTTGTTGATCTTCTTAACACATTTTTTGTCTCTCGAGCAACATTACTCATTTATACAACATTTCGAAGCTGTTTACCGAACAGCTCAGCGAGAAACTCTATGTGAATGCATCATTACGCATGGCGGAAGTATTAGTTGCCTATGCCGGAAGTTTGTCGTTTGAAACATTTCGCTGTAATTTTGTCTCTTGTACAGTGCTTGGCTATATAATAAAACAGTTATACCATTCGCTCTCGTCGTATACGAACTAATAGCCAACTCGGCGAAGCGCCTCGTTGGCTATGAGCTCATATACGACTCGAGCTCATGGTATAACTGTTAAATAACCCTCATTCACCACCCGAGTGACATTAGGGCCATTGAGAATAAGTCGCGACTTAAATAAGACACGAACACACTCGTATTTTGGACTACAATCTTGGACAAAACCTGTTGTTACACTGCCCTCAAAAATCACCCACACTTGAACTAGATATTTTTTTACCACTTTAGCAAGAAAAATCCCCCCCCCCCCGTATGTGCAATGTTGTTCCTAATTGCAAGAAACCACTTTTCGTTCAATTTTCTGTGTAGAAATCAACATTGAAAGGGGGGGAGGGGGGATAAACAAAAAACACTACGTTTAACAAGACTGATGCGATTTTTTTGCTAAGTGTAACAACCGTTTTGTCCAAAATTGTCTAAATGATTTCGACCCACCAATTGTAATTTAATTGTACAAGACGAGTCTAAATGGCTAATATGGTCGAGGGACGAGGCCACGGGATTATGCTAGTTACTAATGACGTGTCACAACTCAGTGGTACTAATTATATGACGTAATAACTTAAAACTCGTCTCAGCTAACTGCACCACGATGGTCTTCAAAGAAAGAATCAGCAGCGATATTCGTAGTTATATATTTAAGAAATGGCTCATGGTTTAGCGTGCTCCATCGAGTTATGGATGCACGCGGGAAATTGGGAGAGCACGAAAAAATCGTAAGAGTTGGTCGAGGCGCAGCCGAGACCAACTCTAGATTTTTGAGTGCTCTCCCAATTTCCCAAGTGCATCCATAACTCGATGGAGCAGACTAAACCATGAGCCATTTCTTTTATAACATAGCATTAAATCCTTTCACAAGCCGGCGAATCGTTTTGGTTGTTGTGGTTTTCTACTTTCGTAGCCAAGCCTTTTTTGTTCACTAAAATCCAACCAAAAGGACAGTTTAAACTCGGTTACCCAGACCCAGTTTATGTCTTCTGGGTCGTTGTTCTTTATTACTCAATTAAATTAAATGACTCGGTATTTTGATAATATAAAAGGCCGTAAAAGTCAATTTAAAACTCAGTTTTGTTTGGAAATTTTTTCCCGCGCTTTTTGCCGTGCTCCATCGAGTTATGGAGCACGCACAACAGCCAATCAAAAACGTTGCTATATCAAAGCTATGTTATAAATATATTTGGCAGCTGAAGCAAACATGCCATTGGCACAAATAGCGCGAAAATGTAACGTTTCCCGTCCCACTGTGTACAGAATCAAGAAACAGTTCGAGAATGGTAAGAAAAGACAAAGGTTTAATAAAGGTGGCCGGCCACGAAAAATATCGCCGCAGTTTATAGAAAGTAAAAATCAACCAAAAAGGACAGTTTGAGTAATATTTGTTCGATGAACCACGGTGAACCACGCTCTATAAATAGAATACTACAACTCTTTCATTTATGTGGTTCACCATGGTTCACCGTGGTTAATTCATCGTGGTGCACCGTGCTTTTTCATGGTTCATCGTTATGAAATGAAGTATTCAAGCAATGTAACTTTGTTATCCGTTGATATACAATTATATTTATTTTCTTATGATCATGAATCCAAAACAAGTTTGGCGAAACACATAGCGCAGGGCGGAATATCGCGTTGGTGCTCTTTATAAGGGCGTGCGACACCCTTTAAGTAGTTTTGGTCAAATGGGAATATAGTGATAATTTAATACTCATTTAACCAATGAACATTCACCTGGGACTAAAACATTGCATTTAATAAAGGCTTCCTCTGCATAGACTATGAATTTTTAATATCGATTCTTTAATGGTATTTTGTACAATATACCTCTCAGACAATCTTGGACAAAACCTGTTGTTACACTGCCCACAAAAATCACCCACACTTGAATTAGATATTTTTTACCACTTTAGCAAGAAAAATCCCCCCCCCCCCCCCCCCCCCCCCCCCCCCCCATGTGCAATGTTGTTCCTAATTGCAAGAAACCACTTTTGGTTCAATTTTCTGCGTAGAAATCAACATTGAAAGGGGGAGAGGGGTGATAAACAAAAAACACTACATTTAACAAGACTGATGCGATTTTTTGTTAAGTGTAACAACCGTTTTGTCCAAGATTGTAGCTTTAAACTCTGTTCTTATTTTAGTCGTGACTTACTTTGGCCACGAACAAATTCACCATTTATTTATACGAGTGTGTTCGCGACATAAGTAAGACGCGTCTTAATTAAGTCGCGACCTATTTTCTCCCGTATAAATGGCTCTGATCTGTGTTCTGATATATCTGACTATATAAACGTATTTTTGTTACAGGTTTTGGTGCAGCACCACTGTGGTCGTCAAAGTGTGCGTACCTGACAACAACGGCTATTGCCTATGCAAAGGCCAACAACGAGGAACAAGATGTTGTCATAACTAGGTTCTTCGGAATATTTTTCATGATATTCCAATCCGCTCAGATTTGGGGAAACTTAATTTCTTCTGTTGTCCTACAACAGTCGTCCAAGTCGTCAAACTCGACTAATTCGACCGGTCCCGATGTTAGCGCCATATGTGGTGCCAGCGACTGCGGCCAAGGTCTTGCTCAAAATGGATCCGACGTGCTGATTGTTCCCGAAGCAGGAACCGTTGTTACACTAGTCAGTATCTATTTGGTTTGCGGGATCCTTTCAATGGTCGTCGTAGTGTTTCTTTTGAGCCAACTGCATGACGAGGACAAGAAAGAGAAGCCGGCCATGTTCAGCTTGTTCTTCGCCACATTGTTTCATCTGCGTGACTTGCGAATGTTGTTGATTATTCCACTGACAATATACAGCGGACTGGAACAGGGATTTGTTTTCGCTGACTTCACCAAGGTAATCTCAGGCCGTCACTATGACTCAAAAGCCACTCCCAGTTTTTCTGCGACACTTTTTAAAATATCTCGTCAAATTTGGGTTGTTTTTTTTCTTCAAATTTGTCGTCAAGCTTCAATGCGTCTCAAGATTTTGGCAATCTATTGGTGGTTTGCAATCAATTCCTTGAGATTTAGAAGACAAAGAAATTAAACGGCGGCCATGTTGGAGGGAAACATACTCCAAATACAATAGCTGCTAATGAGATTCTTTTGTTGAAGTTCCTCCAACATGGCCGCCATGACGTCAAGTGCAATCCAAGAACATAAACCACAACAAAAACCTTAACCAGAAATTAGCTATGACCAATTAGCCATGACCAATTAGCTATGACCAATTAGCCATTAACTATGACCTTAGTCAGAAATTCAGTTTACCACCTAGCTTTTGGGAAGAATCTTTTTTCTTTTTTTGGTGGTGATGAGCGGGGTGAGGGGGGGGGGGGGGGGGGTGAGGCGTATTTGAAGCTGGGTGTTAATTCGAGCATTTACGGTAGGTTTGTCCTTCGTAGTGCATGTAGTGATTTCTAGTAGCGTTTGCATGACAACACGGTCACGTAATTTTCTGGCAGCTGACCGTCTTCGTGTTTTAGTGAACAAGGTTTTATCCTAAGTCTGTATACTTTAAATAGCATCTAAATGCATCTAAATCAGCATTTCTGGCCTCGTTATGAAGCAAGGATTCTTTTGTATTGCAGACACACAAACGAGCCCAGAAAGGCTTAGGATGCACACAAAAAGAATATTCAGATTAGCCTCTATTTGCTACCGAAGGCAGCACACTAATATCCTGCCAAAACCCTTAGTTAATTGCGTGGAGTCGGTAATCTTGGGTGGAGTGAGCTATCTTGGGTGGAGTGGGAAACCTTGGGTGGAGTGGGCGATCTTGGGTGGAGTGGGCGATCTTGGGTGGAGTGGGCAATCTTGGGTGGAGTGGGCAATCTTGGGTGGAGTGGGAAATCTCAGGTGGAGTGGGCAATCTTGGGTGGAGTGGGCAATCTCGGGTGGAGTGGATAATCTCGGGTGGAGTGGGTAATCTCGGGTGGAGTGGGCGATCTTGGGTGGAGTGGGCAATCTTGGGTGGAGTGGGCAATCTTGGGTGGAGTGGGAAATCTCAGGTGGAGTGGGCAATCTCAGGTGGAGTGGGCAATCTTGGGTGGAGTGGGCAATCTCGGGTGGAGTGGATAATCTCGGGTGGAGTGGGTAATCTCGGGTGGAGTGGGCAATCCCGGGTGGAGTGGGCAATCGTGGATAGAGTGGGCAATCGTGGATAGAGTGGGCAATCTTGGGTGCATTGGGCAATCTCAGGTAGAGTGGGCAAGGGGGGTGTCACATTGGCCACAGACTGCATAGAGTTAGCTGTGGAGTAGACTAAAGGTTTTTATCCCTTTTGAGGCAGCATTTCACTTGCGATAGTAATTTCTAGTATCTAAGTGGTTTGTTGCTTATCTTTTTCAGTCATTTGTCACGTGCGTCTTTGGTATTGATAAAGTGGGTTACGTCATGATATGTTTTGGTGTCGGTGACTCACTATTCTCGTACTTGCTGGGGAAGTTAACAAAGTACGTCGGCAGGGTTTCCATATTCTTCTCAGGTGCGATCATACACATCGCTGTCTACATTGTCCTTCTCTCGTGGAAGGCGGATCGTGACATGCTTTGGATGGCCTACCTAATGGCCGCTCTGTGGGGCTATACCGATGCTGTGTGGCAGACTCAGATTAACGGTAAGAGAAATATTAGAACTCTGATTGATAGCAGTACTACTCTGCACTAGAGTTACATTTACTTGCTTAGTTGCTTCCATACTCGTACTTGATCAATTGCTAGCTCATTCACGCAAGCACGCACGCACTCGCCCACTGTTGCTCATCTCATGCTCACTTTCACTAACGCTCTCACTTACACGCTCTACACCAAAACTCACTCACACACACTTACGCTCTCACGCGTTTTCACTCATGGTTGTTTCATGACGTGGTAAGCACATGCAGGGAAAGCGCATGTACAAGCGCAAAACCAAAACCAAACACAGGCACAAACACGAACACGAACACAAATACGAACACGATCACGAACACGAACACGAACACAAACACGAACACGAACACGAACACGAACACAAACACAAATTAACACAAACACAAACACAAACACAAACACAAACACAAACACAAACACAAACACAAACACAAACACAAACACAAACACAAACACAAACACAAACACAAACACAAACACAAACACAAACACAAACACAAACAAAAGCACAAACAAAAGCCCAAGCACGAGCATATGCAAGCACGAGCACAAGCAAACTCAAACGCACACGCACAGTCACGCGCACAAGCACACGAGCACAAACACAAGCATGAGCACGTGCACACGCACAAGCCCGAGCACAAGCAGATGCTGGAAAAGCATAAGCACAAGCACGGACACGGACACGTGCACAAACATTTCAACTAAGTATTTTTACCGATCAGTTATGGGTTATAAAGGAAATTTGTTCACACAATTGCCCCACCTTGATTATAAGGGGGTATTTATATGGAGGAGGGCAAGCTCTCTTGGTGGTAGGGCTAGCCCTAGTAAGAGGGCTGTAATTTACCTCTTCTTTACACGAGCTTTTTTGGTAGGGCTAGGCATAGTAAGAGGGCTGGGTTTCAACTCGCGTTGGCTTGTTTACCGACTTGTGCAGCTTTCCCACGAAGCCCGAAATCATGTTTTCACAAACACGTTTTGAATTTATAACAAACACATTGAACAAACAAATTAGTAAAGGCAAACTTTACCGTGTATACTGAGCTTCAATTTGCTAGCCCTCCTAAGAGGGTCAGCCCTCTTGAATGCGTTTACATGGGAAATTTCCAGGCCTCCTAGGCGAGATATCGGGTTGTCAATAGCGAGATATCGCCTAGGAAGTCTGGCCCTCTTGTCATGTAAACGCAAACAAATTTTTACAAGGAATTATGCTGAGATGCGTGATCTCCGGACTAGCCCTACCAAGAGGGCCGGCCCTCCTCCATGCAAACACCCCCTAATTCTCACTTCTCTTGTATAATTAACTTTTGTTGATTTGTAAAGCTCTGTATGGCGTGTTGTTCCATGACAATCAGGAAGCAGCATTCTCCAACTACCGTTTGTGGGAATCACTCGGTTTTGTGATCAGTTTTGCACTCAGCAGTTTCCTGTGCGTCAGTGCTAAGATCTACATCCTTATCGCAGTCCTCGTCATAGGGATGGCACTTTACGTCGTTATAGAAATAGATCACAAAAAATCGTCAAAGAGTTTCAATACCCAGCAGAAATAGACTTATCTGCCATGAGGCTACTGTTTCTGCAGACACAACCTAATTTAGTGGATTTAACGATTGTAACGGTTTAGTGAACAGACTTGGTGCGAACATCACAGACTGTAAATTTTAAGGTCGAATGCAAAGTCAAAAAACTTTGCTTTATCATAATGAAGTAACTAAGTTGAGAACGTTTTGTTGAGAAATTTAGCATAATTCAAGAACTGTAAGACTTTGAAATGCCTATGATACGAGCTTGGAAAAAACCCCAAAACATTTGAAATGACAAAGTAACATCTTTTGCAGTTTTTCTTTGCTTCGTTTTTGAGATATTTCAGTTTGTTCAGTAAATGTCACATGTTGCATGTGACGTACATGCATGGGCACAATGAGTTACCGGAGAAGGTTATATATCTTTGCTCTTATCAAACGAAATCACTTGAAATCCTACATGTTTGATATGTTGTGGATCTAGAAACACACCCATGTGCTTCCTTGGAATTACTGCGATTTTCAGTTGAGCTTTTATTGAAAAGTTTGGTCGTTTCACAATTTGACACGTTCCCATGTTTGAGCATTTTGACCAAAAGAAATTGAGGCGTTGTTCAAACTTTTAAATTTGCCCTTGACAACATTCAAATTCCCACATGATAACGTTTCGAATTTCCCTTGGCAACTTGTGCGTTTCAACGATCAAACTTTTTATAAACAAAAGCTCAACTGAAAATCGCAGTAAGTTTGGTTTAATAAGTGTAATATTAAGTTTGGTTTCATCATGCACATGAACGTCGGCACATTTACATACCCAACAAACTGAAATATCCCAAAAACGAAGAAAGGAAAAGAAAAACTGTAAAATATGTTACTTTGTTATTTTAAGTGTTCTGCACGCCGACTGTAAAATATTTTCTCAATTTTATTCCGATATAATCCGACTATCTTTAGATCTTCAAAACGGCAGAAGAACCTATACGTTTTCGAACTAGCTCTGTTTAAATAGTTATTTCATTTAATTAATGAATTATCTCGTCTACAAAGTGTATTGCATGACAGCGATGGTGCAATGTCACAAGGAACGACGTTTTCCGAAGGCATTTCTGACAATGCGCCATTTTGAATTGACAAGATTTTCATGCAGTTACAAAAATATCAATATTTCTCCAAAACTTTAAGTAATCTCCGTTAAAATTTTGTTAGGTTTTCGGATAGGGTTTGCACCAGATACCTAGGAATAGCGAGGTTGGCAATGCGTTGTGGGACTGTTTGGGGCGACGGGTTCTTTGTTCACGTTCCCCAAAACAGCCCCCTAATGCAATTACACTTGAGCAATTTCGAAATGGCTAATAGATTAATATAATATATAGAGAAAAATTTATTTACGTTGCATTTCTCGTTTAGTTTCGGTATTGATTTATATAACACGTACAGAAAACACTTAGTACTTTTGTGCCAGAGACAAGGGAGACCAACGTTTCCGAAACACAACCGTGTCCTATAATCACATAATCTAATCAGTCTCTGACACAAATACAGTAAATGATGAAACTCTGATGATGGACTTGGAAATTTTTCTGCGAAGGAAAATCGCATGGAGAAGGTTATATATCTGCTATTATCAAACCAAACTTAAAGTGCTTATGAAAGGAAAATTAAGTCTGTCTAATCTGAAAGTACTTTTAAAATTACAAAGTAACATCTTTTGCAGTTTTTTGTTTCCTTGCTTTGTTTTTAAGATATCACAGTTCGTTTTATAAGCGAAACTAACCAGTGACGTCACAACGTGCATAGTGACTTACCGGAACAGGTTATATATCTTTGCTATTATCAGACGGAATGACTTAGGGGGCTTTCCATTTACACGGTTAGACCGGTCAGTCCTGTTAAATGGAATATGATTCGTTTGAGGCCTGGGATGGTGTGACTGGAAAATTTGGTCCTAATCAAAAGCAAGTGCATTCTGGCCGGACTGACCGGTCTAACCTTGTCAATTGGAAAGCGCCCTTAGAAACAATTGTGTGTGTGTTTTTCCCTTACAACAACAAAAATATACATTTTCAACCGATTCCGTTTAATAATAGCAAGATATATAACCTTTCCCAGTAAGTCATTATGCACGTTGTGATGTCACTGGTTAGCTTCACCTATAAAATAAACTGAAATTTTCAACAACGAAGCAAGGAAACAAAAACAACAACAAAAGATGTTACTTTGTCATTTTAAAAGTACTTTCAAATATAACGCGTGGGATAAGTCATTATGCAGACGCGACGTCTAATTTGCGTATCAAACAACGTGAAATATCACAAAAACGAAGCAAGGAGACCAAAAACTGCAAAAGATGTTACACTGTCATTTGAAGTGTTCTTTCAAATAAGACATACTTAAGTTTCGTATCAGAAGCACTTCAAGACAGCTCGTTAATCAAGAGCCGATTGTACAAAGCGGCCAGGATAGCTTATCCAGTGGATAAGTCTTAGCTATATATATAGAGAACCATATTCTAGCTAAAGACTCTTGCAGTATGAACAACCTAATTTCAATTTATGTATCTGATATAGTGCTTTTCAGCAGATAAACTGATTTAGATACTCGCTAGGACTTATCGACCGGATACTCGGATAGGCTAACCAGCCAAGGGCGGATCTAACGTAAACAAGGACGCCTGCTTAGGCGTACACTCGGGCTACCGAGTGATTGCGGCAACCTGCTGAACCTTGGCATGCCATAGCCCATGCACGGAACAGTGCACACAAACATTTGTTTAAATGTACATAAATTTCAGATGCAATGAAGTTATGCAATGTAGAACTGTAAAATTTAAAATTACGACAATAGACCTTATTCCAAATTGGCAAACATTTTAAAAATTCTTTAATGTGCATATCAAATAGCCCTTATCACCTCGTTTTAAAGTAAAAATTATTTTGAATTTCCCACATGAAAGCAAGTTCATAAGGTCAGGGTGCATAGAGAGTTGGCTGATGCATGTAAACAAGTCCGTTTTCCCGAATAACAACGGCGATCTAAATACTTTCAGTAACAAAACATACAGTGCTGGATTTGGGACATTCAAGCGATTATTTCGATATAAAATTTGTTTATATGGAGCAAACAGAAAATATTTTAACATGTTTTGAAACACACAAATCACTGTCAAATGTAAAATAACACCTACATGAAATCTAGACATACAAACAGTTCAACATGTTCATATTTTTGCATTATTCAGTGATTATTACTTGTGTTTTGTAGTTGTTATTACTCAGTAAATAGTATATACGTTTTTTTATGTACTGTGGCGTTTGTTTCTTGTACCTCCTCAGGTCAACTTCCAGAGTAATTGTAGAATACCCCGCAACTGAAATTGCTCCTCTCAATCGCTACGTTCCTGGCAACCAGGCCACACGCCTACACGGCTACACGCCTACGCGTACCATGAACCCTAACCCTAATCACAAATCGGGGAAGTTTGTGGTATGGAAATTTAGTATAACCTGACCCCTCCCCCAACCACAATGGAACGATTGACCGTAACCCTAATCAAAAATCACGGATGTTTGTGGGATAGAATACGGGTAATCACTTTAACCGGCCATTTTGTTTATATTAATAACCGCGACACCTTATTGACCTCATATGGATGACGCGGTGGGACTGGGAAGAGTCTGCATCTGGCATTAAAGAAAGGCATTCTCATTCGCCTGTTTTATACTTGCCTCCACATAACTCAGTCCTTTAACATACTATATATTACTACATGTTTTTGAATAGTTATTTAAACAAACCAGAGTTTGCACGCCGATTTCAGTATACAATTCAGAAAACACAAGTCCAAATGATTATTTTCTGCAGTTTTTCTGTATAAAATGCAAAATTAAATTAAGACCGCTACACAGGCTAAACACGGCGCACAGCGGACCGGGGTTGCAGTCTTCTCACAGAACCAATTTAAATGGCATTCGCCCGAAACGTTAGACTCCTACGTTCTCTGTTTCGGCAGTATATCTAACCTTACTAATTTACTATATTTCAATTTAAATGGACGGGTATTCTCTGCTTTAGCCAAACCAAATTTTCTTCCTTCCTTTTTACTTCCTTCTGAAGAAGGAAACTTGAAATTCAAGCAATATATTCACAACAAAGGCAGCAGCAACTTACCTGACTACCTTTGTACCTATACCATTTCACATGCGGGGTATTCTATAACTGTACCCAACTTCCTTATGTATTTATAAATGGACTGATGTAAAGTGTAAACACAGCATGCGTCCATTCTGTCTTCCTGAACTAACCTTCTTTGTGTTTGTTAATATGGATAGTTTGCATATTTGGAAGTCTTATTAAATAAACATTTCACTGTGATTCAATGACACAACAACTCCGGTTTCGAAATCGCTTCCAACGAGGCATCTATGCTTTACGCTGCTGATGTTTCATGGCAATCCGTGCTCGATTTTGCGAGTTCTTTCTTTTAAACCAGCTTCGCCTTCGCCAAGTAAGTTGCTTATATGGTTGATCAGTGATGTGCTTCAGTGCTTGACACAACCACAGAATAGGTCGAAGATTCGAAGTCTAGCCTCCATATATGGGAAGTATTGCGGAATTTTTGGCATTTTGTGGAACCCCAAAAATAAAACAGCCGAAACCTAGACTCGGCCTACCATAGTAGCCCGAGTAATTAATTTATTATTGAGTCGGT
The DNA here is from genome assembly GCA_035771165.1 of Paragorgia papillata. NCBI lineage: Eukaryota > Metazoa > Cnidaria > Anthozoa > Scleralcyonacea > Coralliidae > Paragorgia > Paragorgia papillata. The sequence goes on from JAWNZC010000338.1 coordinate 1,111,602, forward strand.
TTTCTTTGTTCTTTCGAGGGCTTTATATCGCATAAAGCCCTTGAATAATAATTAGAAACGAAATGAAGAAAAAACCAAGGAAAATCTTTGTTCAAGGTGGAAAAAAAAGACAAAACTTTGTCGAAAAACCTCCTCAATAATAAATTAAGTCAGAGAAATCTCTCGCACGTCGGGATGTATGCGATATAAAGCCCTCGGACGCGGCGCGTCCTCAGGTCTTTATATAGCATACATCCCTCGTTCTCGGGATTTATCTATTAAGTTTACTTAAAAGGTAAGGTCCACCGCGCCGACCCCACGAAAAACGTCTAGGGGAAGGAGATCGAGGTATCATGCGGCCTTCGTACAACTGGCCCCAGAAAGTCTAAAATTTGTAATTATGATTCATTGTTGCTCCTGCAACCTTTAAAGCGAAAACTACTGTGCTTCTGTAATAACTCATAAACTATAAATTATATATATATATATAGTTCAATCTACAGACACGGTGTTTCGCTGTACAACAGCTCATCAGTGTAGCTTGGAACAATCTGAATGAATTTCATCAATTACTTATACACATGCGATTGTCGGTGACAACCGCATGTGGGACAGCATCGGTGAAGTACATTCAGATAGCGTGAAGTGCGCATGGGCCCAGAGTGCTCAAACTTCTACAAGGGTAGTGAGCGTTGCATATATATATATATATATATATATATACGTATAACGTACTTAATTTTCACATGGACGAGGTTGACAGGAGTCACAATAGAAAATATATATTGAGGGGAATATTTAGAGTGGAATATTCATCTATTGTTTTGCTGGGGCTATTAATTAAATATATTCCCCGAAAAAAACAAAGGAAACCGAGGCATGTGAAAATTAAATATATATATAATTATTCTGTAAACTATAAAAAATCTAAAATCTAAACTGTAAAGCAAAATACATACTATAGTAAATTTCGACCAGCCCAATAAAACCGTACCATTCTTTGATTTAATAAGAATTATATCTATGTGTTATCATGCAAGTATAGAAGATGTACAGATAACATCACATGAGTATAGCATGCATGTGCCAATCAGAACAGTCTTCTAACATTGTCAATCATACAGTATGTAGAATAATACCGTTGCTCCATTTGTATATAGGCTTTGGTTTCTAGGCTGCGACCCGCCCCCAAAATCACGGCTCAGGCTCGTGAGCTTGTCATTGTCAATTTCCACCAATCACAAACGCGCCTGCACATTTTCAGCAGGCATATGTTATTGAACATTTGTATAAATTATCGTGACAGCCCAAAGTGGCGGTCAATGGAAAGCTAATAAGTGAGGCGGTACGACCGAATTTTCGAAACTTTTGAAGATTATTTTTTTAAAAGATTTGCAACGTGACCATTAGTGGCCAAGATGTGTTTGCCATTTAGCCTACTGCGTCAATAGTTTGTTGATATCGTAAAACCTAACTCGGAATCAATCACAACTGCGTTTTCACCTTTGATTTCTTTCATGGAAGATGATCAGATGCGGTTTGTCAAGTCAGTTTGAATTACGGCAGAGTTCGGCGACGATTTATAGAACGACGAAGATGCTAAAAAGCTAATTGAATCTGGTGAATGTGAGATTGTTTATTTACGTTTATAATACCGTTTGTGTCTTCGTGAAATGGCGGGCTAACTGTTGATTAAAGATGTCCATAAGAAAAGATTGCACCTTGCTTCAGTTCACGAAGCTCACTGAATTATAAGTCGTATCTTTGCTGCATTTCTGCCATTTCAAACATCTGCGATTTTATCGTTCACTGACTCTGTTTATAGTGTTGGTTGGATGAATGACAAAAATATCTTTGCCGTGTGTGCTGATTATGCATTACGTCACAGACATAACAAGCCGCTCACGCGTCCAACGGTTCGTAAGGCTGGAAATCGAGCCTATAGATCGTTTTCACCTGACGTCACGGCGGCCATATTGGTGTACCAAAACAATGAAATGGCGGCCATATTGGTGTACGGTATGGGAATTAGCTCTTTCTTATTCAAATATTTCGTATTGTTTCACCACCCCCATGGGGTCACCGATCACGTGAGTGAAAACGATCCATAGATCGTTTTCATCTGACGACGTCACGGCGGCCATATTGGTGTACCAAAACAATGAAATGGTGGCCATATTGGTGTACCATATGGGAATTAGCTCTATTCTTATTCCAATATTTCGTATTGTTTCACCACCCCAATGGGCCACCGATCACGTGAGTGAAAACGACCATACATTTGTATAGATCATTTAGAACGGAATAAAATATTAAGTTTATTTTGTTTTCGGAATGTTTTACCCCAGCACAATTTAAATCTGTTGAAAAACCTTGCGAACCGTATTTGGACGATCAATAGTGTTTTTCGACACTGTGCCTTTGAGTTTTTTAACCATCATTAACTCTCTCACTACCGAGGGCTCTCCGTGCACTTGACAAGTAAAATCGTCTGGCCTTAGAGCAAAATACTAAAGTCTGCCTCGTTCGAAAACGAACAATATAATACGGTAGGCAAAGAGTTAAGGTCTTCGTTAAGGTTTGCAGGGCGTTTCGGAAAAGCGCTGTCAATTTTATCAGAATTTATGCCACAAAAATGAAATAGATATCGTTAGAAAGCTATTAATTGGTAGAATACAATGTTGTGTTTGATTTTGCGATAAACACAAACCAAAAATATTTGTGATTTTAAAGTAAAACCATAGGGCTTCACTCGGGATGATTCAACTCAAACAGTTTTTACTAGATTGTACTCAAATTTTCAGGATTGGTCAATCACAACCTTAGCTACAAAACGGTGTCAGCGTTTTTTTATTTATTGCCCGTTTCGATTTTATGACTTATTTTGTTTAAATGTTGGTCGAAAAACAGCATTTTCGACTTTGGTCGTCAATAAAATCAGCAAAACTCGATATATCAAAAATCCCTGACACTGTTTTGTAGCGACGATTGTGATTGATCAATCCTGAAAATTTGAGTATAATCTACCAAAATCTGTCTGAGTTGAATCGCTCCAAGTGAAGCCTTATAATTTTGCTTAAAAAATTCACAATTTTTATTGGTTTGTGTTTATCGCAAACTTTTATTTTTATTGGTTTGTGTTTGTATTCTACAAACTAATAGCTTCCTAACAATATCTATTTCATTTTTGTAGCATAAATTCTGACGAATTGAGAGCACTTTACCGAAATGACCTTGCAAACCTTAATGAAGACCTTATGTACAGCGTCCGAATAAGCACCTCCCCGACCGAAGGTGCACCTATAACCCCTAAGGCCTAATCAGGAATAGTGAGGTGCAAACAAGGGGGTGCAATAGAACGCTTTATAGAAGCTCCGTTCAATATCTTCGGCAATACTCAAACGTTACTATGTATATTTCGATTTGTATTTCAAGACCGCCTACGCAGCACACTAGCTACTTTCATTCGAATTTTCTTTTGTCTCGTAAGCTCTCATGCAGGTGGAACTAATCGCTTCGCTTGAAAAATATCGCTTAGTGCATGAAAACAGCCTTTAATAAACAAAATAATTATTCTTGCAAAACAAAGAGAATGAATAAGTTTTAGTCCCTAGAATAATCTTTACACCGTCCTCGTTCTTATACAACGTTCTTTCGCAACTCGATCGTCCATTCTGTCTTCCTGAACTAACCTTTTTTGTGTTTGTTAATATCGATAGTTTGCATATTTGGAAGTCTTATTAAATAAACATTTCACTGTGATTCAATGACACAACAACTCCAGTTTCGAAATCGCTTCCAACGAGGCATCTATGCTTTACGCTGCTGATGTTCCATGGCAATCCGTGCTCGATTTTGCGAGTTCTTTCTTTTAAACCAGCTTCGCCTTCGCCAAGTAAGTTGCTTATATGGTTGATCAGTGATGTGCTTCAGTGAAATTTTTGTATTTGTATTTCAAGACCGCCTACGCAGCACATGCTAGCTACTTTCATTCGAATTTTCTTTTGTCTCGTAAGCTCTCATGCAGGTGGAACTAATCGCTTCGCTTGAAATATATCGCTTAGTGCATGAAAACAGCCTTTAAACAAAATAATTCTTCTTGCAAAACAAAGAGAATGAAGAATTTTAGTCCCTAGAATAATCTCTACACCGTCCTCGTTCTTTATACAACGCCACTTAGGTATTTTCACGTCTTCAGGAATACGTCAACGGCCAAACTAAGGGGTGTTCATATGATCCTGGTAACTGGCCCGCTTAGCGAGATCTCGCCTCACACTTATTTCCCTGTTAAAATTTCGTTGTGTTCATCAGGAATAGTGAGGTGTCAGATCCAGGGAAGGGGGTGTAATAGAACCACTGACCTATATATAAAACTGGACTGCGTGCTCCTATTACCTTTGAGTTAGGAAAAGTGTCCCCAAAATCGTTTTCAAAATGGCGGCCTTTAAGGGTCGCTGACCGATACCTAAGGACCGATGACACATGTGCTTAAAACTGCCTGTATTTTGCTCGGCATTCAGTCGAATTATGTTATTTATAACTCGATAAACTCTTCATATTTATAGAAGATGGAAGCTTTCTGACTGACGGGTTTTGACGGTCTTCCACTGTCCCAGCCTGATATAGTTTGTCGTCCGGTTTCTTGTTTTAACGACGGGAAAATAGACGGACGAACTTGCCGTTTACCGGATTTTAAAACACCTGCCAACTGACGAGTTTCTCGTCTGCTATTAACATTTGGAATAGGTTGATAAAGACATTCTAAGAAGAACTCGGAACGCCTCGCTTATTTACGATTTTCTCGTGATCTTCAGCGATTCTTTATAGAGCTGGCGACTTCATAAAACGAAATGTTTGTAGATTTCCATGACCATGCATGTGTATTGACAGTCTTGTTTATTTTATTGCCATGCAGGTGTTCGTGCCGTACGCCGGCCGGCACGTCTTTAATTCAGACTGCTAGAAAGCTACAACAGTAATTGTCTAGGAATATTATTATCAGTATTGAACTACAATAAGACTCTTATCTTGAAAACGTCCCGCGCCGCTCAGCAACAAACATACATAATATACATGGAAAAACCACCGATTGCACCGAAATATTTTGTTTACACCGAAATATTTTGTTTACACAAACTCGAGATCATGTTCTACTGATATTCCTATTTGGTCAGACAAATAATCCAACAGGCCTCTTGAGTCGTTCCACAAGAAATTAACAATGACCAACCGTGCATGCATTAACTCTTCAGTCCTGTCCGAATTGGTCTTTAGTATTTTATTATGGCTAGTCCTCGGACAGGAACGATTTATAAACTATATGGCCTGTTTATACATGAGCCGGGCTAGGATCTTACTGAGGTTTTGAAACTCGCATAAACTAAAACTGTACAAAGAAGAATTGGTTTAGTTTAGATGTAAACTAATCCTAACGTTGTTGTGCCCAAGGAAAGAATTTCGTGACACGAGTCAGCCTGGTTTCCTGTCCGAATCATGGTCTTTAGTATTTTATTCTGGCTGACGCCGGACGATTTTATTCACCTCTGGGGAAGCCCTCGGACAGGAACGATTTATAAACTATCTCTCTAACTCTTTCCTGTCCGAATTGGTCTTTAGTATTTTATTCTGGCTAACGCCAGACGATTTTATTCACCTCTGGGGAAGTCCTCGGACAGGAACGAGTTATTAATAAAGTAAGAAAATCGCTTTGTATTTACCAGAATATTACATAAATATTATTTTTCCTGCGATAAGTACATGTCAGTGGTCGCTACCATTAGCAGAAGGACATAAATGCCGCCATTTTGAAAGTGAAAATGGGGACACATTTTTGGCCAGCACCCGCAGTGCAGTTATACAGTATATATTACGTGGGCGTTTATTCGAGGAAATACGGTGTATTTTTTGTATCGACACCAACCAATTTATGTATATAGCCGCTGTGTAATAATTTACAAACTGAATATATAAATTTTATATGCGAAAATTATCCCGATTATGACGTCTGTCAATAATGCTCATTGGCTGATAATGCAGTGAGGCCAATGAGCGATGATATTCCCTTGAGCTTTGGTAAAAAACAGCAATTTGCAAAGCAGATTATCAAAGACAGGTCATGTAAAAGAGTTAACAGCGAATACATGCAAAGGAATTGTTTACAGTCGGGCATTTTCTCTCTGGTTCTGGTTTTGAAGTGAATAAGGTGTGGGAGATCGTCGGAGAACAAAGGCATCGCATAAATAACTAACTCCCGATCGCGACATCAAGTGAACTCAATTAAAAGCGTTCATCCAACAACTTCTTTCCATTTCTTTGGCGTATCTACAAACAACAAGCCAGTATTGACCAGGCTGACAAGCGACAACCTCTTTCCTGCTGTCCTTATTCATCATACCTGGCTTCACGGCGAATAGCAATATATAAACATTAAAGAGACAAGACAAGAGCTTTATTCAGTACAAACAGACAATTAAGAGTTATCTTCAATCCACCGAGAAAATGAACGCCACTGATCCCGTAAACCTTCTCATAGGTAGATTATCACCTGGCTCTTCAACCGATATTGATTCGGTCTCGTCTGCCTCGTCGTTCCTAAACCACGCCGAAATTCTGGGAGTTGTGATTTTAGTTTTCTTCTTTGCATTGATTGGATTTTTAGAAAACGTTCTTGTGATTCTCTCAGTTGTGCTGTGTGACGGTTACCTGGACGCGCCTTCGAACGTGTTCGTCTTGAGCCTGTCCTGTGCAGACCTTCTCATTTGCTGTGTGTCTGCACCGCTGTTGATATACAATTTTGTCGACGAGTGGATTTTCACCATTTTTATCACAGTGAGCAAGTTTAGTGTCGTGGCGACGGTCGGAAGTATTTTCCTCCTGACGTTGAATCGACTGATTAGCATCGTGTATCCTCTAAAATACCATTCTATAATAACCATGGAGCGCGCTGTACTCATGGTGGCAGTCGTTTGGCTGGTAGCCACGCTAGTTCTGGTCTCTGCGATAATCGGCTTGACTTACGACATACTGCAATTGATTCACATGACGCGGTACTTCCTTTTTTTCTATATATCAGCATCATTGGCCATGTATATCTACATGTACACACTGGCCAGGAAACACCAACGGCTGCTCAAGCAACAGTTGTATTCTGTCCGGGGACAAATGCCAGGCGATCTACACAACTTCCGTGCACTGAAGACGCTGTTCATGGTGGCTGGAACGTGCGCTGCGTGTTGGTTACCTATGACAATTGCCTTCTTTTTCACCAACAAGTATAAAGATCCGCACACGTTCTATCGCACGTTTATTTTTACTGGTCCACTCGTCGTAGTCAATGCAGCATTGGATCCGATTATTTATTACTACCGAAGTAAAGGATTCCGTTCTTCAATTAAAATGTTCCTAAAACGATTTCATGAATTTTTTTCATCACTAATGGAATAAAAAATGTAAAAATATTTTTCTGTATGACTTTCATCAACATTTGTATCGGCAATTAACACATTTATTTCTGTATTCAACTACTGCATAATAAAGTCTTATGTTTTTTTCATAATTCTATATATTCTCTTGCAGTTGCGGTTTGATAACTGTAGTTTATAATCGAATGACCACCGCATCTCCAAGACAATAGGGCCGTTTATATAAAACTCGATAAAATGCGACTTAAGCCTGTTTCCCACCATGCGATTTTTTTCGCGCGAAGCGACTTTCTTTTGTTCCATTTCAATAGATTTCTGATTAGTTCCAGTTCAGAGCTCCTCGTGAAAAAGAAAAAGTCGCTTCGCGCGAAAAAAATCGCCTATATAGTGGAAAATAAACCGTGCATGGCTTGTGTAAGACGTAAACAAAAGTCTTCGCACTTTTATACGAATCTTTTACGCCTTATATATGTAAGGCCGGCGCGTCCTGCGTAATCGTATAAACAGCCGCGTCGCCTTTTAAAGCCGGTTTTCCACTAGGCGACTTTTTTCGCGCGAAGCGACTTTTTCGTTTGTCCCATGAGCTATGAGCTGGAACTAATGGCACTTGCCTTCAGTATGAACAACCTAATTTCAATTTTAAGCACTGAATAACAATTTATGTATCTGATATAGTGCTTTTCAGCAGATAAACTGATTTAGATACTCGCTAGGGCTTATCGACCGGATACTCGGATAGACTAACCAGCCAAGGGCGGATCTAAAAAAAACAAAAAAACAAGACGCCTGCTTAGGCGTACATTCGGGCTACTGAGTGATTGGGGCAACCTGCTGAACCTTGGCATGCCATAGCCCATGCACGGAACAGTGCACACAAACATTTGTTTAAATGTACATAAATTTCAGATGCAATGAAGTTATGCAATGTAGACTGACTGTAAAATTTAAAAGTACGACAATAGACCTTATTCCAAATTGGCAAACATTTTAAAATTCTTTAATGTGCATATCAAATAGCCCTCATCGCCTCGTTTTAAAGTAAAAATTATTTTGTATTTCCCACATGAAAACAAGTTCGTAAGGACAGGGTGCATATTTCTCTAAAACCTTAAGTAATCTCCGTTAAAATTTTGTAAGGTTTTCGGATAGGGTTTGCACCAGATACCTAGGAATAGCGAGGTTGACAATGTGTTGGGGGACTGTTTGGAGCGACGGGTTCTTTGTTCACGTTCCTCAAAACAGCCCCCTAATGCAATTACCCCTGAGCAATTTCGAAATGGCTAATAGATTAATATAATATATAGAGAAAAATTTATTTACGTTGCATTTCACGTTTAATTTCGGTATTGCCGGATTTATATAACACGTACAAAAAACACTTAGTACTTTTGTGCCAGAGACAAGGGAGAACAAACATAGTCTAATCAGTCTCTGACACAAATAATGAAAGTCTGATGATGGGCTTGGAAATTTTTCTGAGAAGGAAAATTGCATGGAGAAGGTTATATATCTGCTATTATCAAACCAAACTTAAAGTGTTTATGAAAGGAAAATCAAGTCTGTCTAATCTGAAAGTACTTTAAAAATTACAAAGTAACATCTTTTGCAGTTTTTTGTTTCCTTGCTTTGTTTTTAAGATATCACAGTTCGTTTTATAAGCGAAACTAACCAGTGACGTCACAACGTACATAATGACTTACCGGAACAGGTTATATATCTTTGCTATTATCAGACGGAATCACTTAGAAACAATTGTGTGTGAGTTTTTCCCTTACAACAACAAAAATATACATTTTCAACTGATTCCGTTTAATAATAGCAAAAATATATTGCACGTTGTGATGTCATTGGTTAGCTTCACCTATAAAATAAACTGAAATGTTTCAACAACGAAACAAGGAAACAAAAAACAACAAAAGATGTTACTTTGTCATTTTAAAAGTACTTTCAAATATAACGCGTTGGATAAGTCATTATGCAGACGCGACGTCTAATTTGCGTATCAAACAACCTGAAATATCACAAAAACGAAGCAAGGAGACCAAAAACTGCCAAAGATGTTGTCATTTGAAGTGTTCTTTCAAATAAGACATACTTAAGTTTCGTATCAGAAGCACATCAATACAGCTCGTTAATCAAGGGCCGATTGTACAAAGTGGGCCGGATAGCTTATCCGGTGGATAAGTCTTAGCTATATAGAGAACCATATTCTAGCTTAAGACTCTTGCTTTCAGTATGAATAACCTAATTTAATTTCAATTTTAAGCACTGAATAACAATCTATGTGTCTGATATAGTGCTTTTCAGCAGATAAACTGATCTAGATACTCGCTAGGACTTATCGACCGGATACTCGGATAGGCTAACCAGCCAAGGGCGGATCTAACGTAAACAAGACGCCTGCTTAGGCGTACACTCGGGCTACCGAGTGATTGCAATCAATTGCGAAATAATTGCGGCAACCCACAATTGCGGCAACCTGCTGAAGCTTGGCATGCATGCCATAGCCCACGCACGGAACAGTGCACACAAACATTGGTTTAAATGTTCATACATTTCAGATGCAATGAAGTTATGCAATGTAGAACTGTAAAATTTAAAATTACGACAATAGACCTTATTCCAAATTGACATCCGAAACGCAAAGAATGTTGACTGTTTTAAGAGGCTTCTTAAGTCTCATTTTTTTAGACTAGCTTATGATAACTTCACTTAGTTAGTTTTATATTCTTGTTATTACTAATATTATTTTATGTATTGTAATTGCTGTAAATAACTAAATACATCATTTTATTGTACACTGTAATGCGCATTCGATCATCTCGTCATGTAGAACGCGCAATATAAGTCATTAAATTATAATTATAAAATTATGTGCATATAAAATTGGCAAACATTTTAAAATTCTTTAATGTGCATTTTAAATAGCCCCTATCGCCTCGTTTTAAAGTAAAAATTATTTTGAATTTCCCACATGAAAACAAGTTCATAAGGACAGGCTGCATAGAGAGTTGGCTGATGCATGATGCATGTAAACAAGTCCGTTTTCCCGAATAACAACGGCGATCTAAATACTTTCAGTAACAAAACATACAGTGCTGGATTCGGGACATTCAAGCGATCATTTCGATATAAAATTTGTTTATATGGAGCAAACAGAAAATATTTAAACATATTTTGAAACACACAAATCACTGTCAAATGTAATACGACACCTACATGAAATCTAGACATACAAACAGTTCAACATGTTCATATTTTTGCATTATTCAGTGAGTGATTATTACTTGTGTTTTGTAGTTGTTATTACTCAGTAAATAGTATATACGGTTTTTGATGTACTGTGGCGTTTGTTTCTTATACCTCTTCAGGTCAACTTCCGGAGTAATTATAGAATACACCGCAATTGAAATTGCTCCTCTTAATCGCTACGTTCCTGGCAACCAGGCTACGCGCCTATACGCGGCTACGTGGCTAGTCTCTGACTCCATTACTTAACTTTATCCTAGTATTATGCGTAACCCTAATCACAAATCGGGGAAGTTTGTGGTATGGAAAAATACGATTACCTGACCCCCATACAATGAAACCATGAACACTAACCCTAATCACAAATCGGGGAAGTTTGTCGTATGGAAAATTACGATTCCTCACCCCCATGCAATGGAACCATGAACTCTAACCCTAATCACAAATCGGGGAGGTTTGTGGTATGGGAAATTACGATTACCTGACCCCCATACAGTGGAACCATGAACCCTAATCACAAATCCGGGAAGTTTGTGGTATGGAAATTTAGTATAACCTGACCCCTCCCCCAACCACAATGGAACGATTGACCGTAACCTTAATCACAAATCACGGATGTTTGTAGGATAGAAATATTATAACCTGACACCCCGCACCCCCACCTCCCACCACCACAATGGAATCATAGACCCTAACAATAAACCCGGGACGTTTGTCGTATCGAAAAGTTAGGATAACCTAACCCAGCCCACTCCTCCAACCACAATGAACCATAAACCGAAACAACAAACCCGGGACGTTTGTGCTATAGAAAATTAACCCTTATTTAAAACAAGGAGCCTTGTGGCATGTAAAATTACAATACGACAGCTTGTACACGGCTAAAACACACTGGGGAAAAAATACAGGTAATCACTTTAACTGGCCATTTTGTTTATATTAATAACCACGGCACCCTATTGACCTCATATGGATGACGTGGTGGGACTGGGAAGAGTCTGCATCTGGCATTAAAGACCTGTTTTATACTTGCCTCCACATAACTCAGTCCTTTAACATACTATACATTACTACATGTTTTTGAATAGTTATTTAAACAAACCAGAGTTTGCACGCCGATTCAATATACAATTCAGAAAACACAAGTCCAATGATTATTTTCTGCAGTTTTTCTGTATAAAATGCAAAATTAAACTAAGACCGCTACACAGGCTAAACACGGCGCACAGCGGACCGCGGTTGCAGTCTTCTCACAGAACCAATTTAAATGGCATTCGCTCGAAACGTTAGACTCCTACGTTCTCTGTTTCGGCAGTATATCTAACCTTACTATATTTCATTTTAAATGGCGGGTATTCTCTGCTTTAGCCAAACCAATTTTTCCCAAGCACTTCCTTCTGAAGAAAGAAACTTGAAATTCAAGCAATATATTCACAACAAAGCAGCAGCAACTTACCTGACTACCTTTGTACCTAGCTATAGCTACGGCCGCGTCAGTCTACATATACCATTTCACATGCGGGGTATTCTATAACTGTACCCAACTTCCTTATGTATTTATAAATGGACTGGTGTAAAGTGTAAACACAGCATGCGTATTTCCGTGTCATTCGCAACTCGATCGTCCATTTTGTCTTCATGAACTAACCTTCTTTGTGTTTGTTAATATCGATAGTTTGCATATTTGAAAGTCTTAAATAAACGTTTCACTGTGATTCAATGACACAACAACTCCGGTTTCGAAATCGCTTCCAACGAGGCATCTATGCTTTACGCTGTTGATGTTCCATGGCAATCCGTGATCGATTTTGCGAGTTCTTTCTTTTAAACCAGCTTCGTCTTTGGCCAAAGTGTTGGTAGGTTTTCCAAGTAAGTTGCTTATATGGTTGATCAGTGATGTGCTTCAGTGCTTGACACAACCACAGAATATAGGTCGAAGACTCGAAGTCTAGCCTCCATATATGGGAAGTATATTGCGCAATTTTGGCATTTTGTGGAACCCCAAAAATAAAAAAGCCGAAACCTAGACTCGGCTTAGGTAGCCCGAGTAATTAATTTATTATTGAGTCGGTTTTCTTTGTTCTTTCGAGGGCTTTATATCGCATAAAGCCCTTGAATAATAATTAGAAACGAAATGAAGAAAAAAACCCAGGAAAATCTTTGTCCAAGGTGGAAAAAAAAGACAAAACTTTGTTGAAAAACCTCCTCAATAATAAATTAAGTCAGAGAAATCCCTCGAACGTCGGGATTGTATCCAATATAAAGCCCTGGGACCCTGCGCGTCCTCAGGTCTTTATATAGCATACATCCCTCGTTCGCGGGATTTATCTATTAAGTTTACTTAAAAGGTGAGGTCCACCGCGTATCTTGCGAGGTATCATGCGATCTTCGTACAACTGGCCCCAGAAAGTCTAGAATTTGTAATTATGATTTATTGTTGCTCCTACAACCTTTAAAGCGAAAACTACTGTGCTTCTGTAATAATTCATAAACTATAAATTATATATATATATACGTATAACGTACTTAATTTTCACATGGACGAGGTTGACAGGTATCACAATAGAAAAGATATATTGAGGGGAATATTAGAGTGGAATATTAATCTATTGTTTTGCTTGGGCTATTAAATATATTCCCCGAAAAGAACAAAGGAAACCGAGGCATGTGAAAATTAAATATATATAATATTCTGTAAACTATCAAAAAATATGAAATCTATATAAACTGTAAAGCAAAATACATACTATAGTAAATTTCGACCAGCCCAATAAAACCGTACCATTCTTTGATTTAATAAGAATTATATCTATGTGTAACTGTTATCATGCAAGTATAGAAGATGTACAGATAAAGATAATATCACATAAGTATAGCATGTATGTGCCAATCAGAACAGTCTTCTGCCATTGTCAATCATACAGTATGTAGAATAATACCGTTGCTCCTATTGTATAGGCTTCGGTTTCCGGGCTCGTGAGCTTGTCATTGGGCTATTCCAATTTTTACCCGCACACCCCCTGTTGAGGAAACTGTTTTTTTTACCACCCACTTCGGAATTTCCGCTATTTTCTGATATAAATTTTCCCCTCCCCCTGGAAATTCCAACTAGATTCAACCCCCTCGTGGATTCCTCAAAAACACCCCACCCCTTTGGAATTTCCAAGGTTCCTCAACAGGGGGGAGGGGGGGGGTGGGGTGCGGATAAAAATTGGAATAGCCCATTGTCAATTCCACCAATCATAAACGCGCCTGCACATTTTCAGCAGGCATATTTTATTGAACATTTGCATAAATTATCGTGACAAAAGTGGCGGTCAATGGAAAGCTAATAATAAGTGAGGCGTACGACCAAATTTTCGAAACTTTTGAACATTATTTTTTTAAAAGATTTGCAACCGGTGACCATTAGTGGCCAAGATGTGTTTGCCATTTAGCCTACTAGGTTCAATTCACTTTTTAGCATCTTCGTCGTTCTATAAATCGTCGTCGAACTCTGCCGTGATTCAAACTGACTTGCATGAGTCTTGAGAAACCGCATCTGACATGAAAGAAATCAAAGGTGAAATCGCAGTTGTGATTGATTTCGAGTTAGGTTTTACGATATCAACAAACTATTGACGCGGTGAATGTGAGATTGTTTATTTACATTAATACCATTTGTGTCTTCGTGAAATGGCGGGCCTAATTGTTGATTAAAGATGTCCATAAGAAAAGATTGCACCTTGCTTCAGTTCACGAAGCTCACTGAATTATAAGTCGTATCTTTGCTGCATTTCTGCCATTTCAAACATCTGCGATTTTATCGTTCACTGACTCTGTTTATAGTGTTGGTTGGATGAATGACAAAAATATCTTCGCCGTGTGTACTGATTATACATTACCTCCCAGACATAGCCGTTCGTAAGGCTGGAAATCGAGCCTATACATTTGTATAGATCATTTAGAGCGGATAAAATATTAAATTTATTTTGTTTTCGGAATGTTTTACCCCGGCACACTTTAAATCTGTTGAAAAACCCTGCGAACCGTATTTGGACGATCAATAGTGTTTTTTGACACTGTGCCTTTGAGTTTTTTAACCATCATTAATTATCTCACTACCGAGGGCTCTCCGTGGACTTGACAAGTAAAATCGTCTGGCGTTAAGCCCTAATCAAACGAGAACGCAAGCCATCGCAAGTTGGCAGTCAGAATTTCTGTGGCGGTCGTCGAACTCCCCAAATTAACAAAATAAAGATTTCATGAGTGTTTTAAACAAGTTTTTACTTTGTCACGGTACATAATATTTTCGGGAAACTATTCAGAGCGGCTGGCTGAGATAGCGTGACTGCCAACTTGCGATGACTTGCGTTCTCGTTTGATTAGAGTAAAATACTAAATTTGCCTCGTTCGAAAACGAACAATATAATACGGTAGGGAAAGAGTAAAGGTCTTCGTTGAGGTTTGATGGGTCGTTTCGGAAAAGCGCTGTCAATTTATCAAAATTTATGCCACAAAAATGAAATAGATATCGTTAGAAAGCTATTAATTTGTAGAATACAATGTTGTGTTTGATTTTTATTTTTTTTTTATTTTATTTTATTTTTTTTTTTTATTCTTTTTTTTTTTACACAAACCAAAAATATTTGTAAAAGTAACTCGGGGCGATTCAACTCAAACAGTTTTTGCTAGATTTTACCCAAATTTTCAGGATTGGTCAATCACAACCTTAGCTACAAAACAGTGTCAGCGTTTTTTTATTTATTGCCCCATTTCGATTTTATGACTTATTTTGTTTAAATGTTGGTCGAAAAACAGCATTTTCGACTTTGGTCGTCAATAAAATCAGCAAAACTCGATATATCAAAAATCCCTGACACTGTTTTGTAGCGACGATTGTGATTGACAAATCCTGAACATTTGAGTAAAATCTACCAAAACCTGTCTGAGTTGAATCGCTCCGAGTGAAGCCTTATAATTTTGTTTAAAAAATTCACAATTATTATTGGTTTGTGTTTATAGCAAACATAAATATTAACTACTTATTGACCGAGCGTGAGGTCTGTACTAGTGAAATATCGGACCGATGTTTTTTTTAGTACGGACCGAGACGAGCGCAGCGAGTTGAGGTCTGTGCAAAAAACAGAGGTCCGATATTTCACTAGTACAGACCGAACAAGCGAGGTCAATAAGTAGTTTATTATATGGCCATAAATGTTGTGAACGTTCTGTGAAAACTCGACCCATCTTTCTTGCGAACTAAACGAAAATGGCAGACATTTTCCCATTTTTAAAGTACTTTCCGTTGAGCTAGAATCCTGAACTTTCTACCCCAAATAGCATTTTTCAATTGCTTTTGTTTGACTCAAGACCGTACGTTAAGTGGTTGAATAAAAAATCATCTGAAATTCTAATACTTGTGAGAAACAAATGTTATATTATTACGAACAATGTTACGAACGTTTTGGACATTTTAAAAACTTTCACAAAACGTGGAAACTCGAACTATACATCAAATGAAAGCTTATAAAATTTCTAACAACATACCTGCACGATATATTTCAACAATGAGTAGTTCTGAAATTATAAACCATCGTGTTGCATATACTGACATGACTGCCATTTTGTTTATAAAACTTACGGTCCCGAACGGCAGATTCCGCTCTGAGCGGGCGGATACGGGAAATATCCGACCGCTTATGAACCAATCAAATTACAGGATTTCCGTATTCGGACCTCTCAGCGCTGCTGCCATATAATAAAACATTGTATTCTACAAACTAATAGCTTTCTAACAATATCTATTAATATATTTCATTTTTGTAGCATAAATCAGTGGCAAATTGAGAGCGCTTTAGCGAAATGACCTTGCAAACCTTAATGAAGACCTTAAGTGCAGCGTCCGAATAAGCACCTCCCCGACCGAAGGTGCACCTATACAATCCCTAAGGCCTAATCAGGAATAGTGAGGTGCAAGCAAGGGGCGCAATAGAACGCTTTATAGAAGCTACGTTCAACATCTTCGGCAGTATCAAACCTTACTATGTATATTTCGATTTGTATTTCAAGACCGCCTACGCAGCACACTAGCTATACTTTCATTGGAATTTTCTTTTGTCTCGTAAGCTCTCATGCAGGTGGAACTAATCGCTTCGCTTGAAAAATATCGCTTATTGCATGAAAACAGCCTTTAAACAAAATAATTCTTCTTGCGAAACAAAGAGAATGAAGAATTTTAGTCCCTAGAATAATCTCTACACCGTCCTCGTTCTTTATACAACGCCACTTGGGTATTTTCACGTCTTCAGGACGACATCAACGGCCAAACTAAGAGGTGTTCATATGATCCTGGTAACTGGCCCGCTTAGCGAGATCTCGCCTCACACTTATTTCCCTGTTAAAATTTCGTTGTGTTCATCAGGAATAGTGAGGTCTCAGATCCAGGGAAGGGGGTGTAATAGAACCACTGACCTATATATAATACTGGACTGCGTGCTCCTATTACCTTTGAGTTAGGAAAAGTGTCCCCAAAATCGTTTTCAAAATGGCGGCATTTATGGGTCGCTGACCGATACCTAAGGACCGGACTGATGACACATGTGTTTAAAACTGCCTGTATTTTGCTCGGCATTCAGTCGAATTATGTTGTTTATAACTCGATAAAGTCTGACTGACGGGTTTTGACGGTCTTCCACTGTCCCAGTCTGAATATAGTTTGTCGTCCGGTTTCTTCTTTTAACGACGGGAAAATAGACGGACGAACTTGCCGTTTATCGCATTTTAAAACACCTGCCAACTGACGAGTTTCTTGTCTGCTATTAACATTTGGAATAGGTTGATAAAGACATTCTAAGAAGAACTTGGTACGCCTCGCTTCTTTACGATTTTCTCGTGATCTTCAGCGATTCTTTATAGAGCTGGCGACTTCATAAAACGAAATGTTTGTAGATTTCCATGACCATGTGTATTGACAGTCTTGTTTATTTTATTGCCAAGTGTTCGTGCCGTACGCCGGCCGGCACGTCTTTAATTCAGACTGCTAGAAAGCTACAACAGTAATTGTCTAGGAATATTATTATCAGTATTGAACTACAATAAGACTCTTATCATGAAAACGTCCCGCACCGCTAAGCAACAAACATAAATAACATACATGGAAAAACCACCGATTGCACCGAAATATTTTGTTTACACAAACTCGAGATCATGTTCTACTGATATTCCTATTTGGTCAGACAAATAATCCAGCAGGCCTCTTGAGTCGTTCCACAAGAAATTAACAATGACCAACCGTGCATGCATTAACTCTACAGTCCTGTCCGAATTGGTCTTTAGTTTTTTATTCTGGCTAGTCCTCGGATCGACAGGAACGATTTATAAATTATGGCCTGTTTACATGAGCCGGGCTAGGATCTTACTGTGGTTTTGAAACTCGCATAAACTAAACTGTACGAAGAAGAATTGGTTTAGTTTAGATGTAAACTACTCCTAACGTTGTTGTGCCCGAGGAAAGAATTTCGTGACACGAGCTAGTCAGCCAGGTTTCATGTCCGAATTGGTCTTTAGTATTTTATTCTGGCTGTACGCCGGACGATTTTATTCACCTCTGGGGAAGCCCTTGGACAGGAACGATTTATAAACGATCTCTCTAACTCTTTCCTGTCCGAATTGGTCTTTAGTATTTTATTCTGGCTAACGCCAGACGATTTTATTCACCTCTGGGGAAGTCCTCGGAAAGGAACGAGTTATTAATAAAGTAAGAAAATCGCTTTGTATTTACCAGAATATTACATAAATACTAGTAGTTACTATCGCAAGGAAAGTGCTGCCTAAGCATGTTTTGTACTATTAAACGTACTAAATAATTATGTTATGTTCGCGTGGCGCAATAACAAATTTTGGCAACGTATATATTATCACTGTATAAATGTAGACACAAATTTCGGCGTGAAAAAATCTAATGAAAAAAATTTCCTGGAATTTTTTCCTCACCGGGAAAAAGATTTAGCAGTTTTTAATAGGCTGATGTGAAATTACTCATCGAAGTCACGGGGAAAAGACAGTCATATAACAACACAGGGGCCCAACAAAGGTTTATGTCTGAACAGTAAATCATAGCATAGTGATCATAGTTAACTATTAGTCCATGAGTAAATATACTGTACGAGAAAGAATAGAAATAATCTTTAATTTATATGAAGTACTTCACACATTCACACAACCGGAGGGCTAGAATTGTGGCTGCGCCCGCAATAATTTTATAGGCATGAGGGAGTAACAGTGGATATTGAGGGATATTAGTAATTTGATCTACTTGCGCCTATCGATCAGCGGCATGTAATTGTCAAATTATGCGCTACGCCGCAATTCTACGGAACACGCTAATCACCACGGTTTTTGTTACACCAATACACGGTCTTTCTTCCTTGGACTTCAAGGGCATCGGACTTCACTCAAAGGCGTCAAGATTTTCAGTCGTGGTTTGTTTGAATTATTCAAAAGGTAAGTGTATTTTTGTCCGATCTCAACAAACTATTAGGTCAAATTCAACTCTACTTGGTGGTGGAAGTGCACATCAAGGAGATATAAAAAGGTTTCATGGTATTTCGAGGGGCAGACAGTGGGATAGACAAAGAATGTATTGTTTAGTATACCTGAATCTTTTGGTTTGTATGCGGTTTTCAAACCATGTGCATGTACGTTTGAATATTTATATGCATGGTAAACTGTAACTTCGTCTAAATTTTGATTGAAGCAAACAGCAGGGTTTTTTATAGTTTGACATCTGCCTGGTCAAAGGCCAAGCTCGTTGGTCTTCACCATAAAAATGCGACAAATGAATTGACAGGAAATCAAGCTACGTTTTTATATGCAAATGAAATAGATCAAAATGTCCATTAAAGCGTAAACAAATAATCATTATTTTCTTTTTGTAGTCTATTTTGTCTCTCACTGTCAGTTTCCTCTGACTGCCTTCTTTTTATAGACTCGCTCTGTTTTTGAAGTCTTATTTTTGTTTCATTGTCAGTTTCGTACGAATGTTTTCTTTTTATAGACTCCCTTACTTTTTGAAGTCTGATTTGTGTTTCACTGTCAGTTTCCTCTGACTGCATTTTCTTTTTATAATCACTAGCTTTTTTAAGCCTAGCTTGTTTATCACTTGCTGTTTCTACTGAACGCCTCTTTTTCTGATATTCTCTATCATTTTCACCTTTAGTTTTGCTTTTGGAAGCTATATATTTATTTAATTGCACAGGTACAATTTCAAAAGAGTTGGTATGTAGTTCTATTGACAGAGAATACAAATATTGCTCCAACTCTAGAATATTAGTAAACTTCATGACAACAGCAGTGAGAAAGCAAAGAGAAAGAAATCATTCATTTGCTTTATTAAGGCCATCATATAGCCCTCTAATATTAAAATAGCATGACTGTCATTCAAGAAAATATTCAAAAGTGCTGTATGAATATCATAGTAAGGAAACTCAATTTCCCGATCAGTTATAACAAGCCCTTGAAGCTCCTTTCCATAAGTCATAAACCAAATTTGGTTTTCATTTTTGCCAATTTGTTCTTCTAACACAATGGGTAGATCAATGTTATTTTGTGCCTCAATGGGCTCCACCACAATGGGTAGATCACTATTTATATTTTGAGCTACCTGTCGAGTGAACTCTGGAGAAACCTTAGCATGTCAAAATTAGGAGTGCTGCCTTCGGCAGCAATTATTTTCCCTGCGATAACTACATGTCAGTGGTCGCTACCATTAGCAGAAGGACCATAAATGCCGCCATTTTGAAAGTAAAAATGGGGACACATTTTTGGCCAGCACCCGCAGTCCAGTTATACAGTATATATAGGTCAGTGAATAGAACGCTTTATAGAAGGTACGTGGGCGTTTATTCGAGGAAATACGGTGTATTTTTTGTATCGATACCAACCAATATATGTATATAACCGCTGTGTAATAATTTACAAACTGAATATATAAATTTTATAAGCGAAAATTATCCCGATTATGACGTCTGTCAATAATACTCATTGGCTGATAATGCAGTGAGGCCAATGAGCGATGATATTCCCTTGAGCTTTGGTAAAAAAACATCAATTTGCAAAGCAGATTATCAAAGACAGGTCATGTAAAAGAGTTAACAGCGAATACATGCAAAGTAATTGTTTACAGTCGGGCATTTTCCCTCTGGTTCTGTTTTTGAAGTGAATAAGGCGTGGGAGATCGTCGGAGAACAAAGGCATCGCATAAATAACTAACTCCCGATCCCGACATCAAGTGAACTCAATTAAAAGCGTTCATCCGACAACTTCTTTCCGTTTCTTTGGCGTATCTACAAACAAAAAACCAGTGTTGACCAGGCTGACCAGCGACAACCTCTTTCCTGCTGTCCTTATTCATGATACCTAGCTTCACGGCGAATAGCAATATATAAACATTAAAGAGACAAGACAAGAGCTTTATTCAGTCCAAACAGACAATTAACAGCTATCTTCAGTCCACCGAGAAAATGAACGCCACTGATCCCGTAAACCTTCTCATGGGTAGATTATCACCTGGCTCGTCAACTGATATTGATTCGGTCTCGTCTGCCTCGTCGTTCCTAAACCACGCCGAAATTCTGGGAGTTGTGATTTTAGTTTTCTTCTTTGCATTGATTGGATTTTTAGAAAACGTACTTGTGATTCTCTCAGTTGTGCTGTGTGACGGTTACCTGGACGCGCCTTCGAACGTGTTCGTCTTGAGCCTGACCTGTGCAGACCTTCTCATTTGCTGTGTGTCGGCACCGCTGTTGATTTACAATTTTGTCGACGAGTGGATTTTCACCATTTTTATCACAGTGAGCAAGTTTAATGTCGTGGCGACGGTCGGAAGTATTTTCCTCCTGACGTTGAATCGACTGATTAGCATCGTGTATCCTCTAAAATATCATTCTATAATAACCATGGAGCGCGCTGTACTCATGGTGGCAGTCGTTTGGCTGGTAGCCACGCTAGTTCTGGTCTCTGCGATAATCGGCTTGACTTACGACATACTGCAATTGATTCACATGACGCAACCACTCATCGTAGTCAATGCAGCATTGGATCCGATTATTTATTACTACCGAAGTAAAGGATTCCGTTCTTCAATTAAAATGTTCCTAAAACGATTTCATGAATTCTTTTCATCACTAATGCAATAAAAAATGTAAAAATATTTTTCTGTATGACTTTCATCGACATTTGTATCGGCAATTAACACATTTATTTCTGTATTCAACTACTGCATAATAAAGTCTTAAGTTTTTTTCATAATTCTATATATTCTCTTGCAGTTGCGGTTTGATAACTGTAGTTTATAATCGAATGACCACCGCATCTCCAAGGCAATAGGGCCGTTTATATAAAACTCGATAAAATGCGACTTAAGTCGGTTTTCCACTAGGCGATTTTTTTCGCGCGAAGCGATTTTCTTTTGTTCGAATTCAATAGATTTCTGATTAGTTCCAGCTCAGAGCTCCTCGTGAAAAAGAAAAAGTCGCTTCGCGCGAAAAAAAATCGCCTAGTGGAACTAATAAACCGGCTTTACACAAGACGCGACCGTGCATGGCTTGTGTAAGACGTAAACAAAAGTCTTCGTACTTTTATACGAGTCTTTTACGTCTTATATATGTAATGCGCGTCCTGTGTAAGCTGATATCAGCTCTCGTATAAACAACCTTTTAAAGCCAGTTTTTCCACTAGGCGACTTTTTTCGCGCGAAGCGACTTTTTCGTTTGTCCCATGAGCTTTGATCTGGAACTAATGGAACTTGCTTTCAGTATGAACAACCAAATTTAAATTTTCAGCACTGAATAACAATTGATGTATCTGATATAGTGCTTTTCAGCAGATAAACTGATTTAGATACTCGCTAGGACTTATCGACCGGATACTCGGATAGACTAACCAAGGGCGGATCTAACGTAAACAAGACGCCTGCTTAGGCGTACACTCTGGCTACTAAGTGATCGCGGCAACCTGCTGAACCCTGGCATGCCATAGCCCATGCACGGAACAGTGCACACAAACATTTGTTTAAATGTACATAAATTTCAGATACAATGAAGTTATGCAATGTAGAACTGTAAAATTTAATATTACGACAATAGACCTTATTCCAAATTGGCCAACATTTTAAAATTATTCAATGTGCATATCAAATAGCCCTTATCACCTCGTTTTAAAGTACAAATTATTTTGAATTTCCCACATGAAAACAAGTTCATAAGGACAGGGTGCATATTTCTCCAAAACCTTAAGTAATCTCCATTAAAATTTTGTAAGGTTTTCGGATAGGGTTTGCACCAGATACCTAGGAATAGCGAGGTTGACAATGTGTTGTGGGACTGTTTGGAGCGACGGGTTCTTTGTTCACGTTCCTCAAAACAGCCCCCTAATGCTATTACCCCTGAGCAATTTCGAAATGGCTAATAGATTAATATAATATATCGAGAAATATTTATTTACGTTGCATTTCACGTTTAATTTCGGTATTGCCGGATTTATATAACACGTACAGAAAACACTTAGTACTTTTGTGCCAGAGACAAGGGAGAACACAGTTTCCGAAACACAACCGTGTCCTATAATCACATAGTCTAATCAGTCTCTGACACAAATACAGTATATGATGAAACTCTGATGATGGACTTGGAAATTTTTCTGAGAAGGAAAATTGCATGGAGAAGGTTATATATCTGCTATTATCAAACCAAACTTAAAGTGCTTATGAAAGGAAAATTAAGTCTGTCTAATCTGAAAGTACTTTTAAAATTACAAAGTAACATCTTTTGCAGTTTTTTGTTTTCTTGCTTTGTTTTTAAGATATCACAGTTCGTTTTATAAGCGAAACTATAACCAGTGACGTCACAACGTACATAATGACTTACCGGAACAGGTTATATATCTTTGCTATTATCAGACGGAATCACTTAGAAACAACTGTGTGTGTGATTTTTCCCTTACAACAACAAAAATATACATTTTCAACTGATTCCGTTTAATAATAGCAAAAATATATAACCTTTCCCAGTAAGTCATTATGCACGTTGTGATGTCACTGGTTAGCTTCACCTATAAAATAAACTGAAATGTTTCAACAACGAAGCAAGGAAACAAAAAAAACAACAATAGATGTTACTTTGTCATTTTAAAAGTACTTTCAAATATAACGCGTGGGATAAGTCATTATGCAGACGCGACGTCTAATTTGCATATGAAACAACCTGAAATATCACAAAAACGAAGCAAGGAGACCAAAAACTGCAAAAGATGTTGTCATTTGAAGTGTTCTTTGAAACAAGACATACTTAAGTTTCGTATCAGAAGCACATCAATACAGCTCGTTAATCAAGGGCCGATTGTACAAAGTGGGCCGGATAGCTTATCCGGTGGATAAGTCTTAGCTATATAGAGAACCATATTCTAGCTTAAGACTCTTGCTTTCAGTATGAACAACCTAATTTCAATTTTAAGCACTGAATAACAATTTATGTATCTGATATAGTGCTTTTCAGCAGATAAACTGATTTATTAGATACTCGCTAGGACTTATCGACCGGATACTCGGATAGGCTAAGCAGCCAAGGGCGGATCTAACGTAAACAACCGTGCGTAAACAAGACGCCTGCTTAGGCGTACACTCGTGCTACCGAGTGATTGCGGCAACCCGCTGAACCTTGGCATGCATGCCATAGCCCATGCACGGAACAGTGCACACAAACATTTGTTTAAACGTTCATAAATTTCAGATGCAATGAAGTTATGCAATGTAAAACTGTAAAATTTAAAATTATCACAATAGACCTTATTCCAAATTGGCAAACATTTTAAAATTATTTAATGTGCATATCAAATAGCCCCTATCGCCTCCTTTTAAAGTAAAATTTATTTTGAATTTCCCACATGAAAACAAGTTCATAAGGACAGGCTGCATAAAGAGTTGGCTGATGCATGATGCATGTAAACAAGTCCGTTTTCCCGATTAACAACGACGATCTAAATACTTTCAGCAACAAAACAGCAGTGCTGGATTCGGGACATTCAAGCGATCATTTCGATATAAAATTTGTTTATATGGAGCAAGCAGAAAATATTTAAACATATTTTGAAACACACAAATCACTGTCAAATGTAATACGACACCTACATGAAATCTAGACATACAAACAGTTCAACATGTTCATATTTTTGCATTATTCAGTGATTATTACTTGTGTTCTGTAGTTGTTATTACTCAGTAAATAGTATATACGTTTTTTGATGTACTGTGACGTTTGTTTCTTATACCTCTTCAGGTCAACTTCCGGAGTAATTATAGAATACCCCGCAATTGAAATTCTCTCTCAATCGCTACGTTCCTGGCAACCAGGCTACGCGCCTATACGCGGCTACGTGGCTAGTCTCAGACTCCATTACTTAACTTTATGTTAATCGTAATCCTAATATTATGCGTAACCCTAATCACCAATCGGGGAAGTTTGTGGTATGGAAAATTACGATTGCCTTATCCCCATACAATGGAACCATGCATGAACACTAACCCTAATCACAAATCGGGGAAGTTTGTGGTATGGGAAATTGCGATTACCTTACCCCCATACAATGGAACCATGAACCCTAACCCTAATCACAAATCGGGGAGGTTTGTGGTATGGGAAATTACGATTACCTGACCCCCATACAATGGAACCATGAACACTAACCCTAATCACAAATCGGGGAAGTTTGTGGTATGGAAATTTTGTATAACCTGATCCCTCCCCCAACCACAATGGAACGATTGACCGTAACCCTAATCACAAATCACGGATGTTTGTGGGATAGAAATATTATGATAACTTGACACCCCGCACCCCCACCCCCCACCACCACAATGGAATCATAGAACCGAACAATAAACCCGGGACGTTTGTCGTATCGAAAAGTTAAGATAACCTGACCCAGCCCACTCCTCCAACCACAATGGAACCATAAACCGAAACAACAAACCCGGGACGTTCGTGCTATAGAAAATTAACGTACCCTAATCTAAAAACAAGGAGCCGTGTGGCATGTAAAATTACAATACGACAGCTTGTACAGCTAGTAAAACACACTGGGAAAAAAATACAGGTAATCACTTTAACTGGCCATTTTGTTTATATTAATAACCACGACACCCTATTTACCTCATATGGATGACGCGGTGGGACTGGGAATTGTCTGCATCTGGCATTAAAGAAAGGCATTCTCATTCGCCTGTTTTATACTTGCCTCCACCACGGCCTCCACATAACTCAGTCCTTTAACATACTATACATTACTACATGTTTTTGAATAGTTATTTAAACAAACCAGAGTTTGCACGCCGATTCAGTATACAATTCAGATTTCAGAAAACACAAGTCCTTTTGATTATTTTCTGCAGTTTTTTCTGTAAAAATAAAATGCAAAATTAGGTTAAGACCGCTACACATGCTAAACACGGCGCACAGCGTACCACGGTTGCAGTCCTCTCACAGAACCAATTTAAATGGCATTCGCTCGAAACGTTAGACTCCTATACGTTCGCTGTTTCGGCAGTATATCTAACCTTACTATATTTCAATTTAAATGGACGGGTATTCTCTGCTTTAGCCAAACCAAATTTTCCCAAGTACTTCCTTCTGAAGAAAGAAACTTGAAATTCAAGCAATATATTCACAACAAAGCAGCAGCAACTTACCTGACTACCTTTGTACCTAGCTATAGCTACGGCCGCGTCAGTATACATATACCATTTCACATGCGGGGTATTCTATAACTGTATCCAACTTCCGTATGTATTTATAAATGGACTGATGTAAAGTGTAAACACAGCATGCGTATTTCCGTGTCATTCGCAACTCGATCGTCCATTCTGTCTTCATGAACTAACCTTCTTTGTGTTTGTTTATATCGATAGTTTGCATATTTGAAAGTCTTAAATAAACGTTTCACTGTGATTCAATGACACAACAACTCCGGTTTCGAAATCGCTTCCAACGAGGCATCTATGCTTCACGCTGTTGATGTTCCATGGCAATCCGTGCTCGATTTTGCGAGTTCTTTCTTTTAAACCTGCTTCGTCTTTGTTCAAAGTGTTGGTAGGTTTTCCAAGTAAGTTGCTTATATGGTTGATCAGTGATGTGCTTCAGTGCTTGACACAACTACAGAATATAGGTCGAAGACTCGAAGTCTAGCCTCCATATATGGGAAGTATTGCGCAATTTTGGCATTTTGTGGAACCCCAAAAATAAAAAAGCCAAAACCTATAGACTCGGCTTAGGTAGCCCGAGCAATTAAATTATTATTGAGTCGGTTTTCTTTGTTCTTTCGAGGGCTTTATATCGCATAAAGCCCTTGGATAATAATTAGAAACGAAATGAAGAAAAAAAACAAGGAAAATCTTTGTCCAAGGTGGGAAAAAAAGACAAAACTTTGTTGTAAAACCTCCTCAATGATAACTTAAGTCAGAGAAATCCCTTAGAACGTCGGGATGTATGCAATATAAAGGCCTCGGACGCTGCGCGTCCTCAGGTCTTTATATAGCATATACATCCCTCGTTCTCGGGATTTATCTATTAAGTTTACTTAAAAGGTGAGGTCCACCGCGCCGACCCCACGAAAAACGTCTAGGGGAAGGAGATCGAGGTATCATGCGATCTTCGTACAACTGGCCCCAGAAAGTCTAAAATTTGCAATTATGATTTATTGTTGCTCCTGCCACATTTAAAGCGAAAACTACTGTGCTTCTGTAATAACTCATAAACTATAAATTATATATATATATATTGAGATATATATATATATTGAGCCGGCCACGAGGGGATATTCGCCCTCGGTAAATAATCACATATCCCCGAGGGGCTCAGAATTACCAATATATATATATATATATATATATATATATATATATATATATATATATATATAGTTCAATCTACAGACACGGTGTTTCGCTGTACAACAGCTCATCAGTGTAGCTTGGAACAATCTGAATGAATTTCATCAATTACTTATACACATGCGATCGTCGGTGACAACCGCATGTGGGAGAGCATCGGTGAAATACATTCAGATAGCGTGAAGTGCGCATGGGCCCAGAGTGCTCAAACTTCCACAAGGGTAGTGAGCGTTGCATTATCGCTAATAGGTACCCACGGCAACTTCACAGAGTGCTCAACAACACCGAAGTGAAGGAGCGTACATAGTTCATAGTACGTATATATATATATATATATATATATACGTACTTATATATACGTATAACGTACTTAATTTTCAGATGGACGAGGTTGAAAGGAGTCACAATATATAGAAAAGATATGTTGTGGGGAATATTAGAGTGGAATATTAATCTATTGTTTTGCTGGTGCTATTAATTAAATATATTTCCCGAAAAGAACAAAGGAAACCGAGGCATGTGAAAATTAAATAAATATAAAATATAAACTGTAATGCAAAATACATACTATAGTAAATTTCGACCAGCCAATAAAACCGTACCATTCTTTGATTTAATAAGAATTATATCTATGTGTAACTGTTATCATGCAAGTATAGAAGATGTACAGATAACATCACATAAGTATAGCATGCATGTGCCAATCAGAACAGTCTTCTGCCATTGTCAATCATACAGTATGTAGAATAATGCCGTTGCTCCATTTGTATAGGCTTCGGTTTCCGGGCTGGTGAGCTTGTCATTGGGTTATTCCAATTTTTACCCGCACCCCCCTGTTGATGAACCTTTTTTTTTACCACCCCCTTCGGAATTTCCGCTATTTTCTGAAATAAATTTACCCCTCCCCCTGGAAATTCCAAGTAGACTCAACCCCCCTTCCCTGGAAATTCCAAATTAAATAGATTCCGCACCCCATCCCCTGGAAATTCCATGTAGATTCAATCCCCTCACCTAGAAATTCCGAGTAGATTCAACCCCCTTCCCTGGAAATTCCAAGGAGATTCAACCCCCTCCCCTGGAAATTCCAACTGGATCCTCAAAAACACCCCTCCCCTTTGGAATTTCCAAATTTCCAAGGTTCCTCAAGAGGGGGTGGGGTGCGGATAAAAATTGGAATAGCCCATTGTCAATTTCCACCAATCACAAACGCGCCTGCACATTTTCAGCTGGCATATATTATTGAACATTTGTATAAATTATCGTGACAAAAGTGGCGGTCAATGGAAAGCTAATAAGTGAGGCGTACGACCAAATTTTCGAAACTTTTGAAGATTATTTTTTTAAACGATTTGCAACGTGACCATTAGTGGCCAAGATGTGTTTGCCATTTAGCCTACTAGGTTCAATTCGCTTTTTAGCATCTTCGTTGTTCTATAAATCGTCGCCGAACTCTGCCGTGATTCAAACAGACTTGAGTCTTGAGAAACCGCATCTGATCATCTTCCATGAAAGAAATCAAAGGTGAAATCGCAGTTGTGATTGATTTCGAGTTAGGTTTTACGATATCAACAAACTATTGACGCTGACTGAAATATCAGTGATTTTCCTGACATGGTGAATGTGAGATTGTTTATTTACGTTAATACCGTTTGTGTCTTAGTGAAATGGTGGGGCTAATTACTCGGGCTACTGTGGTAGCCGAGTCTAAATGCGGCTTTGTTATTATTTTTTGCGTCGCAGGCTTAGTCTCCCGGCCGGGCGAAATTGCCGTAATGGCCGCCGCTTTGCGAAACCGAGGTTTGGCGAGTTGTTTCTTTTGAACCAAGCTTTTATTGCCATTTTATCGATGTTTTTTAGTATTTGCAAGACATTTCACTGTTTCTCAGCTGTTTACGTGTTGGCTATCGACTGGCTGTCGATCGTTAAGGGAAAGCGTTAAACGTTCCGCACTGAATACAAGGCTTTCGTTTGCTAGACTTTCGGTTATTCCAGATTTTTCTGACTCGCGTAGAGTTTTCTGACTCGGCATATTTTGTGATATTTTGCCACATTCTTCACAATGGCCTTTCACAACTTATCGGAAGGGCTCCGCATGAAACATCAGTTTTTCGTTCCCCGAAATTCACGGCAGTTTCCAGCTTTTTCATTTTGCTATGTTTAAAATATTAGCCCAGCAGGTTAAGATTGCCGTTTATTTTCATATATACGGCAAATCACAAACGGCAGCTTTCAATCTTAACATATAAATTGTCCTAACTTCTAACGGCGAACTGCTGATTTCCGAACTGCAGTTTGCGGTTTGCCGTAAATGTGGAAGATGTATACCGTCTCTGGCAGTCATTTTTTACTCCCGGGCAGTCTCGGGCGTTCATTTTATATACCCCGGGCAGTCTCGGGCAGTCCCAGGCAGTCTCGGGCAGTCTCAGGCAGTCTCGGGCAGTAATTAGTAGGACCCGTTGTCTCGTTATTTCCATTGGTACACTATTTTCACAAACTCCAGTTACAATGTTTACAGTATATTTAGATAGCCGTTGCCCAAATTTAGTTTATAGAACGCAAGTTTTTATACCATGTTTAAACCATTTTGTTTGATTCAGTTGCTCAAGATTTTGAGTCTTGGGCCTTAGGGTTGTATGTCAACATGATCTTGAATTTTGAGCATAATAGCGAGGCAAAAGTATAGTTCCACTGACATTCTCGAGCTTAGCTAATTCGCTGTTTTCCTCAATTAGGGTATCAACTGTTGTGTTAAGAACCCATCCTTCTTTTTCTTCACTGCATTCACAGACCCGGAGATTTTTGAATGTATAAACACCACCGAGAGAGACTTTCTCAATGTGACTTTGCCATAAAATTAACTTCAGATAACATGATTCATCAGCAATATAACAATGCCTTTAATTCTTCAACTTCATTGAACCAACAACTTCCACTTCTCCTTCCTTCGAAACAACTTTTGCAGTTAAATTAACCATATCACACTATCTTCTACCACTGCTTTTAAAGACAAAGCAGTCTTTTCCACATCTTTATGCTGGAAATCATACAGTACTTAAAAAATAGGCATGTCCAGACCAGGCCTTGTGATGAAAAAAATAAGGGAGATTGACCAATCGAGCTCCTAAATTTAGTCAGGTGCGTAATTGAGCTCCTGGGTTAAAAGTCAAAATATTTGGCCATAAACGTATGGCAGACATGCATGTATCTAAGTACTGCGTTCAATCATGCCTATAGCTACTATGGTAAAAACTATGTTGTAATTACTGTACTGTATGTACTTGTAGTGACCTTGTATACAGAGCTGAACAAGATTTTTGTCGATGCTAGCCATGCTGTGTTTTTACCTTAGGAAAGGAACTCAGAGTAAAGCCAGCAAAGCACAGGAGGTTGAGCACTAACAACCCTACTCATATCTGGCACAGAAGCATGAGTCCCAAGCCCATGCAGATATGTGCATGCATGGTCACCCATTCAAATATTAACTCAATCAAATTGTGCTTCACTTAGGTCCTCGTGGTGAGAGGCAGTGTGATAATAGCTTGAACTATTAAAGCTGTGGTACTATTTAAAACCTATGGTAATAAAGTATGGTTATTGTTTAGTAGGCCAATCAAATTTTAATACAGTACACCAATAACTCACAAAATTTAAGTAAAAATAACAATTTAAGTATAAGAATATAATAATAATTTAAGTATTTAAATAACTTTGTTGCAACAATTTGTCAAATAATAATGCAATCCAGTTGGTAGGTAAAGGAAAATCATTTGAGATAACAAGCATCTGAAGTATGACTGCTGTAAAGTTTGGAAATAATGAAGTTGTGAACAAAGATCTCCAGCAATTGTCATCAAAATTATGAAAGCAACTTAGCAACTATACATTAATTGTTCTTCAAGTGTAGACGTATACTGTATATGAAGGCATTCTTTTGTTAACTTAACTTACATTACACGCACGACAGCAATGTATCTACTCGTGCATGTGCAGTAGATAAAAAAATGAATAGCAAAATGGACTGGAGGATTTATTAGTGGAGGATTTCCACCCAAATTAATCGACAAAAATTGAATATATGTATGTCTGTATATAGGTTAGTCAAAAGCCACATGGTGTTTCTTAATAACTCATTTTATTTCTCTTGCATAAAGTTTGCTACATTAATGGCACCTGTCAGCTGTCTTAAACAACTGACTAAAAAAAGGTATTTTTAATATGGCTTCCCCTGCGAGTAACTGAGCTACAGATTTAATTAATAAACTTGTAATTATGAAACTGTTTGAACCGATTTTATTTTTACTTACAGTCAGATAATTATAAACTTCACACATGTGCGACAGGGAAAGCCTTTCCCTTGTGCATAAAACACCTCTGCTAGCAGGTAAACATATAGTTTATTGAGTTAAAAATAAAGCAAGCTGACCATATGTATTATGTCATATTGAGCTTGCATTTTAATGCTGAGATTGAATTTCCTGCTGAAAAACATGGTATTTGGCCTATTCTGGCTATTCATAGGTGTGGGTAGCTGGGGCGTACACTTATGGATGAAATGCATTGTGGTTGTGACATTGCCCATTCAGTCTATCATCAAGTGCCAAGTTGATTACTGCGTATGTTTCACCATTCGTACATCTCTTTTATAAGGAATGTTCATGTGGAGGGTTAACCATTAAAGAAGACTACGAAGTACCATAAATGATCTGAATATATTGAATGATACATCAATGCTGTGAATTTTGGTTCAAATATCAAATGAAGAATGAGAACTAGTAACTACTGTAACTATGAACACTAATCTAAACTGTATATTATGAACAGTAACTGAAATAAGTATACAGTGTATCTTTACAAAATGTCGCAGTACTGTCCGAACCAATGCCAGTGGGTATTATTGGCTTTGCCACCTTGCACAATTAATTGACAGCACAATACCACATACAGTATTTGAATTATACGTTGTCCCAATCTAGGTTGTCCATCCATGCATGTAAAAGTAATTAAAAAAAATAAAAAATTCCCCTTTGTAAAATAAGCTAATCCCAACATTCTAATATGCCCATTTTCGCAGGCAAAATACGCTGCATGCACAAATGCGCGATCGCGCGGCATGGGATGCCCACTAATTAACGTAGCCCGAGTTAACGCCTAGTGGGCGTCTTGTTGTTGATTAAAGATGTCCATAAGAAAAGATTGCACCTTGCTTCAGTTCACGACGCTCACTGAATTATAAGTCGTATCTTTGCTGAACATTCAAACATCTGCGATTTTATCGTTCACTGACTCTGTTTATAGTGTTGGTTGGATGAATGACAAAAATATCTTTGCCGTGTGTACTGATTATGCTTTACGTCACAGACATAACAAGCCGCTCACGCGTCCAGCTGTTCGTAAGGCTGGAAATCGAGCCTATACATTTGTATAGATAATTTAGAACGGAATAAAATATTAAGTTTATTTTATTTTCGGAATGTTTTACCCCGGCACAATTTAAATCTGCTGAAAAACCTGCGAACCGTATTTGGACGATCAATAGTGTTTTTCGACACTGTGCCTTTGATTTTTTTAACCATCATTAACTCTCCCACCACCGAGGGCTCTCCGTGCACTTGACAAGTAAAATCGTCTGGCGTTAAGCCCTAATCAAACGAAAACGCAAGTCATCGCAAGTTGGCAGTCAGAATTTCATTGGCAGTCGTCGAACTCCCCAAATTAACAAAATAAAGGTTTCATGAGTGTTTTAAACAAGTTTTTACTTTGTCACGGTACATAATATTTTCGGGAAACTATTCAGAGCGGCTGGCTGAGATAGCGTGACTGCCAACTTGCGATGACTTGCGTT
This sequence comes from Paragorgia papillata, assembly GCA_035771165.1. NCBI lineage: Eukaryota > Metazoa > Cnidaria > Anthozoa > Scleralcyonacea > Coralliidae > Paragorgia > Paragorgia papillata. The sequence goes on from JAWNZC010000338.1 coordinate 1,145,014, forward strand.
CTCGTTTGATTTGGGCTTAATTAGAGTAAAATACTAAAGTCTGCCTCGTTCGAAAACGAACAATATAATACGGTAGGCAAAGATCAGTTAAGGTCTTCGTTAAGGTTTGCAGGGTCGTTTTGGAAAAGCGCTGTCAATTTTATCAGAACTTATGCCACAAAAATGAAATAGATATCGTTAGAAAGCTATTAATTGGTAGAATACAATGTTGTGTTTGATTTTGCGATAAACACAAACCAAGAATGTTTGTGATTTTTAAAATAAAACCATAGGGCTCACTTGGGATGATTCAACTCAAACAGTTTTTACTAGATTTTACTCAAATTTTCAGGATTGGTCAATCACAACCTTAGCTACAAAACGGTGTCAGCGGTTGTTTTTATTTATTGCCCCGTTTCGATTTTATGACTTATTTTGTTTAAATGTTGGTCGAAAAACAGCATTTTCGACTTTGGTCGTCAATAAAATCAGCAAAACTCGATATATCAAAAATCCCTGACACCGTTTTGTAGCGACGATTGTGATTGATCCGTCCTGAACATTTGAGTAAAATCTACCAAAACATGTCTGAGTTGAATCGCTCCGAGTGAAGCTTATAATTTTGCTTAAAAAATTCACAATTATTATTGGTTTGTGTTTATCGCAAACTTAAATATATAGAGAATAATACATGGATGCTTGGAAATATGAAATTTTTTTCTCGTGTTGAACAGAATATGTCACTCGTTCGCTTCGCTCACTCGCGAGATATCCTGGTCAACACTCGAAATACATTTCATATTTCCAAGCAACCATGAATATATTGTTCTGTTTATTGTCTTGCAAAAATTGCATTAAACTATAATGCTGATTCAGCGATAATCGTCACATGTGCGATTATCATAAATAATCGCACATGTGCGATTATCAAAAATAATCGCACATGTGAGATTATCACTTTTATTAGTGGCGGAAAAATCAATAAAACACTCTATTTTATATAATAAAATATTGTATTCTACAAATTAATAGCTTTCTAACAATATCTATTTCATTTTTGTAGCATAAATTTTGACGAATTGAGAGCGCTTTACCGAAATGACCTTGCAAACCTTAATGAAGACGTTAAGTGCAGCGTCCGAATAAGCACCTCCCCGACCGAAGGTGCACCTACAATCCCTAAGGCCTAATCAGGAATAGTGACGTCCAAGCAAAGGGGTGCAATAGAACGCTTTATAGAAACTACGTTCAATATCTTCGGCAGTATTCAAACCTTGTAAAATTCATGAATAATTAATGAGCTTCTCGTCCAATCAAATCATATCAATCGTGTCACAAGGATAGCCTGTAAACCCGTTTGTACACATATTATTATCAACTTTACCCCTATCAATCGCTGGTATGGGCATATTTGCTAAATACTCGTCACAGAAATCGCCAAAATTTGAAAAGAAATCTGAACCTTCAGTCATAGCCAATTGCAACTTGTTGTCATCGCTAACATTTGCTACTTTTTTCTCTACTGGCTCTTTACCCCAGTCTGAAACACTTGAAGAACATGACCTAGTTCCCACATTTTAGCTTCCTCCGCTTCGGTAATTTGTTCTCTTTCTTCTTTCTTCGCCATTTGTGCAATTCCACACCTTGTCGCGTCTTTCATTTCCGCATCTATAGTGTTCTTCGAAAAAGTGCAAATCTAGAAAACAACGATTTTTTAACGATAAGCACCAAAACACCTTGGCTTTGTAGATTGATATAATCATATAAACACGAGGAAAAGTGTAATCTCAAAATATCTCCATGTCTTACCTTCGATCAGCTTTGTCTAGAACATTAAAGCTGTTGTCCTGTTTCCCATCAGCTAAATAGCGATTCAATCCACATATCAGTAGATATAATGTTTTGGGGGGATATCGTCCACCACTTTGATTTGCGACTTCTTCTATAAATTTAATGTCACAGCTTCGATAGTGGCTAAATCAATTTGTCCGAAGCCAACCGTTTCCTTTCTCGCTTCCTTATTTTTTCTTGCATGTTGCCAATCTTCAAATACCTTAACCGCCCACTTTGTATTATGGCGAGTGTTTTTTTGGAATTGATTCAATCAGCATAGAACGTTCTTCTTCCCTGCTTTTTGGACAGCGAAAGCGTGAAGAGTCCATAGCCTGACCTTCACTCTCAACTGCAAAAATTGAATAAATTAGGTGCATCTGCTTCAAAGTTATCCCAAACTCTCTTGGGTATATCTTAACAAATTCAATCATGCAAAAAAGCATTGCAAGCAACAAAGCAAATCAATAGACCTTTACTGGTGCAAACATTCTTACATATAAAATTCACCGTCTATACTTTATTAGTAACCAAAAACACATCGCTTATATATGGTTTTATTTCCATTCAAGAAAGTACTAAACTCTATGAAATACGGTATATCTTGTAAATCCCATACAATTCGGCCGCTCATATTGTATCTATTACTTACTATGTATATTTCGATTTGTACAGTGTGTATAAAAAAAACTGAACCCTTAGAAAACAACCTATTGTAGTAGTTTGAAAGCCCTAAAAGCGCTGCGTTATAAATTAATCAGCACATAAGTTAAACGAAGCGAAAAAGCTTTTAAATACTTTCACCATGCATACACTTTAAGCTATCTTAATTTCCCAGGTGTATAAGACCGTGTGTTTTACGCATCTGTGGGTTCAGCGAAGTGCTTAGGGCTTTCAAACTACTACAATAGGTTGTTTTCTAAGGGTTCAGTTTTTTTTTATACACACTGTATTTCAAGACCGCCTACACAGCACACTAGCTACTTTCATTCGAATTTTCTTTTGTCTCGTAAGCTCTCATGCATGTGGAACTAATCGCTTCGCGTTAGTGCATGAAAACAGCCTTTAAACAAAATAATTCTTCTTGCAAAACAAAGAGAATGAATAATTTTTAGTCCCTAGAATAATCTTTACACCGTACTCGTTCTTTATACAACGCCACTTGGGTATTTTCACGTCTTCAGGACGACATCAACGGCCAAACGAGATCTCGCCTCACACTTATTTCCCTGTTAAAATTTCGTTGTGTTCATCAGGAATAGTGAGGTCTCAGATCCAGGCAAGGGGGTGTAATAGAACGCTTTATAGAAGGTAAGTGGGCGTTTATTCGAGGAAATACGGTGTACTTTTTGTATCGACACCAATTACCAATATCTGTATATAGCCACTTAGGTTAGATATACTGCCGATAGGAATGTTATACGTTTCGAGCGAAGGCCCTTCGTCAGAGAGAAAGGGCCTTCGCTCGAAACGTTAGATTCCTACCTTCTCTGTTTCGGCAGTATATCTAACCTAAGTTACTATATTTCGATTGCTGTTTCTACACTGCCTATGCAGCACGCTACTTTTATTTCACTATGTATATAGCCGCTGTGTAATAATTTACAAAAAAATTATGCCAATTATGACGTCTGTCAATAATGCTCATTGGCTGATAATGCAGTGAGGCCCATGAGCGATGATATTCCCTTGAGCTTTGGTAAAAAACAGCAATTTGCAAAGCAGATTATCAAAGACAGGTCATGTAAAAGAGTTAACAGCGAATACATGCAAAGTAATCGTTTACAGTCGGGCATTTCCCCTCTGGTTCTGTTTTTGAAGTGAACAAGGAGTAGGAGATCGTCGGAGAACAAAGGCATCGCATAAAAAACTAACTCTAGATCCCAACATCAAGTGAACTCAATTAAAAGCGTTCATCCGACAACTTCTTTCCATTTCTTCGGCGTATCTACGAACAACAAACCAGTGTTGACCAGGCTGACCAGCGACAACCTCTTTCCTGCTGTCCTTATTCATGATACCTGGCTTCACGGCAAATAAACATTAAAGAGACAGAACAAGAGCTTTAATCAGTCCAAACAGACAATTAAGAGCTATCTTCAGTCCCCCGAGAAAATGAACACCACTGATCCCGTAAACCTTCTCACCGGTAGATTATCACCTGGCTCGTCAACCGATATTGATTCGGTCTCGTCTGCCTCGTCGTTCCTAAATCAGGCCGAAATCCTGGGAGTTGTGATTTTAGTTTTCTTCTTTGCTTTGATTGGATTTTTAGAAAACGTACTTGTGATTCTTTCAGTTGTGCTGTGTGACGGTTACCTGGACGCGCCTTCGAACGTGTTCGTCTTGAGCCTGACTTGTGCAGACCTTCTCATTTGCTGTGTGTCGGCACCGCTGTTGATTTACAATTTTGTCGACGAGTGGATTTTCACCATTTTTATCACAGTGAGCAAGTTTAATGTCGTGGCGACGGTCGGAAGTATTTTCCTCCTGACGTTGAATCGACTGATTAGCATCGTGTATCCTCTAAAATATCATTCTAAAATAACCATGGAGCGCGCTGTACTCATGGTGGCAGTCGTTTGGCTGGTAGCCATGCTAGTTCTGGTCTCTGCGATAATCGGCTTGACTTACGATATACTGCAATTGATTCACATGACGCGGTACTTCCTTTTTTTCTATATCTCAGCATCATTGGCCATGTATATCTACATGTACACACTGGCCAGGAAACACCAACGGCTGCTCAAACAACAGTTGTATTCTGTCCGGGGACAAATACCAGGCGATCTACACAACTTCCGTGCACTGAGGACGCTGTTCATGGTGGCTGGAACGTGCGCTGCGTGTTGGTTCCCTATGACAATTGCTTTCTTTTTCACCAACAAGTATAAAGATCCGCACACGTTCTATCGCACGTTTATTTTTACTGGTCCACTCGTCGTAGTAAATGCAGCATTGGATCCGATTATTTATTACTACCGAAGTAAAGGATTCCGTTCTTCAATTAAAATGCTCCTAAAACGATTTCATGAATTTTTTTCATCACTAATGCAATAAAAAATGTAAAAATATTTTTCTGTATGACTTTCATCGACATTTGTATCGGCAATTAACACATTTATTTCTGTATTCAACTACTGCATAATAAAGTCTTAAATTTTTTTCATAAGTTCTGCAGTTCTTAATTCTATATATTCTCTTGCAGTTGCGGTTTGATAACTGTAGTTTATAATCGAATGACCACTGCATCTCCAAGACAATAGGGCCGTTTATATAAAACTCGATAAAATGCGACTTACACAAGACGCGACCGTGCATGGCTTGTGTAAGACGTAAACAAAAGTCTTCGTTGTAAAGCCTAGTTCTCACTTGTCGTAAGAATCGATCGGGGACAGTCTATCCCCGATCGTCGGCGATTCTTACGACAGCCAGGTTCACACTTTTCGTGACTTGTCGTAATTCGTGCCAAAGTTTAAACTTTAAAGATGGCGGCCTTAAACAGACGGATGATTTTACACGGACAACGACACTCCCTGAACTCGAAGGCAGTTTGCATTTTTTAAATAACGAGAAAGGGCAGTGCGAATACTCTCATATCTTTGCTTGCAAGTATAAAGAACTTCTGTTTCATGACTACCTTCGGTGGTATGCAAAGCAGCGATCTTCTTCCATGAATTCAATTTTAAGTTTTTATCCTTGAATTGTTCGCTACTCCTATTATACAGACAAGGGGATTATTTTACAATTTTCATAAACGCGGTGTCTTCACCGTTTCTGAACTTTCCTGCTAGAGATTCCAGATAGCTTTCGCTGGACGCCTTCTTGTATTATCGAGAATCATGCCCAATTGTCCCAGACGAGTGGTTTCAGTGTTCACACATGTCGTAACTAGTCGTAAGAATCCCCAATCGTCGGCGACCGTCTGGGATGCATTTTCCAAATAGAAATTATTCCGATTCTTGCGATGCTTCCGATCAGATCGGCGACTGTCTGGGACGTTACTTCAACCATGTTCACACCTGTCGTAACAATCCCAAACGATCAGGGACTGGAAAAATCCCCGATTCTTACGATTCTTACGACAAGTGAGAACCAGGCTTAAGGCGCTCCTGTGCATGTAAGCTGTTATCAGCTCTCGCATAAACAGCCTTTTAAGCCGGTTTTCCACTAGGCGAAGCGACTTTTTCTTTTGTCTCATGAGCTCTGAGCTGGAACTAATCAGAAATCTATTGAATTCGAACAAAAGAAAATCGCTTCGCGCGAAAAAAATCGCCTAGTGGAAAATCGGCTTTAAGGCTGGATTTCCACTTGGCGAAAAATGTCGCGCGAAGCGACAATTTTCTTTTCGAAATATAGTAAGGTTTGAGTATTGCCGAAAATATTGAAAATATCTCCCTGACGAAGGGCCTTCGCTCGAAACGTTAGAAACTACGTTCAATATTTTCGGCAGTACTCAAACCTTACTATTATATTTCGATTTGTATTTCAAGACCGCCGACGCAGTACACTAGCTGCTTTCATTCGAATTTTCTTTTTTCTCGTAAGCTCCAGGTGGAACTAATCAGCCAAAACAAATTAAAATTAGCAAAAAATCGCTTCGCTTATCGTTTAGGCCCTGTTTACATGAAGAGGATTGACAGTCATCAATCATCGGATCGAAAAACGCGAGTGAGGTTGGCTAATTATAGTTCCACCTAAGAGCTTACGAGACAAAACAAAAGCGTATTTTCTTTTGTCTCAGCTCTCAGGTGGAACTAGTCAAAATTAGCAAAAAATAGCTTCGCTTGAAAAATATCCCTTAGTGCATGAAAACAGCCTTTAAACAAAATAATTCTTCTTGCAAAACAAAGAGAATGATTAATTTTTAGTCCCTAGTAATCTCAACACCGTCCTCGTTCTTTATACAACGCCACTTGGGTATTTTCACGTCTTCAGGACGACGTCAACTACCGCAGAGGGATAGCCTGCGTAGACGGCGCTGGGGTGATTGGGGAAGGGAGCGCCTGCAGGCGCCTATTGTTATTTTTCGTGACGCCCCCTAATTAAAACAGTGTATTTTTGGAAGTTGTCAATTTCAAAAACCTGAGCTAATTAGCTTAATCAATTTGGAAGTTGATCGAATATTTACTCCTCTTTAAAAAACACGTATCTAGAATTAACTAAAATAGCACAGTTATGAATGAGCATGTGTATCAAACTGCTTTCTTGATTCAGGAATTTGTGTGGTATATGTTCGCTGTGTCAGCGTCTGACAACAAACATTATATTATTCTGCTGTTGCTATATCTTGGCTGGTTTACGGTAATATATAGTGTTCACTGCAAAATCTTTTAAACAATTTATGTTGAGTGGGCTACAGAAAGCTCAGACAAATTATTTTCGTATTAATAAAACATGTGTATGTAACGACTATGACGATCAATATAAATATAATCATAACATCTCGTAGCCTCCTTCGCAGGCGTTCTTTGCGGGCCTCGATATTTTCGTCCCCCGCTAACGCCTGCTCAAACGAGCAACACATTCCGTTCTGAAAGATTGACCATATCAGAGATAGGCTCCTAAAATCTGGGAGGCTGACCTTCACCTTGGCCATATGTACGTTATACAACATGACCGAGCTTGATGAAAGTTAACGGATCTAAATTCATATGAAAGGGAAGGGTTGGTGTGGTATATTTATCCCCGAGCCCGGGCGTAGGGACAAAGGCCCGGAGCCCGGTGAGGCGTGCTAATCTCGACACGCGTGGAGTCCTTTTACACGCGTGGACAAACGTGATATGCGAACGAATTTCTGGATCTGAATATTTATTTATTTATTTATTTGTATATATGTGTGGACGGACCATGCGCGGTTAAGATTGTGGGGCACTGGAGACAATATAGTTCTTGACAAAAAGATTGAACTAACAAATAAATAAAAGGCTTGAGAAAGGAGGTTTTGGGAAACGTATATCACTTTTGAAAGAACAGAAACAAATCAACGTCTACATATAAAGCAAAACAACGTCCTGAGTAGAAGGCCCGTCAAACCAAAACTCGAAAGGAGGAGAAAGCAAGAGTGAAACTTGAAAACCGACGAAGAAATAAAGACCGGCGAAACGGTTTAAGTTTACTGTAAAAATATAGAGTAAAAATATAGAGCCAGCCGCTCAGTAATCACGAACATTTAGTAGTAAAACTGTTCGAGTTCCCCCATGTATATCCTATCACTGTTAATTTTGTTTTCTCTTTTGTGTGTCCTTAAAGTATTTTAAACTTATCCATTGGACCGTTGCATGTTAGTTTGCTTGCCTGTTGTATTTTTTATCTGTGGTTGCCGTCTACTCTTAATATCTTTCTTAAAATAGTTTTCTTATTGTAAAACCACTTGTGGCTAACGTAGCTTGTCCATAATTTGGCATAAAAAACGGAAAAGGAGCAATTTTTCTTTTATAAAACGTACAAATGCTGTTGAAATATTTATTAACATGTAGGTGAAAACAATTCCAGCACTTTGAAAATTGCCGTGGCAGCCTGCCTGTGCCTTTGAAAAATGTTTTCAGATGCTGTAGCGATGTTTTTTTGGTAAACATGGAAAGAAAGAAGTGTAAAATATAACGGCCTAATATTTTGACAAAATTTCTCCGCCTGCCTCGGTAGTCTGGTGGTTAACAAAGTCGGCTTGCACGGTAACATGGTTGAGTTCAAACCGTGGTGCGACTTGCAATTTTCTTCATCTCAATATTTTTCACGAAATATCATCAATCCAAAATAGCTCCTATTGGAACACTGTTCTAAAAACCAAAGCAAGGTATCTGTTTGGAAAGTTTGTTTCTGGGAAAGGACGTATACTAGCTGTGTTACCAACAGGTTACGGAAAGTCGTTGATTTTTCACCTGCTTCCATCGTTGTTCACTTACAAATGTCTTCTTCGGGGAAATGTTCGTCATAAGTCAGTGGTTATAGTGATTTCACCTCTTACTTCTTTAATTAATGATCAAATATCGCGTTTGGAAGTTTGTTGTCCGACGGCGAGTTCCAGAAAAAGCTGGAAAACACGGATTATGACATTGTTTTTGCCCATCCAGAAGCATAGGCGTACGGGCACACATTTGTAGGGGCACATGACATATTGACATCCGATTGCCTGCCAAACCATGTACACATTTTCATTTTACAGAGTAATTAATCCAGAATAAAAATATTGTCAGTACACACAAATATTGTCAACAGAAATATGAATCTCTATTGTTTTGTCTTCCGAAAACATCGATGATGCATTCCATGTCATTTTCTAGTGTTCTGTTTGTATATGCGCGTTCGATGCAGATAAGCGCTATACTACTCAGGCGGTCTTGGCCCATCGTGGAACGAAGGTATGTCTTCATGCGGCGTAATCCACTGAAAGACCTCGCGGCAGAGCATGATGTAGCTGGAATCGACGCCAAAATCGAACACACCCTGTAGAATACTAGCAGAACCTCGTGGAGCCCATTTTGGTACATGGTTTCCACTACCATCACTGCTTTTTTCATCTCTGCTGGGTTTACGGCCATAAAATTTTGGAATATTGCCTTTTCAGCTGTTAAAATCGCTTTATCCAATCTGTAGAACGAGGATACCAAGGACAGATTTCTGTCCGATGGTGTAGCGTTGAAAACCACGTCAGCTAAAGCGCATAAAATATCTTGATCATTGCCCTGAAACCGTGATTTCATCTCCAGAAGAACTTTGTCTAGGCTCTGATAATATGTCGTGATGCGGTAATGACCCTCGGCAGTTTGCTGTTGATGCGGACCATCACCGTGTGGCTCACCAATAAGGGCCTGTAACCGACGTGATGGTTTGTTTCTTGGTGCTTTAGCATCTTTGAAGGAAAACTTGGTCCCATCAATTTCTTTCTTGATTGTTTGAGACAATATCTCAGCTCTGGACCACACCAACTGGAAGGATTCTTCATTTCGGCACTTGCTCAGCGTTTTGATGGTTGCATCAGCGGTCTTCTTAGCGGTGATTACATCCATATTCTTCCCTTGCAAATATTTACTGAGACTATCCGTATTTGACAGGATAATCTTAAGAACCACCAAACCAAACACAAATTTAAAATCACAAATCGAATTTAGTAAGGCATTGCTGTCCGTGTACGTCTTGGGATCACGGTCAACCGATAGAGTAAGGAGTGCTTTGATTATTCTTGGCATTTGTTCGACCACTGCCTTAACAGCCTCCCAGCGACACGACCATCTGCACTGCAAAAAAAGCATTTTTGCTTTTGAGTAAAATTACTCAATTTACGAGTAAAATTACTCTATTTTTGAGTAAGCTGGGGGTTTTACCCAAGATATTGAGTAAATTAACGCAAAAGGCTGAGTAAAGGTATTTACTCTTGCGCTCGAGTATATCTACTCAATCGTTTGAGTAAAAGTTTACTCAATATTTTGAGTCATATGTAAGCATGAGTAATTTTACTCAAAGACTTGAGTGAAATAACTCTGGTACTGAGTAAGTTATCACTTTCACTTTACTCAAATAGCTGAGTAAAGCAACAGTGAGTAAAATTACGCATTTCTTTGAGTAAGATGCCAGTTTTACTCAAACACTGAGTAAAGCTAATTTTGACCAAGACGTTTTACTCATGCTGTGAGTAAATTGAATACAATTTACTCAAGGTCAGAGTAAATTAAAATTACATTACTCAAGGCCTGAGTAAACGGAGGAACATTACTCAAACAGTGAGTAAGGCTTTTTACTCAAATGCTTGGGTTGTCTCTACTCAATAGTTTGAGTAAAATTATACTCAATAATCTGAGTGAAAAGTCGGGAATAGTAATTTAACTCAAATATATGAAGTAACATTAATCGCCATTATGATATATATTCTATTTTACTCACATAAATAAGTAAAGATTATTGTTATTAAAACTACAATTATACCTCGAGTGAAATAAAATTAATACAAGGACGTTAAATAATTTTTGTTCATAGAAGTATCAAACGAAACGTGCAAATTACAAAAAAAATTAAATTTGGCTTTTGTTGGATCGTCAAAATAACCCCTGTAACAAAACAGACAGATTCACTGCGTGCCACAGCCAGCGAAGATCAAATAGACCTGCCACTGTGACCAGTCACCCGATCTAGGTAACAAGCAGGTGGGCGATGAAGACTTGACAGTATGATGACGTTACTGACGCTTCACTATGGCACGGCAACCAATCATATGATAGGCGCCAAATTTTACAAAACCACAATTGAGAATCTGTGACAGACCTTCACAGTTCACACCTAGCTAGCTTTCTTCAGTTCCAGTCGAACTAGTCTTGTCGCAGTTGTCGGTAGCATTCTAGTTCTTTATTGGCGTTGGAATAATCGTATTGGATTATCGAAATGGCGAAAACACTTCAAGAAGTTAAAGAATGGTTGACGGACAATGGATTTCAAGACTATTGCCAGAAATTTGAAGGTAGGTCATTGACAACATCACGTGCACAAACTTGGTAGTTCTGTCGATTAGTTTTTCGCTTTTTTGACTTCATTGTATCAGTCGAACAGTTTAAATTATCTTTTCCCAAAATCCTACAATCAAATCTATAACTGAAAGGAGCATCTTTGCTCAATAGGAGAAGCGCATGGAGTCGAGATCAACCGCGTGTCAAAGTTCGCTTTATATTATACGCGCCTCCTAATGCGCCGTCACTGCCGTATTTTTATACTCTTTTAAGCTTTTCTATATATCGTACCGCGCTTTAAATACAGTTATTTACCATCAAATTATCTACAGGCCATGAACCCAGCGTATATACCTGCTTGAGGAAATTGCGCCTCGATCACATGGCGATTTTATTAGCTTGTAAGAAAGTAGTGTGCTGGGAAATGTTTGAGAAACAGCAGACCAAAAGTGTTTTAAACGGCCGATAATTTTGGAGCGAAACGCTTCGAGCAGAACCCTTCATCAGACATCAGAGTTAAAACATTCGCCATAGGTTCGATGGCGATAGATCCGACATTGACATAAAGCGTGCGCAATACCGTTTATTGTGAGTTTAGTGCTTGTCGGATCTTTTCAACAATCAGCACAAAAAGGTTGGTAAGAAACCTGAAATGGCGTGGCAAATTAATTCATACTGATGTTTCTCGTCTGAAAGATGCATCATCGTTGACATCAGTGATCAGTCCTTTCAAAGAATTAATTACAATTTAAAGGCGATATTTGTCAGAATCTACATACTGTAAACATGCTTAGATATACACGTTCAGTCTGATTCAAATCAGTATTAAACGAGAACTATACAGATTAATGAGATTATACTTCGATAAAGAAAAAAGCTCAAATCGTCAGTATTTTCTTTCTAAATGTTTAACCCGTGGTTGAAATGAATGTGTAATTATACGACTTTCTTATTTTATAATAGGGGTCGACCATTAGAAACTTGGGAAGGGGTAACAATTCCCCCCCCCCCAAAAAAAAAAGATCTCCCTCCCAAGATTTCTTACTTTTTGTGTGCGTGAATTGTCAAAACATTAGCAATATGTTTCACTGAAAATTATTTTGTTAATTTTATACGAAAATAGAGAATAAGATTGATGGATGTGCATTGGAAGTCTTGACTGAGAGGGCACTGGAGCTTCTAATTCCCATCATTGGAGACAGGATGAAATTCATGAAACTCCTCGACGATATGAAAAACAGAGTTAAAGATATACCACCTGTAAATTGCATTGAAGAGGATGATGGATGCAGTGCCAGTGGAAATGTACCACAACTACATGTGGATGAGCCTATAAACCTGGTATAGACTCAAGTGTCAGTGAGGCTATGGACGAGGTTGTCCAGATCAATGATGAAGTCAGGTTTGTACCTCAACTTATTAATAAGAAATAAGAAATTTTTGCTGTCTTCAGTGAACCATTAATTTTTCTAAATATTATATATTTGTAGTTCATTAAATATACTTTTATATTCACATAACCCTATGTAGCTAGAAACTTCTAAACATATAAAACAAATTGACTATTAACAAATTTAAACGTTCAGGCCTAAGAAATTGTTATTGGCTAGTGGCTAATGCCCTATACATTTATGTTGTTGCAGTTAATTCTGTTGTCGAGAGGGTGGCTTATGGCTGCCTTGTACCGGCACCTATTTTGGGTGGCATGCTTATGCAAGCCGCCCGTTGAAGAGGAGATACATAAATTTATAGTAATCCACAATTGCTAATATGTTTTGAAATAAACAATTCTTTTTCAGTACTTGGCACAATAATTATAGTATTGACTATTAACAAATCTAAAAGTTAGGTCTAAAAAAGTGTTATTGGCTAGCGGCGCTTGCCCTATACATTTATGTTGTTGCAGTTAATTCTGTTGGCGAGAGGGTGGCTTATGGCCGCCTTGTATCGGCACCTCTTTTGGGTGGCATGCTTATGCAAGCCGCCCGTTGAAGAGGAGATACATAAATTTATAGTAATCCACAATTGCTAATATATTTTGAAATAAACAATTTTTTTTCAGTACTTGGCACAATAATTATAGTATTGACTATTAACAAATCTAAAAGTTAGGTCTAAGAAAGTGTTATTGGCTAGTGGCTTGCCGTATACATTTATGTTGTTGCAGTTAATTCTGTTGGCGAGAGGGTGGCTTATGGCCGCCTTGTATCGGCACCTCTTTTGGGTGGCATGCTTATGCAAGCCGCCCGTTGAAGAGGAGATACATAAATTTATAGTAATCCACAATTGCTAATATATTTTGAAATAAACAATTCTTTTTCAGTACTTGGCACAATAATTATAGTATTGACTATATATTAACAAATCTAAAAGTTAGGTCTAAGAAAGTGCTATTGGCTAGTGGCTTGCCGTATACATTTATGTTGTTGCAGTTAATTCTGTTGGCGAGAGGGTGGCTTATGGCCGCCTTGTATCGGCACCTCTTTTGGGTGGCATGCTTCTGCAAGCCGCCCGTTGAAGAGGAGATACATAAATTTATAGTAATCCACAATTGCTAATATATTTTGAAATAAACAATTCTTTTTCAGTACTTGGCACAATAATTATAGTATTGACTATTAACAAATCTAAAAGTTAGGTCTAAGAAAGTGTTATTGGCTAGTGGCTTGCCCTATACATTTATGTTGTTGCAGTTAATTCTGTTGGCGAGAGGGTGGCTTATGGCCGCCTTGTATCGGCACCTCTTTTGGGTGGCATGCTTATGCAAGCCGCCCGTTGAAGAGGAGATACATAAATTTATAGTAATCCACAATTGCTAATATATTTTGAAATAAACAATTCTTTTTCAGTACTTGGCACAATAATTATAGTATTGACTATTAACAAATCTAAAAGTTAGGTCTAAGAAAGTGTTATTGGCTAGTGGCTTGCCCTATACATTTATGTTGTTGCAGTTAATTCTGTTGGCGAGAGGGTGGCTTATGGCCGCCTTGTATCGGCACCTCTTTTGGGTGGCATGCTTATGCAAGCCACCCGTTGAAGAGGAGATACATAAATTTATAGTAATCCACAATTGCTAATATGTTTTGAAATAAACATGATGTATACTATGTTGGCATTGCAAATATATACAGATTTTGTAAATATAAACCAATTAAGGAAATTTCAAAGAAGTGCTTGGAAGATTTTTCAACCAGATGCACCACAGAACAATTGACAAGTCTTGTAGACAATTTTAGAAAGCTGTCATCATTTAGTGGATAAGTTGAATTTTTATAGAAGGTGTAAAATATTTGTCTAGTGAACTCAAAACTACATCAGACTGCTAAGTAAACACGAGATATTTTTTCTTTATAAGACTAATTTTAAATATGTAAATAAATGTACAGTATAAACACACATGTCAAACACATTTTAGATATAACAGTAGAGTGATGTAGTGTACTGCATAAGTTTACCAACTTTACATGTACCTATGTATTTTGAAACAATACATACATGTAAGGTCGGTTATTTTGAATATTTTTAGGGAAATTTCCAGTCCAATTGGACCCCAAGTTGTTGTTGCAAATGCCAAGAAGCTGTGGCCATCAAAGATAGTGTTGCCAACACATTTCAGGCCAGAGTTAGCAAAAATACTAGCATCAAAATTGTGGTCACTGGCACTATTGAGTCACCAGATGACATAAGCATTGTTGCAGATCATCAGATGCTGTTTTCCATCAGTGGTGGAATAGTCGAAGCGTGCCTTGGACTTTTGGCTATGTATTATGTTTTTATGTTTGAATATCCAAACTCTTTAAATATTTTTTTTTATATGCAGAAATGCATTTTAAATATACTGTCAGGATGCAAGAAAGTTACCTGCTTCCATTATTCATTTTGTTAATAATGTAAATACTATACTATACCTGCATGAATATATAGACTGAAATCGTAGCAAGTGATTTACTGGGTGAAAACTGTAATCGCAGAATAAATATAAGAGCCCACCACAAAATTTTAAAAATGTAATGCCTGACAACGATGAAAAGAAACTGATGGTTTCCTTTCATTATGGCATTACATTTAAAAATTTTGAGCTGGGCTGTTATACTGAAATATCTAAAAATCATAGACCTCTGTATCTTTATCTATTCTAGCCATTAATTTTTATTCAATATATAATTTTGCAAACTTTTCAAGTGGATATTTTGTTTAACATTTCCATATGTTTTTGTCAGTTTTAGAAAGTATTACTCAATATTTTCACTGATTTAGAGTGAAGTTTGCATAATCTTTGAGTCAATTTACTCGCAGTTTGAGTAAAATGTTTATTTTCCTCAGGGTTTTAGGCCACTGTAATCACATATTCAGCGTGAGTCAATTGTACTCAAAACCTGAGTAAATTTACTCAACATTTTGAGTAAGTAATCATTTTACTCAATAATTTGGGTCACTGTGGGTGCATTTTGTTTGAGTCAATTTTACTCAAATTTTGAGCAATTTTACTCAAAATGTTGAGTAAATTTACTCAAAATTTTGAGTAAGTAATCATTTTACTCAATAATTTGGGTCACTGTGGGTGCATTTTCTTTGAGTCAATTTTACTCAAATTTTGAGTAATTTTACTCAAACGTTTGAGTAAAATGATCATTTTACTCAATTTTTTCGTATAATAAAATTGACTCAAATGTTTGAGTAAAACAGTATTTTACTCAAACTATTGAGTCAATTTTACTCACTATTTGGAGTCACTGTGGGTGCATGGTTTTACTCAATTTTTTGAGTTAATTTACTCAAGGATTTTTTGCAGTGTGGTTACACTCAAAGACTTGAGTGTCAGGTTGGTGTGGTCTTCTTGCACCTCAATGTCCTGGAACGTCCTATGACGCTTCGGACTTGCTTCGAGGAAATTGTAAAGGCTCTGTATCGTTCCAAGGGCATTACGAATTGGCTCGATGTTGGACATTGTATCCTGGAGCGCGAGGTTCAGGCGATAACCATAGCAGTGAACATATACGGCAAGTGGAGAACATTCTTTCATACGAGACGCTAGTCCTTTACGAACACCGCTCATATTTGCAGCGCCATCAAAGCATTCCCCAACAATATCTCCTAGCTGCAAGTCAAGTTTGTTGATGGAAGTTTTCACAAGCTCGTAGAGAACTTCCCCTTCGGTTGATGCAGTCGTGAAAAAGCCAACAAACGTCTCTCGTGTTTCACCTGCAAAAACGTACCTCATGGACACAGAGAGACTTGCCTGTTCTGCTGATGTCTGCAGTCTCGTCCACAATTATGCTATACTGGCCACTGCTTTTGACGTCACTCGTGATTCTCGTGAGCACCATGTTTGACACTATTCCAATGAGTTCGTTCTGGATTCTTGGCGACGTCCACTGAGCATGTCCTTTAAGCTGGCTTTGGAGTTTTGCTTTCAACCAAGGCAAATCTTTACATCTAAGGTGAAGTAGCTCAAGAAAATTTCCTCTGTTGATATCTGACATTTCCCAGATATGTTTTCGACTTTCTTCATGTCCTCTCATAGCAATATTCTGTTGAGAAGCAAACATCAGGCATTCTATTATAACTTGAAGGTATTGCCGGTTGCTGACAACTTCCTGCTTATGAACACTGCTCAGTTGCTTGAGTACGGATGTGTTCCGTTTCTTGTTGGCCTTAAACAATGCCCACTTGGTGATTGATGTTATGTGCTTTTCAGATTTTCCATGCTTAGACAGCTTCTCCGTCTTTTTCCAATTACTATACACAAACGACTTATCCTTTCCAAACTCTCTGCAGGGAAAGCATACACACTGGTCTTCAACGATTTGATAACTGATCCATGGATATTGTTTGTACCACTCGGGGTTGAATTTACGAGTGGCTGTTTCATTCCCAAACCTTCTGGCTGGATATTCTGATTGAATGGGCTGGTTCAGTGAATTTGATTCCACTGTGTCTGTGGATGATGTATCAAACTGAGACACCATCGGCGTTTCAGCTAGGCTGGTTTCTGAAGTTTCAAATGGAGTATCGGCGTTAATCTTACAACTAGGAGAGAGTGAAGCAGTTGAATCTGTCCCTTCAGCTGGTACAGAAAGCGTTTCTTCGGTTTCTTGGCCAAGTACCATTAGCTCGTCAAGTTTTTCGTTCATTGGCATGATTATCATGGCCATGGGCTCTTTCACTTGCTCGAACATCGCTTTATTTGGTTTTACAACTTGTTGGACGTTTGTGTTATTCAGTTCGGATTCGTCTTCATCTCTAGGCTCCGCATCTGACTCATCACTGATATTAGGCTCGGATTCAGTCACTTCAGACTCTAATGTTTTAGAAGTACAACCTCCAGAAAGCTGGATAGTTCTGTCATCAGGAATACCCTCAATGACGCCACTGTTGATGCTGGCAGTCCCAGACACAGATTGACCAATGGACGTGGTAGTGCCACTAGTACCGGTGTTCATGAAGAAGCCACGCAATTGTGATTGCGCAGATTCAACTAATGGACTGAACTTGATCTTCTTACCATTGTGGACATTTTTCACATGAATTTCGCGGTAGTCGGAGTTCATTTCTTTCTGACACTCGTCGCATTTGATCCGGTGGCGATAAGTTCGTTTACGAGCACCAGATTTTGACGACATAATTTCTGGTGTTGATTTATATGATTTTTCACTGATTTATGTGAATTATGTCAGGTCTATACATTAGAATTTAGGGCATAATGCCGGCAAAGCACATTCAAATTTTGTTTTTATAGTTGTTCTCACGGTGACACGGTCGAATGAATTTGAAACGCCCGTTGCTACGTATAGATGTCTCGACAGGAAGTCACACTCATTTGTGCTCATTATCTCGTTGAATCTATTTCAATTCGACAGAAATCGTCTTTATTCACAGGCGCGTTTATCTATCACCATATAAAACACAGAGGCCATGACATGCAACAGCCGACAAATTTTCCCACTTAGCGATATTTTTTGAGCGGAGCGACATTTTTTTTTTCTTTCTTCGCGCAATATTTTTCGCCAAGTGGAATGCGGTTGTTGCTGATGGTCAATTTCAATTCTCAACTGTGCCCGCATTTTGTCAAGTAGCTCGAGTCTGTGGTCGCTGCTTCCCAACTTGACTTAGCACCAGATTTTGACAATATAATTATAATTTCTGGTGTTGATTTACGCGATTCATATCAGGTCTATACATTAGTATTTAGAGCATAATGGCAAAGCACATTCAAATTTTGTTTTTATAGACTTATTTTGTTCTCACGGTCGAGTGAATTTGAAACGCCCGTTGCTACGTTACGTCCGGTGATCCGGTTGACCGTTGATGTCTCGACAGGAAGTCACACTCATTGTCTTTTAGACCATTTCACGGTTTCCGCCGCCATTTTGTCGGGTAGGCAAGAATTTTGAGGCGCGGTTACCAAGCCCCATACAAATCATTGTTGTTTGGCGTCCTCGAGTGTGTATTGGCTTGCGATTTTGCGGAAAGTTTCAAATTTTGTCTACTTTTGGAGAGGAAATGTACCGAAATATAAAGGGTAAGTACATTTTCTATCATTGGAGTGATTTTTATCTATGTGGGATGCGAATTAACTGAATTCTAGTCATGGGAATCTTGTAGATTGTTTGATTATTTTGCTAAATAAACACGTGGGGAGCACAGTGGTAAATTTACTTTTTTTTCAGCCGCAATTGTTGCAGAATCTTCCAAAAGATAAGATGTACTTGCTTTCTGTGTCTTTTTTGATTGGATACATTGATTGTCAGATCAAAACAATTGCGCTTTGATTCATGAAATTCTGAAGGAATGAGTCAAATATATTAAGGCTTTTAAGCCTTAAACGTCATGACTTAAAAGTCATAAAATGGTCAAGCAAACAAATCTCGCGAGTGGAAATTTCTGGAATGTTTTTTACCTGTTGGTGGGCATGACGTGATTTATATTTACTCTTTTTATCCACCTATTTGTCTGTAGGTTCCTAGTTGTTTATTATGGAGGGATATGATGATTTCAACACCTTGACAGTGGACACCCTTAAGGACTTTCTGAGTTTAAGGGGATTGTCTACTTCTGGTAGAAAGATTGAACTGGTGGCAAGGGAATTTTCTGCCTTTGAGCTTAAACTACCAGTCAAGCTTTCTCAAGAAGAGCATATATAATACTAAACTACATGCCGAGTATCAAGGGCGTTTACAAAAGCATGGGTCAACACCCAAAGCCCAGACTTTTTCATTATACAGTTTTGGTGCAGGGAAAGGGCAAAAGCATGAAATTCCTGAAAAGATTGATCCTCCTTATCTCTACCTCATTTGATTGCTGGAAGGTGATCAATGGATGGACTGCCAAATACAAGATTAGCCACCATCTGTGTTGTTTTGGGCCTAACAGGCCCCCTATTTCTTGAGATGGAATCATTTTTGGTACTTACATCTTTAAAGTTGCATGATGTTATTCTTCCTTTTCTCTGGGCTAACCAGGAAGGGGATTTTCCTTGCTGTCTTATTGCCTTCTCAATACTTTGTACAGTCACTTTCTTTGAGGGGTAGAATCTCCATAAAACCACTTATTATATCTTGATCTGACTCACTTCCATTTAGAGACTGCAGGTATTTGTCTGCTCTGTCAGTGTCAGTAATCTTTAATGGCCAAACTTCCTCAAACAAATCATCAGATTCTGTGGAATAGAACAACTGTGCAGTTGGTCGTATCTTCCTGTATTCTGCCAAGAACATATTTTTCTGCATGTCAGTCACCACTTGCTCGCCTTCTTTACGAGGATCAAAGACCTTCCAGGATTCAGAAATTATTCCAGCAGGAACAGTCCTGTCCTTTGTTTTTTTGTCTTTCCGAATGACCATATCCATAATTCTACCAGGCTGGACATCCTTTCTGGTTGAGACATTCCAGCCACATGGGACTGAAGTATATGCTGGATCATTATAACCAGCATGTGATGCATACTCTAACTTGTACAGCATGGCAATCATGTGGTTACAAGTAGCACTTGTACCTGCAATACATGTGCACCAGCCACACAGGATAGTCCCATCTTTTTTTAACACAACCCATACCTCTCGTGGTTCATTTCGAATATGCTGTGATGGTGTGACATTGCACTTTAATACACACTTGCTGTTGTTGTTGTCAGAGAACATGACAGCTCCCACAAAGTTGCTCATCCAGTATGAGAAAGCCTTTTGATCCTTATACTTGCCAATATATTCTGAATGAATCTCCTTGTTGGCAAGGATATAGGCAAAAACTTTCCCAAGGTCCACAGATGGCCACTTAGTCACATCATCAATCCATGTTTGGGTACTTCTGGGGTCTTCTAACCCATGCTTTTGTAAATGCCCTTGATACTCGGCATGTAGTTTAGTATTATGCTCTTCTTGAGAAAGCTTGACTGGTAGTTTAAGCTCAAAGGCAGAAAATGCCCTTGCCACCAGTTCAATCTTTCTACCAGAAGTAGACAATCCCCTTAGACTCAGAAAGTCCTTAAGGGTGCCCACTGTCAAGGTGTTGAAATCATCATATCCCTCCATAATAAACAACTAGGAACCTACAGACAAATAGGTGGATAAAAAGAGTAAATATAAATCACGTCATGCCCACCAACAGGTAAAAAACATTCCAGAAATTTCCACTCGCGAGATTTGTTTGCTTGACCATTTTACGACTTTTAAGTCATGACTTTTAAGGCTTAAAAGCCTTAATATATTTGACTCATTCCTTCAGAATTTCATGAATCACAGCGCAATTGTTTTGATCTGACAATCAATGTATCCAATCAAAAAAGACACAGAAAGCAAGTACATCTTACCTTTTGGAAGATTCTGCAACAATTGCGGCTGAAAAAAAAGTAAATTTACCACTGTGCTCCCCACGTGTTTATTTAGCAAAATAATCAAACAATCTACAAGATTCCCATGACCAGAATTCAGTTAATTCGCATCCTACATAGATAAAAATCACTCTAATGATAGAAAATGTACTTACCCTTTATCTTTTGGTACTTTTCCTCTTCAAAAGTAGACAAAATTTGAAAATTTCCGCAAAATCGCAAGCCAATACACACTCGAGGACGCCAAACAACAATGATTTGTATGGGGCTTGGTAACCGCGCCTCAAAATTCTTGCCTACCCGACAAAATGGCGGCGGAAACCGTGTAATGGTCTATTAGATTTGACTCGACACAAGAGCAACGTCTAAACTGAGCCTTTACTCTCCAATAGTATTGCTATTTATATTATATTATTTTTTTAACTCTTGATTGTGATTGATGAGAACTTTGTGAGAAATCTTTATTTCCACTTTTATACATATTAGCCGTACACTAATAAGTAATTAGAGATCGAGGATTTTCGTCGACATGATATAAACAATGGTAAGTTTGTTATATAAAAGTTTTTCAAAGTCAGCAACACACAATCATAATATTTATACACACAGTTGTCTTTTACCTTCACAAGAAAATGTTCTAACGCTGCAATTCAGCTTGAATTTAGTCAATGGTCAGCTTGTTCAGAAAATCCCCTGGCGGTGGTGGCGAGAGTTGAACTGCTATTAAATTCAGATTACTACGGATCCGGTTTGAGCGTGGACACGCGTAATTTGACGACCACGTTTCACGCAGGTAGCGTAACATGTTGCTAAGCGGAAACTGTAACGTTACTAAGGCCAAACGGTATTGTTTCAATTTGAAACGAGCGACAACTCATCTTTATACATAATTAAATCTTCGCCAAGTGAACCTGAGAACTCCACAGTGCTTTTCCGATCGGCCATTTCGCTGACAAACCCCACAACGCGACGTTTGAGCGAAGAAACAATGCCGTTTGGCTTTGGTAACTTCGCAGTTTCCGCTTAGCAACATGTTAGTTCCCCGTGTGAAACGTATGTCGTCAAATTACGCGTGTCCAAGCTCAAACCGGAACCGTAGTATTTACTTTTGTACAATCTTCCTGTTTGAATACGCTGTATGAGCGCCTGTACGCAGGCTAGGAATCATTCGCGATGCGATTGCGTAATATACGAAAATCTTTCCGTTTTTCGTACGTACAATTTATAAACACAATTTTCAAGCAAATACTATACATAGCTCGGGAAATGGACTGGGCACGAGTAAAGACACAGCTAACCCAAGACGAACGCCAAGAATAGTGTGCTGCCTCGCGGCAATTATGCATTATGTCGCAGACATAACAAGCCGATCACGCGTCCAGCTGTTCGTAAGGCTGGAAATCGAGCCTACATTTGAATAGATCATTTAGAACGGAATAAAACATTAAGTTTATTTTGTTTTCGGAATGTTTTACCCCGGTACAATTTACATCTGTTTAAAACCCCTGCGAACCGTATTTGGACGATCAATAGTGTTTTTCAACACTGTGTCTTTGAGTTTTTGAACCATCATTAACTCTCTCACTACCGAGGGCTCTCCGTGCACTTGACAAGTAAAATCGTCTGGCGTTAAATACTAAAGTCTGCCTCGTTCGAAAACGAACAATATAATACGGTAGGCAAAGAGTTAAGTTCTTCAATTCATTAATGTTTGCAGGGTCGTTTCGGAAAAGCGCTGTCAATTTATCAGAATTTATGCCACAAAAATGAAATAGATATCGTTAGAAAGCTATTAATTTGTAGAATACAAGGTTGCGTTTGATTTTGCGAATTGAGAGCGCTTTACCGAAATGACCTTGCGAACCTTAATGAAGACCTTATGTACAGCGTCCGAATAAGCACCTCCCCAACCGAAGGTGCACCTACAATCCCTAAGGCCTAATCAGGAATAGTGAGGTCCAATCAAGGGGGTGCAATAGAACGCTTTATAGAAACTACGTTCAATATCTTCGGCAGTATTCAAACCTTACTATGTATATTTCGATTTGTACAGTGTGTATAAAAAAAAACTGAACCCTTAGAAAACAACCTATTTTAGTAGTTTGAAAGCCCTAAAAGCGCTGCGTTATAAATTAATCAGCACATAAGTTAAACGAAGCGAAAAAGCTTTTAAATACTTTCACCATGCATACACTTCAAGTTATCTTAATTTCCCAAATTATAAGACCGTGTGTTTTACGCATCTGTGGGTTCAGAGAAGTGCTTAGGGCTTTCAAACTACTACAATAGGTTGTTTTCTAAGGGTTCAGGTTTTTTTTATACACACTGTATTTCAAGACCGCCTACGCAGCACACTAGCTACTTTCATTCGAATTTTCTTTGTCTCGTAAGCCCTCATGCAGGTGGAACTAATCGCTTGAAAAATAAGGTCATGTAAAAGAGTTAACAGCGAATACATGCAAAGTAATCGTTTACAGTCAGGCATTTTCCCTCGACAAGGAAGTGAACAAGGAGTAGGAGATCGTCGGAGAACAAAGGCATCGCATAAAGAACTAACTCCCGATCCCGACATCAAGTGAACTCAATTAAAAGCGTTCATCCGACAACTTCTTTCCATTTCTTTGGCGTATCTACGAACAACAAACCAGTGTTGACCAGGCTGACCAGCGACAACCTCATTCCTGCTGTCCTTATTCATGATACCTGGCTTCACGGCAAATAAACATTAAAGAAACAAGACAAGAGCTTTATTCAGTTTAAACAGACAATTAAGAGCTATCTTCAGTCCAGCGAGAAAATGAACACCACTGATATTGATTCGGTCTTGTCTGCCTCGTCGTTCGTAAACAATGGCGAAATCCTGGGAGTTGCGATTTTAGTTTTCTTCTTTGCTTTGATTGGATTTTTAGAAAACGTACTTGCGATTCTCTCAGTTGTGCTGCGTGACGGTTACCTGGACGCGCCTTCGAACGTGTTCGTCTTGAGCCTGACCTGTGCAGACCTTCTCATTTGCTCTGTGTCGGCACCGCTGTTGATATACAATTTTGTCGACGAGTGGATTTTCACCATTTTTATCACAGTTAGCAAGTTTAATGTCGTGGCGACGGTCGGAAGTATTTTCCTCCTGACGTTGAATCGACTGATTAGCATCGTGTATCCTCTAAAATATCATTCTAAAATAACCATGGAGCGCGCTGTACTCTAGTAATAAATAATCGGATCCAATGCTGCATTGACTACGACGAGTGGACCAGTAAAAATAAACGTGCGATAGAACGTGTGCGGATCTTTATACTTGTTGGTGAAAAAGAAAGCAATTGTCATAGGTAACCAACACGCAGCGCACGTTCCAGCCACCATGAACAGCGTCTTCAGTGCACGGAAGTTGTGTAGATCGCCTGGCATTTGTCCCCGGACAGAATACAACTGTTGCTTGACCAGCCGTTGGTGTTTCCTGGCCAGTGTGTACATGTAGATATACATGGCCAATGATGCTGAGATATAGAAAAAAAGGAAGTACCGCGTCATGTGAATCAATTGCAGTATGTCGTAAGTCAAGCCGATTATCGCAGAGACCAGAACTACCGAAGTAAAGGATTCCGTTCTTCAATTAAAATGCTCCTAAAACGATTTCATGAATTTTTTTCATCACTAATGCAATAAAAAATGTAAAAATATTTTTCTGTATGACTTTCATCGACATTTGTATTTAACACATTTATTTCTGTATTCAACTATACTGCATAATAAAGTCTTAAGTTTTTTTCATACATTCTGCAGTTCTTAATGTCGAATAAAGTACGTTTATGTAAATAGCAAAAAAGCATGCCAAAAAGAATCATATCATGTAAAAATATAAGAACTGATTTAACACGTAGAGACTTTAATGTGTAGTTCGTTTTACGTAGATAATTGTAATTGTATTAGTAAATTAGTTATAGGTCAAGGTAAAACTTGTATTTAGTTAAGATAAGCCATGCATGTATGTATAAATATGGATCGGAAGAAATTGTAAGGGAAGAAATGTAGATGCCGGGAAGAAATTCCATAATAGTTGTTATTAAGATGTAGTTTAGAATGAATTTAGCCAAATAACTTCCCATTGGTTATAGGTATATAAAAGGAGTGCATGATAAGTGTTTAGGAAGAGGGCAGAGTGTAGATTGAATAAAGATTGAACATAGTTTGGAATAGAGTGATTAATATAGAGTGTTGACGATTTTTGAAGATGAAATAAAGTATAGAAAATACAGTCCCCAGAGTGTTGATCATTGAACCAGCAGCGAGTAGAAGACCAAACGCAGCGTTTCTACGACACTTAATTCTATATATTCTCTTGCAGTTGCGGTTTGATAACTGTAGTTTATAATCGAATGACCACCGCATCTCCAAGACAATAGGGCCGTTTATATAAAACTCGATAAAATGCGACTTACACAAGACGCGACCGTGCATGGCTTGTGTAAGACGTAAACAAAAGTCTTCGTTGTAAGGCGCTCCTGCATGTGTAAGCTGTTATCAGCTCTCGTATAAACAGCCTTTTAAGCTGGTTTTCCACTAGGCGACTTTTTTTCGCGCAAAGCGACTTTTTCTTTTGTCTCATGAGCTCTGAGCTGGAACTAATCAGAAATCTATTGAATTCGAACAAAAGAAAGTCGCTTCGCGCGAAAAAAATCACCTATAGTGGAAAACCGGCTTAAGGCTGGATTTCCACTTGGCGAAAAATGTCGCGCGAAGCAACAATTTTCTTTTCGAAATATAGTAAGGTTTGAGTATTGCCGAAAATATTGAACGTTAGTTTCTAACGTTTCGAGCAAAGGCTTTTTCTCTCTGACGAAGGGCATGCGCTCGAAACGTTAGAAACTAGGTTCAATATTTTCGGCAGTACTCAAACCTTACTATTATATTTCGATTTGTATTTCAAGACCGCCGAAGCAGCACACTAGCTACTTTCATTCGAATTTTCTTTTGTCTCGTAAGCTCCAGGTGGAACTAATCAGCCAAAACAAATTAAAATTAGCAAAAAATCGCTTCGCTTATCGCTTAGGCCCTGTTTACATGAAGAGGATTGACAGTCATCAATCATCGGATCGAAAAACGCGAGTGAGGTTGGCTAATTATAGTTCCACCTAAGAGCTTACGAGACAAAAGAAAAGGAACTAGTCAAAATTAGCAAAAAATAGCTTCGCTTGAAAAATATCGCTTTGTGCATGAAAACAGCCTTTAAACAAAATAATTCTTCTTGCAAAACAAAGAGAATGATTAATTTTTAGTCCCTAGTAATCTCAACACCGTCCTCGTTCTTTATACAACGCCACTTGGGTACTTTCACGTCTTCAGGACGACGTCAACTACCGCAGAGGGATAGCCTGCGTAGCCAGCGCTGGGGTGATTGGGGAAGGGAGCGCCTGCAGGCGCCTATTGTTATTTTTCGTGACGCCCCCTAATTAAAACAGTGTATTTTTGGAAGTTGTCAATTTCAAAAACCTGAGCTAATTAGCTTAATAATTTGGAAGTTGATCGAATATTTACTCCTCTTTAAAAAACACGTATCTAGAATTAACTAAAATAGCACAGTTATGAATGAGCATGTGTATCAAACTGCTTTCTTGATTCAGGAATTTGTGTGGTATATGTGTGCTGTGTCAGCGTCTGACAACAAACATTATATTATTCTGCTGTTGCTATATCTTGGCTGGTTTACGGTAATATATAGTGTTCACTGCAAAATCGTTGAAACAATTTATGTTGAGTGGGCTACAGAATGCTCAGACAGATTATTTTCGTAGTTATAAAACATGTGTATGTAACGACTATGACGATCAATATAAATATAATCATAACATCTCGCAGCTCGCGACATTCGCATGCATATCAATATTAAATACTGAGTTAAATTTAATAGTCACTGATAACTGGCGCTGATGGCCAATGCAGCAGGAGCAGTACACCCGAGTAGATCCCACTGATTCGAATCAAATGCGAGTGTAAGAAATTTTACATGATGTTTTAATCAAGCCAATGTCAGACAATTCAGCTACTCGCCGTTATTAAAGCCGAAGTCGCCAAAGGGGCCACGTCTTGCGTGAAAATCTTACCGTGATTAACTGTTGGGAAACCAGCGAATAAACATTTTCCTTCGGATGCACATGCAGCTGCCTTATGGCCACTCTCTTCTCAATCTCAGTTTATATTCACGGGGGCAGCTGCCCCTTGCCCTCACAGCGCGGGGGCTGTGTCCAACCTCGTTCTCAGGGCGTTTTTCAGATTTGGAGGGTGGGAAGAAGCCCTGGCATCGCCTGGTCACAGCCCCAAAAAATACTGGGTGTAATAAATTAGCAATTTAATTTAGTATGCAAAATCATTCTGAGTAATGCAGCCCCGTGGGAGAAGTTCATTGTAATGGCAGTCCTATTCAGTCCCGTTGGCGGTCCCGTTGAAGCTTTTTGATCATAAACCAATCCAACCAGAACCTTTTCCCAACTTACCAATTTCAAAAAGGCCCTTGGGCACAAGACACAGCTCAACCTCGTTCTGACTTTTTTCACTTGGCAGATGTTTTCTGATTCATTAAAGTTGCCATGTTTTCTTAAATGTAAGTAGGGATGTAGCATCAATATGTACAATTCAGTCGTTGAATTTTCTTTCTCAATACATTGTCATTCATTATACCGTTATGCTTTTTGGTTATTTTATGCTATATAGAGCAAAATTGGCGAACATTATTTCCCACGTGCAAAAATTAATGCTTATAAAAAGTGCCCTTTTTATATCGCTGCCCCCGCCGCCTTAAGTAGCTTCCGGCGCCCCTGGTTTCCTTTATATATTATATACATTATACAAGGCACATTTTCACAACGCTCTACTTCGCCAACGTCTGCAGCGGAAATTCAAACTCTCTTTGATTGATAGGTCATTAGCGTGTCAACCAATAGATTGCGAGCGTTAGCCGGCGAACGATATACACGAAAAATAACAATGGGTGACTGCAGGCGCTCCTTTCACTGTCCGTCCCAACCCCCAGCGCCGGCTACGCAGGCAAGAGGGAGCAGCCTGGTTTCCAGGCCTCTCTTTTTACGTCGAGCGGCAGACCGAAATTGTGAGAGGCCTGGAATAAAATGTTTTGCTTGGCCCCAAATCTGGCCCCAAATTATACAGGCACCAAACGGCCGTTTGGCGGAAAACCAAGGCAGATAACACTCACGTCGGTCTGCACAATTCTTTAGAACATCGTTTATAGCAAGGTTGGTCTACTCCCGAAACGTTAAAATAGCATATTTCGATTTGTATAAATGTGTTTCAACACAATCACTTCCTACGCCGAACACTACTTTATAAAGCCTCGTATGTAACAACCTACAAATACATGCTCAATCTACCCTTTAACTGTGATATGATCTATAAACAAAGGCTTCTGGCTTGCAAAATTCTTCCATTGTCATACTGGCATGAGTACCTGGATATGCTGTTCTTCTACAAGATTAATCACGGTATAATCACCCTCGACAAAAACGCTATTGCAACGCCACAAGCTAATAGAAATACACGATCATCGGACTCAAACTGTTACCTCTACCAAACCAAGAAATGCAAAACCTCTACCTACCAAAAATCTTATATCTGCCGGACAACAAGAACCTGGAACTCTCTACCAAAAACTCTAATTTTGAAATCTCTATCACTCACAACTTTTAAGTCACAACTCTATAACTACTACCTTACAGCTTTAAAGGACACGTACTCCTCTAACGATCCACGTACCTGGAAAGGCGTGTGTGTTAAATGTAACTGTAGTCGTAATCTCGTTACTGTACCTTCGTGTTGTTATTAGTGTGTTAGTCGTACCGTTTCGTCTGATTGATTGTCCAGTAGCGCATATTTTATAACTCGTTTGTTAAGGGGCCGCAGTAATTGGCTTTAGCTGTTGCGGTTACCCAGCCTCATATAGTATAACTTTGTAGTTTCATATCTTAATTGTGTGTCTTGTATTGAGGCAAAGTTAATAAATAAATAAATAAAAACCTTTTAACGTAATGTAAAACAAAGAAACCTACTCGTTTGCTGTCTGCTCTCAAGACGAAGTTTGTTTAAGTGCCCTCGTTCATAAAGATTAAAGAATCCGAGCTCCAGCAGGATTCATGATAGATAAAGATGAACATTTTCCGCTAGTCCTCTCGCTCGATCCCTATTCTGTGACGTCACCAAAATAAGTTCGAGAGAAAAGAGGTCTAGGAACTAGTCTGGAGAGGGAGAGCCTCTGGTCTCGCGAGCTTCAAATCTCACTTTGGCGAGTTCAATATCTGAACTCGGTTTTTGATTGGCCTAAATTTCTAAAAGCGTTACCGATTGGTTAATCAAAGCAAGTCACGCGTGACCGTGAGTAATTAAAAAATATTAAAAACTTAAACCATACACCTCTGAGTCTCGGATTGCCGTTTCAGCTCACTGAAATACCAAAGCGAAAGTCTTAGTTCTTGTGAACAGATCAGATAATTATTCTTTCCACAGTGAGTTGGAATTGTGATAAAATCCATAGTTTCCTTATCGAAAACGAAGTACTACTCAAATCAGTAGAGCGAGACATAGACGATGTTTTCATCGCTTCCGAAGCGACAGTTTCGTTAACCGCAGATCAATTTCAAAGCAATCACGAGGTGTATTCTTATGTACCACGTGATAGCTTGTTTACGAGTTAACAATGGGATTCAATGGGATGTTTATCACGTGGTACATGAGAATACACCTCGTGATTGCTTTAATATTGATCCGCGGTTAATAAAACTGACACTTCGGAAGCGATAAAAAAATCATCCATGTCTCGCTCTACTGATTTGAGTAGTAACTAACGAACGAGTGTGCCAGACAGCGTGCTTTACTTCCTGTAGAGAACAATCGTAACATAGCAACGTGCGTTTCAAATTTCACTCAACCGTGAGAATAATCAACTGGAAGTAACTCACCAAAGTGAGATTTGAAGCTCGCGAGACCAGAGGCTCTCCCCCTCCCAAACACAGAGCCTCTGGCACCCAGGGTAGACGTCAACGGCCAAAAGTGAGACCCGCTTGGAATTGACTACAATCATTTTAGCAGTACTAAAGCATTTTGAATCATTATTAAGTAAAGTAGTTTCAAATATCAAATATAATATTAATAGATTCTTGAATCTTATTCTGTTTGGCGACTCTTTTTCCGGAAGTGAAAACAGCTACAAATTCCCTGTTCTATAATCCATTAAACTAATTCCTTTTCTTTAATTCCTTTTTTGGTTTATGAGTTCTCGCCATCTTGAATTTCAACGTCCAGAGAGGTCCAGGATTTATTTTGTGTTTCGTTGTAAACATAGCGGGTTCGCAAACATTAATTGAAGGACAACATGCATTTTGAAATAAAAGATGAATTATATGATCATGTCTTTTCTGTAGATATTGCTGTGTGATGGTCTAATGAATTCTTTACTGAAACACGGAACTTCTCCTGGAACTTGAAACAGCCTTAGGTTAAGGCATAGTCCCTAGAATTATATTGTTTGGAGACGCGGCGAACATCAAAGCGGTTAACAATGAGCTACAATTTAGGTTAAACTAAACTAAACTAATCTTATTTATACTGGATAGCTCTATCAGTTAATAGCTAACTGTTCTCCCTAGAGGTCCAGTAAGGGCCATTCCTCATGGTCCAGTGTTTCTACATGAGGAAACCGGAGTACCCGGAGGAAACCTGCGATGTTTGGTAGAGTCAAACTGGAAGCACTCTTCTCACATGCGGCCAAGGTGAAATTTTAATCAGATAACCGCTGAGAGCAGGAATTGAACCTGGGTCGCAGAGGTGAAGGCACATGCGCTAACCACTGTGCCACCAACACCCCAGGGTGAGTTGAGGGTGGCAAATAAGGTGCACAATCTTTTGTTTTACGTTCATTAATATTTATAAAGCAACGATGCGATTGGTTGATTGCTTCATTATACCAAAAATACAATGTGTTCAGCAAGCGTAAGGTGAAATAAGGTGCACAAACGTGAACAAAAACCTATAGAACAAAGACTTTGGCCGCGTTTCCAGGCAATTTATTTCTAGGGACTATGTCTATGGACTCATTCCTGTCCGAGGGCTTCCCCAGAGATGAATAAAATCGTCTGGCGTTAGCCAGAATAAAATACTAAAGACCAATTCGGACAGGAAAGAGTTAAGGTATACGCAATTCCTCAGTTTTGCCGCGATGCGCAGCTCTACTGCGCATAATTCTGCAATACTAATTCAAGATGTATGTATCCAAGTGTTAGTGACGAAAACACATAAAAATATCACTAAGGAGGCTAAATCAGCTAATGATACCTTTGACAAGAAGATACTAACTTAATTTTGGTTTTTGAAAAAATAAAATAAAAATTTGTTGCGTGCCTTCGTTTATAGATAAAATAATAGGGGATAATCTACACTTAATGTCTGCTCTCGATGGAAACCGTTAGTTTTGTTTTACCGAGAGTCTGGATGTTTTCCCGAAACGAAGTCGAGGGAAACATCGAGGGAAAACAAAACTAAATGTTTTCCGAGTGATCAGACAATTCAGTGCTTTGTAATATAGCTTGAGTTTTGCTGAATAATTTCGAAGTTTATCAAGGGAAAGTACACAAAGACAAACTGAAAGACTTACTAAAAAATTACGTAATTTCATTTCAACAAAACATGCAAATATGAGTCTCAGAACGAAAGAACAGCAATACATTTCTCCAGTTAATCTTCACACATGCTTTGAAGACCTATAAATAATCTTTTTTGTACCAAACAAGCTTTTGTTTATAGGTTACCGTGAAGAGTTCAAAGTTCTGGTGGGCAACAATTGCAATATTATTGACCGAGTGGGCAATAAGTTGGTCTACAAATTTAGCTAAGGTCATGTGACAACAAACCAACCAATGACAGTCATCGTTTTATCCAGCAAAACTCTATAGCTATATAACAATGCTCCATGTTCAAGCTTTAACCTTGTGTAGATCACGAAGACACTCGGTGACCCCCTTTTCCCCCCAATTATTTATTTCCTCCACCAGCTATACAGCATATTATATGAAAGAATAGAGAAAAAATCATTTAGAGAATTTGAAATATCGTACCTTTCTCGTTCTTATGGCTTCAAAAAAAACATTTAACAAGTAAGAATTATACCAAAAATACAATGTGTTCAGCAAGCGTTACGGTCAAATAAGGTGGACAAACGTGAACAAAAACCTAGAACAAAGGTTGGCCGCGTTTCCAGACAATTTATTTCTAGGGACTACGTGTAAATCAACTTCTAGTCAAATCTGAAGTTTTATTTATTCTGTACCGCCGTAAAGACTAATACATTCCATACACGAAATTACTAGTAAAATTTGCATATTTGTCGCGAATACGGCAAACGCATTTGGTGTTCGAGTTGCATATATGACATATACGAATTAATAAAACTGATGAAGAAATAAAACAAAGAGGAACAAAATTAAAATTAGGTGATTTAAAAGTCAAAACCATAAATATCTTAAATAGAACCAAGGGGCTAGCATATGTGCACCACAACCTCGTACCCAGGGCATTTTGCCTCCACGTCGGGAGGTCGGCGAAAATGGCCCTGGCATCGGCTGGTCACGTGACACCCAGAATTTTGGGGTGTTATGGCAAGAAAATTTATGCGGCTTTTGTGTTTTGCTCTTTGTATAATACGTATGCATGAATAATAAATAGAAATATTCAACGCTTTGTTGAGTCACTCATGTGAAGCCTTCACCAGAAAAGCAACTGGGCTAGCATTATTCATCATGATACTCCCACGATTATCCAGAAGACATGTAAATGTCATGAACAAACATACATCTAATGTTGTTCTTGACTATAACCAAAGCTATCGTTTCCATTCTTTGAGTAAACTTTGCAGAGTGGATCCCATTGCAATTCAAATTTCCTGAATAAATTATACTCTATCTGAATTAATCGGGTTCTTAAACCGGCCAATCAGATTATAGAATCGACCAGCCGATGCCAGGGCCATTTTCGCCGACCTCCCGACGTGGAGGCAAAATGCCCTGGGTACGAGGTTGATGTGCACCAGTTAGTTTTTATAGTAAAGCGAAAAACTTGTAAACAAATAATCCCGTGTCAGGTTAGCGTATAAGATAGGCGGTAAACTCGGTTTGTGACCAAGGTTAGAGATTTTGATGGGGTTTGGTAACATTATAAGATAATCTGGCTAGACAAGCAAATCTCAAAATAGCGAGTCCAAACTAATATTCTGGGTTGACCCGAGATCATGGTTTGCGTCTCCCATGTACTGAAAAGCTAGCAGGTGCACGTTTGTCCGTCCATGCATGATCTAGTGTCGACCTTTCAACCCTGCAGCGTGCCTAATATGTCTCCCCAAACTAATCCAAGATGGCGGCTCCCAATTGGTTACCGGCGTTTGACTGAGGTTTACCCAGTACTCTGCTCTTTTGGGAAATGGCTAATTCACATGTAAAACTCTTTCAACTGCATGCGCGCAGAATGTTTCGCAGTTACTTAAAGTGCCTATGAAACGAAAATTAAGTTTGTCTTATTTGAAAGAACACTTAAAATGATAGAGTAACATATCTTGGAGTTTTTCGTTTCCTTGCTTCTTTCTCGGGATATTTTAGTTTGTTTGATATTCAAATTAAACATTTTGACGTCACACGTGCATAACGAGTTATCGAAAAAGTTATATATCTTTGCTATAATCACTCGAAGATCTATCTAGATGTTTAGTGTAGTGGGAGAAACACATCCACATGCTTCATTCAAATTAATTTGGTTTGATAATAGAAAAAAGATATCTAACCTTCTCCAAGAGCTCATTATGCATCTACGACGTCAAAATGTTTAATTTGCATATCAAACAAACTAAAATATCTCAAGAACGAAGCAAGGAAACCCAAAACTGCAAAATACGTTACTCTATAATTTTAAATGTTCTTTCAAACTTAGTTTTCGTTTCAAAGGCACTTTAAAAATTACACAAAAATTAAAATATTTCGTTACGTAGAGCAGCCGTAATTTTTTTGAGATTATGAACTGGCTTACCGGTTTTCTGTGTTCCATACCTACTAGGGTTCCGGTGTCACGTAATGCAAACCTACACGGTTTAAGCAGAAAACTAAAGCCCGAGATACACTGAAACAAGCTTCCAAAACACATTTTTGAAAAAGTTTCCAAAACTTGTTTAAAAAAATAGAACAGTGTTCTAATCAGCGAAACTTGGTTTCTGAAACAATGTTTCGGAAACTTTTCAACATACACTGGCTCAAAAGCCCGGCATACACTTAAATTTTCCTAAACAAGTTACCGAAACAGTTTCAGAAACAAAAGTTTCCAGTGTATGTTGAAAAGTTTCCACCTAGCAACGTGTTAGTTTCCCGCGTGAAACGTGTAGACCAACATTACGCGTGTAAACTCAAACTGGAACCGTTGTAATCTCCCAGCAACAATATGTCGGTACATAGAGATCACAAGACCACGACATTCAATCTTAATTGGTAACCAATTAAACGTCGCCATCTTGCGTAAATCTAATGCGAACCTGTAGCTCGTGAACTGCAAAAGATGGCCGAAATCAACAAGGTCCAATTGCCCTTTCTTTCATCTGCCCCTCAGTTTTCCCGACATGGTGACGTTAAATTGATTGTCG
Organism: Paragorgia papillata; assembly: GCA_035771165.1. Classification (NCBI taxonomy): domain Eukaryota; kingdom Metazoa; phylum Cnidaria; class Anthozoa; order Scleralcyonacea; family Coralliidae; genus Paragorgia; species Paragorgia papillata. The sequence goes on from JAWNZC010000338.1 coordinate 1,179,764, forward strand.
AAAATTACGGATGTCCCAGAACTGTCGGAATGTAGAAAAAAATCTCACGAAGTCCATGCGTAAAAACATTTGCCGCCGGCCGCCCACAATCGCTAAGCGGCGGTTGGCAATTACCTCCGAATCTTTGAAATATATTCTGTAAAGAGAGATGATTAATACCCGCACAAATGTCTTGGTTTCAAAACATAACTATTGACTATCTACGCATCCTACGTGTTTGTAAGTAATTTTCTTGCGGTTAAACCTGTGTTGAGAATGTTTTAGAGCATAGATATCCACCACCTTTGTTTACAAAATCTATTTTCAAAAGTTTTGAAAAATTGCAAACGGCCGTTTAACGTTTGTGGGAGGGAAGCAAATTAATCATAGGCGTACATGTCGTGGTATTTTTTCCACGTTCCGATAATTCGGTGACAGCCGTAATATTGGCCCGCAGCCTATCAGGTTTATATATAATTTCTACGGCTTGATAGTAAAAAGTAAAAAGAACAATAGCTGACGTCATCGCGCATTATAAGCCTGGTTTCCATCTTGTCACATAGCCTGGTTCCCTGGCCCAATTTCAAAAGAAATAAGGGCCAGGTAACCACTAATCTCATTCTCGCGTCATCAGGGCTAAATCCACTTATGACGATTGCAGTTTTACTCATAGCCACTAAAAACGCGCGAAAATTTAACCAATAGGAAAGCAGAAGTCTTTAGTGGTTACCTGGCCCATATTCTTTGATTGGGCCAGGGTACCAGGCTACTTGTCACACTGACCGACAGATCAACTGAGCGATCGACTGAACGGTGTCTTAGAAGGTATTTACACGAGTCCAGTGTACCAGTCTGAGATAGTCACCGTGCTGAGATTGTAAAGTATATTCATTCATGCAGCTAACCGGACCAGTTTGTATCACGAAAATTCTTTCCTCGGCCACGGGAGAATATTTGAATCATCGTTAGGATTCGTTTCAAAATTAAACTAAACCAATTCTTCTTTGTAAATTTAGTTTATATGAGTTTTAAAACAACAATACCGATGCCAATAAGACGAGTCCGCCGGTTAGTAGGGCCAACTCGCCTCATGTGATCGGCTCTTTAAAGGTTGCGGAAGTAAAGCGCGTTGTGACGCATTTCGATTGTTTTGAGAACAGAAACAGGTTGCTATGTTTCGTCTCCGCGACCGTCGCGACCAAATGGAAACCAAGCTTTATAAAGACATTCGTCTATGTTTTGTCACAATGCACGATTTGCTCACATTGCTCTTGTCACAGCACGCGTGGATGAAGCATTTTCAGAAAATAATCCTTATACAGGACTGTCGATTACACTTATTTTTTTGTGATATTTCAATATACACGTACGACTTCGTCTTACGTATTAATCTCTCTCGCATAGCTAGGATGGATGAAGGAGTGCCACGACGTCCCAGATCTATAGAAAGAAATCGTACACAAATGTCTAAATATGAATACATGTAGACAATCTGAGTCGCAATGTTTAGTGAAGTCTCTTCGCAAGGAACGTTGATCATCATGCATTATAGGTTTGCAAGCCAACCAGCCAGTTTGAAATAGGTTTGTAAGTGACTTTATTTATTGAGGGTAACATATGGCAGAATATACTGATAACGCAATGGCCCTCCCCCATTGATGGAACTAACTGGGGAAACTATGGTGTTGATTTTGTGGAGGGAGGGAAACACAGTGAGCTCTATATATACTATATATATATAACTGGAGTGATATCTGCTGTTCATTCACCGGGCAAAGACTGAAGTCAATCAAACATGGCGGACATGTAGGCCTAAAGTACGTATAGTTCCAGTCTCCTACGCGGTCTTTTGACCAAATCAGACTTGACCAGACCGCGTAGAAGACTGGAACTATACGTACTTATGGGCTCTGGAAACAAGATTGCCACAAATATATCACTCCAGTTATATATAGAGCTCACTGGGAAAACCGCAGAACTCGGTGAAAAAGCCTCGAGGCACAGGAGAGAACCAACAACCCTACTCACATGAAGCCAACTTGAAGGTGGTCACCCATCCGAGTATATTAACCCCATTCGACCGGGATTAACTTCAGCGGTGAGAGGCAGCGCGCTAACAGCTTGTGCCACCCATGCCTCCCTTAGATTCCTATTAAAACAATGTCATGTACTGTACCTTCACTATCCTGTCGTTACCACATGTTAGAAGACTTCCTTTGGAAAGATCGAGACTCACGCTCACTATTGAATGCTTAGTGTTGTGAAATAGAGCCAATGGTCGGCGACTGTAAAAGAATTTAAAAAAATCTAAAATGATATACGTGTAACTGATTTACTACCCTGCTGACAGAGTGTCCCTTTTACCCCGCACGTGCGGGGGGGGCGGGGGGGGGGGGGGCACTCTGTCAGCATCGTGCTGATTTACCAAAACGCAAGGAAAAACGGTAGTTCTAAAGTGAATTCTTTCCGAAGCGTAGATGTAGTCTTACAACAAAAAATTTGAGAAAAAAAAAATCAGCTCGAAAACCATGATGTTTTCTATGGTGATATAGACCAATAATCAGCATGACAAGCGCAATTCGTTTCCCCCCAATTTTGTCTGAATTTGGTAATAGACCATTTGCACGATGACGTGAGATGGCGTCTGGTGACTACAACAACCAGAATGCTTTGCCAGTATTCTAGGGTATCGGCTAAAACGGATGACTCAAAGGGACCCCATAGTCCTTTCAAGGCTTTTCCAAAATATATCGCCAAATATGTTTTTCCAAAAAGCTTGGGGGTAAACCAGATTTTTGATTAGAGTTAGGGTTTATGTTGTGGTTAGGGTATCAAAAAGATTGCTAAAATACTCACTGAAGCTTGACGAAAAATTTGGAAAAAACAAATTTGACGACATATTTTTTGAAAAGCCGCGAAAGGACTGGACGGGTCCTTTTGAGTCATCCCTTTTAGCCGAAACCCTAGAATACTGGCAAAGCATTCTGGTAGTTGTAGTCACCCAACGCCATCGTTACGTCAACGTGCAAGTGGCCTATTAGCTGTTTTTTGTCGTTAAAGTTTTCGCCGGCGGGAGTCATGTCTCATGTGGGTTTTTTTCTTGACGGGATTTTGTCGTGTGCTGTTTTTTTTTTGTAATAGACTTCAATAGATCCTCAAACAGAATATTATTGCTGTCGACGTCGTTATTGTTACCTCGGAATACCCATGGATTAACCTTTTTGCTATTTTTACTACTTAAGATTTCCGACATAAATTATAGATCAGACACTTACTCTTCAGTAGTGATTGTTTCAAAACACGTCAAGCAAACTCGCACGTCATATTCAAAACCAAGTCTAGGAAGGGTTGACGTTTTTTGACTGCACTTGTCGCACGCAGCCTTTCCACACTTTCGACAGTGATGCTAAGAGAAAGCAAAAACATAAGATTAGCTAAAAAAGAAAATGGTTTTTCTTTTTCACTTTTTGTGTTTGTTTGTTTGTTTGTTTGTTTGTTTGTTTGTTTGTTTGTTTGTTTGTTTGTTTGTTTGTTTGTTTGTTTGTTTGTTTGTTTGTTTGTTTGTTTGTCTGTATTTACGTATGTTTGTTTGACGTTAGCCAGAGTAAAATATTAAAGTCGCGTTTACATGCGTGCTTACGAGTCAAGGGGTTAAAGCAACGTACTTTTACGAACAAAGGCTCTAGTAGATCGAAAAAATAACTCGATCAATAAGTAAATGTTATTCGACCGCGTAAACAGCTAATCGAACGAGGTTGTGCTCAATAACTTTCCCATTAGACAACAGGCTCGGTTTTCTTTGATCTACTGCAGGATGTTTTATATCACGAATATCTCGACAATCGGAGCTATAACCTGTATACAGCACCAGTCCCAATCATTTACGTCAAATTATAATCCCAATAGAAAACCTCCTTTGTTGTCTAATGATATATATTTCTGGTTTCATCCTATAAGCCCGACAATTTTTCTCACTAATATTGAACTCTCGACTTAAATATTTTGCCATGTGACATGGCAAAATACTTAAGTCGAGAATTCAATATTAGGGAGACCATAGTTAATAGAAAATAGACATGGTTTGGAAGCTCAACAAAAGTCATTATTTTATGTTTTTGTTCAGGTTTATGGAAATTTTTTCACTTTCACGGTTACTGAACATATCGTGTTTTCTGTATAATGAAGCAATCATCCAATAGCAACGTTTGGGTTCAATTACTCAACCGTACTGCTTAAATATTAATAAACCTAAAACAAACGATTTGGCACCTTCATGTACCTTTCAACATGAATCGTAGCTTCATTGTTAACCGCTTTGAAGTTTGCCGGGTTTCCAAACCATGTATATTTTCTATTAACTGCGGTGAGACTGAAATTCGAGCCTAATGTTAAAATTAGAGACTTAAATATTTTCCGTATTGGGCGCCAAAATGAATTTTTATTATACCAAACAATGGGACATATCCAGAGATTGAAATATAGTATATATATATATATATATATATACACATACTGCCGAAATCGGGAACGTAGAAGTCTGACGTTTCGACTTCGTCAGAGAGAAAAGATTACTGTCTATAATATGCAGTTGCCCTACATCGGGCACGTACCCCTGGCACGTGACGCTAGTGCATAGACACTTGATTAGACGATTATTTGTGAGGCTGTAATAAATTTATATATAGACACCATGCGCTAACAATTGCTACCAACGCCCTAAAATCCACCCAGATTCGAAAGTGATTTAAACGTGGCGAGATTCGCAACATCCGTTCGTGCTTTGCTAAAAAGGATGTTAAACATTAAATTCAAATGACTTAAAACTCCTACAATGTACAGGACAACAAAGACAGAAACCAATCAAACTATATATTTCTATAAATTTACACGTGCACAAATTGTAATCATTGGAAGTCTGACTTTGATGGGATCAAATATATAGTGACAAAGGTATATGCCGCTCGACTGAACAGCCTGTAGTCGAGGAGTGGAACTAAATATTAAAACATACGATACTGGTATCGCGACTACAAGGAAGTGGTCGTGAGATTTTGGGAACGTCTTCATCAAAAGTAGCAAAGAAAGTCTACTGTGTGGCAAGTATATGGAGTTAATTTTAAAATAACTAAACTGTCTGAAGTTGCGGGGAATATCATTTTGTTTGCTATATCCACTAATACAATGCATGTATAGCTCTGACTACATGCCGGTCGGATCCATCTGGTTAAGTTCACATTTCTGAAAAGCATTAGACTTCAGAGTGCAATAAAATGCGAGCAAACGTGTTCAAGTACAAGCCTGATATAAAAAAGAGTATGCATTATACATGCGTAAAAGCCTCACAACCTCTTAACTTGATGTGTTTGCAACAAGCTTGTAGTATAGCAGGCCTGTTATCAAGTTGTGATTTTATCAACCTTGTAGCAACTTATTAAGTTGTGAGCTGTAACAAGTTGTTTGTCACAAGTTCGTTTAAGTCATCAACCTTATTACAAGTTGTCAGCAACAAACTGTTATATACGGATTCTTAACAAACTGAGCACAACCAGTGCGAATGTATCACATGCCAGCGACATAGAACAGCCTTGTAACCACTTGCTTGCACGTATAGAACAACCTGGGTGGCGAGGCCGGCCTGAATATTGCATTTTGGTTTTTGTTTACATGAGGCCGGCCTTGAAACCGTATATATAGGCTTGGTTTCGCTGTTGCTTCAAGATTTGTGCATGTCAATTGCCTTACAGCTCGTGACCGCCAGAGAATCATTATTTTATGTGGATTTGACACCAATGTTATTTAAAACAACGTACGGAGTTTGAGAGGTGAAAGTGCTTCAGTTCGGTCTAGCAGGCGATCTGAGTTAGGCTGGCGTGAACTGAATCTCAGGCTGGACTGATGAAAACGATCTATATAGTAAAAACACTACAACCGACCCGAAACCAGTCCGGCCTCACGCAATGTTCTGTCATTATCGAAGGCCATGCATATTTTTTAGGAAGCTAGACTATACAACTCGTTAAAGTGCCCCTAACAACAAAGTTTTTGTTTTAATTGAAAGCACTTGTACCATAATGAAGAATGTCGTAAAACGTTTGGCGATATTGATTTTTGTTTTTGAGTTGAGATTTTAGTAATATGCAAATGTGGCATGTGATGACGTAAGATAAGGAAAGCAGCTATATAAATTGCAGAACATTTAATCATAGTCCCTAGAATTATAATAATGTTTGGAGACGCGGCGAACATCGAAGCGGTTAACAATGAGCTACAATTTAGGTTGAGGGTGGCAAATAAGGTGCACAATCGTTTTGTTTTACGTTCATTAATATTTATAAAGCAACGCTGCTATTGGTTGATTGCTTCATTATACCAAAAATACAATGTGTTCAGCAAGCGTTAAGGTGAAATAAGGTGCACAAACGTGAACAAAACCTACAACAAAGACTTTGGACGCGTTTCCAGACAATTTATTTCTAGGGACTATGATTTAATATTGTGTATATCACCGAAATTATTTATCAAAAATGTTCCGAACTTTGCACGTATATACAGACCACCAAGCTGAAGAGGATATAGTTTAAGTTATCTAGTCGTAATATTCACGGATTAGTTTTCAGACCTCTAAAGTCTGCGCTCAATAATCTTCGTTTTCTGCCATAGCAGACCACAGGGAGCCCATCTTGGCAGCGCGTGGGCACCTGTGGCGGACTCGAAAGACGCGCGGGGGACTGTGACACACTCGATCGTGGTGTGTTTAGGAAAATAATAAGGGATGAAACACGAATTCTTCCTTGTTTTGAACATCGTTTTAAGCGCTTATAGGTATTAAAATTATAAGACAATTGAGCGAAGTAGTTGTGATGATTCACTTATCAAAATATAAATCAAAATGATGCAAAATCTCAACTTTTAGCTGTGATTTTGAAGCTAAATTACATATCGTATTTTCGGGAGATGTGTTCCGCAAGTAGCTAGGACACTACATCATCGTTGACACTTCGGATAGCTACGAAATCCTACGATAAGCTTTTCGGATAAAGCGGGAAGTCTCAGGATTATTGATTTAGTGCACATTCATCTGACTCTGAGTTTCAGTCGGTTTCAGTATTCTAACGGTGGCTCCCGACGATACGAGATGTCCTGGCTACTTGCGGAACACATTCCACGTTGAACGTTTATTGGTGTTTCATCCCTTATATTTTTTCCTCTCCCTCCCCCCCCCCTTTTTTCCCGCCTTTTTCCCCGCTTCCGGTAACCGTTTTTCGTTTTTTTAAATCCCCTGCCACAGTCCCCCGCGCGTCTTTCGAGTCCGCCACAGGGTGCCCACGCGCTGCCAAGATGGGCTCCCTGTGAGCAGACTCTTTACAACATCAAGTACTTTACAACAACCCAGGAGAAAACAAATAATTCTATTTTTAGATCAAAAGCTCTGGAAACTAATCTGTTGTTATGGCGACTATATAACTTAAACTATCCTCTTCAGTTTGACGAACTGTATATATGTGCATAGTTTTGAAAAATTTTGATAGATAAGTTTAATGATATACACGATATTGAATGTTCCACAATTCTGCTTTCCCTATCTTGCGTATAATCACGTGCACATTTCCATATTATAAAAATCTCAATAAGTCAAAAACAAAAATCAATATTACCGATTTTTTAAAGAGTCTTCATTATTTTAGAGATGTTTTCAATTAAAACATTTTTGGGACGAGGGGCACTTTAAGTTATAGATACGGTCGGTATGGGAGGCCGAACTCTATGGGAATTACAACAGCTCGCCTTGCCCATACAGTTTGGCCGCGAATATTGTTCTTGCTTAAAAATACAGATGCATCTAAATAACCATGTTTACCCATTATTCTGGAGATTCGAGTAATTTTAGCTGAGTAAACCGAAAGTCACGTTTATACAAACTAGGACGATGTTGAATCCAATATAGAGCATACTAATTAGGACTCATTTCTCTTGCCTTTTCTTCATGAATTATTAATAAGTACTTTAATTGATATTTTTGTTGTTTATAGCACTGACATGAAAAACACATTCCGTTGCAGTCGACTTCGAATTATTCTGTTTTCCGTTGCTCTGTACGCAATTCGGACAGGTATCTTCGCATAACCCACAGTTATAAGTTTTTTTTTACCTGCTGCCCTAATTCTCTAGAAACTGATGTGTTTGGGGATGTCTATTGGTTGGATGGAAAGATGGAGGGACAGAAGAATAGTTGGGAGGATGAATGGAGGGAGGGAAAGAAGAATAGATGGATGAATAGAGGGATGAGTGAATGATAAATAGATGGGCCTTCGCTCGAAACGTTAGACTCCTACGTTCTCTGTTTCGGCAGTTATCTAACCTTACTCTATTTCGATTGTTGTTTCAACCCTGCCTACGCAGCACACTACTTTTATTTCGCTATTTGGATAAATAGATGGATGGATAGTTAATAATTAAGGAATAGATGGGTGGATGAATGGACACGCATGAGTCGGTGGATACACACGATTATCAAATAAGGTGTCGTCTACGCACACTCTGATTGGCTGGGCCTCGTGCATTTATAAGAGTATGAAGACCATGAATGACGTAAAATGGCGTAGAATGGCGGGAAAAGCTAGTGAACTTTCAAAACTATCCCACTTTTAGTTGGTTTTTTTTGCTTCATATTTTAATAAAACAAATAAAACATACTGCTCCTGTGCATATGTACTCTTATAAAGGTACATTTGACATGATTTGAACACGAAAGACAACTTCTTGTTCGTGTTCAAATGACGTCAAACGTGTGTTTATAAGAGTACATTTGCACGGAGCTTTATGTTTTATTTGTTAAATGAATGGTGGATGGACGGTAAAATAATTGTGCTAAAAAATGATTTTTTAATGTTAACAGCCATTTTTAAAACTTTACTTATAGTCGAGGAGAAGCGAGAAAACGTCGACCACGTAGCACTCCCACTACACAATAGTTTTGACTCCAGATTATAATAGGCTGATACCCATAGAACATTGCTAGGTCAGTCGTACTCGCAAATTGTGGGGTCAGTGGCCTGCTACATAGAGGGGGTGGGTGGTCCTTACATTGACAGACTTAAAGTGCACATGAAACGAAAATTAAGTTTGTCTTATTTGAAAGAACACTTAAAATGATAGAGTAACATCTTTTGCAGTTTTTCGTTTCCTTGCTTCGTTGTTGAGATATTTCAGTTTGTTTAAAATGTAAATTAAACAACTTGACGTCACATGTGCATAATGAGTAATCAGAGAAGGTTATATATCTTTGCTATTATCAAACCAAACTTAATTCGAAGGAAGTATGTGCGTGTGTTTCTCTCACAACGCGAAACATGTAGAATTTTCAAGTGATTTTGTTTGATAATAGCAAAGATATATAACCTTCTCTGATAACTCATTATGCACATGTGACGTCAAGTTGTTAATTTACATTTCAAACAAACTGAAATATCTCAACAACGAAGCAAGGAAACGAAAAACTGCAAAAGATGTTACTCTATCATTTTAAGTGTTCTTTCAATAAGATAAACTTAATTTTCCTTTCACGTGCACTTTAAGTCTGTCAATGTAAGGACCCCCGCCCCCCCTCTATGTAGCAGGCCACTGACCCCATAATCTGTGAGTACGACTGACCTAGCAATGTTCTATGGGTATCAGCCTATTATAATCTGGAATCAAAACTATTGTGTAGTGGGGGTGCTACGTGGTCGACGTTTTCTCGCTTCTCCTCCTCGACTATTATAATTAAATTTTTATAGAGTCCAGACACAGAGAATTTATAGCAACAAGCACATCTCCCACCTCATCTTACATAGCTCCAGGAGAGTCACTACTACTGAACGTTACACTTAATGGAGCAGAAAACGTGAGCCATATTGAGATTAGATGGTATTTTCGTCGTTTTCTTTCAACATCTTACCAGCGAGTATTATACATTTGGTTGGATCGTAGTAAGGTGTTACACAATTTTGCTTCCGATGCAAGATTCTCGGCTGTAGATCAAACATCATTGTCGCTGATCAACACAACATTAAACGACAGTGGAACTTACAAGTGTGAAGTAGAGGGAAAATACCATTCTGATCGGCCGCGGTACAATCTAAGTTTTCATGTCACTATTGCAGGTAACAACTGTGTATTTGAAGCGCATATGGCATGAAAATTAAGTTTGTCTTTTTTGAAAGAACACTTAAAATGGCAAAGTAATATCTTTTGCAGTTTTTCGTTTTCTAGCTTCGTTTTTGAGATATATCAGTTTGTTTGATAATGTCACATGTTGTGACGCACTGTACACGTGCATAGAAGAGGTTATATATATTTGCTATCATCAAACCAAAGTTAATTCGAAAGGAACAAGGTAGATGTGTTTCTCCCACAACACCAAACATGTAGAATTTCAAGTGATTTCGTTTGATAATAACAAATATATATAACCTTTTCCGATAAGTCCTTATGCCGGTGTACGGTGTACTGAAATATCTCAAAAACGAAGCAAAGAAACGAAAAACTGAAAAATATGTTACTTTGTCATTTTAAGTGTTCTTAATTTCAAATATGAAACACTTAATTTTCGTGTCACAGGCACTTTAAACCAAAATAAGACTACCGTCTACTCCAAAAACATTAATTAATTAATACAGAATTAACCAAACACTATCCCGCACTGTATTTTGTAATAACACTGTATTTTGCCTCGGGAAGATTTGTAAATGTCCTCGGGCCTGAGGCCCTTGAAACAAAAACCTTTTCTCTTCAGTGTCAGTAAGCACGAAGCTGGGACATACATTTGCAACAACAGAAATTACAGTTTATTGTAAGTGCAACATGGAACATTTTTACACGTTTATGAAGTAGTTAATACTGAGCCAGTTTTAACGTGTTAGCTCCGACCTAACTGACAGTAAAAGGTGGAATAGTCCAGTCCCGTATTTTGAAAATCAATCAACAAAATGAAAAAAAAGCACTAAGTGAGAGGTTCTGCCAACAAACTCGATACCGAAGCCCGCATAGGTCGAAATCGTTCGTTCGTTCGTTCGTTCGTTCGTTCGTTCGTTCGTTCGTAGGTATTTTCGTTTATTTTCGATACTTTTCACATGTCACACATTGGCACTTTCCGTCCATATAATATCTCCCCATGATTATGTAATATGGAGAATTTAGTATTTTAATTCAGTCTTTATTTTAAGATATTTTAATACATTCTTTTGAAACGTCTTAAAATTCTTTCACCAGGTAAAATTTAAAAACAAATTGATAATTTGGAAATCGTATATATATATATATTGAGATAAAAGTTGATTGACTAGACAGACAGATAAACAGACAGATAAACAGATAGACAGACAGACACAGACAGACAGACAGACAGACAGACAGACAGACAGACAGACAGACAGACAGACAGACAGACAGACAGACAGACAGACAGACAGACAGACAGACAGACAGACAGATCTGTAAATCTAATTTATAACTACAGTTTTGATATTTTTTCTTGATATAAAGCAACGGATCAGCAAAGTTCTAAAAGTTTCAACAAGGGATTCGAATGGTATATTGTTTTCATCTCTTTCATTGTTGGAATTCTTTTGGGGTTTGGTTTGCTGCACGTAAGTCAGTGGATCCGCCGAAGAAGAGCCAACGCAATTAATCAAAGAACACAACAGAATTCTGTTTCAGTACTTTATGCTGATCCCACTACAATGCCATCATCAAAGCAAGATACTTATTCGGTGCCAGATGCCTTGCCCGTGACATCACAGACACCAGGGGGATATCAAGAATTGAATGTAGTCAGGGCTAATGAAGAAAATTCCTACCAGGCATTATACTTGACAACCATAATGAAAAAAAGCGCCCAGTCAACTGGTCAACCGTAGATTGCGTTGTGCTGATTGGTTACGTTCGTTCGTCCAGAATCAATAACAAGCGATGTTTTTAACACCAAACAGAGCACTGCACTGTTACCTTCACTGTTATTGTTGGAGTTATTTTAACTCTTCGAAAACAACAGTGTGTTCTTTCGCACTGTTCTTGCTTAAATTTAATTTCGTCTCTTTCAATCTGTAATCTGTTCTATTCAAATTTACATAAGATAATGCTATATTTGCTGGTTTAATTCTGCTAGTCGGATATAACCTGTACTGAATATTTTTGTCAGAATTAGTGGGTCATTCTGCGTAGGCAGCTTTGCAATACGAATTGAAAATGTTAGAATGTTGGTTTACTGCTTATTATGTTTAGACGTTTAATTTATGCGTACGTATTTGCGCGCACGTCATAGGCATAACTAAGAGTGATGAACACGTGATTTAAGTTATATAGTTCAGTTGATATTAGGTTTCGAGACAGTAAATAATTTTCATAAACGTCTCTGTCAGTGTGTCTAACCATTTATGTGTACGGCACAACTTTACACTGCTGAGGAGGTCTAACGTTTTAACCCTTTGAAGTCTGAAGATGAGTCTTTAGTATTTTATCTGGCTAACGCCAGACGATTTTACTCAGCAAAGGGAGAGGTCCATGCAGGCCTCAAAGGGTTAAAACCTAACTCTTTAACCCTTTGAAGTCTGAAGACGAGTCTTTAGTATTTTATCTGGCTAACGCCAGACGATTTTACTCAGCAAAGGGAGAGGTCCAGGCCTCAAAGGGTAAAAACCTAACTCTTTAACCCTTTGAAGCCTGAAGACGAGTCTTTAGTATTTTATCTGGCTAACGCCAGACGATTTTATTCAGCACAGGAGACGTCCAGGCCTCAAAGGGTTAAACAAACCCCTTTGCTCAAAACCTTATAACCTGCGTAAAAGTGCACCCAACCCGAAGGTTCTTATATTGTTATTGCGAGGTTTATATAAGATTGAGAGGTTTATAACCTGCATATAAACCGCGGTAAACCGACTTGATCAAGTCATTATTATATGGCTGGGTTTGTTTTCCGTTCCGTACGCAAAACGACGCATGCTGATTGGTTCCCGAGCGGTAGGGATTCTACGATATTGACCGACCGGTCAATACGTTTTTCTCTTGGAACGGTATTACCGATTTTAGGTAAACAGCTTTAAAGAAAACCAGCAGTAATGTTACAACACATTTCATTGTTCAGAATATTTGAATAAAGATACCTAGTTCTCTTGTATCTGTATTCAAATCAACCGGAAAAATTTCTCAGTTGATTTGAATACAAATACAAGAGAACTAGGTATCTTTATTCAAATATTCTGAACAATAAAATGTGTTGGAACATTACTGCTGGTTTTCTCTAACGCTGTTTACCTAAAAACACGACAAATAAAAGCCAAACTGGTGTAATTTTAAACAAGAAGGCCAAAAAACGACACGAAAAAGTTAACAGGTATAAGGTAAACGGCAAACTCCGAAGACGAAAACAACGCTCGAAACTTAAAAATAAAATTAACCAATAGTCATTTAACAAATTCCTTATTAACCTCGTTTGCTCGGTCTGTACGGGAAAGTATTTGCCCTCGGTTTTATCGCACAAACCTCGTTCCTTCGTCACTCGGTCTGTATGAAAACCTCAGGCAAATACTTCCCGTACAGACCTCGTACTCGGTTAACAAGTCTCTATTACACTACCCCCGAATTCCCTTTTAGTGTTTTATTCTGGCTGACGCCACACGATTTAAATGTTATTGGTAGGCCTTTCGGATTGAAAAGGTTAAAACATTTTGATTTGTAGCGGTACATGGAATTGAAAAGGTCATATCTAAGGGGAGGGTCAAAAGCTCAGAAATTGAAAAAATAGTATTTTTTCGTACGATGTAACGCACAAATTTTGTTATATTTAACCCCTTGACTATACAACTTATAAGGGGTCTTCCCTTGACGAGTAAAATCGCCTGGCGTTAGCCAGAGTAAAATACTAGAGTACGTCCTTGGTACTGAAAGGGTTAATGACTATTTATAGACAACGTATAGCCCAGTGGTTCTCTGATGAAAATACTTTTGGTAGTGTTTCTGCATAATCCTAAAGATATTATAGTAGTTTGTAATTGTGCGAAGTTTCATTTCGAAATTCCCAAAAAACAAAGTTGTATATTTTACGTGCGAAGTTTGTGTTTTGGAGCGCCGCCATTAAATTGGCCGGGTTTGAGAAAAATGAGTCGAGGAGAACTTTAGTATGACATCATAGACTCAACAAAAACAAAAGATCATTGTTGTTTTCAACAAAAGAATCATTGTTGTTATCGATTCTATGACGCCATAAGCTTCCTCGACTCATTCTTCGCAAGCTCGGCCACTTTAATGGCGGCGCTCCAAAATACGAACTTCACACGCAAAATATCACCTTTTCTTCAACGAATTTTGAAATGAACCTTAGCACGATTACTAAATTACCTTAGAATTATGCAAAAACATCGCCAACAATATTATCATCAGAGAACCGGTTTAACTAAAGGAGGAGGACAAAAACATAAAACAAACCTGTCGCAAACCAAGTGTCTTCTGGTCCCACATTTGTTTGAATGCCCAGAAAAACGGAGCACTGCAAAACTGACACATATCACATTCTTTCCATTCGGGAGTCTGTAAGTATTAAAAATTCATAAAAAAGTTAAACATTATAAGAATTCAATAAATTTTGTTTTACAAATGAAAGAAGTCTAAAACCAAGCTGTTTCAGTGAAAATAACATGCAAAGTATAGTATACTGTAGTATATAGTACAGCATATGATAGCAAAGCAAAGAGAAAGACAGCACAGCACATCACTGATTGAACGTTTCCGACTTTAACGGAAAATAGAATAACCTGGAAACGTATAGTTGCCCTTTCCAGTCAAAATGGAAGTACCTTCCCACTTCCGCAGCTGGTTGTGTATTACTGTATTTATGTAGCCGCTACTGAAGCGCGACGAAAGTCTAGCGATAAAAGTCGCCAATTCTTGATGTATATTCGTGTGTTGGTATCGATTTGGGATAAACATCCATTGTATTATGATTAAATGCCATTTAAAGCTAAGTTATACTGTTTTCGTACAGTTTTCAACAAAAATATTTCTACATAAGCAATTTTCCGTTAAAATCTTGCCAGTGGGTTTGCACTATCGTCTAGTTTAATAGGATGAAGAAAAGTTCTTACGTTCATTTCACCTTTACTGTCGTGGCAATAGAAGCGTTCCGTAAAATATTGTTGCAATATATTCCTCAAGTTGAACAATTCATTTGATAAGATTCGTTGACAACTTCCTGTTTTGAATTTGATTGGTGTTTGACAAATAATCGTTTTCTTATTGGTTGTTCAATAACCACTGAGAAACCAATCAAATTAAAAACAGGAAGTTGGCAATAATTTTCATCAAATGAATAGGTCAACTTGAGGAATATATTGCAACGATATATTTACGCTTCTATTGCCACGACAGTAAAGCTAAGCATGAACAGAACCACGGTTTGCAAAAAAATTACTTTGTCAGGTATTTACTCGCCATTCTTCCCTTGAAATAAAATCTTATTTTTCCATCTCTTTGTTCAGGTCAACAAAACCATTATAGATAGTAAAACAAATTACTGTGTACTCGTAATTTTCTCTCAAGCAGGAATGTTTTAACAGCATCAGTTATGGCAGTCGCGAGACGATATGCATGGATCAAGTTCCTCAAAAAATCGGATACGAGATTTTACCAAATGGTTATACTATTGTCTGAACATGGGGAATTCAAAATAATGGACGAAAAACAAGTTTAAGGTGGCTACATACAGTTTCTTGAAAAATGGAAAATACAAAGTTTGAGAGTCCAAAACACGTGATTAAACAATTCGGAAAAAGAATAAAACTAAATGTTGTGCATAGTTAAAGTCTGACAATCAAAAACTGTTACCAAATAAATAGCAACAGCTGTTGCTATGGCAACAATGACTTTCAAAATGGCTGCCAATTAGCCTTCAAACTAGTTTAATTCGAAAAAAACTTCTTTTTTTTCTTCTTTAAAACTTTTCTTGAACTATGAGTAATCAATAGGCCGATTTTAAAACAATTCTGTAGAAAATAATTTTTTTAAACGTCATTGTTGCCATAGCAACAACTGTTGCTATTTATTTGGTAACAGTTTTTGATTGTCAGACTGTTTAACTATGCATAACATTTAGTTTTATTCTTTTTCCGAATTGTTTATGCACGTGTTTTGGACTCTCAAACTTGTATTTTCCATTTTTCAAGAAACTGTGTGGAGCCACCTTAAATGTAGCTATATATATAAATTTAAGTAGTGAAATAAAAGTAGCGTGCTGCGCAGGCAGTGTTGAAACAACAATCGAAATAGAGTAAGGTTAGATATACTGCCGAAACAGAGAACGTAGGAGTCTAACGTTTCGAGCGAAGGCCCTTCGAATATACGATTATATGGCGCGTATATATAAATGTACTCTGCACAATTTCACCATAAATCGTATATATGCTCCAACATGCATGTAAACTAGAATGTTTGTCGAGTATAGGTCACGAAATTAACTCCCCAAATTAACAATATATTAAGAACTCCAAATAATGAAATAAAAGTAGCGTGCTGCGTAGGTAGTGTTGAAACAACAATCGAAATAGAGTAAGGTTAGATATACTGCCGAAATAGAGAACGTAGGAGTCTAACGTTTCGAGCGAAGGCCCTTCGAATATACGATTATATGGCGCGTATATATAAATGTACTCTGCACAATTTCACCATAAATCGTATATATGTTCCAACATGCATGTAAACTAGAATGTTTGTCGAGTATAGGTCACGAAATTAACTCCCCAAATTAACAATATATTAAGAACTCCAAATAGTGAAATAAAAGTAGCGCGCTGCGTAGGTAGTGTTGAAACAACAATCGAAATAGAGTAAGGTTAGATATACTGCCGAAACAGAGAACGTAGGAGTCTAACGTTTCGAGCGAAGGCCCTTCGAATATACGATTATATGGCGCGTATATATAAATGTACTCTGCACAATTTCACCATAAATCGTATATATGCTCCAACATGCATGTAAACTAGAATGTTTGTCGAGTATACAGGTCACGAAATTAACTCCCTAAATTAACAATATATTAAGAACTCCAAATAGTGAAATAAAAGTAGCGTGCTGCGTAGGCAGTGTTGAAACAACAATCGAAATAGAGTAAGGTTAGATACACTGCCGAAACAGAGAACGTAGGAGCAGTCCTAGATAAAGCATTTTTCTTCCTAGCAGCAAAATCCAAAAATAAATATTTCCTGCTAAACTAAATTAACGATTTCCTGCCTGATAGAATTTTTCAATTTTATAAGTTGTGATACCACCAGACTTGCAAGTTGGTATCTCAAAACCATAATTTATCTGAATGTGGTATCTATACATACTTTGAAATAGCGAACTTTTTCAATTGAATACTACGTAATACATGTACTAGCGTCAAAAATCGAAATGCTGAAACAGTTGAATAAGATAAAAGCAGCTTGCATTCTTGCAAATGCACAATGACAGCTGCAGCCTGCAACAGCAACACTATACTGAAATGATAAATATTTCATTGTTTTCTAGAACAAATCGTTGCGTCATTTGCGCAAGGATATACGAAACTTAGGCATGTTAAGGTCATGTAATAAACCTTCAAAACACTTTCGAATTGTTTACAAATCGCCGCTGGGTTTGGCAAGAATATAGAAAGATGAGTCATCGAACATGAAACTTGATATTCGATCAAAAGTGATGCCCATCAAAATTGTGTGATTGTGTGACCGTGACGCTTTTCGATTTTTTGAAGAATAGGACATTTATCTTTAAACTTTGACTTGGATTAAAAAAACTGACAAATATTTCCTGCAAGATACAAAAAATTTCCTGCGAACAACTTTTACAAAAAATTTCCTGGCAGTGGCGCTGCCGGCATCTAACGTTTCGAGCGAAGGCCCTTCGTCAGAGAGAAACGTGGATAGACTCTGCCTGAGTGATCTCGGTACGCGGGGGCTCTTCTGCTTTTACTCGCGCGCTATTCTATAGGAGTTTTTTCAAATTAACATATGTTGCATGTACAGTGAATGTAAATTTGTGCAAGAGTAATAAATTCACCATTTTGAGATAACTCTGGCTAAAATAATCCGGACACATAAATTACTTAGGGGTCGTTCATATAACGCAGACTAGCCCGGTTACCGGGATAATTTATTTTTATGCCACAAAAAACCTTTCTATGACTTAAAAAAAGATTTAGGGGCTGTTTACATGAGCCGGGCTGGCCCGGCTAACCGGGCTGACTCGTGTCACGAAATTCTTTCATCGGCCACAAAAATAGATTTTAATCAACGTTAGGGTTCGTTTCCATCTAAACTAAACCAATTCTTCTTTGTACATTTAGTTTACGCGAGTTTCAAATGCACAGTGAGATCCTAATCAATCGCGTGAGCCCAGCTAACCGGGCTAGCCCGGCTCATGTAAACAGCCCCTTAGACTACCCTGTGCGCTATACTTACAGAAAAAACGAAAGCAATTTTGCTTTGTTGTGTCATTTTGCATCACTCAAATAGTCGTAATAAGTAAATAGTCGTGACATAAAATCAGCCCAGTATAACCGGGCTAGCCCGCCTCATTCGAAGGGCCCCTTTGATATTTCCTGTGATCTGATTAAATTATCACTTGACATTTTCGTTCATCAAAATAATACAGGCAATTATTTAGGTGTTGGAAAATCATCATGCAGCTTTTTGCGACAGGCGTTCCCTCACGTTCGCCCCACTTCAAAGCCGCAAAACAGCCACCCTGCGGTCTATCAAGCCAAGTATTTGTGTCGTTACCTCTTTCCTGTCAGCGGCCATGTCCCAAATACCAAGCATTCCATCACTGCTGAGGGAGAAAAGCCGTTTTGAGTGCGAAACGCAACAAAGCCCCACTATCTTCGAATGATGTCCCTGAAGTTCCAGCGCCGTCCCTTTGCCACCTCCTATATCCCAAACTATCACCGAGTTGTCGAAGCTGCCAGAGTACAACTGTTGTTTTTCTCTATCCCACTCCAGTGAGCCAATGCTACCTGTACAGAAATAACAAACAGTAGTTTACTGCTGAGAAAAGCTTGTTAAAAGGAGGTCGGAGGCTTGGCACATTAATAGCGCCCATTACCAGAAGCCTATTTACATCTTGTTGATAGATAACGTCATCATCGGTTCTGTTTGAGAGTATAAATATCGGACATTTCTTCACGATCACCTCTTGATGAAAAGACTAGATCGGGGTGTCGAAACGTTGTCAAGAAGAGTACATTTTAAGTTGCGTTCAAAAACATTTTAAGCCACAGTAGCGGACATTTGTTGGACGTTCGTCAAGCTCAATTACTCAGAAAAGATTTCTGAGCCCCAGACAGGGTTCGAACCTGCAACCTTCTAAAGACCGTTGCATTCGTTGAACTATGTTGGATTCTTCATCTGACTGCGTTGGGAATATATTTGATCATATAACAATTTCACTAGTTTTCTGAAGCAAATTGCTTCGTGCACAGCATAAATAACGTTTTCATAAGTAAAAAAAAACAAACAAAAAAACCCCAACAAAAAGCTCCGCCTTTATCGTGCTACAATAAAAAACCGCATATGAGAACCTATAGACCGTTTTCACTCACGTGATCGGTGGCCCCATTGGGGTGGTAAAACAATACAAAATATTTGAATAAGAAAGAGCTAATTCCCATACCGTACACCAATATGGCCGCCATTTCATTGTTTTGGTACACCAATATGGCCGCCGTGACGTCAGATGAAAACACTCTAGTCATTATTGGTAATTTAAACCCATTATATAAGAACCTGTTAAGCCTAAAATCTGGAATAAGCTCTTATTTGGAAACTCATATATATATAGAAAAAAATGTTTTAAAAAAACTGTTTCTATATGGTAACCAGACTGTGCAGAATCTCTTGTAATTTCAATATAAAAATTTGATATACTGTACACTGTACACTAATAATTACTTGGGCTATCTGTGGTAAACCGAGTCTATAGGTTTCGGCTCGGTCTTTTTACCCCCCTTTTTGGGTGTCACGAGTTTTTCATTTTTTGCTACTATTCATGCGTCCGGTGAGTTGTTATAAAGGTTATGAGCACAGGAGAGACCAAATAAACTCTACTCACATGAGTCCCAAGCTCGAGAACGGGGTTGTTCCCAGACGGTCACCCATCCAAGTATATACTAACCCCGTCTAACCGGGCTTACATGCAACTATTGGTGAGAGGCAGCGCCCTAACAGCACACGCCATGTAACTCGGTAGGTACCGTA